>OX243815.1:31167117-31234617 GCA_945859605.1 Lumbricus rubellus | reverse complement strand
GTGGTGTCCCTGTGGACATGCTAAATATCTGTAAGACAGCTTTCATGCAATATTCATGCGGTGTTACTAATGACTTGCAAAATGTCAACACGACTCCTGCTTCGCATAAGATACTCATGAGTCTGAATACTCATGAGTGTGAATACTCATGAGTCTGAATACTCATGAGTCTGAAATTCTCTGAATACTCATGAGTCGAATACTCATGCTGAAGCAGTCGCAGTGACTGCTTTCCCGATAATTTTATGTTGGACCATGAATATTGGTCATTCTTGCTTATCTCAGCCCAGTTTGAGAACAGTGTAGAAAAATAACTAGATGATGGGTCAGACGATTATTTATGTGGACGTGTGGTGTACAATGAGGACTTTGCTATGGATTCCTAAGAAAGACTTGGGCTGAACCCACCCACCCTACCCAAAAAGCCTGGCATATCTCACCGTGTCTCAGCCTGTCTGTTTTGGTAAAGTTCTATCTCTATACGTACGGGTCCTCGTTCGGTTTGTTTACCACGCTCTGCGAGTATTGGAAATGGCTTTGGTCCAAACGTTTCCACTGACACATTATTTTGATCCTCGTGGATTTCACGATTATTCTTGTCCACCTAGTGAAGTGCATGGTCCATCGTTTCACTTCTATTAAGGAAAATGCTTTCTCAATGATTGACTTTAGAAGGGAAATCTTAAAGACAATAATTTTGTCAACAGGACTTACATGTATCTTGGCACTTGGATTTTCTTCTTCAAATCGATTCACAGCAGAATGTCATAAGCGCACAGCACACTTCCTTTAGACTATTTTAACTTTGCGCTGCATGCCTGCAAATAATGTCTCTTTAAGTATAATGATAAAAGTTTCACGATCAAATCTTTGATTTCACCCGAAGGCAAACATACACAAATGAAACGTCTCAGCAGTGCTTCAATGTATATACATTATACAATTATACATCCACGCACATGCTCAACACTGCATAAGCATAATATTGTTGCCAGATGCACCAAATTTTATTGAGGCAATATTGTGTATGTATATGTACATGTACCTATAACGAGATTGCATGATGTGTATACACGTACTTTGCTGACAAGGTGTCAAGTCTTAAAATGCACGTATTTAATTAGATAGGCCTGCATGGATTTACTTAGGGCCTAGGCACATGGATTTAATTAGGCCCATGGATTTAATTAAGCACATGGACTAAATTTTAATTAGAAACATGGATTTAATTAGGCACATGTACATGTATTTAATTAGGCACATAAATTTAATTAGGCACGTGAATGGGTGCAAAGGAGTCTGCCTAATTATAATCGCGGTTAATAATTATTATTCGCAACCGAATTGAAGCGTCGAGTTCTGCTGAGTTTAAACAGACAACAACTGGTGAACTGTGTAAAAGTTGTTTTGTTGTGAGTTTAATCGAAAGGAAGAACCAGTTGAAGACGTTTTCGAATTGCGGTGGCCAGAACTAAATAAAGGCTACTTACTTACATGTACTTACTTACTTACTTACTTGCTCTAAGGCGCGCATAATAATGACAGGTGGCTGGAACCTGGCACTCTATCTGCCTTTCGTTTGTCATAATATATAATTATTCTGGTATATAACCAGTCTGGCAATGCAGTGACGGTTTCACAAGAGAATTATGCCATTGCAACCGTTCATAGATCAGATCTGCAGCCTCTCTTAGACAACATGTGCAACACAACATAATTATTCTTCCAAATCCATTTCAGAGCAATGCATTTCAAAACCAATCATGGATCCCGAATGATAATTAACTGCCGCGAATATAATTCGACCCAATCAGTATAAAAAATTGACAACGGTGGTCTAATCGCTACCGGCCTACTTGTTGAATAATAATAATGATAATGAGTGGATATGATGATAATTATTATTAGGATCGGTTTCCTTGGCATTAAGGTCGTCGTGTCTCTCACCTATGACATCATCATCATCTCTCACCTATGACATCATCATCATCTCTCACCTATGACATCATCATCATCTCTCACCTATGACATCATCATCATCTCTCACCTATGACATCATCATCATCTCTCACCTATGACATCATCATCATCTCTCACCTATGACATCATCATCATCTCTCACCTATGACATCATCATCATCTCTCACCTATGACATCATCATCATCTCTCACCTATGACATCATCATCATCTCTCACCTATGACATCATCATCATCTCTCACCTATGACATCATCATCATCTCTCACCTATGACATCATCATCATCTCTCACCTATGACATCATCATCATCTCTCACCTATGACATCATCATCATCTCTCACCTATGACATCATCATCATCTCTCACCTATGACATCATCATCATCTCTCACCTATGACATCATCATCATCTCTCACCTATGACATCATCATCATCTCTCACCTATGACATCATCATCATCTCTCACCTATGACATCATCATCATCTCTCACCTATGACATCATCATCATCTCTCACCTATGACATCATCATCATCTCTCACCTATGACATCATCATCATCTCTCACCTATGACATCATCATCATCTCTCACCTATGACATCATCATCATCTCTCACCTATGACATCATCATCATCTCTCACCTATGACATCATCATCATCTCTCACCTATGACATCATCATCATCTCTCACCTATGACATCATCATCATCTCTCACCTATGACATCATCATCATCTCTCACCTATGACATCATCATCATCTCTCACCTATGACATCATCATCATCTCTCACCTATGACATCATCATCATCTCTCACCTATGACATCATCATCATCTCTCACCTATGACATCATCATCATCTCTCACCTATGACATCATCATCATCTCTCACCTATGACATCATCATCATCTCTCACCTATGACATCATCATCATCTCTCACCTATGACATCATCATCATCTCTCACCTATGACATCATCATCATCTCTCACCTATGACATCATCATCATCTCTCACCTATGACATCATCATCATCTCTCACCTATGACATCATCATCATCTCTCACCTATGACATCATCATCATCTCTCACCTATGACATCATCATCATCTCTCACCTATGACATCATCATCATCTCTCACCTATGACATCATCATCATCTCTCACCTATGACATCATCATCATCTCTCACCTATGACATCATCATCATCTCTCACCTATGACATCATCATCATCTCTCACCTATGACATCATCATCATCTCTCACCTATGACATCATCATCATCTCTCACCTATGACATCATCATCATCTCTCACATATGACATCATCATCATCTCACCTATGACATCATCATCATCTCTCACCTATGACATCATCATCATCTCTCACCTATGACATCATCATCATCTCTCACCTATGACATCATCATCATCTCACCTATGACATCATCATCATCTCTCACCTATGACATCATCATCATCTCTCACCTATGACATCATCATCATCTCTCACCTATGACATCATCATCATCTCTCACCTATGACATCATCATCATCTCTCACATATGACATCATCATCATCTCACCTATGACATCATCATCATCTCTCACCTATGACATCATCATCATCTCTCACCTATGACATCATCATCATCTCTCACATATGACATCATCATCATCTCACCTATGACATCATCATCATCTCTCACCTATGACATCATCATCATCTCTCACCTATGACATCATCATCATCTCTCACCTATGACATCATCATCATCTCTCACCTATGACATCATCATCATCTCTCACATATGACATCATCATCATCTCACCTATGACATCATCATCATCTCTCACCTATGACATCATCATCATCTCTCACCTATGACATCATCATCATCTCTCACATATGACATCATCATCATCTCACCTATGACATCATCATCATCTCTCACCTATGACATCATCATCATCTCTCACCTATGACATCATCATCATCTCTCACCTATGACATCATCATCATCTCACCTATGACATCATCATCATCTCTCACCTATGACATCATCATCATCTCTCACCTATGACATCATCATCATCTCTCACCTATGACATCATCATCATCTCTCACCTATGACATCATCATCATCTCTCACCTATGACATCATCATCATCTCACCTATGACATCATCATCATCTCTCACCTATGACATCATCATCATCTCTCACCTATGACATCATCATCATCTCTCACATATGACATCATCATCATCTCACCTATGACATCATCATCATCTCTCACCTATGACATCATCATCATCTCTCACCTATGACATCATCATCATCTCTCACCTATGACATCATCATCATCTCTCACCTATGACATCATCATCATCTCTCACATATGACATCATCATCATCTCACCTATGACATCATCATCATCTCTCACCTATGACATCATCATCATCTCTCACCTATGACATCATCATCTCTCACATATGACATCATCATCATCTCACCTATGACATCATCATCATCTCTCACCTATGACATCATCATCATCTCACCTATGACATCATCATCATCTCTCACCTATGACATCATCATCATCTCTCACCTATGACATCATCATCATCTCACCTATGACATCATCATCATCTCTCACCTATGACATCATCATCATCTCTCACCTATGACATCATCATCATCTCTCACCTATGACATCATCATCATCTCTCACCTATGACATCATCATCTCTCACATATGACATCATCATCATCTCACCTATGACATCATCATCATCTCTCACCTATGACATCATCATCATCTCTCACCTATGACATCATCATCTCTCACATATGACATCATCATCATCTCACCTATGACATCATCATCATCTCTCACCTATGACATCATCATCATCTCACCTATGACATCATCATCATCTCTCACCTATGACATCATCATCATCTCTCACCTATGACATCATCATCATCTCACCTATGACATCATCATCATCTCTCACCTATGACATCATCATCATCTCACCTATGACATCATCATCATCTCTCACCTATGACATCATCATCATCTCTCACCTATGACATCATCATCTCTCACATATGACATCATCATCATCTCACCTATGACATCATCATCATCTCTCACCTATGACATCATCATCATCTCTCACCTATGACATCATCATCTCTCACATATGACATCATCATCATCTCACCTATGACATCATCATCATCTCTCACCTATGACATCATCATCATCTCACCTATGACATCATCATCATCTCTCACCTATGACATCATCATCATCTCTCACCTATGACATCATCATCATCTCTCACCTATGACATCATCATCATCTCACCTATGACATCATCATCATCTCTCACCTATGACATCATCATCATCTCACCTATGACATCATCATCATCTCTCACCTATGACATCATCATCATCTCTCACCTATGACATCATCATCATCTCTCACATATGACATCATCATCATCTCACCTATGACATCATCATCATCTCTCACCTATGACATCATCATCATCTCACCTATGACATCATCATCATCTCTCACCTATGACATCATCATCATCTCTCACCTATGACATCATCATCTCTCACATATGACATCATCATCATCTCTCACCTATGACATCATCATCATCTCTCACATATGACATCATCATCTCTCACATATGACATCATCATCATCTCACCTATGACATCATCATCATCTCTCACCTATGACATCATCATCATCTCACCTATGACATCATCATCATCTCTCACCTATGACATCATCATCTCTCACATATGACATCATCATCATCTCACCTATGACATCATCATCATCTCTCACCTATGACATCATCATCATCTCACCTATGACATCATCATCATCTCTCACCTATGACATCATCATCATCTCTCACCTATGACATCATCATCTCTCACATATGACATCATCATCATCTCTCACCTATGACATCATCATCATCTCTCACCTATGACATCATCATCTCTCACATATGACATCATCATCATCTCACCTATGACATCATCATCATCTCTCACCTATGACATCATCATCATCTCACCTATGACATCATCATCATCTCTCACCTATGACATCATCATCTCTCACATATGACATCATCATCATCTCACCTATGACATCATCATCATCTCTCACCTATGACATCATCATCATCTCTCACCTATGACATCATCATCTCTCACCTATGACATCATCATCATCTCTCACCTATGACATCATCATCTCTCACATATGACATCATCATCATCTCACCTATGACATCATCATCATCTCTCACCTATGACATCATCATCATCTCTCACCTATGACATCATCATCATCTCTCACATATGACATCATCATCATCTCACCTATGACATCATCATCATCTCTCACCTATGACATCATCATCATCTCTCACCTATGACATCATCATCATCTCTCACATATGACATCATCATCATCTCACCTATGACATCATCATCATCTCTCACCTATGACATCATCATCATCTCTCACCTATGACATCATCATCATCTCTCACCTATGACATCATCATCATCTCTCACCTATGACATCATCATCATCTCTCACCTATGACATCATCATCATCTCTCACCTATGACATCATCATCATCTCTCACATATGACATCATCATCATCTCACCTATGACATCATCATCATCTCTCACCTATGACATCATCATCATCTCTCACCTATGACATCATCATCATCTCTCACATATGACATCATCATCATCTCACCTATGACATCATCATCATCTCTCACCTATGACATCATCATCATCTCTCACCTATGACATCATCATCATCTCTCACCTATGACATCATCATCATCTCTCACCTATGACATCATCATCATCTCTCACATATGACATCATCATCATCTCACCTATGACATCATCATCATCTCTCACCTATGACATCATCATCATCTCTCACCTATGACATCATCATCATCTCTCACCTATGACATCATCATCATCTCTCACCTATGACATCATCATCATCTCTCACATATGACATCATCATCATCTCACCTATGACATCATCATCATCTCTCACCTATGACATCATCATCATCTCTCACCTATGACATCATCATCATCTCTCACATATGACATCATCATCATCTCACCTATGACATCATCATCATCTCTCACCTATGACATCATCATCATCTCTCACCTATGACATCATCATCATCTCTCACCTATGACATCATCATCATCTCACCTATGACATCATCATCATCTCTCACCTATGACATCATCATCATCTCTCACCTATGACATCATCATCATCTCTCACCTATGACATCATCATCATCTCTCACCTATGACATCATCATCATCTCTCACATATGACATCATCATCATCTCACCTATGACATCATCATCATCTCTCACCTATGACATCATCATCATCTCTCACCTATGACATCATCATCATCTCTCACATATGACATCATCATCATCTCACCTATGACATCATCATCATCTCTCACCTATGACATCATCATCATCTCTCACCTATGACATCATCATCATCTCTCACCTATGACATCATCATCATCTCTCACCTATGACATCATCATCATCTCTCACATATGACATCATCATCATCTCACCTATGACATCATCATCATCTCTCACCTATGACATCATCATCATCTCTCACCTATGACATCATCATCTCTCACATATGACATCATCATCATCTCACCTATGACATCATCATCATCTCTCACCTATGACATCATCATCATCTCACCTATGACATCATCATCATCTCTCACCTATGACATCATCATCATCTCTCACCTATGACATCATCATCATCTCACCTATGACATCATCATCATCTCTCACCTATGACATCATCATCATCTCTCACCTATGACATCATCATCATCTCTCACCTATGACATCATCATCATCTCTCACCTATGACATCATCATCTCTCACATATGACATCATCATCATCTCACCTATGACATCATCATCATCTCTCACCTATGACATCATCATCATCTCTCACCTATGACATCATCATCTCTCACATATGACATCATCATCATCTCACCTATGACATCATCATCATCTCTCACCTATGACATCATCATCATCTCACCTATGACATCATCATCATCTCTCACCTATGACATCATCATCATCTCTCACCTATGACATCATCATCATCTCACCTATGACATCATCATCATCTCTCACCTATGACATCATCATCATCTCACCTATGACATCATCATCATCTCTCACCTATGACATCATCATCATCTCTCACCTATGACATCATCATCTCTCACATATGACATCATCATCATCTCACCTATGACATCATCATCATCTCTCACCTATGACATCATCATCATCTCTCACCTATGACATCATCATCTCTCACATATGACATCATCATCATCTCACCTATGACATCATCATCATCTCTCACCTATGACATCATCATCATCTCACCTATGACATCATCATCATCTCTCACCTATGACATCATCATCATCTCTCACCTATGACATCATCATCATCTCTCACCTATGACATCATCATCATCTCACCTATGACATCATCATCATCTCTCACCTATGACATCATCATCATCTCACCTATGACATCATCATCATCTCTCACCTATGACATCATCATCATCTCTCACCTATGACATCATCATCATCTCTCACATATGACATCATCATCATCTCACCTATGACATCATCATCATCTCTCACCTATGACATCATCATCATCTCACCTATGACATCATCATCATCTCTCACCTATGACATCATCATCATCTCTCACCTATGACATCATCATCTCTCACATATGACATCATCATCATCTCTCACCTATGACATCATCATCATCTCTCACATATGACATCATCATCTCTCACATATGACATCATCATCATCTCACCTATGACATCATCATCATCTCTCACCTATGACATCATCATCATCTCACCTATGACATCATCATCATCTCTCACCTATGACATCATCATCTCTCACATATGACATCATCATCATCTCACCTATGACATCATCATCATCTCTCACCTATGACATCATCATCATCTCACCTATGACATCATCATCATCTCTCACCTATGACATCATCATCATCTCTCACCTATGACATCATCATCTCTCACATATGACATCATCATCATCTCTCACCTATGACATCATCATCATCTCTCACCTATGACATCATCATCTCTCACATATGACATCATCATCATCTCACCTATGACATCATCATCATCTCTCACCTATGACATCATCATCATCTCACCTATGACATCATCATCATCTCTCACCTATGACATCATCATCTCTCACATATGACATCATCATCATCTCACCTATGACATCATCATCATCTCTCACCTATGACATCATCATCATCTCTCACCTATGACATCATCATCTCTCACCTATGACATCATCATCATCTCTCACCTATGACATCATCATCTCTCACATATGACATCATCATCATCTCACCTATGACATCATCATCATCTCTCACCTATGACATCATCATCATCTCTCACCTATGACATCATCATCTCTCACCTATGACATCATCATCATCTCTCACCTATGACATCATCATCTCTCTCACCTATGACATCATCATCATCTCTCACATATGACATCATCATCATCTCACCTATGACATCATCATCATCTCTCACCTATGACATCATCATCATCTCACCTATGACATCATCATCATCTCTCACCTATGACATCATCATCATCTCTCACCTATGACATCATCATCATCTCTCACCTATGACATCATCATCATCTCACCTATGACATCATCATCATCTCTCACCTATGACATCATCATCATCTCACCTATGACATCATCATCATCTCTCACCTATGACATCATCATCATCTCTCACCTATGACATCATCATCATCTCTCACATATGACATCATCATCATCTCACCTATGACATCATCATCATCTCTCACCTATGACATCATCATCATCTCACCTATGACATCATCATCATCTCTCACCTATGACATCATCATCATCTCTCACCTATGACATCATCATCTCTCACATATGACATCATCATCATCTCTCACCTATGACATCATCATCATCTCTCACATATGACATCATCATCTCTCACATATGACATCATCATCATCTCACCTATGACATCATCATCATCTCTCACCTATGACATCATCATCATCTCACCTATGACATCATCATCATCTCTCACCTATGACATCATCATCTCTCACATATGACATCATCATCATCTCACCTATGACATCATCATCATCTCTCACCTATGACATCATCATCATCTCACCTATGACATCATCATCATCTCTCACCTATGACATCATCATCATCTCTCACCTATGACATCATCATCTCTCACATATGACATCATCATCATCTCTCACCTATGACATCATCATCATCTCTCACCTATGACATCATCATCTCTCACATATGACATCATCATCATCTCACCTATGACATCATCATCATCTCTCACCTATGACATCATCATCATCTCACCTATGACATCATCATCATCTCTCACCTATGACATCATCATCTCTCACATATGACATCATCATCATCTCACCTATGACATCATCATCATCTCTCACCTATGACATCATCATCATCTCTCACCTATGACATCATCATCTCTCACCTATGACATCATCATCATCTCTCACCTATGACATCATCATCTCTCACATATGACATCATCATCATCTCACCTATGACATCATCATCATCTCTCACCTATGACATCATCATCATCTCTCACCTATGACATCATCATCTCTCACCTATGACATCATCATCATCTCTCACCTATGACATCATCATCTCTCTCACCTATGACATCATCATCATCTCTCACCTATGACATCATCATCTCTCACCTATGACATCATCATCATCTCTCACATATGACATCATCATCATCTCTCACCTATGACATCATCATCTCTCACCTATGACATCATCATCATCTCTCACCTATGACATCATCATCTCTCACATATGACATCATCATCTCTCACCTATGACATCATCATCATCTCTCACCTATGACATCATCATCATCTCTCACCTATGACATCATCATCATCTCTCACCTATGACATCATCATCTCTCACCTATGACATCATCATCATCTCTCACCTATGACATCATCATCTCTCACCTATGACATCATCATCATCTCTCACCTATGACATCATCATCATCTCTCACCTATGACATCATCATCATCTCTCACCTATGACATCATCATCATCTCTCACCTATGACATCATCATCATCTCTCACCTATGACATCATCATCTCTCACATATGACATCATCATCTCTCACCTATGACATCATCATCATCTCTCACCTATGACATCATCATCTCTCACCTATGACATCATCATCATCTCTCACCTATGACATCATCATCATCTCTCACCTATGACATCATCATCTCTCACATATGACATCATCATCTCTCACCTATGACATCATCATCATCTCTCACCTATGACATCATCTTCCTCATTGGCATAGATGTCAGAGTAGAGCTGACGGCGGACCACAGCGTTCGCTGGATGGAGTTGATGCAGCTGAACAGCCAGCACTACGGCGCGCAACAGCATCACGGTCGCCATGGCACCCACATTACTGTATCCACCTGCTGCTGCTGCTGCTGAAGTCGGCGACGAAGATAGCATCAGCAGAGATGAGGGTTGCAGAAGCTGACTGTGCAGAGCAGGCGAATCGACCGATGCAGATGACAAGCAAGCGGTTGCTGCGACTGGTGTATGGTGGCTGGAGCGAACGGATGGGAATGATGTTTAGAAGGAAGAGAGGAGGAAAAGGAGGAAGAGGAGGAGGATGGGGTTGATGGGTGCAGCATGCATCGTCAGCAGCAGGACACGTGATTCATGGCACTGGCTATGTGTCCAATGTCCATCGACGCATGCGCGCCGAGGAGGAGACAGACAGGTGGGCGGACATGCAGACGGAGGACCAGACAGGCAGACAAACAGGCAAACGAATTGGCATTGACATAGATCTATGCAGAAAGGCAATAGTTCTATAATAGTTTTAACCTTTAGAGTATAATGGTGGTAGAATCGTTTATACTTGTCCTGTGTGTGTGAACGTTACAATCTTTATTCATTCAATCTCGGAAGGTGGTTCGATCTAGCACCCCCACCCCCAACGAGTCTGCAATCCTCCACAGTCCCCGCGTAGCCTTAAAGTCGAGACGAGTCGATTAGCTATCGACTGCCAGCATTAATTGTTGGCAACTTCGCTCACTAAATATCTTGCTTTGTGCTGTAAAACGATTTAAAGTTTCGAGTTTGGAGTTTGGACGAAGGCATTATCGTTCATCAGCAAGATGCGAGCAGGGTTTCCATTAAGATGCGAGTCGTGAATCATGGATCAATAGCTGCAGATGACAGTTGTTTATTTGCAATCTGAGTTATCTGACCGCTGCGTATGGCGTCTGCAACTTGAGGAAAGACATATCGCGAAATAGACGTCACTCACATAATGTCAATATACAGCCTTTGCGTTTCTTTCAACGTCTAAGCGCAGTCGACTAAGTCATCAACTTTACTTTTTCGGTGTTCCAACGCAAACGGCCATAAATTTTACAAACTCGCGAATATTTGCAATCGACTTTGGAATCTCGTGTGAATATGGTCACTGTTGCTGTGTTTAAAATTTCAGACAAATCCTACAAGTTTTGGTTGAGTTATGACACTTTTTTGTGAGGGCTACTTTTTATCCGGACACATTGTACATGTATATCTCCGTTGCTTCTTTTATTATATCGAAAATATATTGATTTTAGCTTAAATCACTCAGTGTTGTAGATCCCGCCGTGTCCTACACTTTGTAAACTCATGTATTCGCCTAACTTCTGAATTCGGAAGATGAGCGAAAATCGCATCCTGAGATCTGGTTACCAAGGCAACGTATTGTTTTCGAAATTGCGCTATGATTGGCTCGAGACCGGTTACCATGGCAGTGTATTGTGCTCAACGCTGCGCTATGATTGGCTACTAGCGGTTCGTTTTCGGCCTGAAATTCATAAAAATGGAGCAATCCCTTGGGGGCACTCAGTCCCTCCTACGCTGGAAGAAGATCGGAAGAACAACAAGAGGATGGAAGACTACGAAGATCTCGAACTGGTAAGTTTGACTTATATAACTTATGCTGGCCGAAGGGAAGCGGTCCTCGGACCGCCTTTCTTCGGTCAGTGTAAGAGTCAAACTTACAAGAGAACCGGGCCATCGTAGGCCTTAGATAGGAGTAATGATAGACCTGGTTGATTTTTAATTAGATTGATTATAAGACTAGGTAATATTTATCTATATTTAGATTTATCTATATTTAAATTTATCTATGTTTATATTTATCTAGTTTAGATTTCTTATTACTAGTCCTGTATACGGACCGATGTCTAAGCGTTTAAGCTTAGATACTGGCCTGTCTTAATATAGTTTAGACGTAGGCGATTTTTGCCCTATAAGGCGTTCTCTTAGGGCAAGGTGTTGTTGTTCTTGATTGCGCAGGAAGAAGACCTGGGAGAGGACGTCGAAGCGAGACGGAGGGCGAGGTCTCGCAGCGCTCGGCGGGGAGCGTCGGCAGCAGCAGCGGCCAAGGACGACGATGACGAGGGAGCGACTCCTTCGCGACGGAGACGGAGACGCCGCGGACGGGGAGGCCGCCGTCGCCGACGACGAAGCCACGGACGCCGCCGCCGACGTCGCCGACGCCGCTACTAGACGACGCTGCTACGATCGGGAGGGAGGCTGCCTCCTCCTTCTACGCTGAAGACGGGAAAGACCCGAGCGACAGCAACAGATGAACTGTCGTCTGCGAACTAATTTAAAATACCAGATCGATGAAGTCTATTAATGTTCGGTCAATAAAAGTTGAAAAGAAATAACTTGTCTTGTCCTTCTAGGTTAGGTATTATTATAGTATTGGATTTAGTCATTGTAGGCGAAGTTAGGCTCTTCGGTAGGTTGGAGGCTTCAGCTTCGGCTATACTGAGTTTCCCAATTTGACAAACCCACACCAGGCCTTCCAGAATCTTATTCTTAAGTGTTCATGAATAGAAGAAGAAGCAGAAGAAAGCAGTCCCTCTAGGGAGGCGGCCATGGGTATGAATTGTTAGCGACTTCATTTCCACAGCCTCGGTATACATGACGGCGTGTGCATGATGACCTGTCCTCTCCCTCACCGTCTTATCTCCCCACCGAGAAAGTCAGTGATGATGATGAGCGGTCAGTGAACTCATTATCGCTATGTAGGGTACCAGTAGGGGTGCAAGGAAACATGTATCTCAAGCCAAATGTGTGGCGGTGTTAAATTGACTTAGAACCTATTAATTTTATGGCCTGATTATAGTTAGTGTTTTATAATTTTTATAGTTTATAATTTTATGATTGTGCAGTTTAGGCGCCATTGTAAGTTCGAATCTGCCTCAAACCACTGCGTAACCGTCCTGGACAAGTTATTGACCCACAACTATCTGTGAGGAAGAAGCAACGGGAAACCAAGCTCTTCCTTTCATCCTCCCGATGGCGTGGTAGCCAAGTGCAAGATGACAACCTGCCTTCGGGCAGATGTAGCCTACATGTAACTCATCATCATCATCATCATCATCATCATCATCATCATCATCATCATCATCATCATCATCATCATCATCATCATCATCATCCACCGATAACATTGTCTTGGGTAGCCTGCAAGAAGAGTCCAGGCGTACTGTGAACGAGTGAGTAAAATTTGATCAAAGTCTGAGAAGTGAGCATCGGTTAAAGACACGTTTTATGGTCTGGGAAGGCGTTACTTTAATTGCTGCTATTTTAAATCGATTATAATTATCACTTGATATAATTCTTTTGTTTTATTCTCACTAACTGCACGTAGTCTTAAACATGTAGGATTGTGTTATTTTACCTCGGTCGCCATCGATGAAGGTAGCCATAGCCTCGAACACAATACGCTGCGAACGGTGACGACCGGTCTCTGCCACGTCATCACTGGTGACGTAATTAATCCAAAGATGTTGACCAGACGACAGAATCTGATGATGATGATGATGATGTTGTTGTTGTTGTTGTTGTTGTTGTTGCTGATGGTTCTCAGAATCATCTTCACTTCGACAGAATTCGGCCAAAATCGCAGTCGATGTCTTGTTCAGTCCATCGAACACTTGGATGTACTCAGATCCATCGTCGAGGCAGCTGCAATGGCAACGATCTCAGTGTATAGGCCTACGTGCTTCTGGAAATGAACTGCAGACATTGAGAGCAACATCATCATTCATCACCATACTACTCCTCCACCTCACCCCCCCCTTCGCCTCTTTTTCATCTAATGCCTCTGTGCATAATGAAAAATTATTGATTAGAAAAACTAATATAATAAGGTTATAGCAACAACACTGACGACAAAATAATAATGATTAGCCTGCACGTCAAACTTTAATGATAACAATTAATGTTAACCTTTGATTGCTGGTTTAATTATAACAATGTTAACCTTTGATTGCTGGTTTAATGATAACAATGTTAACCTTTGATTGCTGGTTTAATGATAAAAATGTTAACCTTTGATTGCTGGTTTAATGATAAAAATGTTAACCTTTGATTGCTGGCTTCCAGTTGTATTTGAAGGAAGGTCAGCTTGATTCGTTTGTGCTGAAGTGCATGGAAGTAATACTGACAAGATGTCGTCGTATTCATGAACTGCAGATACATGTGGTTAAGATGCTGCTGCTGATGCTGATGATGATGCTGTTGATGCTGCTGCTGCTGCTGATGATGATGCTGATGATGCTGGTGATGATGATGGTGTATCTGGTGATGACGAAGCTCCGGAATAGATACTGCAGGTGTATTAACTGCGATGAAGTGGAAAGCGTGTGCCATTCCATTTTTACTAGTTGTTATGTCATACGCGCATGTTGTGTCGTTTCGACGTTTCACAACGCCGTCGTCCATCTTAACAGTCTCTGTAAAACAACGGAATACACGATACTTAAGAAACCATCCACACGTTTTAGCCATATGGTTATCGTGTAGGTTACATGTGAGCGAATAACGATGACCAAATAAATTGAAGGAAGATTGGAGGGAAAGAGGTGCAGAGGAAGACCTAGACAAAAACTGCTGGACGGGATGATGGAAGAGGAATACAGAGAACTTAAGGACTTGGCACAAGAGCGTGAAACGTGGAGACATTGGAGGTTTGCGCCTGCCGCTTGGCAGAGCACCTTAAAGAAGAAGAAGATGACCAAATGCTTTGCAGCGCCTGAGGCAAACAAATTATGAGAACATTCAAACTATTTTCGTTGTAGAATGTTCGAAGCATATATTATAGGCTACTAGCAGTTTAGACTGAAAGCATAACAATTTGAAAATCTTATTAGTACAAATCTGATACTGAGGTCACTTTCAGCATGTAGCGCTTAAGGTTTAACATGGGTATATATGCTCCGTCGTCCAAGGCACTGAGATGCACTTAGCCTGTAACATTTCCAATGCTTTGCAGTCATTATAAAGGCCAGCCCTTGCAGATTGTTGTCTCAGCCTCAACAATTCAATAATTGTTTCCTTACAAAAATCTTCCGTCAAATCGTAAGAGCTATTTTTCTATAGACTAACTTTCGTTTTCAACTAAGCGAGAACTTAAAATTTAGAGGCTCATAATAATACTCAAACTACTACTACTAGGCCCTACTACTAAAAAAATTAATTATTATAATAATAACTATATCAATTGAAATAAATGGTAGTAGTGAAGTGGTGGTAGTAGTAGCATGATTAGCAGCAATAGTAGTATAGTTGTTGTAGCAAATGTTGTTGCTGAGCTATCGTTGTTTTTGCAAGTAGGCCCTATAGAAACTATTATAGTCGATTTGATAAGCTTACGTTTCGGTTGGAAATCGTAGGTGCCTTTAAAGCCTGTGTTGTTCGATTGGATGGCGTCGGTGTGTAGCTCCAGAATTAAGTTACCGGTGGCCGATAAATAGGTTCTCTTATCGATTCCTAGGTCGCCACACATCTCATAATTCCACGCTTGCTGTTCATTCACTTCCGGTGTCTCAAGGTCAAGATAGAACTTCAAAAAGTCAGCGCATCTACAACATATTTATTCGTCAAAAGTTGTAAATTCAAATCTACAACATATTTATTCGTCAAAAGTTGTAAATTCAAATCTACAACATATTTATTCGTCAAAAGTTGTAAATTCAAATCTACGAAATCTTTAGGCGCAGCATATGAGGGTCAATCTCACATCCGGCGCTATATAAAATCAAGATCCGTGTTGTTTCATTAGCGTTGGTGCAGGTTAGAATCCGGAGTCAATAGAACAGCGGGTGGATCCTGGTTAGAATTTGAAGAGAAAGTCAACATCCGTTTTATCCAGGCTGCTCGAAAAAGCTTTGTAATGAAGGATATAATTATCAATAATAAAAACATTTTGTCAAGTGCACCTCTACAACAAATTCTGGAACACTTTTAGATCGATCCGGGACACGGGACACATAGGGCCGATTCCGGGACTGTCCCGGCGAATCCGGGACGGTTGGCAGCCCTAGCACAACTCCTTCTCTTCCTTTCCAACCTCCACGGTAAATTACTTTCAATCGGAGCACAATGAACTTTTTTTGCTAGTTTTAACTGTACAGAAGTGCTTCTACAACTGCACAAATCCATTCAGAACTGCACATTATGTGTACAACTGCACGTTAAAAAGCCCTGGTAGTAGGCCTATCTAATTCACAGTCCTGTGTTATTATGCCGCGCTCACTTGTTGTTTTGAGACGATTGAATATCGAAAGCTTGAAAGGAGAGCTCGACTCTTTCGGATTCGTTTCCAGCAAAAGTGTAGAGGATACAGTTGATGTTCGTCGGATAGAAGCGAGGGTAATTGGGAGACTGGAAGGAGCCACGTGATCGGCTGCTTTCAAAGCGAACACACTCGCACGCTGAACACACAGAGAACACACAGAGAGCACACGTATTACTTTACAAGTTTACACACACAGTATATGACATGCGTGCATCGTCTATACATAGGCCTAAATGTGTTGCTAAGCATTCACCGAGCAGCAAAGCAATTGCTATGTAAGATAAAATCATTCCAAAACATGATTGGCCCTTCATAATTATCGCTAATTGATCCTTTGTAACACAAATAAATAATACTCCTTAAAATGCATGCTAGTCTCCACAGTACCATTTCTTTAATGGAAGAACAGTGGTGTAGTGGGGCGGGAACGCGGGGGAAAGCCGTTCCCCCCTTTTTCTAGAGATAATGAAATATTAATAATAATACTACTACTAATAATATTATTATAAAGAGCGTTCCCCCACTTTATTTAAGAGCGTTCCCCCACTTCATTTTTTAGGACTACACCACTGCGGAAGAAGAAGCCGCAAAGTGGATGATTAATAAAAGCATTTAATCAACCGACCTGGATTCAGACCCGTAGTTCCACTGGGTAACCAGAAAAGACACAGATAGACAAGAAACAGTCGAAGAAGAACCACCGTCGTCATCATCATCTTCCTCTCAAATTCAACCTACAAATTAAAAACGAATAAAAATAATTATAGAGGACAAACTTTTCTGGTTACAGTGTAGATAGACTGTAGACCTATTAGACGCCAAACACACAGAACAAGGATCTTATGAACAGTGAACACTTTCATGACAGTTCGTTAACTGATCTATTATAGAGTAGCCGATAAGAACTGGTCCATGCGCCATAATATTTAAGTCGCTTATTTTGTCATTTTGTTCTTCAGTTCAGTGATGGCTGACTAGGAAAGAAATTTATTGTTCTACAAACAGTACACAAGCCTATACTTATAATGCCATCTTGCTGAACTGCAAATTCCTAGGCAACATTGTAAGTAATTTCGAGCAACTGATCTATGAAACAGTTAGCGATGGTCTCTATGCTGAACAATTATAGTAGATCATGGTTGATAATTGTCTTTTAAAGTGAGTATAACTGACCATAACAGTTGATGGAGGAGGGATGAGAGAGGGTTATAATATAATTATACGAGAAGAGTAATGCTTCTTACCTCTTAGTGTACAAGAGCTGCGTCGCAACTCTGTCTCGGGATGATTATGGGGAAAGGATGTAAGAGAGGATGGAGATGTTGCTGAGGAGGAGATGGAGCATCATAGGTCCAGATGCAGAGGCTGAAGGAAGGATGGAAGCGTAGAATTGTCATCTCTGATGAGCAGCAGCGGAGGAGGGGAGGGGAGGAGGATGCTAATGGCTCCAAAGAATCACCAATTGGCGGCGATTTATCGCAGCAGCAGCAGCAGCAGCAGCAGCAGCAGCAGCATCAGCAGCATCAGCATCAGCAGCAGCAGCAGCAGCAGCATCAGCTTCAATAATTGATAGATCCCGTATGACAAGCATCAACGGTCGTCAACGGTCGTATGATCTCTGCAGACTGGACGCAGTTCGTTAGCCAGTCTCACTCTGTGTCTCTCTGTAGCTCTCTGTCTCTCTGTCTCTTCCGCTGTCTCTGTCTCTGCATCTGTTTTTCTGCCTGTCTGTATTGTCTGTGTCTGTTCCTCTCTCATCCCTCCTCCGTCAACGAATCTCTGCCTCAGTCGACAAATATTCAGATCTCACACGACTTCCTCTCCGTTTCTCTGTCTCTCTGTGTCTCTGTCTCTCTCTGTCTGCCTGTCTCTCTCTCGTTCTCTGGAAGCGTTTATTTCACTGCTGATTCTCTTTCATCTCATCTGATTTCAGTCTGCCTTTCATCATCATAACATTCTCTCTTTTCCATTCGCTCGTTTGGTCGCATGAATTCGTAGATCATTAGATCGTATACGCATTGCCACGGTTGATGATATCATGGTTGGTTGAGTATGCAATGGACTAATGGCTGATAATCTCACGACTGATAATGGCATGGCTGATAACGTTATGGCTGATAATGTCACGGCTGTGTTATGGCTGATTATAACCACACATAGAGATTTTCATATTGCACCGCAAAGATTCGAATATATTGATGTAACTTCGCTGACGAT
The DNA here is from genome assembly GCA_945859605.1 of Lumbricus rubellus. Taxonomy (NCBI): domain Eukaryota; kingdom Metazoa; phylum Annelida; class Clitellata; order Crassiclitellata; family Lumbricidae; genus Lumbricus; species Lumbricus rubellus. The sequence goes on along the minus strand of OX243815.1, from coordinate 31,214,383 downwards.
TGTCTCCTCTTCTCTGCCTTCTGTCCATGTCTTTCTCTCTCTCTCTCTCTCTCTCTCTCTCTCTCTCTCTCTCTCTCTCTCTCTCTCTCTCTCTCCTGCTGTCCTTCTGTGCCTCTGTCAGCCTATCACTCTGCCTGGAACTTCTTCTGTATTTCCTTCTCTGTGTGTTCTTCCATTCGTGTGACGTGTCAGCGAGGCTTTGTAATGAAGGATCTAATCAATAATAAATGTTGGATGATTTATCTGCGAGATCAGCTTCCATAATATAAGATAATCATCATAAAATTCATCATCATCATCATCATCATCATCATCATCACTATTACAATTATCATTATTATTGAACATACCTTCATGTGTTATCATAGGCTAGAGCCACTAGTGACTAGAGCATTAGCTATAGCTGATTTTGAGTAGTTATCACCTGGTTTGTAGAAAGAAATCAAGAAAAAAGGTTGAGAATCTCTGCTATAGATGATTACATTTGTTACCATTTATTACACCATGTCTGAACGTCAATTATTGCGGACTGCAATTGGTCAATTAGGCCTAAAGTATATTCTTATCTTATCTTTAAAAAAGAGAAAACGATGATCATGATTGGTTGGCTAGTATATAGACTACATGCAGATTGATCAATGAGTATGACCATAGACTAGTTTTGAGGAATCTTACATGTATCTTTCGCTGCAGTGTTTGCTTTCCAGCGGATTCTTGGTTTTGTCAAATAACCATCATTCATAGGTTACCTTTATTTGTAGGATGTCGAAACAATGACTTGGCCTACGCTTAAAACAAGACGCTTAAAACGTAACGAGAAGTAACGTCTATTATAAATTATTATTATAGGTCTATAATTATACATATCGTTTCCAACTGCAGCAATTAAAAATCGATGGTACCAGAAAAAAATATTTGACATCGGAATTCGGAAATTAATCACACGGTAACGAATTTGACTATAATTTGCCTGTACTTGACTTTGATCAATTTGGATTTTCTGAATATAATTCCTTCTAAGTTTTCTCTTAAAGACGATGCCATGATTGCTGCACAAAATTTTTCAATGGAAACCGAAATGCCTATAGCCTAATTATTTTCAATTTGAGCAAAAAAATTAACGAATACTGTGTCTCTCAAAGAAATAGACTCACGGGAAGACATTTTTCAACGAGAAGTGAAGTATTTTTCTTTCCGTAGGTGTTGTTTCAGAATGACATTATTTATAGTGTTTGGGGGCGATTTACAGAAGTGTTTTGCTTTAGGCCTACAGAAGCTTAGGCAGTCTCTGAACAACATAAAAGACCTACATGTATACTAGTCTACGAGGAAAATGTGGCAACTCCAACCCGCGCAAAGCACTCACAATTTGGCTATAGGCCTAATTTTTTATGGTCATCATTGTCATGCACACAGTTTCATGCCTTGATCATTCCTACCAAAGTGGCTTATTATTCTAGTGCGAACATGAGCATTTTAAATATATTTCCACATGCAAATTTCTCAGTTTTACTCTGTGTTTCATAGTAGCCTATATGCCTATCTTCAGTGCTTTAATGCGAAGAAATTTGCTAACAACCACAAAACAGTAGGTCTAGTTAGATTATGTCTTTTTACATTGGAAGGTGCAATGTGCATGGGTTCACTCTTGTCCATATAAGTGGGCGCCCATGTATGGAGTCAGATTAAAATAATCAGACTATTGACGGAACTGGATTGGCGTGGATCAAATCACATTCACATCAGATTCAATCAGATCAGCCAAGATAAAACTTGATTGGTTTGGATTCTATAGAAATAACACCGGTATACATGAGGCAACGTTTATTTAAAAATAATAATATTTAGTATACGCCCAAACTATACACAATTGACATAATACAATCATAAACGCGCATATAATTATATACGCACGTATATATGAACGTATATCATAATATGCTGATTTGTATACTATTTAGACCGTAATTCTTTTGATCGATTAAACTGCTTATTATATAGAAGACAAACAATCATCTGATAGAAACACATCATTCCAAGGCCAATGTACAGCAGCAGCAGAAATCAAAGCACCTCCTCCTCTTCACAAGACCAACGTACTTTGCATATGAATTAGAAAAAAGCAGAATTTAAGTGAAATGAAGAGTTACTTTTGCACAAACACAAGTACACGTATACATAGCCATTGTACATGCGCACAGACAATGGTCATCAACAACCTATTATACCACAACAGTAATCTGCTTTCCTTCCGTTCCTAGGTGGCGCCTCTTTCCATTGCCACATGTAGCCTATACGCTGTATACAGGTGGCGCCTTGCGCTGATGGGCAATTATAGAAGATGCCGTCAAATTCAAAAAGACAAAACGGCGAAACGTCTAAAAATATTGGGCCTTAATTTGTTATGTATACAGGAGAGTAGCGACTACAAAATTATATTTCTTTCTCAAACACTTGCTGGCCTTAATTACCCGAGAAGTTTACAACATTCAGTCTGCATGACAAGCTGAACTGAGGAAGAAGAAAATTTAAAGATCTATGAAAATTCCCAACGCACAGCATTAAAGTGTTAGGCGACATTAGTTCGGTACGCTTCATAGAATAGTGAAACGTGTGCTAGTACCTGGCGTGGAATATTTGCGAAGCATTTGTAGTAGCCCACTCTGTGTAATGATCCATTTTGAGACATCGCTTCGCTAATAAAAAGCTTCAGAAATAAATTATGAATTAACATTGATATGTGGTGATGCCAATAACGATTGCGATGATTATGACGACAATGATAACGATAGCCTACTGATGTTGTTGATGATGATGATAACGACGACGACGGCGAAAATCGTTGCATTATGATTATAGTAGGCCTAGGCCTATTATTTGTAGGATTGATTATTATGAAGATGGCGATATTGATCCTTATGATTATGACATAATAAATATTATCAGGAAAGTTTTCTGTGGCTTCAGTCTTAAAATTCGATCGGACAGCTTAACAGAATAGACAAACTTATGGGCTACTGTAACATAACAGTATCTGATGCTTTTTAAATTGTCAGAGTTTAAGACTTTGCTACAAATGCAATCATACGGAAGATTCTTCGCATCGTATCGCCATTTATGATCATGAACCGATTTTTACTCAGGCAATTTCAGTTGCTGCTCGACAATTTGAGTTTCAATACAATTATTATCTACTATATACCGTACATGTAGACTATTAGATAATCGACGAGCATTAGTTCAGTGCATGCAGTTGTTACATCAGACCACTGTAATAGTATAGGCTTAACCTATACTAGCCAGTCTTCAATACAGGCCACGATTAATTTAAACTTTTATTAGTTAAGTGCAGTTCATTCAATCATTTAAAGCCTACCGAAAACAGTCCGTGAAAAAAACTATCTAAAGTCGCCCGGACATTTACTTAATTGTAAGTCTCAACTGTCTAGATTTAGTTTAAATAGACATTTTATAAGAATTCACAATTATTAATTAGACATCTCAAGACAGCGGCTGAGTAGACCAAGTCTAAGGACTTTTGAAACTTTCCTGAGTTCTGTTAAGTGTTCTTCGCTTATAGGCTAAGCATACTTCTGACTTCTGCTAAATTTCTGACTGAACATTTGAACCAGGCTATTGCCGCATGCATGCTCTAGCGTGGCTTAAGTTTTGAGTAGCCTACATGAGCAATAATATTATGGCCTATAGTTATACAGAGGTCACATGCATGGCAAAGTACATCTATATAAATAAAAATGAACTTTCCAATAGTTCGTAACATCACCACGCTGAAAGTTACGCACCGATTGTTTTGAAAATTTTACAACACCTTCCATTCCCATACAACCGTGTGTTAAGATTTTTTCACCCGAAAAAACGCAACCTTTTCCACAAAAAGTGAACTTTGCAATCCGTTCGCCCGCCATTTGCAAATTCAACACGTCCCACACGGCTGCCAGATTTCATAAACGCGGTCTCCAAATAAAGGTCGCGTGCTGTGACGTCATAAGCGAGTCGCGATTAATTTACCAAAGATGCCTTTTCCCAAAGCGGCCTTCAATCATTATTGGGCTTGGAATGGACGGTGCGACGGAAGAAAGGAGCGGAGGGAGCGGGACGAAGACGGTGGGGAGGGAGCGGAGGGGGGAGGGGAGGTGGAGGTCAAGGGGAGGGGGAAGGGGAGGGGGACGGAGGGGGAGGGGAAGGGGGAGGGGAAGGGGAATGGGAGGAGGAGTGGGAGGGGAGGGGGAGGGGAGAGAGGAGGGGAGGGGGAAAGGGAGGGGAGGGATGAGGGGGAGTGGGAGGGGGAGGCGGAGAGGGAGGGGGAGGGGAGGGGAGCCTCTTTTTGAGCCACAGCAACGCGTGGCCGGGTTCAGCTAGTATCAAATAAAATCGTTGCTTCATTTCTTCGCTATTAGTAGTAGTAGGTTCACCATGAGTTGTGAGATTGAATTAAACATTGACACTGCGACCATTGTAGCCTATAATGTGTCGTTTTCTTATCTAAGCATTAATTTTAATAGTTCATAAAATATGGAAAACACGCGTATTTGCGCGTTAAAGATTTAAAATCGTTTAAGATCGTTGCTTAGCGTTGCGCATAGTCAGTATAGGCTACGTGTACAAACAAATGGATCACTTAAATTTTACGTTCAAATTATATTCAGACTAGGAGAACCTAAATATTCACACATGATGCATAACAACCCAAGATTGGCCGAATTATTTCTTGAAGAAATAAAATGTTCACACCCACAAAGTGACAGCCTAGTCAAACAAATAAAACAAACCCTCAATCGTGGTGTTAAATGATGAGTGTCGTGTGAAAATCAACTTGCGCAAAAACATTTGATTGCCAACGTCTTTGAAAATCGTTGCTAAGCGTTGCGCAAAATTTGATCCACAAAGACGTACCGGTAGGTTATTCAAAATATCCAAAATTTACTCATAGCCAGCAATGGGAAAAATGTCGTTTCTATGGTCGCAAACTTCAAACTATAGACGCAGTGCATTTTACAAGCGTGAACATAAATCATAAAAGCGACATATACGATGTCAAAGAGAAATGCAGCAAGAAATCGAATATTTCGGATGCATTAGCCTACTGAGGATTTTTAAGACTTTGCAGCCATTGCAATGTGTTCTTTGGAGCCGCCATTAACGCTGCTGATGGCCTTAAACATGCAAAAACGAATTTAAAAGCAATCAAACAATTTTGCAGCCAAATAAAGAAAAATTAGGATACAACAGGAGTTAAAAGCTTGAATTTTAGCTCAATAACCTATTTGGTAAGATCTGCGACAACCATGGTTTTACAGCGAAGTGTAGCATGTAGGATATTGTAGGCCAATTGCGGAAAGCAATCGGTTTGAAATGAGGAGAGCGTGGACAACCTTTTAACAACAGCGCCGGAATAAATTGACGAGAGATGAAGACGACGAGCAGAAGACAAAATGGCAAAACTTGAGCTCGCATTCTGAAGAAAGAAAGATCGACATCAAATCACACATAGATGTTAAGAACAACCACACAGAAAATGTATTTAGCGAAAATCCCCTTGCCTTCTCAGCTATAAGCACATCAGTCAACTCGACGCTCGACCGGAAACAAAGACCTGCATTCATTAGAGCGTCTCCTTTGAGATCACGTGCTCTACCAGCATCGCGACCCATGGACATCATAAGATTCCATTACGTCCACTTTATCTTACGTCAGACGTTATTTCCAGCTCTGCTTAGACTTCTGAGAAAACTGTTTCACTCATTCATTCTCGCGTTTAACGGACAACATTTCGACAACACATCCTTCCTTCCGGAATTATTTTACGCCTTCAAGTTTTAGCAGTTCACTTCTCATACTAATCGTGATCATCGCGTTGCTTTACGAACCCGCGTAATTTCAAACCAAATCGCAACGTCATCTGGGTCATCTCTCCTTAATTGACCTCATTTTGACGTCATTTTAGATCACGTGATGACAAAAAGCAGACGATATTCTGCCGCCGCGAGTAAGTCGTCGTCTGCTGCGGATCTTTCCTAAAACTGTTGAGATGACGACTTGTATGTGCACTTGTTATAGCGCCCCTTCCAGCTCCCTCTACTCAGAGGCGCTCCCAAATGCAGAGCGGACACTGCATCAAAGTTTCAGGCGTGTCGCATTGGAATCGACTGTCGTCGCGTCGAATTTTCAAAGCACCTCATACTACATGTATGCCCTACGCCGATGCGACTGTCAACGACGACGACGGTATGTGTATATAAGCGGCACTTAGATGGATGATAAGCACTGGCACCTTCTCTTCACTGGTGACACGTATTTATCCTCATTTCTTCACCATGTCGGAATGCTCGCCTCGATCCTGCAGCGTTGGTTACGTAAACTCCTCGTCCGCCGATCGACCCTCGACCGCCGACGATGACGTCATCTCGATGACGGTTCTTTCATGCGTCGTCCCTGGAAAACGGTTGTTGTTTTCCGTCGTGACGTCAGTCGTTTCGCTCACTCCCGGTTTCTTTTCGACCGGAAGCTGTGGTCCTTGCGCGGAATCGGGACCATCGTCAGACTGCGGCCGCAGACGTCTTTTCACGCGATTGTTCCGCCAAGTTCGCTGAATCACCTTCGCCAGTTCGATCTCGCGCTGCCTCTTCAGAGTCGTGCTGATCGGGTGGTAGTCGACCTTGTCCGGACCCTTCTTCAGGTCGCCAAGGTCGCCCGCATCGGGGGCAGTTCCGAGGAAGTTCTTCGTGAGGCCGTCGAGGATGTCGACGCAGTGGACGCGGTCGCCCTCGCAGATCGGAATGTTCATCGTGACGAGTTTGAAGTGGTTGGGAAGCGGAAGTCTCAGAGGGTCCTCAAGGGCGTCGACGAACTCGCTGAGCTGCGTCAGTTCGATGAACTGTGTTGCCTTCTCGTCGTACCTCTCCCAGACCTCGTAGTACATGTCGAAGTCGTCCTGCGTCAGTCCCTGCTGGACGTCCTCCGTCGCCTGGCTGAAGTTCTCGAGAATGACGGCGATGTACATGTTGATGATGACGAGGAAGCTGATGACGAGGTAGGAGACGAGGTACATGATGCCGAGGGCGCTGTTGCCGCAGTCGCCGTTCGGACTGTTCTCGGACGCCGTCGGGTTGCAGTCGGGCGGCTTGTCGTTCATGAGTCCTGCGAGGACGCCGTCCCATCCGGCTGAGGTGCACGTCTGGAAGAGAATGATCATCGCGTTGAAGAACGTCTCGAAGTTGAACATGTCGTCGATGCCAGCCGTGTGCTTGACATGCATGAACGACGACATGCCGACGATGGCGTAGATGAACATGACGAGGAAGAGGAGCAGACCGATGTTGAAGAGGGCGGGCATCGAGACGGCCAACGAGAACAGCAACGTCCGAATACCTTTCGCTGATTTCACCAATCGAAGGACTCGACCGACGCGAAAGACCCGGATGACGCGCAGAAGAGTGGGTGAGATGGGGAGGTTGTCTATGTGGTCGGCCAGACCCCAGGCTGAAACGAAAAAACAGACAACAACCATAATATGCATGCACTCCCCAACTATTATTCGCATCGTAACTTCAGTTTATAGAAAAAGATTGACTGTGACAGACGCGTGGCATCAATATAATTCTATTCTATATATTCTATTCTATCAGCCGACTTAAAAAGCGCCTCTCATAGCATAACCTAATCAGAGGTGATCCCAGTGCAAAAAACTAGTCGACAAAAGTCTCAACAGAACGTAAAGAAGCAGTTAGTGTCGTAAGATATAAGATCTCGGAGCACACATGTTATAGCAGGAAGGGTCAACAGAGGAGGGGCAACAATTTTAGGCTATAGTATACTTCAACCGCTGACGACGTTGTGTTCATAAGGCGCCTGAACATAGTTAGCCTTGCATGGACAAATAGCAGCAGTGGTATGCTATACTAACTACTCAGGCTTTCATTCCGTTCTGCTATTTGACCGCAGTGTAGGCCTATAAGTTTTCTGGCCACACTGACTGGTAGCACGAGTAGGCTACAGACACAACGTATGGATGAATTATAATCGCTTGTGGGTAATATTAAGCTCTTCAGTCGACATCTAAACTTTGCCTCAGTCACCGGCATACGAACTTCACGGTGCACGGTCAACAGCGCGCATGTCAAAAGCGCGCAGACAAATGCGCGCAGACAAATGCGCGCAGACAAATGCGCGCAAAGCGCGCAACAGGACCATTTTCCGCCAAAAGAGCGCAGACAAAAGCGCGCAAAAAAGCGCGCAAAAAAGCGCGCATCCTGTCTATTCTTTCGTATATTTTCTCCTCGAAGTCCTTCTTTGATGATGGTTTGAGCCGGCTACTCAAAGCGATCCACTAATGACTATGTAGACTTCGTTTAATGTGTTATAGCCTAATTCTGATGTTTTGCTTTGATTAGATTTTCATTAAACAGTTTAAACTTGTTCACAATTAACTATGTGGCCTATTAATTCTGACGCTGAGTTGTGTCAAGGTTTATACCAATCTATTTTATTGCGTAGAACATGAACTGCTCCTTTGAAGAACAATCTTATGATTTTTGTCAGGCCTATAATTCAACTAGCCGGCTTCGTTTTCTTTGAAATTAATTGCTCGGTATATATATTCGGTTAAATAGTTACAGTTTTATTATGTCTATATTTCTAACAATATGTTTAATTGCGTTTCAAACTCAAGAATAGGTATAATATTCTGATGTTTTGTTGAACTTCAAATTTAACTAGTTTGCTTCAATTTGTTCGAATGTTCGAAATTAAATGTTCCGTATCTGTCTTATTATGTTTAAATGCTCATTAAAAACGATTATGCGTTTTGTGCATTGAGTCTATGTGTTCTTCGTCGCGCGCATTTGTCTGCGCGCATTTGTCGTGCGCGATTTTGTTACTGCGCGCATTTGTCTGCGCGCATTTGTCTGCGCGCTTTTGACATGCGCGCTGTTGTTACGGCGCCGAACTTCACAAACTGACACATTCGAAAGAGTGGAAACATTCTAAACTGTTTAAATGCACGCAAAAAAGTTATCATATCAGACGAATTGAAAATTTCGAAAACATTTGGTTGACGAAGTTTGATCAGAATGCAATCTGATTCGAACAACTCTGAGCCTATAGTTGATTAGGAATCAATGTAGTGTATTAAACACAGGGCATCACATCATGTAAGAGATCAGATCTAGCTATCATAATAACGAAAAAGCATTGAAGTGGAACGATGCGGTACTGAGGATGGAACCAAGGACGACGACGAAGTCGAAGACATTCCACGGTTCCTTGAAGTAGTATTGTCTCAGAGCGAGCAGCTTCATGATGAACTCAAGCGTGAAGACGACGATGAAGATGCTGTTGATGTGACGGAGAACGGCCTCGTACTCCTCCGGTTCGTCATAATGCTCCATCGCCATCGTCATCATGTTCAGCAGGATGAAGATCATGATGACGATGTCGAACTTCTGGTTCTTCGTCACTTTGAAGAAGAACAGCTGACACAGAAGCTGACCAATAAAACAAACAAGAATCAAAATATTACACATACTTATATAGTTTGTTATATGTGCATGTAATTACGCAAATTACTTAATTATTTATGTAATATAATTTTATAATTGTATATATTATAATATTATATAATCATATCTATTTTTAATATAGGCCTATTGTCTAATACTGTAGGCTACATGTTTAATTTTGTTTACTGCGTCATTATCTAATTATTCTAATACCTAGACACTAGACAGCTATTGAAAGTGCAATGCTATCTTCGTATCTTAGACGTGATTCGTGTAATGCGATTGTGATATTTTTTATTGGAGGCATTGAAATAGCTATTTGACTGAAAAGCGAGACTTGATTGACAGATTGGATTAACCTACTCTGCAACCAACTCTTTTGCAGCGATGCAAGATGAGGAGCATATAGATTAAACGAGCAGAAGACAGTCTTCTCGTGCACAGCATTAAATAGGTCGTGCAGCACGTGCATGGATCATGCATGACGATGCAAACCTTAGGCTTTGGAATTGGTTTCGTTGGTTCTTTCGAGCCGAGTTTCTTCATCGCGTTGTAGTATTTCTTCTGGTCTTCCGTCATTAACATCTCCAACGAACCGCCGGCCTATACATACAATACATATATATTATATGCCTATATGCAATACACGAAGAGATCAACAAAACTCAATTGTCGACATTACACGACATTACACATGTATAGACGCTCATTCGTCAGCAACAGTCATTTTCTTTGTGACACAACAACAACAATTTCTGTGGCTACAACCTATAATTATGCTCAATCAGCAAGTGGCCTGGACATGATTCTCGATTTTTCACCAGACTTTTCTGAACGCCTCAGTCTTCGAGTGATGCAAAGTGAATAGGTCTACTATCTGAACACTATTCGGCATGTCCTACTCCTATATAGTACCTAGACAATGGCGATTCGTTATTACTTCGCTGCGTTAAACGAAAGCATGCTCACATTGAAAAAGAAAAGAAAATATAGGCCTACAAACGTTGCATTGGTGCACACACATATACAGTATGTGTGTGTGTGTGTGTGTGTGTGTGTGTGTGTGTGTGTGTGTGTGTGTGTGGGTGTGTGTGGGTGTGTGCTTGTGCGTCCCACTATACCTTTTTCTTTTGCATGTTGAAATTTTCGATGATAACACCGATGAATAGGTTGAGAGTGAAGAAAGATCCAAAGACGATGAATAGAACGAAGTAGAGATACATCAAGACGCGGTTCTCAAACGACGGCTGACCACCGACCTGTTATATGCCAGCAGACACAAGCAGCAGACGACAAAAATTAATGACTCAACACGTATCGCACATCAACAAGATCAATACAATACAATACAATACAATACAATACAATACAATACAATACAATACAATACAATACAATACAATACAACTGTAATTTGATAATGCCCTTCTTACAAAAGTTCAGAAGTGCATGTTGAAGCTGGGCAACCACTAAGAGCCATTTTAGGTATACTGGGAAATGTAAGTTTTCAGTTTAATGCGAAAAACAGTCTCTATAAGAGAGTTGCGAACATGAGGAGGAAGTTCCAGATGGAGGTCTGGAAGTGAAGCGTTCGGGAGCACCTCTGAGTAGAGAGAGCTTGAAGGGGCGCTATAACAAGTGCACATACAAACAAAACACATGTCTACGTATTTTCTAAGCACAAATTGGTGTCGATGGCTGTTTCTGGTGTAAAAAACCAACCAATCCAAACCCAGAGACAGCTGCAGCCCTAACAGCCGATCGTTGACTGCTAAATTATGATTAGTTTATTTTTTGCTAATAATTATTAATTAGTTAGATGTAGTTGATGATGATAAAAGTTTAATCTCACGTACATCATTAGCACTGTCGATGGCAGCGTACATGATATCCATCCAACCTTTGAATGTTGCCTAGAAACGAACAACGGTATACGTCTACACTGTGTCCGGGTAAAAAGTAGACCCCACAAAAAAGTGTTATAACTCGGTAAAAACTTTTAGGATTTGTCTGAAATTTTCAACACAGCAACAATGACCATATTTACACGAAATTATAAAACCGATTAAAAATATACATGAGTTTGTCAAATTTACGAGCGTTTGCGTTGGAGCACCGACAAATTGAACTTTCCAACATGGAAAACCTGAAACAAAGTGAAATTCAGCTAAATATGGTGTTCAAAATGTCCACCTTGTTCATGGACACACGACCGTAGACTTAGACGCTACTGTTTGATGGTCCTGTCGATAATCACCTGGTTAAACCACTGCCAATCTTCAAACAGACGCGCCCTACGGTAATCGATGTCATGAATACGCGTGAACGAAAAACGCGCTCTTTCAGTACATGTACTCCGGATCAAAGTCTGGACTTCTGGACGGCCACAGCTGCGGGATAAGAAGCAGAGTGTCTCCCGGGATAGCTATTAATCTACTACGTCCACGGTCGTGTGTCCGAGAACAAGAAACACATTTTTTGGCACCATAATAGCTGAATTTCACTTCCTTTCAGGTTTTCCATGTTGGAAAGTTCAATTTGTCGGTGCTCCAACGCAAACGCTCATAAATTTGACAAACTCGCGAATATTTGCAAACGAATTTGGAATCGAGTGTAAATATGGACACTGTTGCTGTGTTTAAAATTTCAGATAAATCCTAAAAGTTTTGACCGAGTTATGACACTTTTTTGTGGGGTCTACTTTTTTACCCGGACACAGTGTATACTACATGTATACATGCTACTACATGCATGTTCTTTAACTTTAAAACAAACTATTACCTTTGTGTTAGTAGTGATAATCAACAGTTTTCACATTATTTTGAGAGAGAAAACGCTTTGCAAATAATATTATTGCGATTTTGCCGTTCAACCTTCTCGGCACCTTAGACAAGACTCAATTGAATGGACACAATGGTGTAGGCCTACAATTAAATAAAGATATCTTACCGTACGAATGTAGGTCTGCCTAATGCCTATACCACTAACCATTATCTTTGAGCGACAGAAATAAATGTTTCAAGACAACAGACCAAAGCTGGACTCAAGACTCATATATTCCTTAAGGCCTATTCTGCTGTTTAGTTTAGTATGTGAGGCGCTCTTGTAACGGCATGGCTATGTTACGGTGCCATAGAAATCGTCATTGTTATTGTTATTATTACTTCACTTACAACTTGGAATAGAGCGAGGTATCCGATGAGTACATTGTCGAAGTTGACATTCGGAACAAACCACGTCAGGTTTCGACCGGTCGTGTCGTTGGCGCACATCTCCCTCGTGATCGTCGTGTTCGACATGTCGGCGTCGTTCTCAAGACATCGTCCGTATCTGCCGGAGAAGAGGTTCACTCCCATGATGCTGAAGATGAGCCAGAAGACGAGGCAGACGAGCAGCACGTTGAAGATGGCGGGAATCGCCTGGATCAGGGCGTTCACGACCACCTGCATGCGGTCGCAGACAATCAACCACAGACACCGTCACAATGGCATGGTTATAACAGAAACATGTCGCTGAAGCCATGGTAGATTAAGATGCAACGATCACGTGTCCTGAAGCTCAAAATTATTGTCAAAATAATTATATCGAATGCCACTGTATACGACGCCTTTTACTCGGCATCGGGTTTCTATGGCCCCTATTCTATTATCCTAATTAATGCTACACTGTTGAAAGTGTAACCTATTTTGCTAACCGAGACTCGATGAAATAGCCTACACTGGAGGAACATTTTGTCTCAGAAAACTTCTGCATGGCCACATACAACTCTCGATACATAATTTATAAGATAATCTGTATATATCATTCAGACAGACAGACACATTATTCGACGCCATTTCCAAATAGATTTATAAGAATGAAGAGCTAGCCTTGCCTTCATTCCTTCCCATCGTGAAACAGCTCGTAACGGTCTCAAGGCTCTCAGTGTACGAAGGGCTCTGAAGGCTCCCATGTTGCCAGCCTTTGAATCCTCAGCAAACCAACCGACAAGAGAGATCTGCGCATGCGTACACAAACAAAACACGTATACGAATAAGCAAAACCATAATTCTTTTGAATTCTTTTTATCCGTGAGCAGATCTATCTAAAGTAATCGTAATCGCAAAACTCGGAACTTCTACAGCGCCCACCAAAAAGGGCTAGTAGGGTCACCCCCAGTTCATGGCACCGTAGCAGTCAGCTAGCAATCGGAGCAACAACGTCTGAAGGCTGTTGAAGATCACCTAAGAGGTGAATGGTTATACCGGTAGTAATTTACTGTGAAACCGACTCACGGGAACTGAGAAGTTGTTGTTGTTGTGTTAGTAGTAGACTAAGAATTATTTATTATTATTATAGCGTAGGGCCGTATAGGCCTTTGATTGAATTTTATTTGAGGAATCGAAATCGCAGGTGATCTTACGGCGACTATGATGAAGTCAAGCCAACACCATGCATCCGTGAAATACTTCTTGAATCCATAGGCTCCCATCTTGACGACCATTTCGAAGACGAAGATAACAGTGAAGGCTTTGTCGAGGATCTTCAGAGCATACCTCAACGTCGGCTTCTCCTCGATCTCACGATCTTCAACAGCCTTCAAAATCAATCAATTTTTTGATCAATCGAAACAAAACTTCTGATAAACTAAAAATTCAATCAACCTAGCTATAGCAGATCATTCGCTTTACAATGTAGTTAGCAATCGATTCATTCAAAGCTTGTAGCTCGATCAATAAAATAACAGTTTCTATGATATAGATCCTTTTTCCATGTCGTTCTCAGGAGTTATTTCGGGATATCAAGAGCCACAGATGGCAAATGGAGTATGAATGGTGCATGCTATAGACTATAGAGGGATCAGTCGAATGATACCGCGCGTGAATGCGGGTGTTTTATAGTATAGGCATGGCTAGTATGGCTACATTTGTTTACATAATTTGATGAAAAATGCATCTTTACTGCATGTAACGATCAATGATTACATAGAATACTATAGTTATAGGGTACTCACTACTCAAGCTAAGAACGCTTTATAGGCTAAATAAATGGTCAATATACTCATGCTTTAGCTGCTTGAACTTTTGCTTTGCATTCGTCAGCCTCCATCCACTTTCTTATTTGCTCATAATCTTCTTCAATGCTTATTTTAGGCTTTTGGAATGTGGCAACACTGTATATCATGAGATGGTGAGTTGACTCACCAATGCAAGACTGCTGGCAAGAATCATTATAATGATGAACGTTTCGAAGTATGGATGTTCGACAAGAGCGAACGCGTAGCACCGCAGCTTCCACCAGATCTGTCCAGCCATCGTTCGTTCGACCGCATCCCAGAACGACCCACTCGTGATGCACCGTCGAGGGCAACAATCATCCGGGTACTTCACAAAGACGACGTTCACTTCGTTGATCTCAGGGCCGTCCAGGGTCTTCTCGGCCCCCGTTCCCGTCGCCCCCGCTCCCCCACTGGCCGTCTCGTCGCGGGAGAAGGAGTACTCGCTGCCCCCGCCTCCCCCGCCTGATGACAGAAGGCTCTGGGGGCTGTCGAGTCTGTCCTTGGACAACGATGAGTTGGACCGAGACGACGTTGATGCGGAACGGGAGCAGCTGATCCGTGACGATGCTTTGCTGATCTTGACGGTCGACGGTTCGGACATGAGACTTCGAGTTGTCGTCCATGTATTCTGCCAGTCATCGTTGTTCTGAAACACCAACAGCAGATCACTCGAATGTATAGGCCTATTATATATTATATATGCATTATATAGCCCAACAATTATTTATTATATCGCTTATAATACACTCATTTAAATAGGCCTATATAATATTATTTATAGAGCGGTTTTCAGTTCGATCAAAATATAGGATTTGCATTTGTTAGAAGATAGAGTCTGCTGAGTAATGATGACAGGAGCAGTTAGCAATGACAATGTTGCTATTCATAATAATTATGTTGTATTAATACTTATAGGATAATTATACTGTATAATGATGATGATGATTGCCTTGTCTTGGTATTCATGATGCCATCCCTACGCTTGATGACATGTGATAGCCTGTGCCAGGCTGTGTGCATTGAACTGCTCATCTGTGAACTATGTTATTAATGCTCTAGGTTTTCTTACTTCATTTTCAACGCTTTGTCGTTTTGCTGCTATTCTGCATCTTTGGCTGCTCAAATAATTTTCGTTGTTTTATAAGGATCGAAATTCGCAGCAAGCACAAAAATAGCATCCAATAAAAGCCAATAAAAGACTTTTTTTATCTCAGTAATAAAGATCTCGACGACAGCAAGGAAGATAAAAAAATATTTTTAAACACAATAGCATTGAAGCTAACAATTTAGCACTGATGATGCGGATAAGAATGCACAAGACAAGGAGGAGGAGAAGGAGGAAGAAGAAGAGGAGAGGGAGAAGAAGGAGGAAGAGAAGGAGGAGAAGAAGGAGGAGAATAAAGAGAAGGAGAGGGAGGAGGAGGAGAAGGAGGAGGAAGAAGAGGAGGAGGAGAAGGGAGACGGGGAGGAAGATAATAATGGCGATGATAAAGGAACTCACGCGAATGATGACCTCTTCATCTGGTTCTGTAAGAGAAGAAAAACAGTGAGTGCACTTTTCATCCACAAATTATGATATTTGTGTTTTTCATTCACATTATTATGATATTTGTGTTTTTCATTCACATTATTATGATATTTGTGTTTTTCATCCACATTATCATGATATTTGTGTTTTTCATTCACATTATTATGATATTTGTGTTTTTCATTCACATTATTATGATATTTGTGTTTTTCATTCACATTATTATGATATTTGTGTTTTTCATTCACATTATTATGATATTTGTGTTTTTCATTCACATTATTATGATATTTGTGTTTTTCATTCACATTATTATGATATTTGTGTTTTTCATTCACATTATTATGATATTTGTGTTTTTCATTCACATTATTATGATATTTGTGTTTTTCATTCACATTATTATGATATTTGCACTTTTCATCCACATTATTATGATATTTGTGTTTTTCATCCACATTATTATGATATTTGTGTTTTTCATCCACATTATTATGATATTTGTGTTTTTCATTCACATTATTATGATATTTGTGTTTTTCATTCACATTATTATGATATTTGGGTTTTTCATTCACATTATTATGATATTTGTGTTTTTCATTCACATTATTATGATATTTGTGTTTTTCATTCACATTATCATGATATTTGTGTTTTTCATTCACATTATTATGATATTTGTGCACTTTTCATTCACATTATTATGATTTTTGTGTTTTTCATCAGATGACATCTCTGTTTATGAATAGCAATCGATCTGAGGACAAACGACTTCAAAGGACAAGCAGGGCCGAACGGTCAATATATACATAATATCTAATAATATATATACATGTTACATATATATGTATATAAATGCGCGTGTGTGTGGGTGTGGAGGTAAATGCATAATATGCATTTGACTACGTGTGTACTATGTATGTAGGCCTATGTATAATTGATTGTAGTCTAATTGTAGCCTATATGTCTATCTACTTTGCGTGCTTACATTCTACATATGTGGAAGCCAGTGTATTTATTTGTTCATAATTCATATACGTAGGCCTGCAGATGAGATATATTACAATGAACTGAGTGCATGTGATGATTAGATTCATTCGTGATGTTTTTAGTCTATGCTGCTGGCTAGAATGTTTTGGTGCAGATTTGTAGAAGAGAAAGTTAAATTGAAATCGATAGACTGAAGATGTTGTCAGTTGTCGTTTAACATCATTTTCTTTTACCAACAAAACAACAACATGACATTGCATTTACCGCAATGCGATGAGACCATGGCAATGCGACGAGACCATGGCAAAGCGATGAGACCATCGCAACGCCACCAGTTTAACATCTAAACGACCAATTGCATTACGGACTCCTTTCACAAAATCGCATTATTATTTCTCAAGTACCAGTCTCTTCAGACTACTTAAGCGAGTATCAAGCGAATCTGATGTAGAAAGAGAACAAAAACAGTCCGTGCACTTTTCATCCACAATGGAGATCAAAGCCGAAGTCAAAGCACAATCGATTGCACTCGATTCAAAGTGTAATTTCTAGAATGTTTTTTGTACGTTCTTTTCGGTTATTCCTCCTATAGCTCTCAAGCATTACTTCAAAGAACAATAATTGTCTCGTTGTCTTGTTTTGCTTGCCCTGTTTACACAACATCTATTATTATATAACTCGATGTGACTGAGTATATTCAGAGCTTTTTTCAACGTGGAGTTATACACAAAATTGATTTGTGCAGTTGTAGAAGCACTTCTGTGCAGTGAAAAGTAGTTGAAAAGGACCATTTTCTTCCGATTGAGAGTAATTTACGAAGAAGAATGGGAAAGAAAAGAAGGAATTGTGCAGTTCTAAAAATTCCTTAAAAACAGCCCTGAATATATTTCTGTCTCTCTTCTTTCTCCCGTCTATGTTTTTCAGTTCTTGCTCCACTATCCGCAATATATTGATGCATTCTTTCTGCATGAGTTGCATGACAACGACTTCTGCTCTACTGCACAGTACGGCATTAAATCGGAACAACGTGAAGACTTCTTTTTAACTCCGCCACTGGTTGCACTCTGCCAGTGCCAGTCCTAAGCCTGGATAAATGAGGAGGGCGTCGATCATGATCTTTGTTACCACACAGTGACGTTAAACTGCAACCAATACCACTACTTCTTTTCGATCGATACTAAAGTCGTACCGCAGAGATGAGTAATGAGTTAGCACTTAGCAGCAGTAAAATTTTGAAAGTAGCCTATTGAGCGTAATATTCGTAGTGCTACACGCTAGATTTCAATCGTTTCGCGGCCTTATCACGCATTATTAAGCGACGAAATTTCACAATTATTTTCACACCACATAATTATGTGCAATAGATTTAAAGAACCAACCGTAGGGGAAGACGGGTGAGTATCCAACGTGAGGCGACTTGGTCGTTCCTTTAACCAATCGAAGCGTGTAATTCTGAATGTCTACAAAACAGACGAGTTCATGAATGAATTGCATGGGATTGCACATATATATATATATATATAATTATATATGTTATAGACCTACAGACCGTACCAAATAAAAATTGTTGGCATCCATCTCTAATTTTTAAAGCCCGGCGGAAAGTTTTTCTTTGATTAAGTCGTCTAAGCAACGAGAATCTACTCGCTGCTCTAATCTACTGAATAGACTATGGAGGCAAATCCTATTACAGTCTCTGATCTTCATCACAAGTGATGGCAACGTCGTCTTATTTAATTCTATGCTGTGGTAACTCAATTATCGCCCGTCGTCGTCTGCAGTGTGTGTCTGCTCAGACGAGACACGAACTCAGAAGCTGCTGAAGAAAGCATCAAATGGTATACGTCCTCTCGCATAGTTTACTGTCCACCTATTCGGTGACCTCGATATAAACTTTGATAACAATGACACCACCACCACCACCACCACTACGATCACCTCCACCACTACCATCGCCACCACCACCACCACCACCACCACCACCACCACCACCACCACCATCATTACTTGATTAACTGAACTCCTTGAGTTCAGTATAACAGCAATAGAAAAGCACCAGCCGCAGCAGCAGCAGTAGCAGTATACTAGTATACTAGTAGGCCACATGAAAGTCTATGGAGCGCAAGTTAATATAAAGAAGCATATGGAATATGCGTTGGTGTCAATGCATTCGTGAATACTAAGCACTGCTAAAGTAGTAATAATAAATTATTACTGTTTCGATGTTCTGGACTGTCGTCTGCCTCTTCTGGAATGGATTGCGTCTGGCAGACGACACGTCCATTGCCAATCACCGGACACGTCGTGATGGTGACTGGTTGAGAGCCGTCCATCCTGCTGAGAACGGTGTCCGGTGTCATGTAGCATCCGTGGTGGTCGTCCGGATCGTAGTAGTAGTCGACTGGGACTGGTTTGTGTCGGATCTTCACCTTGACGCAGTACGTGATGTGCGACTTGATGTAGATGGTGAAGCGGTTGATTCGGTCGATCGCCTCCTGGAGTTTGTTCGGACCCTCTTCTTCCTGCGAGTGACGTAGACTTTCGGCCCCGAACGAGCTCAGCAGCAGAGCAAGGAAGAGGTTCAGCACCTAAATAGATTTGCCAGCAGATGAGATCAATTAAACTATTAACTCAGTAATCGAGTCTAATTGACACAGATAACTATACGGTCTTGATGTGATCCTAGCTCTAAATGGCCTACCATTCGCATGATTTTTCAACGATCTACCATTTTTCTCGTTGCCCAATTCTACTTGAAGCCTTGTGATAATGCACCATAACTTACATTTCCTCAAAATACATGCCCTGAAAATGTTCACAACACTGCAGTATATATAACTATAATAATTATATAACTATAATAATTGTGTGTCTAATCGCGCTAGCAGTATGCAGCAGTCATTGATAAAAAACGAGGCTTCAGGTGCATGAGGGAGGGTCACTCGGCGCAGGCATAGCGATAGAAAAATGAGGGATTTCCGTATTTAAATTCTTTGTAACTAATAATAAATATTCGCTTGAAGGTATTAGCAAAACACCTTGTCAGACAGAGAGAGGCCTATCGATTGTTGTACCGTGCAGTTTGCCAACAATCATTGAACAGCTGTCACTGCTAATATATAAAAATAGACATAGAGGAAGGCATATTAAAAGAGCGGCGTTACCATGACATCCATCCGTTCATGCAACCATAGAAATGCTGATGCATTATAATTATTATAAGCTTACCACAAGATTTCCGACGATCATCGTGAGTAGAAAGAATGGGATGCAGTGATGACCGCACAGTGCAATGCACGTCCACATGTTCTCGATCCACTCGCCGCATAGAATGCGAAAGACGATCATGAAGGAGTGCAGGAAGTCCGTGAAGTGCCATCGCATCGTGTTATTGTAGTAGCTGCCAAACAACTGCATTCCCATCACAGCGAAGATGAAGATGATGATGGCCAGCACGAAGCAGAGGTTACCGAGTGCACCCATTGTACGACCGATTATGCCGATCAGAAGGTTCAACGTCGGCCAAGACTTGGCCAGCTTAAAGACGCGCAGCTACAGAAACGAACGGCAAACATGCAATGCAGAATTGCATATGTACCGAATAATATATCTGCTATTAACCAAAACTATTGTCGTACAAAACGATTTTTCCGGTTCTTATAAATTTTTCTTCAAAATATTTTGAGGTTTTGTTGGATTTTTTAAATTTTCGTCTCGTTTTATACTGTTTTTTAAAATAAGTATTTCTGCATGTGACCATATTTTGTTTATTTAGGTGTGCAATTAGTGCAGAATTGTTTCTGGGGCTACACAAATTCGTGTTTTAAGTTGCTACGTTAAATACAACTCACAAGTCTGAATGATCGGAGAATGGAGAGTCCTTTGACGTTTTCGAGACCGAGTTCAACAAGGCTGAGAAGAACGATGACAAAGTCAAAACAACTCCAGTTGTCTTGTAGGTATTTGTACAGACCGAGTGCCAGGATCTTTAGAGCGGCCTCCACTGTAAAGATGCCCGTAAAGACCTACAGCAGCACATCGAACCGTAAGAGTTCACGACAACTGGCCTATAATGACCTATCTACATGTAAGTGACTATAATTATGCCTCTACTTGCCTCACCATTCACCAATGCTGTTTTCATGAAACCTTGTGAAGATTGAACTGCTTTAACATCGATTTTGACACAACCAACATTATATTATTTGTAAAACACTTATGAAAACTTGAAGGAGCTCATCATATATCAGCTTCAGTCTCTTATTTCAAACTCTGCACAAACCTAATAATTCTCAG
This sequence comes from Lumbricus rubellus, assembly GCA_945859605.1. Taxonomy (NCBI): domain Eukaryota; kingdom Metazoa; phylum Annelida; class Clitellata; order Crassiclitellata; family Lumbricidae; genus Lumbricus; species Lumbricus rubellus. Next base: position 31,193,010 of record OX243815.1, on the reverse strand, counting down.
TGATACCCTTAAAGTCGAGACATCTTTTATTACGTACCGTAACTATGGGAATCTGTGAATTGTAGGCTGACCGCAGAATTTAAAATCTCGATAAGCTATGACGCTGTTAGTTTTGTGCAATTCACAGACTTAAAAAGAGCAAGCATTAGGCCGATATACAATGCCGTCATGCTACAGTAATCCTAATGTAAGGCTTATAATAGTAATGCACAGGGCCGGATTAAGAAATGTGGGGGCCCTGTTCGGGAAATTTTTTGCCGAAAATTCGGATGACCTTTTTTAGTCGTTTGATCGAATTTTCGGGAAAATGATACCATTTCATCCGCCATAAAAGTTAATGACCTTTTTTTAGTCATTAGGCCAAATTTTCGGCAAAATGATACCATGATACCATTTCATCCGCCAAAATATTTAAAAAATTAAATTATTTTTTATAAATGTGTGGGGCCCCCTAAAGTGTGGGGGCCCCTGTTCGGCTGAACATGTTGAACATGCCTTAAACCGGCCCTGGTAATGCAAATCCCAAATTTGAGTATATGATGTATCAAACCTATGGAAGCTATTGAGATCGACTCGGCCTATACTTACATAAGTATTTAACAACCTACTTACATAATTTCCGTATTTGAGAATGGCGACGAGTGTTGGGTTCATGCTGTCGTGTTCCATGGCCATGAAGACGGTGTTGATGACGATGCAGATGGTGATGAAGAGATCGACGAACGCGTCCATGATGAATAGCTCGACGAGATGAGCGAACTTGTACCATGCTGGACAGCAGTTCCATCCAAACAACAGCTGCATGCACTTCTCCTTGATGAACTCCTTCTTGTCCATTCCTTTCTCATAGCCAAAGAATCCTGCAGGACACAATCATACCGGCCAGGCTACTGACTAATTTACTGATTTACAGTGATTAAGATATTTCGCTTAAAAGCAGCATCAGCGCTTCATAAGCTTTGAACTTCGATCCCTACATTATAGGGCCTACATGTAAATAGGTGCACGAGATCGCTATTTTAATAGCTGTAGCCTATAGCTGATAGCTAAACAGTAAAGCAGCTGGAGTTTACAATTGAACGCCTTCATTTGGCTTCAATCGAATCTGCGTTAAAGGGGGGGGGGGAAGAACCAGTGGCTCGATGCTCTTCTGCATTTCGATGGATTTGTGTTCTTGTATAGTCTACCTGAAGAAGACCGAGATGTCTAGGTTCGATGCTTAATCAGCGTTATTGGATTTGAGTGTTGTGCAGAATAATAATAATAATAATAATAATAATAATAATAATAATAATAATAATAATAATAATAATAATAATAACAATAATAATAATAATAATAATAATAATAATAATAATTATAATTATAATAATAATAATAATAATAATAATAATAATAATAATAATAATAATAATAATAATAATAATAATAATAATAATAATACCAGGTAATAATAATTGCTATACTGACCTCTTCGCTTGCCTGATGCGTGTTTAACCAGATCCTTGAGTACGAGAACATCTAACAATGAAACAAAGAGAATATAGCCTACATTGTGAACTTGGAGTCTACATAGTTATGGATATGGCTCTTTGTCATTTGCATTCGACTTTTCAGTCTCATTAGGGCGCCATATAATTGGTTTCTTTATGTATATATATATATAATATAATATATAGGCCTAAAGCCCTAAACTGACCTATAAGTTTGGGAGTCAACGAATTCCAGAGTTGCTATAGTAACCTATCTTGTAATGTTTTGCAACTAACTGTCTTCTCGTGGTCCATTTTACATGTATTCTCCCGTTTACATAGATAACATGCAGTTTCGTTTGGCTTCAGCTCTCGCCTATATATACCACCAGTTTCTTATTTGTTTGTTTGTTTGTATGTGCACTTGTTATAGCGCCCCTTCAAGCTCTCTCTACTCAGAGGTGCTCCCGAATGCAGAGCGGACACTGCATCGGAATTTCACGCCGAAACGCTGAGCAATTGTGAGTGAAGGACTTTCCCAAGATCCTTACGCGGCGAGGTGGATTCGAACCTCGAACCTTCCGGCTCCAAGGCAACGACGCAACCACTACACCACCGCGCCCCACAATGGGTCACGATATACTATATATATATATACATATATATATAATATACATTAGATATAGATCAATCGTTATTGTTTAAGAATATATGACAATCATTTTCAAAACTAAAATGGCGTCTCCCTCCTGCTGTGTTCAGGCTTGGGACTGGCACTTGGATCTGCAGTTGGTTATGAGAAATGCCTTGCGTGCATTCGCTGTTCTTTGTACGGACATAGAAATCTTCTAACGACCGACCTATTGACCCGTCCGTCCGTCCTCCTCCCTCCTTCATGCCTCTCCTATTGGCGTGCATGGCATTGCATTGCAGACTCTTTTGAGCTTGCGTACACAGACGACACACACGATGTTGTCCATGTCGTGAAAGTCGATCGATAGTTGATAGTATGCAAACGACGGTGGACAGGTAGTACGCATGGATGGAAGAGAGTTGTTGATGGATGGATGAATGGATGAATGAAAGATGCAGTGAGACGACGAGATGCCAGACGCACAGACAGATCCAAGCACCCAGACACACAGACAGACAGACAGACAGATCCAAGCACACAGACACATAGACAGACAGACACACAGATGCAAGCACCCAGACAGACAGGCAGACAGATAGACAGGCATACAGATGGACGGACATACAAAAGATCTATATACATGTACAGTACAGTCAAGGACGATGGCAAAGAAATTAACAGCGTTTACATCGATAGATCTATATAATAATTATTCGCAAACGTGTAATAGTCTTTCAGAGTTTTTGTTTGTCGTATGAAGTGAGTGAGTGTGTGTGTGTGTGTGTGTATGTGTATTTTGTGTGTTTGTTGTGTGTGTGTGTGTGTGTGTGTGTGTGTGTTGTGACACTGTTGTGTGTGTGTTTGATTGTGCGCGTAGTGTGTGCGAGTGACGGTGCGCGTGCGTGCTTGTTCGTGTGTGACTGTGTGCACATGAACACGGGTATTGTATGTATGCATGTATGCTATGCTATGCAGTATGCATGTATGTATGTATGCATTCATACATAATGATTGTATGCATTATGTACATGTATACGCATGTGTATGCAATTATGCATGCGTGTATCAAGCTATATGCATGCATATGGCTATAATATTATGCACACGTGTAAATAGTTATATGTGTACAATTGTATACGTGTGTGTACCTTGAAGGTCGACGGTGGCGGCACTTGGTGATTGGCAGAGGAATGGATTGTCGAGCATCATCATCGTCAGCTCCTTTCCTGACTCAGGATGATGATGATGATGATGATAATGATGACGATCACAGTTACCCGCGACGCTCGATGACTCATCCTACGTACAATTCATAATGTCAAGAGCACATCATCATCATCATCATCATCATCATCATCATCATCATCATCATCATCATCATAATCGTCATCGTCATCATCGTCATCATCATCATCATCGTCATCATCATCATCGTCATCATCATCATCATCGTCATCATCATCGTCGTTGTCACCATCATCATCATCATCATCATCATCATCATAATCATCATCATCATCATCATCGTCATCGTCGTCGTCGTCATCCCCATCCCCATCCCCACCACCACAACCACCACCACCACCACCACCAACAACAACAACAACAACACACAACAACACCACCACCGTCATCATCATAATCATCATCATTATCATCATCATGAACCATGCCACCAACAGCATCAGCATCAGCATCAGCAGCAAAGGTAGAACACCTGGAAGCTAAATCAGCGCAAGTAATTAACGCACCTGTCCAATCGACATTCATTTTGCCTTACTGTTTGTCATTAAATCCATTTCGCCCTCTGGCGATATCTACTCGACGCCCTCTGGCGATATCTACTCGACGCCCTCACCACGTTCCGATCCTATTATAGATGAGCCTCTGTTCAGAAGGGAACCCATTAGAGTTGGGGGGTACACGACAGCATATGAAACGCAGAGGTAAAATGAAGGGTAGGAGAATTCAGTCAGTCAATCAATCAAACAATCAATCAACCAATCAACCAATCAATTAATCAATGAATCAATCAATCAATCAATTAATCAATCAATTAAATCAATCAATCAATTTATTAATCAATCAATTAATCAATCTGTCGATCAATCAATCAATTAATCAGTTAATCAATCAATGTATTAACCAATCGATCAATTCAATTTATTGATCCCATGGTTTCAAATGCAAGTGTCAAAATTAGAAGTCTGTGTAGTTGTACGATCATGGACAAAAGTAAATTAAAATCATAAAATTATGTAGTAGTAGTAGTAGTAGTAGTAGTAGTAGTAGTAGTAGTAGTAGTAGCTGTGCTAGCAGTAGTAGTAGTAGTAGTAGTAGTAGCAGCAGTAGTAGCAGTAGTAGTAGTAGTAGTAGTAGTAGTAGTAGTAGCAGCAGTAGTAGCAGTAGTAGTAGTAGCAGCAGCAGTAGCAGCAGTAGCAGTAGTAGCAATGATCGTTTATTAATTCAAACTGACAAGTATTCAGTATAAAGTTGCTTTATGTACTTGAAACAGATGATGACAAGTTTAACAGGTCTGGAGTCGAATCTAGGAATATGCATGCTATTATAAGACGCCGCCCTAAAGTATATACGAGGCACCCATCCGCAGTTCTGACAAGTACTCAGTATAAAGTTGCCTTATGTACCGGTACTAGAAACAGATGATGACAAGTTTAACTGTCGAATCTAGGGAACTGGCTAAAAGACGCCGTCGCCACCCTAAAGTATATACAAGGCACCCATCTGCAGTTCTGCTGCTCACTTTACTGTCACTCCTAAGGAGTGGAATGTTGAATCAACTTGATGGGAACTTAATGGGGAGGGGCTGGTGGGTATCGAACCGACGTCCATGTGATCTTTGTCTCAGGGTCTTACCATTCAACCCACCATCACCATGCTGCAGAAAGCAGCTTTCGTTTATAGACTGTCGATTTTCCATTCATCAAATTTGATTGAATTTTGATTGATGAGTAAATCTGGCGACAGAATTCAGCTCACGTCAATCAGAGTTTCATCAAAAGTCATCTCAATCTTGTGACAGATTATTTTTATTTAGAAGTGTGGCTCGATTGAACGTTGACTGAACGTGAGAAGAACAACACCAGTTGGATCGCTTTTCGAATTTCTATCGTATATAGGCCTACATTGAGCAAGATGGATTGGAGCTTCTCTGTCAAACTCACGAGTTCAGCAGCTGTCATGAGTTGCAGCTGGTGATGTGGGTGATGCTGCGATGATCCATCAACGACTAAGTGACGAATGCAACTGCAGCCTGACATGATGAACCGATGGTTATGTGTGGATATAGTGGAACCTGCGATCGACATCTTCTAAAGTACAATGACGGGCTAATCGGTGGCGGCGTGTTATCTTCGGTCGACGACGCTACACTGTATGAATATACCACCTGCCGTATAGCCATTCAAACTGGCCATGCAGTTGATTGCAGTTCTACTCGATCTCCCGTTCTTCAGTAGTGAATGTCTTATCGTAATCGTAATCGTAAACTCGAAATTTCTAAAGCGCCACTCGAAAGCCAAGCGCGAGGCACCAGCTTGTTCACGAGCGCTGCGTTGAGTCAGAATGGTTGTCCGTGAGAGTAGTCCGTGGTGGTCCGGGTCTTATAGGTCGCTATGCACTGGTTTTCCTTTATTCATTGTTCTGTGTCTTGAGACATTTTACATAAGTTAGCATACAATGTAGGTATATACAGTATATATATATACATATATATGTATATGCAGCAGAGACCGCTCTGATTTGCAGAGTGGTGCTATATAAATTGTCTGTCTGTCTGTCTGTCTGTCTATCTATCTATCTATCTATCTATCTATCTATCTATCTATCTATCTATCTATCTATCTATCTATCTATCTATCTATCTATCTATCTATCTATCTATCTATCTATCTATCTATCTATCTATCTATCTATCTATCTATCTATCTATCTATCTATCTATCTATCTATATCTCTCTCTTCTCTCTCTCTCTCTCTCTCTCTCTCTCTCTCGCTCTCTCTCTCTCTGTCTCTCTCTCTCTGTGTTTCTCTGTCTCTCTCTCTCTCTCGCACACACTCTGTCTGCCTCTCTGTCTCTCTTCCTCCCTCTATCTTCACCTCTCTCGCTCTCTCCTTCTGTCCATCTGTTTGTCTGTTTGTGATCGTGTATCTGGTCTCCTGAAAATCAAATTATAACTTTCATACGAAATTCTAGAAAACACTTCTGACTTAACACAGCGCACGTGTCTGGATTTATGTTGTCCTTTGCGTTATGACAAAGTTTAGGTATACGCGTATACAGTTTATAGAGTACAATTTCAATTATCTTGAGCCTTTGGGCAATTTAAACTGCGAATATGTGGCTCTTACGCTCGTGTAGGGCGGTTGCCCATCTCCTCTTCCCGTTGCTTCTGCTCCCCTGCAGTGGTTCCTTCTGGAACTCGTGTTGTTTCGTCGCAATGACGAGTTCCAGTGGAAGTGAGTCGGTTCCGGAGGTTTGGCCGGTTTACAGTTCGTTAGAATCATCGAAGGTGGAATCGGTGGCGGTGGCGGAGAGCTGTCCAGCGGTTGATGTAACGGCTGGTGTTCGATGATGCCGCCGTCGCCCGCCTGCGGACACGGAGGCGGTGGCGGCGGTGATGATGATGATAAGGCGCACCTGTTGCTGCTGCTGTTCTTCGACGGAGAAGCAGTCCTGCTGCTGCTGCTATTGTTGTTGTGGTTGCAGGCACTGAACCGACTGTGGAGCTCTTCCAGCCTCCGACTCACGGAATGCATCCGAGGCCTACAACATCATCACCACATACATCTTCACAAATACACGATGCTCTCTACGGCTGACATAGACCAATACAACCCTATTGTTTCAATGAGGAAGCACTAGAGGACAAAAGGAATTTAACAAAGTCATACAGTAACATTACACGCAGGCCTACATATTATATTTAACTATACTTCATTCATATATTTATTATAATATCTGCCAATCTATTGAGCCTCTGATGTTCACATTTGGCTCTGACGAAGAATATGATTGATACTGTCTTGTTCTGACGATGATTACAATAATTATTGTAAGATTTATGACGACGACGACAGTTACATACAAATAGAATTCTATCGTTGTTTACGTGATTACGGTGGTGGAGTTGTACTAATGCTCTAACCGCTTCGTGGGCGAGCATTGAGTATTGCAGATGTGTTCTACATCGTCGGACGTTGGAGTGACGGCCTCTGAGTCGTCGGCAAATGGTAGATCGAGGTTGTCGAGACATGGTATTACCATCGGCCGCGGACATGACGATGACGGCGGCAGAGGTGGGGGAACCAGTTCACTGGTTCGACGCGATGAGGAATCGTCCGTCGTCGCTCGTTGCTTCCAGCTGAATTGGTTCGAACGACGACTCGAACTGCGACGTGAGGTAAAAGGAGATCCTGGAAGACTGAGACTTGCCCCACCCTATACGGTCAAACACAAAACACAGGTAACCTCTACATACTTACTTACTTACTTACAACAATACCAACAATACATGTATTTAAACTATTGGTCATAATTTGTTTTTGTTTTTGTTTTAAAATCTGTTTGCCATTTCGTTTCAGTTTGCTTTCGTTTCATGTGCAGCATGTTGTTCTTTGCATTGTTTTACAATAGCCAAATGTTATTGAGAAAGGAGGGGTCAATCCAGCCTCAGCGGGTCCATACGACCTTTTTGGATTGATCCTTTGACTTACATGTATGCACCGATCACTCGAAAACCATTGAGTTTGTACTGATTACTGTTACTTTGTACGTGTTTGATGCTTCGTCAATAAACGGCTACTACTACTACCACATCCATGCTTGCATCATACACGCACATACCTCACAATGATGATATCTGCGACAATTTATATGGCGCCGTACAGGGACCACGCCGTTACAAAGGCGCCTTGCAAAGCAGCTAACTACGGGCGGGATAAGCTGTAAGCGCCTGCAAAGCTGGGTAACATCCAACGAGCATGCAGCCACAATCGCCGCTTCCCTGCATTAGAAGTAACATTTACATTTCACAGGTACAATATGGCACACATTATGCACTAATAATAATAATATAACATTGACGATTTCTATGGCGCCGTAACACAGCCGTTACAAGGGCGCCTGTACTTGCTTACAGCAATACCACATTTATGTGTGCATTATACATAGGGCAGTCCCTAAATCACGGTCAAAAAGTGAAAAAATCACGGCATACTTTTGCAAAAATCCAAAAATTCACGGCACCGTGATTTTTCACATTTTCAGCACTTTTTTTGGAAAACACCTTTAAAATGGTTGCACAAATGAGTATTTATGAATAGGTCTTCACTTGTAAGCAACGTCTTTCACTCCCCAAAACAGAAATTCTTAAATTAATTTAATTATTCCGCGCTGTTTTTGGTCGTCGGCGCCATTTTTGACGTGTTTCGCAACCATTTTTAACGTGTTTTTACAAAAAAAGGGCTGAAAATGTGAAAAATCACGGAAAATCACGGCAAATGGCAAAATTCACGGCAAAGGGCGAAATTCACGGCAAACGGCGAAATTCACGGTTTCCGTGATTTCCGTGAATTCGTGATTTAGGGACTGCCCTAATTATACAATATAAACGCATTGTATAATTATGTCTATAGGCAATGTGCGCAGATAGATGCAATTCAAGGTCGCTATTAATTAAGACACAAACACCGAAAGAGCGTGCATAGATGTGGTACAGTGGAAAAGCTTCCGGCTTTTGTTTTCACGTGCAACAATAGCATTACAATGATACACACACCCATTCACGCACGCATCAGTCATATATCATTATGAGGACATCATTGTTAGTAAAGGTGTTCAGGAAGTGTTTTCGTTTGGTCACTTGAAAATTGCAGCAGTGTTTGTTTATACAGTTATCTGTATATCTATTATTTAATTATAATAATTCATGCATTTTTACATATTTATATACATTTATTTATATACTTGTCTCTGTAGTCAATATTGAAATGGATATAAACAATAAAATATTTTATATATTATATATATGCTATGACGTGCGTATATAATATGTGGGGCGCGGTGGTCTATAGTGGTGGCGTCGTTGCCTTGGAGCCGGAAGGTCCGAGGTTCGAATCCACCTCGCCGCGTAAGGACCTTGGGCAAGTCCTTGACTTACAATTGCTCAGCGCTTCGGCGTGAAACTTCGATGCAGTGTCCGCTCTGCATCGGGAGCGCCTCTGAGTAGAGAGAGCCTGAAGGGGCGCTATAACAAGTGCACATACAAATATGGTCTATGTATGTTGTTTGTATGTATGGTTATACACACACGCAATAATTTTCTTTGCATTTCCATTTTCAAACGGAAACTCCGTGGGTTGGCGTATATGCCCATACCTATTGGCTATAGATACCTGACTCATTCCTGATTCCTTCCCACGCGTTGTCTTGTAGATGAATTATAGATAGACTATAATAATTGAGACCACTTATACATGTAGCCACAGTTAAGCCCACTTCACTTGATAACCATGCACGTTGCCGTAAAAGTTGCTGTCTTTACCATTAGATCTAATATTATGCATATTATATCAGCGGGAATTCATTCACTTAACCGTCCTTGTTCCTGTCCCTGTTCCTGTCCCTGTCCCCGTCTCCGTCCCTGTCACTGTCTCTTTGCTTTCTGTATTTGACGCAGGCTACACGTTTTGTCCTTTGGCTATTAAATATTCTATTATAGGTTACATGAAGCAATAGCATGTTTAATTTTTTTAATGGTATGGCTATATTTGCCATCTACGCATTTATCAACACCAAATAGATCTACAATTCTACATGCACACATGTATGCAATGTTATGCATACATGGTTTACATACATATGTTAGAAAGCATGCATGTGCATAGCAACATAGCTGTAAAGACCTTGGCATCGTGTGGGTTGACTATGCTGAACTTCCTTCTGGCTTCGACACCGAATTCAGACTTCATGCTGATCTCGTCTTGTTTGATGGAGTGGTTTCGATCTCGGTAGAAGTCAAAACTAGTCCGAGACCCACAAGCGCCGTCGTCCATACCCCTGTGGCAGGGACCGGATCCCCCAGTGGCGGCGTCTGGGTAGTTCCCTCCCGTCTCGTCTAGCCCTGCTCGAATGGCCTCTGCTTCCTGCATCAAAGATTCAGATTATTATTGCTATCCACATGCTGCAGTCTATATAAAAAAAATAGCACCGCCTACGCTAATTAGATGTTAAGCAGATGCTAAGCAGATGCTAATCAGATGCTAATCATATGCAACCATAAAGCAAATGTGGCTGACTGGATTTTACTCTAGAAAAGATTACAGAACACAGAAGGAGGTATATGAATTGCATACGAAAAAACCTTATTATGCTATTACTATAGCTATACATAATACATTAATTAATTAGGAACCTAAGGCGCAGTTTTGTGTTTCATCTGCAGTAAAGGCTTTATAGGATATTATATGCTGTCTTCTTACGAGAACATCCTCGATACATGCATTCATTCATCAAGAGGATTTATAAAGCGCCCTTTCAAGCGACTACCCAGAAGCGCTCCCGACCCCAGCATGGCTTAAAAGAATTTTTTTAGCTGCGACGTAGAAAGAGTCAGAGTGAGGAAGAAGCTTAGCGACAAAGGAAGCCCGACACAATTCTGCTCAATACTTTGATCTCATGATGTATTTTAGAAGATATATTTATGGATCTTTACTTGGCATTTTGAATTTGAGCGATTTGGAATCAAGATTGAGAAATTAAGATTCAACAGGCTGCAGTTTAAAGCCCGTACGGATCCATCCTGTAGGATATGTGGGATTCATTCAAAAGGATTTCAAGCATGTATCGTTGGCTGCTATTTCCGATAATCACCGACTGCTCAGCATACAATACATCGTGGACTTCAATGGCATTAATCAATAACTGCGAACATTGCAACTGTGGCGCATTGGTCCTTGACGAAAAGAGGAAGAAAAGACTATAGACGATTAAATAGAATTCTTTAAATATTGTAAAGAACAAGAAGATTGCATGGAAGAAGAATAAAAAGACGAAATAGAAGAAGAAGAATTTTTTAAAAGATACTTTAAAATAAAATAAAATATCGAAAGGAAGACCGGGTATACACCTTGAGAAATAGTGACACAGAGAGAGACACACAGACAAACAGAGATATAGAGAAGCAGATAAAGAGAGAAAAAATACACAGAGAGAAAGAGAAAGAGAGATACGCGTAGGGCAGGCGATGGGTGCTTCAAAGCCCAGAGGGAGATGATAAATTAGGTGGAAGGAAGGTGATTAAGAGGGAAGACCGAGGAAGAATGATAATTCACTGAGTGGTCCAGTGGGCTAACTGTCAAGCAAGTGATCCTGGAGAGCAAACTATTGTCTCTCTTAAACTTTGTGTGATAATTAACTGGATTAAAACGCATCAAGAAAACTTCAAAGAGAATACTGCTGCTATAAATGCACTGTACATAATATATTTACATGTAGTTTTCAATTCAAGCAAGATCAAAACTATCTCGATTTCTGTGTACGATTGAAGCGAGCACCCACGTGCTGAGAGGAGTCTAAAGACCCCGAAGACTTAGCCACTCAACTTATCACCGCACGACAACAAATACTGGAATACCATACTGCGACCAACCTCTTCTTCCAGTACAGTTTCTTTCAGAATTTCTGAAACGCCTGTATATAATTTATTATTATAGTCTCCACGGAGTCTGGTGAGTTTCATCTTAAAGTGACTTTTCATAAATATAAGATTACAGTGGCAATGTGAGCTGAAAGGGTGGCCGGTTGAACATACAAGTGCGCATGGGTACACACGCACACACACATTCAGACAAACAGATGGACACGCACCTAGGTATATAGGCGTGCGTCCATATACACGTGTGCCACCGGCATCGTCGTGTTAGTACAAGGACGGACCAGTATGGTCCAGTATGCGTACCAAACGGACCAGTATGCGTACCAAACTGACCAATATGCGTACCAAACTGACCACTGTGCGTACCAAACGGACCAGTATGCGCACCAAACTGACCAGTATGCGTACCAAACTGACCACTATACGTACCAAACGGACCAGTATACGCACCAAACGGAACAGTGTATAGGCTACGTACCAAACGGACCGGTATACGTTCCAAACGGACCAGTATACGCACCAAACGGAACAGTGTACGTACCGTACGGACCCGTCTACGTACCAGACGCAACCAGTATACGTACCAAACGGAACAGTGTACAGTGTATGCTACGTACCAGAGCCTCTTCGCGTTCCTGTTCAGCGTCCTTCTGGTCCTGTCTTCGACAGTCGTCGTAGGACATTGCGACGATGGCAAGGATGACATTGACCAGGTAGAAGGATCCGAGGAAGATGACGATGATGAAAAAGAAGACATGGTAGGGACCGTTCGCTCGAAGCACCTACAGAAGACAACAGACAACCACAGACAACGACAGCTGCAGGCAGGTGGTGCCAACGACCTTTCAATATCGATTATAGACTCACTATATGAATGGACTGGATCGATGATCACAGAATGAATTGATCTTCAGTCTATGGAAGAATTGTCGATATGCAGAAATGAGCGACGACTGGATCTACGTTATCATCAGTAGCAGAAGCAGCAGCAGCACAATCATCATCATTCTCATCATCGTCGTCATCATCATCATCATCATCATCATCATCATCATCATCATCATCATCATCATCATCACCACCACCATCATCATCAGCAGCAGCAGTACAGTCATCATCATTCTCATCATCGTCATCATCATCATCATCATCATCATCACCATCACCACCATCATCATCAGCAGCAGCAGTACAATCATCATCATTCTCATCATCACCACCACCATCATCATCAGCAGCAGCAGTACAGTCATCATCATTCTCATCATCGTCATCATCATCATCACCATCACCACCATCATCATCAGCAGCAGCAGTACAATCATCATCATCATTCTCATCATCGTCATCCTCCTCCTCCTCGTTCTCCTCCTCCTCCTCCTCATCATCATTACCATCACCATCACCACCACCATCATCATAAGCAGCAGCAGCATCACCACCACCATCATACACATCATTATTATAATCATCATCATCATTTGTTTATTATTACTATTAATACTTTTGTCAATTATATCCCAGCATTATCAGTGCATACAAAGAAGTACAAACCAGGAATTGAATTGCAAAGAGATAGTGTCGTGAGGTAAAACAACATAACAGTTGTATGACATGTATTCATTCATTCATTCATTCATTCATTCATTCATTCATTCAATCATTCATTCATACATTCATTCATTAAATCAGTCATTACGAGGATTCGTTTAAAACGCCGCGTCTAAAGTCTAAACGCCTACTCGGAAGCGCTCCCCATCACAGAACGGCTAAAGAGATATCTATGGGCAACAGGACATTCATAAGTGGCAGTTGTTATGGTTACCTGTTGGTAGAGATTTTCCCAGGCGTCCTGAGTCATAAGTCGAAAGGCGCACAGCATCGCCCAACCGAAGTTGTCGAAGTTCGTGTAACTGTTGTCCGGATTGGGACCAGCGGCCCAGCAGGTGTAATTGTCAGGACACTTCCTACAATACAATTATTACAGCAGGTGTAATTGTCAGGACACTTTCTACAATACAATTATTACAGTAGGTGTAATTGTCAGGACGCTTTCTACAATACAATTATTACAGCAGGTGTAATTGTCAGGACACTTTCTACAATACAATTATTACAACAGGTGTAATTGTCAGGACATTTTCTATAATACAATTATTACAGCAGGTGTAATTGTCAGGACATTTTCTACAATACAATTATTACAGCAGGTGTAATTGTCAGGACATTTTTTACAATACAATTATTACAGCAGGTGTAATTGTCAGGACACTTTCTACAATACAATTATTACAGCAGGTGTAATTGTCAGGACACTTTCTATAATACAATTATTACAGCAGGTGTAATTGTCAGGACACTTTCTACAATACAATTATTACAGAAGAGTCTTCGCTGAAGAGCGTCCAATGCGAATTCATTTCTGTCACAGCGATTGGCTGACTCTAACACTCTTTTGCAACACATACAATGTATAACATGACATAGCATAACATAGTTTTAAAGCGGTGCGGAAGACCAAAGATCTTTTGTCACATATAACATAGCGTAACATAACAACATAACAGGCTTACAGTGGTTCCGTGTAAGAACTATACCACTAATACACGTCTAAATATATCCCATATGCCCCATAGATTGTCCTTGAAGTTGCTGAGTTTTTTTACCGAAATTGCCTCATCACTCAGCTCGTTGCAGGCATTTACTACTCTGCTCCTAAAGAATCTTTGCTTTGTGGCACCTTCGGACAGTCTGAAGATCTTTTAGACCTATCTACATGTACATGTATACATGTGTCCTCGTAATCCTTTCCATGTCAGCTCACTGAAAAAATCTCGAGAATGGTGTAACTGGTTTGTTGGTTATCAGCTTGTACAACAATGTACAATTGTACATGTATGTCTCTATTTGATGAGGTGCAGTTATACAGCGCTCATTTTAGATAGCAGAAGCGAAATCTCCTTGCTTCCTATGTATTAGTTCATCTATTTGGATAGAAAAACTTGACAAAATGCTTTCACGATGACAGTGAGGAGGAAAGAATTCAAATCAGTAGCTGATAGTGATAATGAACTTAAGCTTAAAATTAAAAATCGGAGACATAGGTCTACACAAATATAAAAATCCTTCCTCATCAGCTTAGATACATTTTATGAAATAGATCTATTGAAATATTACTCGCGAAGTGCATAAGTCTCGAACTGACAATGAGACAGAGGAGAGAGAAACAGAGTCAGACAGACAGACAGACAGACAGACAGACAGACGGACATTTAGACAGAGAGAAATACATGGACATGTAGAGAATCAGTGTGTGCGCGCGTGTGTGGGTGTATAAAAACGGATAGAAAAAACACAGACATCGCGTCGCCGTAAAAAACGACACCGTCATATGTGTGTGTGTGTGTGTGTGTGTGTGTGTGTGTGTGTGTGTGTGTGTGTGTGTGTGTGTGTGTGTGTGTGTGTGTAGTCAACATACCCTCCAATCGGGCCGCAGAGCAGTGGTTTCCTGACAGGTATTGTTAACCAATACCAATTGCCTACAAAACAGACAGAGATTCAACTTTAGATTCCATTATATAGCGCCATATGAAGCAGCAGCAGCAGCAGCGCCACATCAGTATTATATGAGAAGATGAATACAGACAATGTAATCGTCACTGCTGAACTTGGTCGACAGATGGATGAATGGATGGATGGATGGATAGATGGATGGATAGATGGATGGATAGATAGATGAATAGATGGATGGATGGATATCATTGGTTCAATACGGATAGAAAAACAAATATCACCGATATTGCGTCGCCGTAAAAAAACCGACATCGTTATTTGCTACTGCATGCCACTGCTTCTGCTTCTGAAGCTGATTAAATTGTTATTGTTGTTGTTGTTGTTCGTGATTATTATCAAACAAGAGGAAACCATCATCTTTAAAATCACCATCACCATCATACTCATCACGTGACTATAAGAGAAGAGGCAGCAAGCAGAGAAGAAGATGATAACGAAGACAATACTGGTTGTGATGAAAATGGTGACGACGACGATGATGATGATGATGATGATGACGACGACGACGACGACGATGATGATGACGACAACGATGACGATATCGATAACGATGACGATGACGATAACGATGACGATGATGACGACGACGACGATGATGATGACGATGATGATGACGATGGTGATGATGATGATGATGATGATGATGATGATAACGATGACGATGATAATGACGATAACGATGATGATGATGATGACGATGACAATGACGACGACGATGACGATGACGATGACGATGATGATGATGATGATGATGATGGCAAGTAGTTCTGCATGAATTGAAGGACGGATTGCAGAGGACTAACTCTCGTTTTCCCGGTAGCTGTTTAACGACTCCTGTGTCATCGTCGTCATCGTGGTCAATGACGTCGTCGATGACGTCGATGATGACGTCGATGATGACGTCGTCGTCGTCGTATTGCTCTCCTCGTCTGGTTCGCCATCGAAGATAAGAAGAAGAAGAGGGTCTGGGTTGCGGATGCACTTGCGCTTCAGAGATCCCTGATAGAGTTGTAGTCCGATGAGAGCGAATATGGACAGAACGAAGAGAGAAAGAATCATCACATCACGGAGGCGACGCACGGCCTCCATTAAGGCACCGACGATCGTTTTCAAACCTACAATAATAATAATAACAACAATTGCATCATACACAAAATAATAATAATTATTATTATTATTAAGTTCAGCTCTCATCTACGATCTAACCACTGTAGTCTCTCACAGAGGATCCGTGTTTGTCTCTATAGAGAGTCTAGCCTAAGTCGCTTCTAATTCACATAATAAACAGGTTCAATGGTTCATGCTATGTAACAGCCAATACGGACTGAGGCGCATGAATAAACCGGTTTATCTCGGCTAAATTTATGTAGCATATACATGTAGGCCTACGTTGAAATGGCTAGATTCGTCTCATAGATGCAGAAAAATCCAACCTAAGTAAAGAAAAGTGAGTCGGAGTATTAATTCAAGAGGCAGATTGTTGCAGAAACGTCATGCAATGGATACGACTCTAACTTTAGAAAGTTCAGATGAGTAGTGACCGGGTTCGAGAAAGAGTGATAAGATCGAGCAGAGCGGGTTGGCTCGATGATGACAGAGTCTAAAGCCTGCCAGAGATCTAACAACATAGGGTGTGCTTGCAGCAAACACGAGTTTTCAAATGTAGGCTACTTGGACAGAACCATACAAAGTTTATTTGGCGTTAAAATCCCAAAGGTAAGCTCATTAATTTTATGGAATCTAGCGAATTAAGTTTCGCAGAAATAAACAGGTTTATCTGGCCTGAGTGGTAGGCTATACATAAAAACGGAACAGTCCATCCATTCTAGGCAGACTAGCATGCTTCAAAACTAAACAAGTAGGATGCTAACAATCTTTAGTTGGATTTAATTTCCTGAAATGTAATCCAATGTTGTTAAGGAAAACAACGCAGAGACTATAGGCTACATTCCCATCGAATGTGAACAAACGAAAACATTCAAACAGACTCGATTCACAAATGTTCATTTGTACATGCGCTCCAAATGAGTCTCGCATAATAATTTGCGACAACTTTTAACGTGGAGACATTGGACGGAATGATGGACGGGCGAAACAAAAGAGGGCGACCACATAGAGAATGGGCGGATGATTTAATAGACTGGTGCGGAACATCACTGCAAGAGCTGAGCTACATTGCACTGGAAAGAGATCTGTGGAGGAATATGGTGAAAAGGGCGTCGGACACCTACGGGCGATGAGCCCACGGTTTATGATGATGATGATTGGACGTTTGCACCTGCCGCTTGGCAGGGAACCTAAAGAAGAACTTTCTTAGTCTTTCTATTTACGATTTTAAACAATTTTTAACTGGCAAAAAACGATCACGATAGGCCTAAGTAGGCCTACTAATTTAACATGAGGCTAAAGTGTCTATACGTTAACACTTCAGCATTTTGTAACTTATGCGGCGTCACGTTCTCCAGTCTGAGATGTGAAACATTTGAATGCTATAGGGCCTATATAACTAGACTATTAGCCTATAGTATTATTTGTAGCCTATAGTAAAATGACTGCACAACTCAGGCTTCTATAAAAGAAGACGAACATAGTTTAATAAAGGCCGCGATCCTCTGTTGAAAACCGTTTTTATCGACCCTTAACTTGAATCATTTTTCCATTTTGAACGCCTTTTGAAATTGCTAGGGCCTACTTTTTTTGTCGAGAACTTGTACATAGTCAACCCAATAACTTAAAGAAATACATTGAATACTCTAATTGCAACTTAGTCATTAGTCAACCTATTAACATCTAACGAATTTAGCCTATTTATTAATTGACCAAATAATTAACCATTAATTTTAGTGAGTAGGCCTAGTCTATGATCAGTTGATCACGTGGTTAGGTTATTTGAATGGTCAAGTAAACCAGTAAACCAGCCGCTTCTTAATCGTAATCGTAATCTCCAAATGTCGAGAGCACCACTTGAAAGCCAAGCGCAGGGCACCAGCTTATTCACGAGCGCTACAATTAATGACTCCACACCGGCTGATTAAATATTCTTCCTATGAGTGGATTCGCTGAAATGCGTCACTTCCTGTTAACCGATGATCACGTGATCACACGGATTCGTGAATTATATTAGTGGCAGATATAATATTATTATATGATATTCGGTTTTATGTTTTACGTGAATGGATCGCGGCCTCTCATCACGTTATGTGCTTAAATCATCTATACGTTTCTTTTGAGAAGATGTCAGAGACGCATTGAGTGAAACGACTGAGTTTTAACGACTATAGAAGGAAGAGTAATAAACACAGTCGGGACTCACCTGGTACGACAGCAACTGTTTTTAGGGCACGCAATACTCTAAAGGTTCGCAGGACCGCGACATTGCCTAGTGAGAATCCCATGGTCAAATACCTGCAATGAACGTCTGATCCTATTAAAAACCGGATTATATTCAAGCATGCCAATCCCCGACCACACTCAAAAAAGACATCGAGGACCATGCACACTGATATATAATCAGATTAGGCCTATATGCTGCAGCTTACATGGTCTAACAAGTCGGCCAATATAATTCATTAGTGCACAAACAATAAAGGTTCAATAAAATCTGGTTCAATCAAAAATAGGATTCAATAAAACATGGTTCAATAAATATGGTTCAATAAAATATGGTTCAATAAATAGGGCTCAATAAATAGGGTACAATAAATAGGGTTCAATAAATAGGGTTCAATAAAAATAGGATTCAATAAATAGATTCAATAAATAGGGTACAATAAATAGGGTTCAATAAATAGGCTAAGTCCAATGGTACAGGAAAGTCTGATAGGCGACGGTGAAGGTTGAATGGAGTTGCAATGAAACGATGGAAGGTAGAGAGAGAGGAAAGAACGGCAGAACTAAACTGAACAGTAGGCATATGCAAGACGATTTGCGAGGCTATGCTACTGCAAGGCACATTTTTAAACGCTTCCATCGTCAGTGGAATCGATTTTAATCATAGATGCACAGGTAAAACCAATTTACAGATTTTTCAGTGGTAAATAAATCTAAGAAAAACCGAAAATTCCTCAGAAGATTCAATTCAACACAAAGGCTGTTGACTATTAGATCAAATATTTTAGATCAAGGAGTGGGATATTGAAATGAGCAGCTAGATCATCCATTTAAATGCGTTATAGGGTGATCTACCTGCTGCCAGCGAAGGGATTAAGAACAACGGACAAATATTGGAAGTACGATATAGGTGGTAGACACCAGCAATGATAAGTGGTAGACACCAGCAATGATAAGTGGTAGACACCAGCAATGATAAGTGGTATAGACACCGGCAACAATGGATTCTCTGTTTCATTCAAAGGTAGACACTGGAAGATCATCATGGAAAGTCTACTGTTGAAAACGACGAGATAAAGACAACTAAGGCGACAACGGCCAATCACAGGAAATTGATTAGAGAGATAATTAGACAACTGCATGGCAACAGCTACTGCACTATATACATGCCAGGAGAGAACGAACAGGTAAAATAATTGACATAATCAAAGGTAGGCCTATACGGACTGCAATGTACATGTATAACCACTTAATATAGGTCTATGCAAGACAACATACATGTATATGAATACAATTTCCTGCATTAAATAACCTTAGCATAAACACTAAGATTGGTTCAATTTTTCTGGGCTTGCAACCTTAAAATGTCGAATGCTCCTCCATTTTTAAAAGACCAGATCATTCCGAAATCTAACATTGCTATTATCATGATCAGAACACATTTAGGCAGAAATGATATTAGTAAGTAATTTAGTATAGACAGATCATAGAATATTCAGCGTTTGTTTACATAAAACTACAGAAGTCATAAATATCTGTATATATAAAGGATCATGCATGTTTGGGCAATTTATTTGCAGCCTTCGTTGATCCTATGTGCCTTACACACTTTCCCGTACTTATTCAGGAAGACAAAATGTCTGTTACTTTAAGACCCAGGTTGTAATGTAGGCTTACACGTCATGTAACTGTGAACATACATGTATGCGCCGTAGACAGTGTGTGTGCACTGCATCCCAGACGTAGCTAGGTACACTGACGGCGCAATACAGACTGTCGTAAGCTGTAATCGCACTGCATTACACTACACAATTATTGATCAATTATAGACTCAGTTATAGTACAAAAGCATAGTGACTAATCGGCGCTCACTGAGTGCACTTGTGTGAAACATACAGGCTATAATAGTAATAGCCTATTCCTATCTACACTTCTTGCTATTAAGACGCACATTGGGTGTGCAGAGAATAGACTAATATGATGATGATGAGGTGTGTGTGTCTTACGCGAGAACAACGACGGAGAAGTCTAGCCAGTTCCAGGCATCTCGAAGGTAAGTGAAGTTGGCCAGAATGAATCCGCGTGCGAACATCTTGACGAGACCTTCGACCGTGTAAATGCCAGTAAACGCCTTTCTAAACAGTCGGACAACAATAAGAACAATGCAATACGACAACTAAACCATTCGCATCAATCGATACCAGACACCATCGATACCAGACACCATCGATACCAGACACCTTCGTCTACCGTGTCTAGTTCTAACCTATAGCCTGTAGATGCATGACTCGTGAGCTTATTTAATTATTTTATTTATTTCTCCATTTCTATAGCGTTCCTTCAAGCTCTCTTCACAGAGGCGCTCCCGACTACAGCGCGGTCACTGGATAGGGGTTTCACACCAAAGCTCTCGAGCAATTGCGAGTGAAGGACGTTGAGTGACTAACATCATGAAATTCTATGAGCAAAGCTCAGCAAACAATTTGCTTCAGAGAAATTTCTCACCGATAATTAATTATTCATGTTACAATAACTTGTGCTACAAAAATATGCATGCCGAGTTTAATATTAGTCAATTTAGTTCAGCGGCGCCTGCTCTCTGATACGACGATCATCAGTTTGAGTCTGCTGAATGAAGTCTGTGTAATAGTGCGGGTGTGCGATGGCAGGAAAACAGCAATAACTCCCGAATACAGAACCTTGAGAATTGTTCTATACCGTGTTGGCCTACAGCGTTGCGCATGGGTTGTGAAAAATTTCCTATAATAGCATGTACATCCCATGCATTCTTTGCATTTCCAGTATAGCCAAACTGATCGAGTGCGTTCCTGTTGTCAAACTGAGTGCATTTTGCTAGTAGGACCTATGTACAAAGTGGTAGGATTGCATTGAGTCACGTCTGTGTAATTGAGTGACGAGAGAGCGTCAGTTTCAAGTTACATACGGTATATAATAGGTCTAAGAGGAGCAGAAATGGGGAATGGAATTCTATGAAAAAGTAAGCAGCCGAGACGGTTTAAAAGACTTATAAAAATAATTAAGTCCGAAACTGCATGTTGACCTTCATCACAATATTTGTGCATGTGACATGTAGCAGTCTGCATGCATGCATGCTACTGAGAGATGATCTTATTAGTCTGATCAGTCGTGCGATGTGCAAAACAGGTTTAAAAGATACGAAGGAAGTCTTGCGGTGACTCACTCTGCCTCCGGATTGTCCTGATTGCTAGCCATGAAGACACAGTTGACCAAAATAACGACCATCACAAGTAGACTGAAACACGTTCAACCGGTTAAGGATCGCAACTCCAATCTCTTACATCGTCAATCAATCAATCAATCAATCAATCAATCAATCAATCAATCAAAATATTTAATATTATTTATTCAAAAGAGCTATAGCTGACATATATGTACAATCACAGTATGAGTAAAAATTGGGGGGAAATAGCTGGGGTTGAGCCCCCTCAATCCTTTGGTAATTCTCACCCTGGCTGCGGGTATTTGTGAGTGCGAAGGCTGTTTCCCCTTGCGTCAGCGACAGACAGTTTTCATATTAATAAGCAATGCGCGCATTTAAAAAGGTTCAGGAGTAGAACAAAAGCGAAACGCCTTACAACCTCAACAACATGGAGACTGAGATCTGCGCTTATGAATAGTAGATGAACTGAGTAGCTGTTCCTCTTTTCATTTGCATCACACCTTCCACTTGATGTGCTCATTAAACATGTATTTTCTATTTATGCGACACATGACCACCACGGCTGGCTCACTGTTATATATGCTGTAAGCTAATTTAATCAGTGCACGACGATTGTCGTACAGCGACGCAGGTAGGACAGCTGCAAATTGGCGCGCGGCGTCTGGACAGGTGATTGTCTGGACAGCGCGTGATGTCTAGACGAGCGTACGTTGAGTGTACAAGGAGGGAGTGGAAGTGAAGAAGGAGTGTTGTGTGTTGAGAGCCGTTGAGATAGGCTGTAATAGTTGTTGTTGAGTTGCGATAGAGTAGACTGATGAAGGTAGTAGTCGTGTAGTTGTTATGATAACGCAAGTGTAGTCATTGTTGTGTTGTTGCTGATCGTTTTACTTTACATCGGATTTTGGAGTATAATAAGAAGACTTAAACACGTCGTCGTTGTTGGTTACAAAACAGTGAAAGTCTGTAGATTCTTTACCTAGCCATTTAGCTAATGAAACAGTTATCTAGGGATAGGCCTATGCTACCACGAACTTATACGAAGAAGCTTCCGAAGAGACTGATAGGAGGAGGTGATCGCAAGGAGGATATCACATTTGGTGGCAGCGGTGGGATAACGATCCAAGTTGCAGGAGAACGATCCTAGTTACGAACGGCGGGTCTACGTGCCAAGTTACGAACGGAGGGATTCTATCCAATCAACAGACGTTGTGGAGGAACGGACGCTGTGAATTTATCAAGGAGCCGAGCACACGGGAGAAGCAACGATACATCGAGCATCCGTACGTCAGTGAGAAACGACAACACAACGACTACAAGGTAGAAAAACTTGCTTGTCTATTGAAGTGTGCATA
The DNA here is from genome assembly GCA_945859605.1 of Lumbricus rubellus. NCBI lineage: Eukaryota > Metazoa > Annelida > Clitellata > Crassiclitellata > Lumbricidae > Lumbricus > Lumbricus rubellus. Next base: position 31,169,770 of record OX243815.1, on the reverse strand, counting down.
AAGAATTGAAGTCAGTCAATTGCGAACATTTGAAGAGTAGCCTACTATTTTATCAAGCATCTGTAAAGTAAAGAAGTAAGATGGAGAAACTTACGGAGCAAAAGCAAGCAGCTATTAAAAAGATGTCTTCGGAGAGACTAGTAAAATTATTAATTGAAGCAGGCGTAGACGCAGAAGAAGTTGAACAGATGTCGAGGGAACATTTGATGAGAACTTTGGCTGAGATTTGGGCAAAGGAAGAAGTTGAAGAAGAAGGTGCTGTTGGAGGCGCTAAAGAAAAGCCGGTTGAGAAACCTCAGGCACCGATGTCCATGGAGGCGTTGCTACAATTCATGATGATGAGTAGACAAGAGGAAAAAGAGAAAGAAGAGCAGCGTAGACAAGAGGAAAAAGAGAAAGAAGAGCAGCGTAGACGAGAAGAGAGAGAATTACGACAACAAGAAATAGATATGCAGAGGCAGCAGTTCCAGATACAATTAGAACAAATGAGAATAGATCGTGACGAATCAGAACGAAGAAGGATGGAGTTAATGATAGAATATGAAAAAGCAAGGAGAAGCGATGAAGAAATACGGAGACAGCAGATCGAAGACAAAAAAGCTCGTGAGGAAGAAAAGGAAAAGATGCGTTTACAAGAACTGCAAAGAGCCGAAGAGATTCGACAGGAAGAATTCCAAGCCGAAAAAGACAATTTGGAAAAAGCAGAAAGAGAAAGAGAAGAACAGAGGCAATTGGAACAAAAGAAACTTGCTATTAAGGAAGCTCAACTTCATAAGATGGCTATTGAAAAGGAGGAACGCAGAAAGCAGTTAGACTTGTTGCAGCAAAAGATAGAACAGGAGGAACTGCGCAGGGTAGAAGATCAAACTCGACTGACGAAGAAAGACGAAGACGATAGAAAATGTCGTGAAGAGTCAGAACGAAATAGGCTCAGAGAAAGTGAGACAATGGTGTCAAAGATTAAGAAGATAGGTGATGCAATAAAACATGTGTTACCGAAGATGCCGAATGATATGATGGAAGTGCCATTATATTTTGAAACAGTTGAAAATGCATTCAATAGCTTCGCTGTGGAAAAGCAGTACTGGGTGAAATTGTTGTTGCCATTGATGACCCCGAGAGCGCGAACGGTATTGAATCGATTGTCATTTGAGAATTTAGATAAATACGATGCAGTGAAAGAGCATTTGTTGAAGGAATTCAAGTTAACAGCTCGTGAGTACAGGTCAAGGTTTGCAGAGGCCAAGAAGACAGCCGAAGAAACCTATACGATGTTCACGGCTAGGCTGAAGAACCTGTTGAATTATTATGTCCGAAGTAGACGAGTGGACAAAGACTACGAGAAGCTGTTTGATTTGTTAGTGGCGGACAAGCTGAAAGAATGTTTACCACCAGGTCCACTACAGTTTGTCTTAGCAAAAGAGGGCACAGAATGCTTGGAAGCTAGTAATGTTGCAGACCTCGCAGACATACATGTAAACAATCGGATTGGTGTGATGTTCCAAGACAAACCGAAATACGAAGCATGGGGAAATAGCTCAAAGCCATTCAAGTGGAACAAGGATAGCAAAGACACCGGAAACCAAGCCAAGAGTAATGATGCAAAGAAAGATAATTATTCTGGAAAGCAGTGGTCGCAAGATAAACAGCAGTCAACGTGGGACAGACAAGCCTACAATCGAACTCCGCCGCTGGGACGCCCAACAGAAAGTAATGCATCATACACACCGTACAACAAGTGGGAGAACAATGAGCAAAGAAGTTTTATAAAGAAACGTTGCCACAACTGTCATTCTGACAAACACCTAATAAAACATTGCCAGGCACCAGGAGCGGCAAACATGAGGAAGAACTTTAGCAGAAGTGCAGAAAATCTTCGAGTAAACCAGATACAAGTGATGAATGCACCAGACCAGTTTGAAGAATCGGACGATCGTGAAACAGAAGTGAAGTCGGTAATGAAGTGTACGCCGCAGTTCACCATACAGAAAGAAGCGATAAAGACTACTTCCATTGCAGAAATTTGTCGAGAAACAAAAAGTAAAGAGGAGTGTCAACGCATAAAGAAGATATCGTTGCAGCATGTAAATGTGGAGTTACGTGGGACTGATGGGCAGCCTGTGCAAGTCGAGGCGTTGGTTGACACGGGGACCGAGATACCAGTAATCAACGAGGAACTACTGAAAGGAACGACAGTAGAAGAAATCGGCAGAGTTCATTTGCAATGTGTAGCTGGAGAGCCGATTCCAGCTAAGTTGGTGAAAATCGAAGTGCGGATGAGCGGTCGTAACGAAGGAGCAGCTACAGAGGACAGGACAATAAATATCGCGCCATATTTAACTTTAGTGTGTGCCAGCATTCCAGCGGATCTGTGCAAAGAAAATAAGGAAAAGTTCTTGCTACATCCGGAGATAATTGCAGAATTGAAAGAGATTCCGCCAGTGAGTGTATTGCAAGGGGAACTACAAGCGAATGTGACTACAAGAGCACAAAGTCGGAGAGCAGAAGTCGAAGGCGGAGAAGATGAAATGATAAACGAAAGTTCGCAAGAAGATGACACGGACAGCGAAGATGAACTCAGCATTCAAGATGACGAAGGAATAACACCCGAGAACAATGAAAATGAAGAAGTGATGGCTGCATGTGAACGAAA
>OX243815.1:31142117-31162117 GCA_945859605.1 Lumbricus rubellus | reverse complement strand
ACCCGGATTCCTAGGTGTGGTACCTTAGGCATCAATTTTTTAATGAGGTCATCGATAGTACGACGTTTCCATGTCTTATTTGGAAATTCTTCCATCATACGCAACGACCCCCAATGTTTCTGAGTAAATTTAACGGTAATTCTCAGTTAAGCGTTCCATCATCTCCCATGATCACAATCTCTTACAAACAACAACTTCTTTACCATAAACTATGATAAACAATGATGAAGTCAATAATGATGTCAGAGAAAATATATAAATAAGTAAGAAAAATGGCATTAAACATTGAATTGTTATACATTATATCAACAAAACTGTCACTGTGCGGTTTATTTTGGACCACCCTGTAGTATACGCGGTCAGTTATGAATCCGAATTAATTCGTTCAGAATTTCTATATTGCTTCTTCAAGGAGAATCTACTCAGAATCGCTCCCGACTCTAATAAGGAAAAAGCAAAGTCTTGAGTTTAATAAAACAAAATGTTTCGGTATAGGAACCCCAGGAAGCAGACGAAGCACCCATGGAAGCCCATTTCAGACCACTGGACCCCCCACGGAAAAGGCTCGATTCTGCATCGTTGCGGTTAGTGCGAATGCAGCACACTAAAAGCACTTCATTCAGTTTGTAACGGAGGGCGCAGTGGCCTTGGATAACTGTGGAGCAACAAAACTCTCGCAAGTAGTCTGGACCAACGTCGAGCTGACATTGCCGAACGAGAGCAGCGTCTGGTTCGGCGATCTTATACTCAATGCACTGTGCTGGGCTGGAGGCCAGTGTAATGTTTCAAGCATAACAATAGCTGGAAATTAATAAATTCAATTCAATCAGACACGGACTTGTGGGTATAGTCTCTTCCAAAAAGATACATGAATATACATCTATCCATCTATACATCTATCCATCTATCCATCTCTCCATCTATCCATTTATCCATCTCTCCATCTATCCATCTACATGTATCATGCATTTTGACGCAGCAGCGATTAAACTGCAGATTGAATTGCCGTATATATAGGTCTATTATAGCTGTCTGAATCTCTATTGGATCTACCATATGCATGTGGTTCCATATTATCGTGTGGTATTCTCTTTCTATATTAAAAGTCTACCATGCATAATCATTGCATATGCCGTTATCGAAGGACGTGCTGTCAATGGAAATGATTTGTCATCGTTGACTCTTCACTCAAATCCGAAACACAATTGAATCACAGAACGATGACAATTCGAATGCCGACTGCATGCACTCCAGACAATGGACGACAACGGCGACGTGTAGGTCTATTATTATTCTATGACACGTTGCTCAGTAAGCGCAATATTATAATACATGTATAGTTGTATACTTATGTTGCATCGGCAGCATCGCGCTAGATCTACACTGCATACGCTGTAGCTTACAACCGGTAGTTCTCAGTCGATTCCCTTCCTTCTTGCAACTAAACCGCAAAATTGCACGCATTTCAATTCTCGCATGCAACATGAATGGAGTAGGAAGTGAAATAATCAGCTCTTTGAATTCTTCTGTCTTTTGACGTGAGGTGAAAGATATATGGAGCGCAGCGTTAATAGCTTTTGTTAGAAGTAGGCTACTTGCGCTGTTATACACGAATTGAATAGAGGTCCTAGGACCTAGGGCAATTGGTGCTGAGGCGATCAAAGGTTGAGAACATTGTTTCTGCTGGTTTCGTTTATACTTTTTTCAGATTCTAAAAGATCCGCGATATCTTGTGGCTTCAGAAGACGTCAATAAGATAAATAATAATTATTATGTATCTGGCAATTTATTTTGCTTTGAAACAACTCCTTGAACTGTGTACCAGAGCTTCACAATTTACTCGCGTGCATGAGCAATCATCAAGCTTAGGTGCCCCACAACACGTAAAGTTTGATGGCTCCACCATTTAACTGTATTATTTGCAAAAAGTTTTGAATCAAATTCAGTATTAATATTTTCAGATGACATCTACTGTCGCCTTTGGAACAAGGGTAGGCCTACTTCTGTATAGCATTTTTGTGCTACTGATTTACGGACACTGTCAGTGCTGCTTTCTTTATAAGAAAACTGACAAATCTGCCGCTTGCTGGTTTGTATGCTCCTCTCCTCATGAAATTATGAGAAAAAACATCGGCTACCACATGTCATGTCATGTCGACCTCTGCGTTTTATATATATATATATTATATATATATATATAATCTCCCTTATTACTTTGGATAGCCATATGGTTGGATTATATAAAGTATTATCGTCTCTCGTATTTCCTGCCTTTTACTCGGTCCAACAGGCGGACAACTTAAGCTCATCATAGATCCAAGGTTACAAGAGGAGGGTGAGCTGAATGTCTGATGGACCATTTGCACCCCCCCCCCCATATTCAGCATCACGTGACAGTCAAGCCTGTACTCGATAAATTTTTAAAACGCTGTTTTTCTGGTATAGGCCTATAGCAGCATACTGAGTCGGATACTGACCCACTGAATCAGTTGTCTGTGTGACCATGTGCACAAGTGTAACCGAACAAGGGGCAGAGATTTCAAGGTATACATGACATAAGGAGCAGAGGCTTAATTCAAGGCAAGACATAAGTGGCAGAGATCTCAAGGCTTGGAATAAAGTGTAGAGGCTTCACAACTTGGCTCGAGGCAGACTTTAAGGCATGACAGAAGAAGTAGAGACTTCAAGACATGACATGAGGGGCAGAGATTTCAAGTAAAGGCTTTATGGCATGACATAAAAAGTATATAGACTTCAAGGAATGACATAAGAAGTAAAGGCTTCATGGCATGTCATAAGAAAGTGGTAGAGACATCAAGGCAAGACCTCAGGTGTAGAGATTTCAAAGCATGACACACGTGGTACAACTGCGTATACGTACGTATCTGTTCCTATAGTACACGTCGAGATCTTCGATCGGTCTTCCATAGAGACTCGGCGGAAAGCTGCCGAACTTTGAAGGCAGTGACTTTCCCACCTCGAAGATAGGGTTCGGCGCCTGCTTCTCGTCGTCGCCCTTCTTGTCGGCCACAGACGGCCCTCCTCCGGCGATGGTTGCGACCTCAGCCTGCTGGACGCTGTCTCGCTTCTTTCTTGCCTCCTCCTCAATCCTCTTCCCGATCTTCCTCAGCGATGCTTCCGTGAATGGACGGAAGACTGGCAGCAGAGAAGGATCATCATCATCGTCGTCATCATCGTTCTCTTCATCATCATCATCGTCGTCGTCATCATCGGCGCCTGAAGGCCCCTGGTCAGGGCGGTCGATGGGAAGGGCCGTCGCTGAGGCCCCTAAGGCCCCGGCGGCTGGCGAGCAGGAGGACGAGGACGACGAGGAGGACGAGGAAGAGGAGGAAGAGGAGGAAGAGGAGCAGTGAGGCGTTGAGGAGAGACGTTGATGGCTATTGATGGGTTCCTCCTCATCATCTGCGGCTGCTTCTGCTGCTGCAGCTGCTGCCTCTTCCATTGCTACGTCGCCTGATGCATCTTTACGTCACTATAAGCAAAAAACACAATACAGGTATAATTATTATTTTGTGCAGGTAAACGGGGAAAACAACGGACGGGAATAGCGTTCAGGAAATCAATGCAGCTGCATTCGGTTACGTAAGTGCAACCAATTTGACCCAACCAGTATTAAAACCTTGCTGCTTTCATGCATCCAAATACTAATAGGTTTAAGTAACAGATCTATCTGATTGCATGTTTGTGAAACGAGTGTCATTTAGACATATCCTGAATCAAAACTTTTATTAATTATTATCTTAATATATTATGTGCCATTGAGTAGAGTAACTAACCCTAACAGACCTACACATGAAATAATAATTATTGCTTACAAAATCAAACTGCTGAAAATAATCGATTTTTAAACTGCACTTTGCCATCAGATTCACAGTTCTCGTTTGGCGGAATCGCTAATGTCTGAAATATTATACCTATCTATGCATATCTTCATCTTACGCCTATTCCTATCTTTATCTTGCGCCTTTCTCCATCTTCATCTTACGCCTATCTTCATCTTCATCTTACGCCTATCTTCATCCTCGTCGTCTTTTTGTGTAATAGTCGCCTGCCCATAGTCATTTTTAGAGTATTGCAGAAATATGTGCTTAATTAACAGTCTAACAGAAGCAAAGGCTGCAGAGCTAGGCCCTATATAGTAGATTTTCATAAATTTAAGGTTGTAAGATAGATTGGCATTTTATGTCCAATATTTACCGACTGCATGGAACACGTTAGTAGGCTAATAGGCAACAAAGCACAAAACTCAAAATGTATAGGCCTAATTGCATGAGCTGCATAAGAAAGACATGTAGGCAAGAATGAATCAAGGCATAGGACGTACTATTTTATGTTGCTAATAAAAGATTGACGGTGCGGTCCACGAGAAGTTTCTGTGATAAATCCTGATTGGATGTTTACAAGAAGAGTAGGATTACTGCAGTGATAGAGCTATATAAAGAATACAACGCAGGTTCGTATGTATACCTAAGAATATGGCGGCGAATGGAGATGACACAGAAGCAGTTATTGCACCTAGGCATGAAAGGTGAACAGTAGACTGAATGAGGAAGGCGTTCATGAGGCTAAATAGATGGAGAGAAAGAAGTTTAGTCGTTGTTCCATAAACGACGAACAAGAGCGAGAACAAGAACAACGTCGTTTCCAAGAATTAGACCAAGAACAAGACGAACACAGGAGCAGGAACAGAAAGGAACAAGCTGAATTTATAGGGAAAGAGAAAGGAACAAGCTGAATGTATAGATTACTCTTCCATATATAAACCACCTCGGAATAAGAGGCGTATTATACCTGCATCACATTCCATGCTCTGCCAAACTCGGACATCCCGTCTTCCTGTCCAGAGTACTGAGCTGGCACATAAAACATGCATCCCAGTTATAACGAACAAATTCTAGCCTACCCTCCACACGCGCAAACACGCACTCACTCACACTAACTCACACACACACTCACACAAGCACACACACATACACACACAAACACAGACACACACTCATTCACTCACTCACCTACACAGACACACACACTCCATACACACACGCACACACACGCACACACACACACACATAGACAAACAGACACACAGACCATCGGCGCAAGCATGGCCGTTCCACTATTCATGTACAGTCAGTATAATGGTGTATCAGCGGTCCGATTATTATGTCTTTTTATGGAACGCATTCAGCACTAACAGACAGACAAGTGGCGCCCCACAAAGCTGACCGACAATATTCCTTATGCACAACATATATATATATATTATACATATAGCCTAATATATATAATTATTATACATAATATATATATATGCCTATATATATACAATGGCAGCGCCGATGGTGGGCGCCGAGCTCACGATTATTCTGCGCAATTTCGTCAATAGCCGGATGCTTAAGGGCCATCCGATAAAGCATTAGCGCGACCATGTACGCTGTACTGTATACTGTACCGTTGTACGCTGTACAGTGTACACTGTACTGTACAGGCGTTTCGTATATTATATACCTGGCTTTATTTCCCAATGGCGTTGCCGTTACCTCCTCAGACTCGACTGCGGCAGCGACGGCATGCATGATTATATGCTGCACTGCACAATGCCTTTTTTACCGACAATAATAATAATAATTACTATTTTTATTATAGGAGCTACATGACAGCGCATCGACTGCAGCAATAGTTATGGCAATCGGAGCATTCGTGATCTAAAAGTTAGCATCTGCTGTTGCGTGAGTAAGTCAGTAACAACGACTACATGTATATGGTCAGCGAGCGTGTTCAGTTGTTTACTGTCCAACTTGAAGGCCAAGTGTGTTAAAGCTAAAGCGAAGGACCAAGAGAAACACGAAGCTTGGCAGCTAGTAGTAGGCTGCTATCTTTCTTAGACTAGAGAACAAGAAGGTCAGGACGGTTAAACGAACGAAGACAAGCCTAGAGGAAGACAGACAGACAGTCTTATAGGATTCATAGTTCATTGTCAGTCATCCAAGATGGAACTCTATCAAAAGCAGCCGCTAGAAAACGGATAGCAGGATTAGCCTATCCAATGAGAAGAATGATTGGGTATCGTCAGCGTACTACAGGTCGTGGTTGCTAAAGCTTTCGGTTAAGTATAGCATACTGCATACCGAATGGTCGTCTATAACGAGCATGCCTGCGAAAGAGCTTTCAGTACACCGTGATACAAGATATTGATTGAGTCGTAAACGTACAGACAGATGACGAAACAACTGCAGAGAGCTGGTCCAAATAAACTGAGCTAGGCCTATATAGGCCTATAGTGTCCTATCTACAGCGGTGAAGAAGTTTTGTATGATTAAGAACATCAAAATAATTAGCAGTGTGGATCGGTTCGATAGACTGACAGCAGTAGCCTGCTTTTCTTCCTCTATGGAACTGATCATGTGATTAGATATAAAATTATGTGCGTTTCTCGTACAGAGCTAAGATGGGCATGCAGCAATTCTCAACAAATTAACAAGAAACAGTGCAATTCTCGTTAATACGATAATGGTAACAAAACTATTAGCATAAAATATTTCCCACCGACCGAGGTTAAGTGTTTTCGTTAACGCCAAAATGGTCGTTTTTCGTCCTTAACAAATGTTCAAAACGTCCAAATTGTCGTGCTATATAACGTGACATCATTACATTTTTCTTTTGGTTATACTTTGTGGGCCGCCAGAGATAAACTCAACATAAATGTCTCCAAAACCAGGGAAATTTTATCGAGCGCCTTTTATGACCAATGTATGGCGTGGGAAAATTTGTCACTGCATATTGCGTAAATAAATGTCCATATAGTGCGAATTCGCAAATATGATAAATATGAATTTTATTTTATTACTTTGATGACAATCACTGAACAAAAAACCTTACGTCACTGCACTTAAGTGCAGTAACTTATCGTTGCCCTTTTTGTGTATCACTACTGTGTTAATAGTTTAACACGTTAAAGCAAACTACCCTGTATTGAGTAGCTATGGATGGCGTTAAGCCGCTTGGAATCATCCCACAGTCTAATCATTTTCAAGCCATGTTAGCTAGATGACTATAGTCCAATAAGCTGACGAATGACGATACTTTTTCATCAACCTTCTGAGACAGAAGGACGTATCTTAGATATATCTCAAAGCTGGACATCATTTTCAATCGATTGCTATTCTAAGAATAATACATTTATGTGAGAAAATCCACACCACAAAAGAGCTGATTGAGAAAGCAGACAAAAATACTTCCAGAAATCACAGTTCTTTGGCCTGCTGCTGTGCTGCAGGGCAGTGCAGGCAGAGCATTCATCGGTTCCTGCAGCCACCTCTTCGTCGGGGGAAGCTTCCTAAGAGAATGATGGCATCTCTTCGTGCTGACTTTTGTTGAATATAAATTATTTACAACAGCCAAATTATTAAATTATTTAACAACAAATTATTTTACAACCGCTAAATGTTATCGAGAAAGGAGGGGTCAATCCAGGCTCAGCAGGTCCATACGACCTTTTTGGATTGATCCTTTGACTTATGCACCAGTCACTCGAAAGTCATTGAGTTTGTACCGATTGATGTTATTTTGTATGTGGTTGATGCTTTGTCAATAAACGGCTACTACTACTACTGCTGCTGCTGCTGCTGCTACTGCTGCTACTGCTGCTGCTGCTACTGCTACTGCTACTGCTACTGCTACTGCTACTGCTACTGCTGCTACTACTACTACTAGTACTACTACTACTACTACTACTACTACTATTTAAAGCAATTTTGTTAAACGGTGCATCTTTACTCATGTTAAGTTGTATGCGTTAGGGGAGACCGGAGTTGGTTGTAACAATTTGTACATTTAAGTGACTTACGACTAAACTATTACCGGTACTCCAAGTATAGACTTATATGGTACACAAAATATCAGCGAAATCCCCCATAAAAGTTTCATAAATAGGAAAATATTTTCAAATGTCTAACTGTATTAGACCCTACTTCAGAAAAGAAATGTAGCTAAGAACATTCAAAAAGCGTTGCAACCTGCCCGGCCTGGAGTTGGTTGCAACACCCTTATAGCATTGGGGTAGTTTGTAATATACAACGCACGGGGTTGATCCCATTCTATTCTGTTCTATTCTGTTCTATTCAATTCTGTTCTATTCTGTTATTCCGATTTGTTTGCCTCACTGATTCTTCTTCTTCTGCTGATAATCAACCATCTGTCAGCTTTGTTTGCCTCAAAGCAGCTTCGACGTCGTTCAAACACCATCATTAACAGCATTACGGTCGTCTGCTTTTTCGCTCAAAGCTTCCCACAAATCTTCGTCGTCGTTTGATCCTGCTTTACTTTAGTGTTGTCTCGCGTTACAGAGGCCGAAGAACGAAAAATCACCAAAAGTGGAAGAAAGTGAAGACAAGCTGCAATTTTGACAGACACGCCAGAAAAGCGGGTGCTCTATAAAAAGGAAACAAGAAAAAGAAATCTGCAAAACCTCGAAAGAGAGAAGAACCTGACTGGAAAGAAAAATAAATCGACAGGTTAAAGACGTCTATAGACAGCAAAAAGGAAGTCCAGCAATGGTCCAAATAAACAGAAAGTTTCAAAGTAGAAGAGAAATCTTCAGAAAGAATTAAGGAACGCATCCTTTCCATCCACCTCGGAGGCTAGCAATTGCTTTTGTCTTGTGGTCTCGTGTGGATAATTCTGATGTCACTACATATGAATGTCTGCCATAAAACTGTGATTCAAACTATTGATCATATTTATTAAAATCTGACGTTATGACTTCGATATAATTATATCTTTAAACATTGTCCTTCTGTGTTGCATAGTTGTTTTCTACACGTGTAGGCCTAACTCGAGCAAATGTTTGCATCATCTCTGTCTAGACTCTAGGCTGTAGCCCCTACATAAATTAGAATCGCTTAATGCAATGGAGCATGTTTATAATATTTTCCCGCCATTTACATACGTTGCATAGGCCTATAGCTACGCATTTATGTAGCGTCTCCACTGCCCTCCAGCACCGCACACTAATCATAGTCTATCCCCTGCAGTGACCAAAAGAGAATACAATAGCGCAGGCAAATACAGGTAACCGGATGTGATATTAAAATGCATTGATATCCTGTACGCATGCAGTATCCACGCATGTATACACGTAGGCCTCTACCTTGCAGTATTATACAACTGCATGATTCGTCGTCTAATTACCCTAATTAACCTGATGACACGGATCGCCAACCGCCATTGCTAACAACCGCCGCCGCCCGCCCGCACACACGCACACTTTTACTCCTCCATTGCAGCAACTGATTGACGACCCATAATAGAGAAAGGCGTCGTCGCCCCACGCTCCCCTCCTCATCCCACGCTCCCCTCCTCATCCCACGCTCCCCTCCTCGCCCCACGCTCCCCTTCCTATGTGTACGCTGCTGCTGCTGCTGTTTCAGGCGACTTGGATGCTTTTGAGTCGATCTATTGATTCTCTGTCACGTCACATTCCATTGACGAGGCCATCTATCGACCACCAATGAAACGCATATATAAAAATATAATATATATTATATGTATATATATATATTATATATATATGATTATGCATGCGTATATTATATGTAAACATCTATTTATATTACTTATAGGGTCAATATACGAGAAATAATATTATATATATATATAATTTAAATATATATTATAAATCGGACTCGGTTCTGGACGCAAATTCGCTTTTTGTTCAGCCACCTGTCTGGCAGTGCATGGCCCGTATGCATGTTAATTAGCATACATGTTAATTATCATACATGTTAATTAGCATACATGTTAATTGGCATACATGTTAATTATCATACATGTTAATTAGCATACATGTTAATTGGCATACATGTTAATTAGTATGCACGAGGTGGAAAGGCCGATCTACACCGTGGTTCAAAAAAAACTAAGCCAATTTGTTTTTCATATATCTCTGATGCCTGATAACATATCACGCTAAAATTTTCCAATTATTTAGAGAAGTGGACCAAGAATATGATTCCAAAATTTCAAGAGATAAAATTGAACGGATAAAAAGATATGAATCTTTCAACTTCAAATGCCAGAATTGCAGTTTACAAGCAATTTTCTGCCAGATTCAGTAAAAAGTAAGCTAAACTGGTTTTCTTATATCTCCAATGCCTGATAATTAATCATACCAAAATTTTCCAGATATTTAGAGGATTGAACCAAGAATAGGATTCCAAAATATCATGTCATAAATTTGAACGGATAGAAAGATATGATTATTTAAACTTGATCCCCAGAAATGTCTGTTTTCAGCAAGTCTGTTATGGTGTTCGTTGCGGTTTCGATGCTTGATAGTTCCAAATTTTGGTCTTCAGGGATGATGAAGTAAAATTAATTAATTATAAAGTGTGCAGTGTGATGTAAGACCGAATCTACCAAACAACAATCCATGATCTAAACGATCTGAAGCAACCAGCGCTTGTTGGAAGTGTGGGAAGGCCTGGACCAGAGGATAATCGACGATGCTGTTGCGTAATGCATGGCGCCAGCGCTGCCAGGCTTGCGTGCAAGCAGGAGGACATTTTGAACATCTTAATTAATTAAATAATAAAACCATACTGTTGTAATCATATTGTTAGTTCAATTCTCTACATATCTGGAAAATTTTAGAATGATTAATCATCAGGCATTAGAGATATAAGAGAACATTTTATTGAACCTGACAGAAAATTGCTTGTAAACTGAAATTTCGGCATATGAAGTTTAAAAATTCATATCTTTTTAACCGTTCAACTGTGTCTCATGAAATTTTGGAATCATATTCTTGGTCCACTTCTCTAAATAGTTGGAAAATATTAGCTTGATATGTCATCAGGTATTTGAGATATATGCAAAACAATTTAGCTTAGTTTTTTTGAACCACGGTGTATAGCGGGTCACAATCGACGCTTTTCCATTAACGTATTGTTGGTGACAGCCAATGAAATATATATACATATATATATATGTATATATATATGTATATTGTATATATATAATTGTATATATATATGTGTGTGTGTGTGTGTGCGCATGCTTATGTACATATTATCCATACTATATTCATATAAATATCATATATACATGTACCTCATAGATGGGCATGCACAGTGGCTGATTAGTTAGAGTACTTGGACTGTCAGGCAGAGAGTTCGACCCTCTACTCAGGCAGTTAATCACTGCATACTGCATATGGACCTTGAGACTGAAGTCTAGTCTGGATCGAAAAGTCTGTTAATGATATTAGCCAAATAATGTAAAATTTTATATATCCAAAAAATTTTAAACGAAGAATTCTAGAGTGACCATTTAAACGATGGCGTTTTTATAACGAAAATCGATATCCGGTAGATATGATCCGCTGCGGGATAGGGAGCCAGCGCAGGATATATTCTCATGCAACCAAAGACATTGTCACATTTTGGGATACGACCAATAAGAGGCAAGGCTGCAGGGTTATCAGGACGCGCTCCAAGCACCTCAGCTTACGTAAAGAGCGCAGCATGCAGTGCGGCAAGGCGGGTGAAACAAATTGAAGGGAAAGATCTATAGTAGTTGCAGCATTAAAGATACACGTAAGAGAGCGAGAGACAACATTACTCTGAGCTGGTGCAGCTGATAGCAGCAGTTACAATGTATGGCACAGCTGCATGGATATCGTGAATGTGATGCGCAAAGGTATACTATAAGCTTACACGCTGCTGATCAAGTATGGAACTAAGATTGCGAGCATCGGCAGAAAAGCGAAATGCTGATGTATACGCTATATACTCTGAGGCAAGGCAAGCTATAGATCAATCTTAGCAAGTTGTTGGCGATTGTGAAACCGGATGAATAATGTCTTGGATAAAAGATAAGCACAGTTCAGCTAATCGTGCATAGTAGGCCTACTTACCACTGAAACATGGTATGAAAGACTTGAAAGTCAAATATATAAACATCACCACATTTACAGTAAACCACAATCTTTTAATATGAATACTACACACTTCCGCTTCTTACCCTTTTCACAGCGGATCAAAATATACACGCACAAGCGCACACACGCGCGCACGCACGCACACACCCATACACACATACCATACACACTCTAACCTATATACACATTGTTACACACATCTACGCACACTCACACACCTAAACCTACACACACACAAGCAATCATATCGTCTGGTTTGATGTATTGATTAAAATGCGAAAGAGTCGTGAGAAGCAAGAGGCTGATGTATACTTGCTGACCGTCAGAGTCAACGTTTCAGGCAAAGAAAAGACTGGAAAAGCCATTCCATGCAAGGAGAGAGGAAAAGGAGAGGGAGAAAATTGGTTGATTTAAGGACGACATAAATAGCTAGTAAATTAGCTTTGATATTGGATCAGTGGCGCCATCTCGTCGTCGTCGTCGATAGTATATTATATATATACATAATATTATATATAATATTATATATATAATAAATATATAATATTATATATATATATAATAAATAAATATATTATAAAAATATATATATATATTATATAGTATATTATATATAATATTATTCATTCATTCATTCATTTCAGGCATTTATATATATATAATAAATATATATATATTATATAGTGGCGTTTGCTGCAAAGAAGAAGCATGTTGTGATAATCCATGAAACTTCAGACAATTTAACAGCGCTGCTCATACTAATTTATAAAGCAGTTCAGAATCGAGAAACGGGTGACTTTGTGAATTTGCCAAGACCATGAGTAAACCTAATGTATTGTATTTAAACATTTATAAAGCGCCTCTAGTAGGGTGAACCGTTCAGAGGCGCTCCCAGTGCGCAAGGCCCAGCGAGAAGAAACAGGTTTTGAGAAGAGACAAAGCAGAGGAGAGACTACCAGACAGAAGTGTAGAGCGAACAGAAGGAGAAAGGGCATTCCAAAGAGAAGGACCAATTGAGACAAATGATCGAGACTGAGCCATAACAGTTCTAGACCGAGGAACCAAGAGGTCAAATCTGTTGGATGAACGAAGTGGACGGTGGGAGGAAGCTGAGTGAGGACGAAGTAAAACATTAGTGAGATATTTTGGGGCAAGACCCCGTTGAGCCTTTATGATCAGAGTCAGGATCTTAAATTGTGTGCGAGCACGGAGAGGAAGCCAGTGAAGTTCATGAAACATAAAGGTAGAAATGTGAGAGTACTTGGGAAGGCGGGCAATCAATCTAGCAGCTGAGTTGAGAACCGACTGAATCGGTGAAAGACGAACTTTAGGAAGACCAATGAGGAGAGCATTGCAATAGTCAATTCGTGAACATAATAGATATATAATATTATATATATAATAAATATATATATTATAAAAATATATATATTATATAGTATATTATATATAATATTATGTTAACGTTTGAATGCCGTGTTATTAGAAACATGAGTATGATGAGTAGCCTATGCAGGGCCGGATTAAGCAATGTGGGGGCCCTGTTCGGGAAATTTTTGTGGGGCCCTGTTCGGGAAATTTTTGTGGGGGCCCTGTTCGGGAAATTTTTGCGGATATTCTTTTTTTAGTCATCTGGCGAAATTTTTTCGGGAAAATCATACCATTTAATCCGTCAAAATAGTTGATGACTTTTTTTTAGTCATCTGGCGAAATTTTTCGGAAAATAGTCGTTTGTGGGGCCCCCTAAAGTGTGGAAAGTGTGGGGGCCCCTGTTCGGCCGAACATGTTGAACATGCCTAAATCCGGCCCTGAGCCTATAGGTTATCTGAGATCATTATCTGAGTGAATTTTCACATGAATATCGGAATTAACGTATGCATACGAAAGTTAGTATAGCCTACAACATATTGATATGTAAAAAACATGTAATTCATCGGCCTAAGAAATGCCTTTCGTTGCCTCTCAAACTTTGGAACATGAATTATTAATTAATTAACACTTCCAACAGAGTCCATGGCATGCTAGAATCTTATAGCTGCATATGTTTTTGCAATACCATGCACGCAGAGTGGCTTTGTAACAGCACAGTATACTGTTCCTGAAAGCCCATCCTGCAGTGACCGAGAAAGCGCGCCACGATCGAGGGGAGAGTGAAACAGGGAGCCAGTTCCCTCTCCCCATGCAGTACTGCAGGATGTAACGATGGTCGACCTGGTTGACCCGGAAATGGAACACAGAAACATTCTCCGTAATTGAGAACTACTTTTTGACCACTCGTATACGATTAGAGCTCTTTCAAACAAGATGATCATAAATTTGATTTCGCTCTCGACATGCTGCCAGTCTTGTTTTGAAAATAAAGTCATGTGCGAAGTACTTTGGAAAATAGGCCGCAAGCAATAGGGGCGTTTCAAGAGAAAACGTTGAAAATCATTAGCTTCGTTTCGTCTGTTTTTCTAGGACACTGCAGTGTGCTGTATGCTATAGGTCTATACAGAAACACAAATAAGTTATCTATAAATAGCCCTATTGTACCTGTTCAACCCTAGTGTGTCGTGATGTTAAGTTGCTTGTTTTGATCAGTGTTGCATGCATGAAAAGCTTTTCTGTCTTCTCTCTCAGTTCACGTCTCCTTTTGATTTTTATCTGCTACGAAGATAGAACATCAGGAAATTCATACAATTTCTAAAGGTGCCCTGCATCAATAATCGTAATTGTAATCGTAAACTCGGAACTTCTACAGCGCACTCAAAACTAATTCGCGTGGACCAGCGTATTCACAGGCGCTCAATCAAACAAAGTCTATAGGCAGGGGCCACGATCCGGAGAGTCCTGAATGCGAGGAGTTAGACAGACGACTCTAGGGTGAATGATGTTTATGCTTGAAACAGGCTTTCTTAAATGTAGACAAATTGTAGTCTATATGCCCTAATGTAATTAATTAATTAAGCTCCCCCAAACGAAGCTGAAGCCCCCCCCCAAATAAATCAAACCTTTGTATGCTTACGGCTAAATAATTATGCTAACGAACTCGTCATGCTCAAGGCGTAAGCCTTCCCCCAAACGAAAAATCCTAGGCGCTACTGAGTGTGCGGCCTTGAAGGCTGCAGATTATACAAATTCGTTATCTCACTGCATGCCTTTGAACTGACTATCAGATATAAAGTAAATTTCGTTTATTTTACATATAAATATATACATATATATGTATATTAGGCTATATATATATATATATATAGCACTGTTGCTGCATACGGCGCTTCATAAGTAAAGGTCATGGTGAGTTGAGCAATCTCAATAAATTAGCTCCATGCATGGTTGACTGTATGGACCCCGAGACGTACATGTACTTCCATGATATAATATACAGCCTCAGTCTCAGCCTCGCTGAAGATGACCTTAATTGACCCATGTATACATAGACTACCAGCGTTGAAGGAGTATGTAATTATATTGTTAATATCGTTATCAGTATATCATTATATGGTATAAAATACGTGTATATATACTGTAGTAAACAATAATTATGATTATATATATATATATATATAATTATAATAGATTAAATACACATGTAGATTGTAGAATGTCCATTATAAATAACAACATCTGATAATATGGAGATGCAATTGCAGTCACTGAATGAAAAGCTTGACTCTCTCTCTCTATATATAAAACACTATGTCTGCTTATATTTAATTTTGTCTATAAAACTCTATGTTTGCTTATATTTAATTTTTTCTATAAAACACTATGTCTGCTTATATTTAATTTTTTCTATAAAACTCTATGTTTGCTTATATTTAATTTTTTCTATAAAACACTATGTCTGCTTATATTTAATTTTTTCTATAAAACACTATGTCTGCTTATATTTAATTTTTTCTATAAAACACTATGTCTGCTTATATTTAATTTTTTCTATAAAACACTATGTCTGCTTATATTTAATTTTTTCTATAAAACACTATGTCTGCTTATATTTAATTTTTTCTATAAAACACTATGTCTGCTTATATTTAATTTTTTCTATAAAACACTATGTCTGCTTATATTTAATTTTTTCTATAAAACACTATGTCTGCTTATATTTAATTTTTTCTATAAAACACTATGTCTGCTTATATTTAATTTTTTCTATAAAACACTATGTCTGCTTATATTTAATTTTTTCTATAAAACACTATGTCTGCTTATATTTAATTTTTTCTATAAAACTCTATGTTTGCTTATATATATATATATATATATATATATATATATATATATATATATGTATATGTATATATATATATATATGCGACAGATCATATCAACATATATGGCAGCAGCGAAACTCATTTGCTAAAACACACATTGCAGATGGTCCACATATGCTACGAGGAGTTCACAGTGCACATTATAAGCCTACAGCGTCACAGCGTGTATACACGAAACGCCTTCACTCCCTTCAGTCGTATACACAATGTATAATACGCACATACATTATTATTGTTTAATGTGTGCATGCAACTGTGTTTTATAAACTATATGCATAGATCTAATTATATCATGGGCGCCCGCATATATAGTGAGGGCCCTGGGGGGGGGGGCGAGAGAAAATTACATCTATTTTTAAAAGTCTACTTTTTCGCTTTTAACAAATTACTTCACACCAAAGTACTATTGATAGCAATGATGCACAAAGTGAAATGATAAATTTACATTTAGAAATCTCTGTATGAAAAATACTCATAATTCTTAATTTTCTGCTTTGCATTTTCAACCTCCTGCCAAAAAAATGCAACCGAGACCATTGTGTTTTGCACCTCCAGTAAAAATATATGTGGCCGTCCATGGCATATAATCATTATGTGCCGGAGGCATGCGCGTAGGGAGTGTGTGTGTGTGTGTGTGTGTGTGTGTGTGTGTGTGTGTGTGCGTGCATGACCTTTGCTTAATTGAGCAGACGACCTCTTTTGCTTATTATACGCAAGAGTTTATGTAGCGCAAGAATAATATTGTTGTTGTGGTGTGGCATTCATAGGTTGTCTATCGTCGTCGATACTGCGTGTTGCTGGTGTTTTCATGGGGAGAGGGAAGGAGAGAGGGATGGAGCGAAAAGTGTGTGTGTGTGTGTGTGTGTGTGGTGGATGGGGTGAACGATTAATTTCGTTGCATTTGCTTCTCGTTGACCGAACGAAGACGAGATCATCGTCTCTACAATCCATTTATCTGAATATGTGTGTGTGTGTGTGTGTGTGTGAGTGCGTGTGAGTGAGTCGTAGACGTAGGCTGAGCTAGCGGCTGGGCTGAGCGGCTTGGCTGAGCGGCTTGGCTGAGCGGCTAGGTTGAGCGGCTTGGCTCAGCGGCTGTGGATCCAGACGACAACGTTGATCTGGTCCGCTCGGGCAACAGACGTGCATCATTATAATTATAGAGTCACGAACGGCCTCTCTATGTGGAACGAGAAGAGATCTTGTTGTTGTTTGAGGAATAGACAAGGAAGAATCGAGTCCATCCACTCCCACGCCGTCTTATCTTGACAGCAATTGCCGTCTTTAACCATATTGACCGCAATCATTATGGCTTGGCCTCTCAAGCCCCTCTGTGTGTACTTGCCTGTTTGTTGACGCGAGTGTGTGTGTCTATACATGTATGTCTGCATTGCTGTCTCTCTTTCCCTGTTGTAGACGTGTATAATTATGTATTGTATATTACGTAGAATTCAAGCACTCGATGAGTAAGCTATGAGTCAGTTGGGAGAACACGTCTTCTGTGAGAATACGGTAAAATGGAGCAGACCGTACATGTATAACTGACCTGTGCTGCATGGTGATCCTTATCGGCGACAATCCAATTGGCTTTAGTCCAGCAGCATATTTTATGATTATAAAAACTTAGGCCCCTATTTATTATCTCGAACACGTAGCCCTGCATGTAGCCTATACGCACATGCATTTTATATGCATGCATAATTATAAGCCCTATAGATTCCGTTTTAAGATTGCAGACCACGGTGCACGTATACGCTACGTCTACTTTTTTCAAAGCAAACTCTGGTTTAAAACTCCAATTTATCGTCTACTTCGTCCTGAAAGGACGTGGTTAGTCTGCGACAAGCACTCGGTTCCAACCTACATGTATATACGCCCCCATCCATCCACCTGCTGCAGAGTGTTGTCCGTCAGTTGACAAGTTATCAAGTGTGCTTCTCCCCTTCTTCATCTCCCAGGCGACTTGCTTCTCCCCTTCTTCATCTCCCAGGCGACTTGCGTCAAAGCAACTCAGCGGGTCGACACCGGACATGGTAATTAGTCTCCTCAGTGAAGCGAATAGCCAAGCAACATGTAGTCTATGTTACTCCTTTCAGTTCAACATCCATAGCGCTTCGTGTCTTTTTGCAGTGACGTCCATTATACTATAGGCCTACATGTAGGCTACATTGTAGCCTATACTTTAGAACTGTTTAGTTCGTCATCACCTGATTAATTACTTAAGCACATGATGATCGAGAACAACAACTCTTTTATCTGGTGTATTAATAACTAAATGGATCGCGGCGATTGGCTGCCGGTCTAAAATACGAAATCACAAGCGATAAGAATTCAGTGGTAACAGGGAAAGAAGAGAAGACTCAGAAGAGTATATGCCTTAGGCCTTAATTGGCGAGAAGTTATGACGGAAGAATGTGAACAAAGGAAGAAAGGGGAATGAGATAGGTAAGGGGAAGGAGAAAGGGAAGGTCGTAGTCGAGTAGGCCTATGGAGAGGCTAACAAGAAGGAAACTGAATGATGAAGATGGTATAAGGAATTGCAAAAGGGCACAAAGATCGAGAGGAGATTCTAGAGCTTAGTTTAGTATCGCATAAGCCTTCCATAAGGCAAGCGTAGAGCTGCTGTAAGACAAGTGCAGAATTGCATGCATGGCAAGTGTGGAGTTATAATGCAAGTGTAGAGCTATAGGCTATGGCAAGTGTGGAGTTGTATGGCAAAAGTAGAGCTTTAAGGCAAGAATAGATCTCTCGAGCTGTTAAATGTAAAACCGCAGCCTAAATCAAGCGAATGCGTCGTAAATCGAAACAAATCAGACAAGGACTGATCACACGCATCGACTTCCTACGCCGTCGAAAAGAGTCCCATCTCATGGACTACTTTGTTTTCTTCAACCTAACCACGTGACCAGCGGAAGTGACGTGACTACGGTAACTGGATTAAGATGGTGTTTATCTGTCTGCGCTCAATGCTTTTCTCTTGCATTGAGACAAAGTGCAATGCTAAATTTATATAGCGACCGTCTTTCTAATGCAATAATTCCTCTTAGTGTTGGTGACGTATGAGGGAGTGGGGCGGGGTCGTTCTGTCCGATCTTCGACACGAGACTCGGCTTAGAAAGATCAAGCGTAATGTAATATTCGCTTGATTTATGTAGCTTCTTCAGAAAATTACTTTGGAAAAAATAGATTGCGTCTCGTTGCGCTGATCTGCATCATGTGGGGAAGATAAAATCTTCATCTAATTAATTAATGCAGAATGAATCTGTCCTTATCTCGACTACAGCGTATTGTTTAGTGTTGTGAAATGGTCACATCTAATCGGGTTTAATCATTTTAATGTAAAGTCGAATCTAATATTGTCCAATAAAATCTTTTCTAAATTCTAACGGTATGGTAATTGCTCAATGTCACTGTATAGATCTAACGTTGAAAAATCCGAACAGTAAGGAAAGAACACCGGGTAGATACATGTATATGCAGTCACGAGCTATAGATGGAAATACCACCCGTAGCCTATAAGTCTGCGGTGAAGGCAAAAATCAGCGAATGTAAGAAGAGTGGCATCATAAGACTCCTTCCTGACCACCCATCATGCTAGTACAAGAGCTTATATCCTATACGCCAGAACATGCGAAAGTTCAACAGAAGCAGGTGATAGAGCACTCTATATGTCGGGTTTCTGAATAGCCCGGCTGGAAATAGATTCTGCTAAATTGCCTCTTCTATACTGCCCAGCATGATATCCATATAGACGTTATTTGGATGAATTTTGGATGAATAGATAT
>OX243815.1:31134617-31137117 GCA_945859605.1 Lumbricus rubellus | reverse complement strand
CCGTCCGTCCATCCGTCCGTCCATCCATCCATCCATCCGTCCGTCCGTCCGTCCATCCATCCGTCCGTCCATCCGTCCGTCCGTCCGTACGTTCGTCCGTACGCTCGTACGTCCGTCCATCCGTCCGTCCATCCGTCCGTCCATCCATCCATCCATCCGTCCATCCGTCCGTCCGTCCATCCATCCGTCCGTCCATCCGTCCGTCCGTCCGTACGTTCGTCCGTACGCTCGTACGTCCGTCCATCCGTCCGTCCATCCGTCCGTCCATCCATCCATCCATCCATCCGTCCGTCCGTCCGTCCGTCCGTCCGTCCGTGTTGAGTCATCATCAGTCTTATCGCTCCTACCGTCATCATCATTATCGTCGACTTCGTCGTTGTCATCATGCATCGTCATAATCATCATTATCAAAAGAACAGGCATTTCCGAATTTCGATAGCAATTATTTACAGTTCAAATGATTGCTTAGCCTGCTTCATGCGAAGAAGATACGAGCCTGCTGCGATGAAAAGGCAAACAGTTTGTTTTGTTAAATGTGCCATCATCAGCAGCTATCAAAAGTATCATCATCATCATGATCATCGCGAAATAAGAAAAGCATGACAAGGTTTCATCACAAACTCATCAATGCTCTCTATGTCTATACAAACATCGTTAATATTTTATTGCAACGGTCGGCAGCAGCGATGTGCACGAAACACATTATCAGCGTCAATTGCAAAGACAGACCAGCAGCATCGCGAGTCGTGTCAAATATTCATTAGACGACTCTTCGCTTCTCCAACCATTTACGATCACGATCACGAAACAACTGGTTTCTATCACGAAAGCACTTTTTCTCGAGGTGTCTTAAAAGGCGATCTGTAGGCCTATATAAGAATGTTTTCTTACAATATTACTTTTTTATTGTTCTTCTCGCTGTTGCCGCTGTTTTTCTTGTTGCTGTCATCATCATCATTGTCGTCGTCATCGTCATCATCATCATAATCATCGTTATCATTATCATCATCATCATCAACAACATCACCAACCAATCATCACCATCACCATCACCAACACCATCATCACCACCACCCCCACCACCCCCACCACCCCACCATCATCATCATCATCATCATCATAATTACCATCATCACCACCACCACCACCTTCATCGTCATCATCATCATCATCATCACCACCTCTATTAATATTAATATTATCATTATTACATCATTATCATTATCATATATTGCTATGCCCCGAGGTAAACATTATCCCCTCAAGGACTTCAACACTATCGATAAAATCAGATTAAATTTAGTCTGGAGTGTAACCTATTCGTCGAGGTCCCAGTTTGAAACTGTATCCCTCCCTTAAAAGCCAAACAGTTGAAGCGCTGAATCGTCAGCCTCTAACGCGGCGCTGGTGTCTGCACAAAGCCTCGATCGACTGAGCAGAACGAACAGGTAGACACCTACAGGTAGACACTACAGGTGTATTGCAAAGGTTCCACAATCCAGGTTCAGCAACCGAGAATCTCGTATACAGAGCAGTGTTATTGTTATAAGTGCGACTTCTTTTCTTCTTCTTTAGGTTAGCTGCCTCTCGGCTGCAGGTCCGGATGCCCAACGACACCACTCTTCTCGATGTTGTGCTCTTTCTTTGAGTTTTCCATATCCATCTTCCAGTGGCGTAGCTACCATGTGTGCAATGTGTGCAAAGCACACGGGCCCACGACCTCCAGGGGCCCACAGAGATTGATGAATATTTTTTTAAATTATTAATCGAACCTAATTAATAATTCGCATTATTTTGTGACAAATGTAGTTTTTGTGAACACACATTACTTCTTTACTTTACTGATGCAGTGACGCCTGTCAACCGCCGTGCTGTTGACAGGAAAAACTGTGGGCCCTACTGAACTCCTTTTAACTTGTGCTTTTGTCTCGAGTCATGAAAAAAGTCTAACATAGTTTTAAGTTGAGAACAAGAAACGAATCGTATACGAGGCAGCATAAGATTCTTATTTCGCTGATTCGCTTTCCTATGCAAGTGGCATGGGTGCCTAATGCCTATGCTATCTAGGATAGGCGTGATAATCATGTCCGTCTCTCTGTCACATTCGTATAGCCTACGTTGTAGTTTAGGAAAGGAGATGAGCGCCTCACCAATGGGCCTGCGGCCCAGGGACGACTTTTAACGTTGTAGTTAAACGGTGCGTCGCAGAAATCTCATATACTATACTCGTCACAGTCATGCTCGTATATTCCGGTCATTTACTGGATATGGTAACGGTAGTGACCTGACATCTCCCTCAACCAGGGTGAGAATTGTCGGGGTTTGAGGTGGTAGTTAAGTCTTCTTGTCACTGTTTCACAACCAAACTCCAATCCTCACACTGCTCTCAACTTCTCTCAGCTCTCACCCCACAATCGGGATACAAAAAATTGAGCACGTGTAGATCAGGGTTGTAGGAAATCACGTATGTTTACCCCATTTTTGCACTTGCATGGAATAT
>OX243815.1:30749617-31129617 GCA_945859605.1 Lumbricus rubellus | reverse complement strand
TCCTTCGGTTACAAAGCACAGAACTTTTGCCGTTACGAGACGGAGATAAGGCTGTGATGATAGATTGGAATAAGAGGATACGTATAATATAGGGTAGGGCATGACAGGGCAGCAGAAAGCAGGGTAGCGCAGGGCAGGGCAAGACAGGGCATGAGAGAGCAGGGCAGGGCAGCTAGGGCATGACAGGGCAGGTCAAGGTGGACGCGAATTTGAACACGTTAAGGTGGGATTGGATAAGACAAGGGTCTAAGTGAGCATCACAGCAAAACTCATAACATAACACGCCGTATAGTATTATGTTAACAATGTGTGATTGACAAGATATGTAGGATACGCGCGTATACGAATGTACACCTTTGTGTTTGTGTGTAGTTGTGTATGTGCCTGTCTGTTTTTGAGTGGTTGTTTGTGCGTGTGTGTGTGCGCGCGCGCTTGTGTGTGTATTTGTGAGACAATGCATTCTGTTGTAACGTATGTAAACATTGTGTGATTGGCAAAAGATGGTCGTGTGTAGCTGTGCTTGTGTGTAGGACCTGTAGGTGTATTTGTGTGTTTATGGATCTGTTTGTGTGTATGTATGTGAGAGTGAGAGTGGCGGTGTGTCTAGATGTGTGTGACTGTGCGTGTGTGTGTGTGTGGGTGTGTGTGCGACTGCGTGTGTTTGTGTGTCCATGTGTGTGTGTGTAGGGAGGGGGTGTGAGACTGTGATTGTGTGTTTGTGTGTTTATGCGTGTGTGTGTGTGTGGGTGTGATCGAGCGTGTGACCTATATTCCATTGCCTCAGATTCCGTCTTCCGTCCATTCCTCCTATCCGCTTCCTCTGCTGCTGCCTCCACGGCTGCTGATGATGCTGATGCTGCTGCTGCTGCTGATGCTGCTGCTGATGCTGCTGCTGCTGCTGATGCTGCTTTGTAGAATTCCAGCGTTGCTTCCATATCGAATATCTCGAAATACTTTTCTATCGATCGATTGAACCGGTCCAGCCACGCCCCTCCCACCCTCTCTTTCTCACTCCATCCATCCGTCCATCCGTCTGTACATTCGTCCGTTCGTCTGTCTTCGTCTGTCTCTGGCCGTCCCTTCGTCTGTCCACTCGTCCGTCATATCATTGCTTTTCGTCCTCATAACACCTCTGTAGTATCTGTGCGTCCGTATGAATGTCCGTCCGTTTGTCTGTCCTGCAGTGTTACCGTACGTTCTAAAGCAATGATGTCCCTTGAAGACCCGGCGGCGGCGGCTGAAGCCAGTCTGCATCCTAGCCAGCCATCGCTCGCTCGCTCGCCCCAGCGCCCGCTCCTCCTCCTCCTCCTCTCCTCTCCTCTCCTCCTCCTCCTCCTCCTCCTCCTCCTCACAAGGCCACCGGCATTTGGCACCGACAATGAGGTCCTATATGGCCGGAGAGGAATGGCAGGGATTGCAGGGCGAAGAAGAAGATGAGGAGGAGAGGAAACTGGAGAACACGGAAGCAGAAGGAGAGGATGAGGAAGACAGGCTGCGACGCGAATAGAACGGCGCTGTGGCATGAGCAGGAGGAGGACGAGGACGAGGACGAGGAGGAGTAGGAGGATGAGGTGGAGGAGGAGGACGAGGAGGAGAAGTGGAAGAGAAGGATGGAAAGACGAAGAGGAAGACTTCTTTCCTTCTTTCCTTCTTTCCTTTTTCGGTCGCTGGATCCCGTTAGACGAATTCAAGGATAGATGGAGAAGATCTGAGGGACGAACGCATTGGGTATCATACGGGAAAAGAGATTCGGATGCTATGAAGTTGCAAGCAGTTGCAAGATGTCAGCGCAGAGACGTCTTACTCCGTAGGGTGGAATAGAACTCTTCAAAAGAACTGACCATCTTTATCATTAAACGTGTGTGAGAGTAAATGACCGTGTGTCTGTATGTGCATGCGAGTGAGGGTTGTGGGTGGGTGTGTGGGAGGGTGTTCTGCAAGCGATGTCGTTAGTTCATGCTTACATACATACATGCATACATACAAACAAGCATACATGCATTACATGCATGCATGCATACATGCATACATGCATACATGGCATTACATGCATACATGCATACATACATGCATGCATATATACATACAAGCATAATGCATACATACATGCATGCATGCATAACATTGCATACATGCATACATGCATAAATACATACATGTATATACATACATTCAGATTCAGTGTCCGCGCTGTAGTCGGGAGCGTCTCTGGGTAGAAATCCTGAAGGAGCGCTATAAGAAGTGCTCGTAAGGGGGTAGCGGGTGTCGAACCCACGTCCTTCTGTTATTCGTGCCTATGTATTACCACTCAATTACCATCAGTGTCCATCACCCGTTTGCTTTGTGGTCCTCATTTGTCTCTGCAGTCTGCCTGTTTGTTAGTGCTTCTGCATGTGCATCTATCTATCTATCCTCCACTCCTTTTAACTATCTCAATCAAAATTCATCTGTCTAGCTTTATCGGCCACGATCTACCATCATAACTTCCATCCGTTTACCCGTTCATCCGTCTATCAAGAATAGCAACTCCTCTATCAAGAATACATGTAGCAACTCCTCTATTAAGAATAGCAACTCCTCTATTAAAATCGTCAAATTTGCTATTACAAATAGACTGAGGCTCTAGGCCTATTTAAAATAGGCAACACCTCCATTAAAAATTGGCAAAATAGGCGACGCTTAATCCTATAAACTTAAAGTGAACTCCAATGCGTAGCCTATTCAGAAGCAGCGGCCATATTGGCATTGGAATTTATTCCGCGAAAACACAGCAATAATATCTCCTCCTTCAGTCTCAGCCAGCTTTAACTGTGATGAATGTTCTTAAAATACATATATAGTTCGCAGTTTCTAGAATTTCCATTTAACATTGCGTGTATCATGTATGCGCAGAAGAAAATTCAGAATTTCAATTTTCATTACATCGTTCTAATTGATTTGGAACGCTGTCGGTCACGTGATCATCCATCAGAGAAGATGTAATTTCAAGTAGCCATGCATTAGCCATGCATTAGCCATGCATTAGCCATGCATTAGCCATGCATTAGCCATGCATCAGCCATGCATCAGCCATGCCAATAATAACGACCAAAGATGGCTCCTCGCTTATTTCAGTTATTGTCTCGCCTGGCCTTCACTTACACCTTCCATCTCTCTCTTTCTCCGTCCATATCTCTCTCCCTCCATCTTGATGTTTTTAATCTACGGCTTTCTCTTTCTCTGTCTGTCTCGCATTACAGTTGTTCAGAGGCGTTTCAATAACTGGCAGAACTTCTTTATTTAAACTTCATGACCGAAAGTTATTTCTGGACAGCTGCTGTCCAAAAATAGTCGTCGATGCTAAATGAGGCGACTAGGTGCAAATTTATGAGGAAGCAAGAAATTTAATCAGAAGATTAGTTCAATATCATAATTATTATTGGTCGAAGCCATTGTGTCAGATTAATTTTGACTGTCGCCTGTAGCCTACTTGGTAGTCAGAGGAAATTATAATCACATTAAGTGTAGACAACTTCCCATATCAGTCATATGCTAGATTTTGACAATAGGTTTATATTAGGAATCTACAAAAACAAAAACGTCACACCAAGTAAATAGTCCATAAATTACCTATGCGACAATAATATTATTAATTAATGCCGTATAGGATATTGTTTATGGAATATTTAATTAATATAATTTCTTGTCTCAATTATATTAAGCCATTATTCATGCATTGACGTCAACGTTAAAAAGTTCTGGTAGCCTATACATGTATGTATATAATTGTTGCAGATAATTTTATAAGTGAAGTTTTTAACTCTTTGAAAACGAGGAATTCTCTACTTGTTGAACCAAGTCAATAAAAAATTTTGAATCAAATACTAACGTGTAGAAATTCACGGGCCAAGAATAAACGTCTATTTGCTTCCTAACCAAGTTAGATGACTCATTCTCATAAATTGTAGCTAGTGTATAAAAGCCTATACAATACATGCATAACTTGTTCATTCCGTCAAAGCAACTAGCTATTCGACCTTGGGTAAATGCCTACAGACCTACACCTTAAATATATAGGCCTTCCAGTTTCAAATGATTGCCTAAAAGGTGCTATATATAATTTATATATATTATATATAATATATATATATAATTTTTTCTATATAACGAATGAGTTGGTATTAAATATACCGAATAATAAGACACATGCAGATGATGCAGATTCATAATTTCTGTGAAAATATGGGCAGACAACAGAGTTTTAATTAGACACCATGCATGCACTGTGCTGCATTTATTACAACAACAACAAACCTACATCAGTTCTTCTTGTTAGGCCTATACATACATGTACATGTAAGTGCATTTATATATTTATCTACACGTACAATGTAGGCTGTATCTTCATTCGAACATGCATCGTCACGCGTGCATGCATACCTTCACATGCACATGTATCTAGTTGGCTATGTCTATCGTATAGGTGTATAGCTGCATGTGCATTTATTTGCTTACTTGTACCTTTAGGTATAACCACCACTGCAGTGCGTCGTTTGAAAATAATGCGGTCATAACGTTACCAAGGCTACTCGTCTGCGTGCATGGTCTCAGAACTTGATAGGCTATTATTTCGTTGTGGCCTACAGCAATTGGAATTGGCTGCGTGATTACACGACTCTTCTGGACAACCGATGATCATGATCTAAATGGCGACGTCAATACCGTCAGTATATGATCAGGAAATTTATGTTGTCTAGCCACGTTCTGCCGTGTCCTGCCGGTAGACATCAGTCATGAAAAATGTAGAGACGGCGAAGACGCCTGTTCTTCTTGCCTGCCTGCTTGGGCGAGGGCGAGGGCGAGGGCGAGAGAGGATGATGATGGTGGCACCATCGGCCACTTGAGTCCTGCAGCAACGACAGACTTAATCTCCTTAGCAAACGACAACGTCCAAGGTACACATCTCCATAGTTGATGTATCGCAGCTCGCAGTCCTCCTCCACATCCTCTCGTCCTCCTCCTCCTCATCCTCTTCCTCATGCTCCTCCTTCTCCTCCTCCTCCTCCTCCTTCTCCTCATGCTCCTCCTCCTCCTCCTTCTCCTCCTCCTCCTCCTTCTCTTCCTCCTCCTCCTTCTCCTCCTCCTACTCCTCCTCCTCCTCCTTCTCCTCCTCCTCCTTCTCCTCCTCCTCCTACTTCTCCTCCTCCTTCTCCTCCTCCTCTTCATCCTCCTCCTCCTCCTCATCCTCATCCTCCTCCATCGACGACAGATGTCGCGTCTGCACTGCCGCCGCCGCCATCTTGCAGCTTATGGGATCACGTGACTATATAGAGCGGAAGTCGGTCTTCTTATTTCCCGACCGCGTTGAAGTGTGCATGAGACGTGGGTTTCATTACGTGTGTAGTTTTCTGTGTAGATGTGTCGTGGGATCATCAGAAAGCCAGATCGAATTCAATACAAAACCACGTTATAACAGAACTGCAGTATAATACCACGTGATTGTAAAATGAAGAATCTTGATTTTTGCAGAAAAACCAGACAGCCGTAGGTAATACTGTTTTACCGTGCGGTTCTACACAAAAGTGCAATTCTAAGTATTGATAATAATTCCTTTTTTCTCAATTCGTATACGCTTTATTGATTATCAAAATACAAGCTCATATTCAGTTGGTGCAATTAACAGTTCATGAGTGTGAGAGGGTAAACCAAAATTATCGTTCGGCCATCTCTTGAGATTCGCTCTTACAACTGATTTCTATTTTCAGTAACACTGACCATCAAAGCATGAATCAAAACAAGCGAAACTGCATGTGTGAAGAAAACGCAGAAATTTACAAGGTTATGTAAGCTTAGTCAACGCAGAGCAATGAATTATGCATAATTATCAAACATGGCTTTCACCGTAATATTATGTTATGCAACTTATGCACACAGTGATTCGATCAAATCGGCTTAGCCGATTCAATTAGAACTACAACTATAGGCCTAAAACTAGGCCTAGAACTAGGCCCACAACTAGGCCCACAGGCCCCCCCAACTAGGACTACAATTAGGCATACAACTATTCACTGTGTTGCCCGAGTAGACCCACATGCATACCCGAATAAATGCACCCACTGCAACAACTGAAATACATGTAGGCTTTCTGCAAAAGTGTTTACACTTGTAATACGTGTATCGCTTGAACTACAATTAGAAACGTTGGTTATAGATAATTGTTTTGCTATAATATGCATAATCATTTTGGTCTTTGCATTGAGTAATAAGACGTGACGCTCTGCTGTGTGTGTGACCTCAGACTGCGAATGAGACATAATGGACTAGGGACTTAGGACTATTTCGAATCTTTTCATGTGGAAATTCAACATTCAGTTATTAAAAATTAATAGGCCGTGCACATTAATTTTTTGCAACTACAACTTACACAGATTTAGTAAACAGTTTTCTCTCGTGACGACGTAGTTAGTCGCATACGTAAAGGGCCAATAATAGAAGCAACGTCGTGAAACAACCGCCTGCGTTTTCCCTTTTCCACTTCCCACTTCCCACTACGAAATGTTTTCCAATTAATTGGTGTTGGGTTTATATTGCCGGTATAATAGTCGATCCCTGTGAACGTCTAGACACGCCTCATTGGTGCGCACGCACTTCGTTGTAAGCTTAGTTGGCATCGTATAACCGCTCGGATTAGATGTTCTATAGAGAAGACGCTCTTTCGAATAGAAATGTGGAGTCGTGCTTGAAACAAATAGACCGTTTGTGCCAATCGTAAATTCAACAAAGTTTCCTACTCCAATGGACATTCATTTTAACCCCCACACGCACACAGAAGCTAAAAGTGGGAGCAGACAATGTTTACGGCTGCAGAATCATAACGTCAGGTAGGCTACTTTCCGGAGAACTAAACCGTTCTTTGTAATCGCAGCACGTTCTTACCGCAACCGAGTTGCGGCGCATTTTATTTTAATTCCGTCAGAACATTTAACGCCTGATGTTCAATAAAACTCAAATAATTTCGAAAACCAGTTTAGTCTTATTTCAGGAGTTTTCTGTTGATGCCATTAAAACAATTTGCGTTTCTGTAAAAAAAATAACGTGACTTCCCACTTTAAGAACCACGCCGGCGGCCGCGACGTCCTTAAGGATCTTGCTTAAGCGCAACGTGTGCGATGCAGCAGTGCGCTAAAGCCACAGACAACTAAGCGCTGTGTACTTGAAGCCCTAACTATATAGCCATATCCAAGAGACTCCGCAATAATTCCGGCTAAACCTTATATACATAGGCGCGGTCAAGGACAAGCTAGTCCTAGCAGTTCAGCGCTACGCATTTGGAACTAAGCGCTGAGTATTATAATGACCGAGGAGGAGGAGTAGGAAGAGGAGAAGGAGAAGGAGGAGGAGGAGGAGGAGGAGGAGGAGAAGGAGGAGGAGAAAGAGGAGGAGCGGAATGCAGCAGTTGTCTCATAAAAATGGAAGTCAGCGAACATAGCAAAGGTCTTAAGCGAGCAGAAGAACAGAGTATTATAGACGAGAAGCACTTAACTGATATTATAGCAACATGATACCATGCACTGCAATGACTGCATGGCTGAAGGCGCCACGTGATAGACACCCACTGCAACAACCGCCGTCGCATAGATTTCACTGCACGCAAGCAAGGTCAACCACGAAGTGACTAAACAGTGATATACAATAAAATCAAACTGCATTGTATCGATTGAATGTCAATCGAAATGCATTGTATCGAATCTATCGATTGAACGTCGTTCGTTTGAGTGAAAATTGAGACGGGTTTGCGACGAACGCCCGATTGTCCAGGTCCCCGATTACCCTTTCCCCGATACAAACTCCCCGATTACAAACTCCCCGATAGGCCCAACACCCCGACAGACCCAAGTCCCCGAATATGCAACTAATCCCAAGTCCCCGACAGGCCCAAGTCCCCGATTGGTGATTTAATCTACACGTAAGACCATTTAGTGTCAGTCTGTATAAGCTAAAGAGGGTGACACCAATCGTCTTGGCCTTATCGGTAGACGGAAACAGGGTTGAATAAAGGCAAAGCTAGTTAGATTAATGTAAATAAGACCAGATGCAGTACCAGAAGTACCTGCATTGCCAGCATCGGCAGGAGCAGTTAGTGCATCGCCAGCAAATGAGTCGGCACCAGAAACAACTATCTCTGCAGAGTGCCCTGTTTGCAAATGCGGAAGATCAGATACAGCTATTATTCCATGCGGGCACTGTGCATGCAGTTCTTGTATTAATGTTCTTTGTGGCGCACCATCAACAAGGGGAATCAGCAAAACATGCCCAGTGTGCCGCAGTAATATAAGGGATATAATGCGCTTGCATTTTTGAAAAACTTATCAGCCTTAGCAAGTAGACAAGTAGAATATTTTGAAGTAGTTTGTGGACAATTCTCTTATAGCTGTCTTCTGAATTCAGCGTGCAGTAAAGAATTCAAATTACATATTGGTACACGTACACAAGTAAAAATATTATTTACATTAATCTAACTGGCTTTGCCTTTATTCAACTCTGTTTCCGTCTACCGATAAGGCCAAGACGATTGGTGTCACCCTCTTTAGCTTATACAGACTGACACTAAATAGTCTTACGTGTAGATTAAATCACCAATCGGGGACTTGGGCCTGTCGGGGACTTGGGATTAGTTGCATATTCGGGGACTTGGGTCTGTCGGGGTGTTGGGCCTATCGGGGAGTTTGTAATCGGGGAGTTTGTATCGGGGAAAGGGTAATCGGGGACCTGGACAATCGGGCGTTCGTCGTGCTCCCATTGAGACAAGGCAGCGAACAGCTTTTCTGAATGCGACCATTTTTTCAGACTATAGATCTATACTCGACAGGATCGATGCATCATGGAGTGCAAATGAGGATCAGCTAAAGGCAGTCACAGATACAAATGCACATAATACAAAGCATCTGTAATTGTAATTGTAATTGTAATTGTAATTGAACATTTGTATAGCGCCACTTCAAGAGAACTCCTCAGAGGCGCTCCCGACCTGACACCAAACCATAATCAAAGAGAATGGTTTTCAAACGCTTGCGGAAAGGGGGCAAAGAAAGACAAAGAAGTTCATTACGGAGACTAATAGGTAACTTATTCCAGAAAGACGGACCGACCATAGCAAAACTTCTATGCAGCACTGTGGAAGATCGAGCCATAGGAACAACCAGGTCACCATGCGTTGCAGAGCGAAGGAATCTACGGCCTGGAATGGATAGCACAGGCACACAAAGTTCCATAAGATAGAAAGGAGCTTGGCCTGTTAGGCAATTACGCATGAGCATTAGGATCTTAAACTCAATACGTTTTTGCATAGGCAACCAGTGCAGTTCCTCCCGTATAAAACTTGATATATGCCCAAACTTTGGAATGCCACCAATCAGGCGAGCTGCAGCATTTCTGGTTATTATATTACGATTAAATCCAATAAAATGTGAAGAAATACAGAGCATACTTTTTCTTATCGTTATTCACTGAAGACACTAATAATAATTCAATGAACTGTTGTCTTTCGCACTTGGCTGACAATTTGATGTGAAAATATGGATGCTGTAGCCTATACTTCTTCACATTTTATTGGATTCCATGCAGCGTTGTATAATAAACAGATACCAGATATAGCCTATACTACTAGTATAGGCTTACATACATGTTGCATCTAAGACGCCGTAATATAGCTTACAATTGAGTGACTGACTCACTGTAGTTATTTGAAGCCTACGTTGTCCTACAGATCATCATTTCGGTAAATATTTCATTTTTGTCTAACTGCAAAACTTGCTCTCAGTAATTTCAAACATGTTTGGAGAATAATTGGAGTTCAACGCTGCAGGCTAAGTTTTCCTATTTGATTTTGATTCAGTGATTGCCTCCGCTGAGAAATTTCGTACGTTAGGTGGGAATTTTTTATTTCACTATTTGCTCATCTATTTCTCCATTTCTATAGCGCCATTCAAGCTCGCTACTCAGAGGTGCTCCAGACTACAGCGCGGACACTGCATCAAAGTTTCACGCCAAAGCGTCCGATCAATAGCGAGGGAAGGACTTGCTCAAGGTCCCTATACGCGGCGGTCAAGGTGGATTCTAACCTGGAACCCTACGGCTCCAAGGCACCGACGCCACCACTGCACCACCGCGCTCCACATTCTGTTCGCATCCGACTTGTCCTATACACAGGGCTATAATATATAAATATAATATGACTATGTGAGAAGCGGTGGTCTTCTTCCCATGCACTCCATCCTTCGATCATGTGGCCTACGTCGTTCGGGTATAATACGGTGAGATCCAAGGACAGCTACGTACAACGGGTGCAGCATCACTGCATCATCCTCGTAATTCTGATTTTGGCTGAGAATCGACGCGGGTCCTTGGAGTCACCTCGCAGCCGTTAATCACATCACACATGAAGGAGGTGAAGGTGATGGTGGTGGCGGTGGCGGCGGCTCTGCTTCGATCAGTCGACCGGTAAGCGACGATCGAATGCATCGTCTACCTAGGCGTATGAATACCTATAGCACAGTGGTGGTGGTGGTGGTGGTAGTGGTGGTGGTGGTGGTGGTGGTGGTAGTGGTGGTGGTGGTGGTGGTGGTGGCGGTAGTGGTGGTGGTGGTGGTGGTAGTGGTGGTGGTGGTGGTGGTGGTGGTGAGGGTTCGACCGACACAAACACCAATACAGACCAAGATCCTTGAATACAGACCAAGGCTTCAATTCGAAGGCTACCACCATCAGATTATAGGTCTGATGGTGATTTCTGTTTGTCATCCATGATCCAGCAATATTAAACGAATACATATATTACACATAATATTATATCATGTATTGTATACATATATATACATATAGACAGGTCATGTGACATTAAATTATTGCTATTGTGAACCAGGCGAACATTAAAATAAAGATTGAAAACAATGTCTTATACAACGCAACGTGAACTGATCTCGCAATTTGAACAAAGATGAATTTTATTTTCTATAAAATTCAAAAGCAGTCCACCATGTTTGACAGTTTGAGTTCAACTGCTTTAGTAGGCCTACATTGAACGAAAAGCTATATAATATAATTATGCATACAATTAAACTAATCACATCCACAGTAATTCCACACCAACCGAACCTGATTCTTTAGCGCATTTATATTAGTAGCATATATACGTAGTACGTAGCGTTTCAATCGATAGTCGCTGCCAAGGAAACCAACAGACAAGTAAAGTCAAATGTCAGTGAGTTCAGAATCCAGCCAAGCAACGCCACGAAATGGGGGGAGGGCAGTGGACATGAGATATGTCATGGATGGAAATGTGATCTGGAAAGAGATAGGCGTTCTGTCTAGCTGCTCAATATAGTCCATGGCGCTGGTTAGCATGATGGATTGCCAATCGAAGGGTCGGGGTTCAGCCCCCACTGCAGGCCATAAATTAAAAAATGTAGTTCTATCTGTGTCCTCTAATTAACGAACTCGCGCTTCTAGCAGACTAAGACTGTCAGTGTGAAAATGAGACGGTGAGGGAGAGGACTGGATTTTATGTCGACGTTATAAGGAACTCATGAGAGGCTGCTATTCTTCGTATAGCCTAGTTCTATGCTAACGACCCCATAAGAGACTGCGTCGAGCAAACGCACGTGCTACGAAAGGTCAGCTGAGTCCAAAAAACAAAAAATAACAGATAATGTTATGGTGTCAATGCGTCCATTCTTATCTTTGGAAAACTCATTGCTTGGAAATCTCTCCTGCACTGCAGAGCACAAAGCACAGAGCATCATCAATCGGCGGCTTACCAGCAGCACACAGGTATTCTCCGAGTACAACATGAAAAGAATGGCGCTGTGCTGTGAGCTTCACTTTATCACGGTGCAAATACATTTCCTTTTCTTTGGAGGCGTAAAAACAGATAGTTCACTCAAGAAATTTAGTACTAATCTATTTTACGCCTCGCAATTCTCAAATTTACCTCCTGTAGTCTAGTTCAATATAGATCTATACGTGCTCTTTGTCCATGATCCAATCCAGCCGCCAATTGTTTAGACACCCCGGACTCCCCTTATTCAACTCGTTGATGCAGTCTTGATGCCATTGCCAGAAATGCTCTCAATCAACCCTCAACTTCAATCAACACTCAACTTCAATCAACCCTCAACTTCATTCAATCCTCAACTTCAATCAATCCTCAACTTCAATCAATCCTCAACTTCAATCAACCCTCAACCTGGATCACGTGACATGATATCTCTTCTCAACGTTGCATTGGATTTAATAATACCGACCTGCTGGGGGTCAATCTAATACACTGGTTTAGCGCCAAAACAGACTTAGATTTGTATTCGCCAGCGAATGAGATGGCCTTCAGATCTAAATAATATCATTCTAAAATCTCAGCGTCCTGACAAAACTGACCACCGTTTTCGAATATCTTGGATCCAGCTTCACAGTGAAATCGAATATGAAACCAGATCCTATTACATCGCGAGATGAGATGATGACGTTTCATTTTCATCCATAGAAATATAGATGGCTGCTGCTGCTGAGACAAACAAGTTGCTAATAATAGCAACCTATCATAGACCTACATGTATATACATGTACATGTATAACGTCTGTAAATCTATTAGCATGCGCAGACGTCATCTTCATCATATCACGTCGCCATCTTGTCATCGGCGACACTGAAGGGTTTTCGCTCATTCCTTCCCTGCCTTCAATGCCTTCAATGCCTTCCCTGCCTTCCCTGTCATTCCTGCCTTCCCTACCTTCAATGCCTTCCCTGTCATCCCTGCCTTCCCTACCTTCAATGTCTTCCCTGTCATCCCTGCAGTCATCCCTTTCGTCCCTGCCTTCACTGCCTTCTCTGCCTTTCCTGCCTTTAATGCCTTCCCCGCCTTCCCTATCATCCATGCCTTCCCTGTCATCCATGCCTTCCCTGCCTTCAATGCCTTCTCTGTCATCCCTGCAGTCATCTCTTTCGTCCCTGCCTTCACTGCCTTCTCTGCCTTCACTGCCTTTCCTGCCTTCCCTGCCTTTCCTGCCTTCCCTGCCTTCCCTGTCATCCATGCCTTCCCTGCCTTCAATGCCTTCTCTGCCTTTCCTGCCTTCCCTGCCTTCCCTGTCATCCCTGCCTTCCCTGCCTTCAATGCCTTCCCTGTCATCCCTGCAGTCATCCCTTTCGTCCCTGCCTTCACTGCCTTCCCTGTCATCCCTGCAGTCGTCCCTTTCGTCCCTGCCTTCACTGCCTTCTCTGCCTTTAATGCCTTCCCCGCCTTCCCTGTCATCCATGTCGTCCCTGCCTTCACTGCCTTCTCTGCCTTGCCTGTCTTTCTTTTCCGTCCATAATAATGCGTCTTGTTTACTTACAGGCAGGCCAATGTGTGGCTGAACAGAAGTGAGACAACAGTTGGCAGGAGAATGAGGAGATACGGCCTACGTATGTCAGAGTGGCTCCAATCAATTTCTCTTTCTTAGCATGTCTGTCTGTCAATATGTCTGTCTGTCTGTTTGTCTGTCTGTCTGTCTGTCTCTCTATCTGTCTCATCTGCTTGCCCACTTATTCTCTCCCTGCATTCACGTCTTTCTCTTTCCGCTTTTGGTCAGTGTCTGTCGCTGTTCAGTTCTGTCTACATTCCTTAATTTCTGAGAATGCTTATTTTCTTGTATGATTACTTTTCTGGTGTGCTTTGTCTTTTCCGTGTGTGTGTGTGTGTGTGTGTGTGAGAGTGTGTGAGTGTGTGTGAGTGTGTGTGTGAGTGTGTGTGAGTGTCTGCTAAGAACATTTTAATTATCTTTGTTTTTGTCTTCGACACTTTCTCCAGCTGTCTCGTCTTTCCTCTGCAATATGCATTGCAATTTAGTGTGGTCCAAAAAAATGAAATTCAAGCTAGAATCCAAGACTAAGTCCCAGTTTGTTAGACTTGTTATTAGTATTATTGAGACCAAATTTCAGCCCCAGATTCGGACTAGAAGGCGGTGCTTAATGACACACAAAAATTACCACGTAGTAGTATTAGCTAGAAATCTTGATACCTTTCTTCTTTGGTCAAAAACTCAACATATGTCATGTAGATGAGCTTGAAATAGTTTCTGTTGTTTATTTGTATGTGCACTTGTTATAGCGCCCCTTCAAGCCCCCTACTCAGAGGCGCTCCCGACTGCAGAGCGGACACTCCATCGGAGTTTCATGCCGAAGCGCTTAGCAATTGCGAGTGAAGGGCTTGCAACTTGAGATGGATTCGAACCTCTGCCTTCAAGGCAATGACGCCACCACTACACCACCGCGCCCACGTTGTGTTATCATACTTACCAGAATCAACACTACACAGTTAGTAACTGTTGTTAAGCCATTAAGTGACAAGTGTATTTTATGAAATGAAACTTCTGGTGATTTGATCATGAAGGATTGAGATTTTTGGTGCCAATTTCTGCAGCACTTGTGTAACCTACTATCCTTCTGTCCTGCGCTTTCATGGAGTACCATTAACAAGGAATGCTTAAGAAGACCAGGATGGAGCGTGCCGAAGTTGAAAGATCTGATTTTGTACCACCAGATTATCCAGTGGTAGCACACTGGATGGGAAATTCCTACCCGAGATCTTCAGAGCAGGAAATGTTAACCGCCTGCCAGTGCTGGTTTCAGGTGATGGTGTGTATAAACTCTTAGGCCCAAATTAGCTTCAGTGGCAGGATGCAATTCAAATCCAAAGCAGTTCGTTATTTTCTGGAGTTATAGAAACTCACTGATAATATGCAGGCCCAGAACTTTGATACATCATTATGCCAGCACCGGAATTTTCAATAGAGTGCACGATTTTGCATGAAATCAAGATAGGTCAAGAGTTCCTGTGGCTGACCTTCATGTGATGGAATTGATTTTGGCCAAAAGCTTTCTGCAAGTTCCTGTGATTTATCGAATTCACAATATATTCCAATGTTTAAAAGATTTTATGCTGCTTGGTAAGGTGTGACACTTGACAACATCTTAGGACTGGAAGTCACATCCGGTACTGAAGCCCTCCATGCAAGAGTATTCAGTTTTCTCAAGTACTTTGCTGAAATAAAGTCAGTTTTAAATAAATTAACAAGAACTCATTCAGATATCAATGGTTGACATTGGAAGTCAGTCTTCAATAAGAAACTGGAGTCCAATAATACAAATGCACATTGGATGGCCAGGTTACTGTATGACATCAAAATATATCTTTTAGTGCTCAACAAAGTCAACATGATGTAATCAATCTAATTAAGAAGAAAAAAACTCAGATTCATCAACTTAGGCTATGTAATTTGGTGGCCTTCGTCACACAAGGGCATGGCTAAAAGACTTGCTGCTGTAGCTGCAGGACAAGATCTTTCAATATGGACATATATAGAAAATGCGAGTCAGTTGCCCATGCAGGAGATCAGCTTTGCTTCCATGAAGGTCCTAGAAAACCACCATTAGTACCTTTCAGATGAGGTTGAAGGTCTGTTATGTGGCTATTTGCCCATAACAGACAAGGTTAATATTCCACAGAATAACTGTGAAGCTTGGTGAAAGGATGGTGAGGCTTAGTGATATGGCGCTGAAAAAGGAGATTGCATGGGTGATTTTGCATCTCAGCAAATGAGGACGCTACCATCACGCCTGAAGATTGGTGATTTCTTTTTACACTTCCACCAGAAAAATAGATCGAGAAAGAGGATTACAAAAAAGGCAGAGACTTAATTCAACAACAGAGTGTTGAACAGCATGTCTTAGAGATGTGAGAAGTTGTTTGAGGAATTCAATTGGCTTATCACTGATGTTGTTGAAAAGCCAAGTGGTCGGGGGAAGTAGGAAAGCTGTCCCCACTCACTCATTAAAGAAATCTGCTGCTGACACAGTGCCTGCTTACAGTGCTTAGACTTCTGCATTATAAAGACTTTATCGGATGTTGAAGTAAGAAAACGAGAACTATCGACATTCATGGATTTAATGATGTTTTTTGATAATTTTTAACATTTCTAATTTTTCAAACCAACTCAAATTTTAGATTTAATACTGGCCAATTGCTTAAGTACCACACATATTGTCATATTACAGCAATATTTGATCTATATTGAAAGAAACTACGATTGTATAGGAATGTATGCTCGAAACATTATTTTTGTACAATTAACGTCTATACACTGGCCCATGCAAAGTAACACAGTCGCTTAGCACCGCCTTCTAGTTGGAATAGGAAGCTGAAATTTTGTCTCAATGATACTATTGATAGGTCTAACAAACTGAGAGGTAGTCTTGGTTTCTGGCTTGAACTTTATTTTTTACCATGTATCTGTGAACCACACTAAATTGCATGCCTTTATTTAATCTTCAACCACAGAAGTAGCGGTCAACAATAGCAACAGCAACAGCAACGACATTGTAGCATCATCATCATCATCATCATCATCATCATCATCATCATCATCATCATCATCATCATCATCATCTGTGTCAGAAAACCACATCACGATTTGCATTCTAATCAGCAGCAGTACCAAGTCCAGTGGAGATAATATACAATGCATGCATGTGATCTTCCTCTCTCTATTCTACCTCTCTCTCGGTCTCTCTCTCTACCCACAGGTAACTTAGCCAAACTATGGTAGTGTGCTGCTATCAATTAACAAGGTACACAATCCGGTAACTTTCCGATATTTTTCGTTGCATGCGAAACATAAAAAATATATATCTATATATTAGTATATTACATATCTTATAATATATAATATATATGCAAATTATATCACCGCTCGCGAATTTACACTAGATCTCAAAACCGACCCACTGTAACTAAGAGTTGAAATGATGCTCATAATTATAATTATCAGCAACTTCTTTCGCGTGCCACAAGTGAGACTTTAATCATAGAGACACCTTTACGACAATCTGTTTAAATATGCAAAGCTTAACACTCAACGTGCACCTGTTCAGCCAAGAGGGCACACTGACGCATTATGCACACTCTCATTATATAGCCTATATATATACATATATATTCTTATATAAATATATACATGATATATTATACTGCTTTCAGCCAAACGACCAGCCACGAATATTAATAAAGTTAATCAACATAGATGTTATCTCAAATCAATGTCACTGTTCTTAGAAAAGACGTTCATGATGCATGAGGGAAGAGCTAAGAACTGCATTAAGTAAAGTGAATATTTGCTTACTTATTTAACCAGAGCCGTATTAAAAAAATGCGGTGGCCCTGTTCAGTAAAACTGTGTAGGCTCGTGCAGCCTCGCAGAATCTCATCAAAAGGACAGCTAAAACGTTCCATAATCAACGACGGTTTTTCTTTAGCGAATGCCAACAGGTTGAAAACTCTGACGGATAGATGTGGGCTCTGCAATAGTCACCCAGGCTAAATAAACACCAAGAAAGAGACGTCTTTCATTACCAGAAAATTTTCTCTATTGCTCATTTTCAATCTTAAACTTAACAAATGATAATAATTATAAATATTGAATCTTTGCACGTGTGGGCTCCTGACGTGTGAGGGGCCGAACATGCTGAACACGCCATAATCCGCCCCTGCACTTAATGGAGGCCGTGCGTCGCCTCCGTGATGTGATGATCCTTTCTCTGTTCGTTCTGTCCATATTCGCTCTCATCGGACTTCAGGAATACAATAATTCTATTTCGTGTTCTATCTCTCTTCCCTTCTCCCATCGTCAACGCGTCTGGTCCATGCATTTAATAAATGTCTTTTACCCTCCCCGCTTCACCCTTATCCGTCCAATTTTTTCCTTTGCATATTTCATGCAATCGTTTCATGCGACTATAAAATTATGCTTCCTTTTCCTCTCTATACTTTTCTCGTCCAGTCATTCCTCCGTCTTCTTTTCCTCTGATTAATTATGATTATGTTTCAGGACACTTAAATTTTTCTATTTCCCTGCTTCAAATCTCTGCCTTCATTTCGTAATACATACTATTAACTTTCCTTCTAATGCATCATGCATCATACATTAGGCTAACTATTCCACTTCCCTCCTCATCGCTTCCATCTATCCCCCATCTCCTTTTGTGTTTTCTCTCATTTCATCTCTTTCATCCATTAATTTGTTTTCTTTCTCCTCGCCTTTTCTTTCATCCGCTACTCATTTTGCCCCCCCCCCCGGTCCCCTTCTTTCCTTCGCTTCCTTGCTTTACCCTCCTCGCTTTACCTATTTAAAATGCTCTTGTATTGTCTTTCTGCATTTTCCCATCTTTGCATCCTTATCGCATCAAGTTTTATTTGCACACTGTGTTAACTGATGTGCATTATCAGTGATATGCAGCCCAATAAACAACTTACTTACAAGACTAGTGTAGACCTATACACGCTATAGTATCAGGTCTTGGAATTTTCAGAAGAGGACGTTATACGCCTATTCTTTTCTTATCTGCGGAGGCGATGCTTTGCGATATCATGCAGTATAAATGTCTGCTTAATTCATATGCGTGGCGTGTTAGAGGGTAAAAATAAAGACAAGACCTCTCCCTGGTGGCCTGAAAGGTACAGCAATACTACAGAACAGAGTGTAAACGTCTCTCTCTCTCTCACTTTCTCTTTCTCTCTGTCTTTCTCTGTTTGTCTGTCCTTCTTTCACTCTCAAAACACACACACACACACTCTCTCTCTCTCTTGTTTGTCTGTCTGTCGCTCTGTGTGTCTTTCTCTATCTGTCTCACACACACACACACACACACACACACACACACACACACACACAATCTCTAAAAAATAATGAGACTGTCTTGTTTCTATGTCTGTATACATGTCTATTGGTTGTTGGGCTTATTGTCTTCTAATGGATCAGATCCTATTAGTTATCCTGGCATTATCCACTGTGTAAACTGGCTTCCTATCAAAATTCTTAAATTTAATATTCCATATTCTATGCCATGAAGTTCTATCTTGTTGGTGGCCTCACTCAAATCCGCCTGGTCACCATGAGACGCTTAAATATGCAAATATAACACTTCGAGTAAAAGGTAGAATGAAGTC
The DNA here is from genome assembly GCA_945859605.1 of Lumbricus rubellus. Lineage (NCBI taxonomy): Eukaryota > Metazoa > Annelida > Clitellata > Crassiclitellata > Lumbricidae > Lumbricus > Lumbricus rubellus. The sequence continues at coordinate 31,110,607 of OX243815.1, read as the reverse complement.
GTTTTGCTATTTCGAATCATCACTTTTAACCCTTTAATGCCGGAGGGTATAGGATTTCCTATACCATTTACTACCATCTCGTCATTAAATGGTTAAGAATCTCGATCCATATTCACCTAAACGACAGGTATACACGCCAGCCGCCGTCTGCGACATCGTTGTGTAATCGTAATCGTAATGGTAGGCCTAATTGTAATCTTCAAACATCTAAGGCGCTACTCGAAAGCCAAGCACGGAGCACCAGCTTATTCACGAGCGCTGCGTTGAGTCAATCCGTAAGAGTAACCTAATCCCAAAGTTGTCCGGGTCGAGTTTGTGTGCAGCTAAGCGTGCAAGGTCCATGAACCTGGTTCCCAAAGCTAGGCCTGCATTCCGAATTTCCTAGAACCAATGTAATTTGGAGATAACATATATTTAACAATTCAGAAATGCTTCTCTTGCTTTTCCATCTATACACAATGTTCAGTTTCATGTCTAAGAGGAATTGTGCAGAAACGACATGCATACCTTTTCTTCCATCCGAGATCTGTCTTATCATGAATCTTGGTCTCGTCCTTTCCATGGCTACATAGCCTTTCGTTCTGGCTGTCCTGCGAGTCCGCAGTTGCAAACAGGGCTGTTTTAAAGGAATTTTTAGAACTGCACAACTCCTTATTTCCTTTCCCATCGTCCATGGTAAATCACTTCCAATCGGAGGACAATTATCATTTTTGCTAGTTTTAGGCTAACTGTACATGTGTGCTTTTACAACTGCATGCACAAATCCATTTAGAGCTGCACATTTTGTGTACAACTGCACGTTAAAAAAGTCCTGGTTCTAGAGTCCAGCATATACAGTGTAGATTGTAGAAGCTTCGCTCCGGTTAGCTAACTCATAATTTTTGCAACAGATTGCCCCCCTCCCCAACAATCCACGATATGAGTTTCCTACTCTGCTCCTCTTCCGCTTAAGCGATTGAACTCATTGCATTTGAAAGTGGCTTGTGGTTCCATGTCGAGAGCGCTATACTGACGAGTTTCTCCTTAAGTGGCGCTATAGAAATTTGCGACTACAGTTACAGTGACAGTTATACAAAATAGACTAAGCCACTTAAGGTTCATGCAAAGAAAATCGCGCGTTAGATCTCAAACTGCAGTAGATCATCCATCTGATGAGCAACACGAAACGGGCGCACGCTCTGTGTCTGACATGGATGATGCAGAGTGCTTTCCTAGGATTCATGTAAGGACAGTTTTTATTCCTCATTATTATATAGCTCCAGCACATAACGAAAAGCAGCAAACGATGGCACTAGAAAATCGGAGCTGCGACTCTACACGAGAGCCAGAGGATAAGTTCCCCATCAACTGAGTAAAATTGTAATCCAAAATTCCTATAGACTATATCGAAATTATTAATTTCGATATTTTCAACGGCATGACTTACTTATTTGATGCATGAAGAAATCCGATTTCTATTTGTGGCATTTTCACAGACACGACCTAGCCTACTTGCCCGCTTTGAGTAGGCCTATTAATCATTTGCTTGACGTAGAAACTATATACAGTAGGCCTACTTTCGACGATCTTTCTGTCATGTAATTGAGCTGTGATCAAATTTCCGCTCGTGGTCTTATTTTCTCGCACTTAGACCTATGATCAATAAGGTGCTGCAGGATGAGCGATTTTCTGAAAATGTTGTCGTGAAATATACTGAACATGATCTGAACATGATCTGAACATGATCTGAACATGATCTGAACATGATCTGAACATGATCTGAACATGATCTGAACATGATCTGAACATGATCTGAACATGGCCATTGTTTTATCAGTGATGCCTGCAGCAACCTTCGAAAGAAGCTTAACTTCCTTAAGTTCTTCTTCTTTATTCTCTTCCGTCAGTCGAGTGACGGCGATGAGGCTTCCACATGACTTTTCCAAATTCCTCTGTTTCTGATGAGATCCTTTGCTCTTGACATGTCAATATTCATCTCTTTCAGGTCTTCTCTGACGTTTAAGTTAATTAAGCTTAAAAGTTAGTTAAGCTTAAAACATATCTACGAGGCATGAGGTATCATGTCTGACAGTCATTCGATCAAACAGTTTGGCAATGCTGTCAGTTGAATCTGTTTTTGCAGAGCCGATTAGGGCCCAAAATGAATGCCTTTGTAAAAACAGTCGAAAATTTGCACTTACGGTACCTTAATCAGAAGCGTAGGCTACGTGTGTATAGGCCTATAGGCCTACCTGTAGTTTATTATTCATATGTTTTTCTTTTGATAGACAGATATCCAACGGGGCAATCCGTAAAATTCTCCGACCTTCTATGCCCCTCGGGACCCCCGTGAGAAACGTGTAAATGCACCAGTATAGAAATTGGTACGCGAAGGACTTGCTCAAAGTAAGTGAATAAGCATGTTTATAGGGTGAAATTCGCATGTGAGCCATACATAATGAACCACACCATGCAGGAATCGATTGACAGCAAACCCGCCTTTACTCCCTCCCTCCTTTACTCCCTCCCTCCCTCCCTCACTCCCTCCCTCACTCCCTCCCTCACTCCAGTCTTCCCTTCGTTCACGTGACTGGTGCGTAGGAAGCGCTCGACGACAGCAAAGGGGATTTGGCTTCTCCAGTTTCACCGATCATTTCCAGATCAGCGATTCTTTTCAGGTCAATAAATCATGTTCGTATAGGTTAATGAATGCTGCAGCATTGCTGTTTCTACGCAAAGCATTACTTCCAAGTTCGCCATTGACTTCAGTGCTCGCAACTGACTACTGCGCAAGCTATAGGCCTATAGTTGAACGTAGCGCAGATGAAGTGACTATAGATGATTCCTAATTTATTACCCAACACAGCTTATCCTTTCATTTCAGTATTCTTTCTTAAAAAAACGAAATCTAGTCAGATTCTAGCGTGGTAGAACTATCCTCTTCCTTAGTATTCTACTATATAAATACGCTAATATTACGGGTGGTCACGAAGACTGTAGGATAGGCCTACCTTTTATCCCCAACGCTGTGTAGCCTACATGTATATATATATATGTATATATATATATATATATATATATATATATATATATATATATATATATATATATATATATAGGCTACAGCCTTTGCTTCATCCAAATCAGTTGAGATGATTAGGACAAATCACGATTATGAAACAGGCCGAAGTGTATTTTTGAAATCATGTCGGCCTATACGTATGGCAATATGCTACGTATACATTACAAGTTGTTTCCTATAGCGACATGTACATGTATGTGCATAGGGTCTACAGTTATTTTTATATGGTGAGGAAAGCATTCACCACTATATACCTGCAAACATACGCATCCTCCAATATAGCATATCATTCATTCATTCATTCATTCATGCATTCATTCATTCATTCATTCGTTCATTCATTCGTTTATTTTATTCTTCCCTGCTCCCAGAGGTTAAATTCATCATCCAGAGGGGGCCGGATCTCCAAAGTTTCACAAGTCTAAAATCTAAGCCTTTCCAAAGAAACCACACCGGATAGACCCTATTCGATATAGCCTATTCTAAAAACAACATAATTCATGTGATAAAGGACTACAATAGGCCTAGCCTACATGTGATTGATTATTATCGCAACGAAAAAAGCATTTGAGCGGCGATGATTCTTCTTTATAGTAATTCAGATGGCAGATTGCAAATCTCGGGTGTTGGCCGTTGGGTGTCAGATCAATATCGGAACGCAGCTGAACTTAATTCCTGCTTGCTCCTAATTTTTCCCCTTTCAAACAACTTCCATGCACTTAATTTTTCTACTTCCCATGGATAGTCCTTTCACCTTTACGTAGTTTAAAATTATGCTCTTCGACGTCTTCGTCGTACTTTCATTCCTACTTATCGTTCTTTTTCTTGGTTTCTTCTGTTCTTCATTCTCATTCTCTTTCTTTTAGTAGGCTGCTTCCGTGTCTCTGCTCCTCCTCCTTACACATAGGCGTACGAGGTGGGGGTTCAGAGGTGGCAAATGTCCCCCCCCCCCAATTTTGGGGAATTCTGTTTTCGGGCAAGCATAAAGGGTAAAATATGAAAAAAGTATTTTTCACGACATTTCAACCCGATGACTAAAAAAGGTCGTCAACTTTTTGTCTGGGAAAATCCCACGACAAGATTTATTTTTTGGGCAGAAGTAGCCTAAAATCTTTCCCCCGCCCCCCACTGCTGAAATCTCCCGTACGCCACGTCTTCACATCAGCTATATATTCACCCGATCAAAACTAGCGGTCGTCCATGCAAGCCCTGTCTTGTCTTCCACCACATATCCATGACTTCCGTTTCATCTCTCGACGCCTCTACTTCTTCCTTCCTCCTCGTCTTCCGACTCCTACTCTTCCGACTCCTACTCTTCCGACTCGTGTGCATGCATTAGTACTCAATTATTTAACAGCTCGTCAGTCCTCCTCCTCCTGTCTCCTCGACAAGGTGTCACTCGTCATAAAAGCCAGCAGTAACATTCCTTTCACTGAAGAATTATGCTTCTTTCCGTCCCATGATCCATTGCGACTTCCACCTCTCATCCTCCTTCCATCCTCCTTCCATCCTCCTCATCCCCTCCCCTCCTCCCCTTCTCTGTCATTTTACTTCCGCTTCCTCTCTTTCCTGCATTTCCTCTTGCCCTGTGTAACTGTGTTCCATCCTTTTGCTACTGTACTGAGTGAATAGGAGCTCATTTCGCCTTGTCCTCTTCTTTATGACCTTCAACCCTTTCGCTTATCGTTCATATTAGTGCAGGTCAATGAGTCAGCTGACAAAGGTCTTAAAGACCCGCTTAGACTCGGCTGGCTCATTTACAAACTTAATTCTTGCATAGGTAAATGTGGAGGAAGTAGCTCAATTTTCTCCAAGTTGCTGTTTGCTGCAGTGTCTCCTTCCTCTCTATTCTGATTCAGTTATAACAGGGGAAATTGACACTCATGTTGGTTGATGTAATTATACTTAAATGCTGTCTTACATATTCCCCTTGACCATAACTAGGACCACCATGGCTAAAATGCGAGCCTTTGCTCTCATTGGCCCTGCGATGTGAAACCAGCTTCCTCCTTTGACACGCTCCTCCTTATTAACTAGTGGGCCAAGCGGCTCTTTTCGTTGTCTCAAAACTACTTTTTTTCTCTTGGCCTAATGCACTGGGAGCGGCTCTGATTGGTGTGCACTGTGAGAGGCACTTTATAAATGTATGGATACAATACAATACAATATTATATATTTAACTATAATGCATCTCTCTCTACTCTCCCTCCATTCAGTTTAGCTGTGATGAGACCAGACTTACAGCCTGTTTTCTTAGGTTTTGAGTGCTTTTCTACTTATTTCACTGAAGTCCTGCATTGGCTCCCAATTTGCCTCACATAACCATTATAAATATATACTTTTACTCAATCTAATGTTATCCATATCTCTAAATATAAATCTGACTTTATGCACAAAACCTCTCTCTGCAACTGCAACCTGTCTTTCACTTGACTGACTTTTTGGATCTCTATATTCCTCGAACTAGATCTGCTCTGACAGCATCCTGGGGACATTTGTTGTGGTAGGTCATGCTGCTTTGAATGGCATCCCACCATACACTACAGGCTAAACTTGTACTTGAATCTTCTCGCTACCTGAATGACTTCTGCACTCTTTGTTTAATAATGGTTTGAAATCCTTCTTTGCTTTCAAACTATTGCATGTTAATATCTTGAGATGTTGTGGCTAGCTTTACCTTATACATTAGTCCTTCCCATGCAGGACTGCACATCGGGCAATGCAGAGCTCTTCTCCATTCTCCTCTGTCGATTGCCACCTCTACAGCGTCCTCCCACGTCATCTCCAGACTGTAGGTCCTCTTGTACGGTCACCTTCAAATTCTTTCTTGGTAGACCTTCCTCTCTCACGTTTCCCCTGGGAATTCATTTCACTTCTTGGTTGTCTTTTCATCCTCGTCCATTCGTAGCACGTGTCCCATCCAATTCAGTTGATTTTCCTGACGATAATCTCCAGTTTCTCTTGTCCCTTATTTCTCCAGTGAAGAGATTAAAAATTAAAGATTAGATTGAAGATTAAAGAGGCTACGAGTCTGGTCTTAATGTTATCCGCTTATGCGGCTTTGACGGTCCACATGTGACATGACAGAAGTTTCAATTGGAACAAATTCAGTGCAGTCATGAGGCATCAGACAAATTTTCTGTTTGGTCACATTCTGCATTCGAACTCTTTTGCTGTTAGGATACTGCAGCAAAGACTCAGTTTTTGCGCTGCATGCACTATATACCATGCGACATAATTTACACTATAATACTTCAAAGTGATAATGAATGTATGTATTTGTGTGTGTGTGTGTGTGTGTGTGCGTGTGTGTGTGTGTGTGTGTACGTGCGTGCGTGCGTGCATGGATGTGTGTGTGCCTGTTTTCTTAATTTGAAAGCTCAACGGAGTTAATACCTTACCGAAACGGCATCAATGGCAATTGAAATCAAGGTTTCTAAAGCGCTACTCGAAAGCCAAGCGCGGGGCACCAGCTTATTCACAAGCGCACCAATAGGCCCTACAAACATCAGGACTTTACGGGTTCCATGCCTAACATTGAATACGTCATTGGCATACAGAACAACACAACAGCATCAGCCTATAATATAAGACAGAGTTTACCAAAGCCAACGGCTGTACAGTTGTGTAGAGTACGATTCCACTTGGACGCTTATCTTCAAAGGAAATTGTAATATAGCTGCTTTTACCTTTAATCCTCTTGATAAGCCGCCGCAGCCATCGCTATCATCGCCATATTATACAGGCGTATGAGCGAATAACGATGATGAGTCAATTCCGGAAACATGATCGTCGTTGAAGACTCGAGATTTCCATGTCACTCGACCACCGCAGCCACCGTCGCCACCGTCGCAGCCTCTCGTATCTCCACAGATATTTTCAAGACAGACAACCTACTCCTCCTACTCCTACTCATACGATCCTCAATAGCAGAGCAGCGACAGCAGCGCAGTCGATGGCGAATATTCGCTTGCAATAATATCAGACGTATATTGTATGGATAGCAGACGACAAATCTATCGCAGCGGCAGCAGTAGCTGTGGAATAATCTTATGAGAGAGAGTGAGCAAAAAAGAGATGAAGCTGAGCACAACCAACGACAACGACAACGACAACGACGACAACGACAGATGGCGCTGAATACTGGTTACGTCACGGGCGGCGGGCAGGCGACAAAAACTTGAATAATAATGACTGTGGCCGTCGCTTGGAGCGCTTCACGACTGACGCCGTGCGAGGAGCCAACTGCAGTACACTCGCCTATATGATGAGAAGGAGGCTCACGCATGCGCACACGCATTACACACACGCAGCGACGACGACGACGGAGACGACGCGCGTTGAGGCAGCAGACGATTTCCGGCCAGCGTTAAGATGGCGGACCATGACGATGGATCGAGCGCAATACGAAGAGAATGAAGAGCGAAGGAGAGAGCGGTTCCTATAGACTATAGCACACAAAGACACACACACACGCACGCACTAGCACACACGCACACACACAAACACACACACACACAAACACACAAACACATACAGACAGACGCACACGCACGCACACACGCACACACAGTCACACGCACACACACACACGCACGCACACGCACACACACACGACTCTCCCAATATTTTGATGACGACGACTCAGTTTAGTGTGGCAGAGCGCATAAGATATGCGCCTGTGTCGAGTGTGTATTTTTAGAAGAGATTCACACACACACACACACACACACACACACACCCACACACACCCACACACACGCTGTGGGCCACTACGACGACCTCCACGACTACGACGACTACGACTATGACCAGCCGGACCTTGTCGTAATAGCAGTAGAAGAGTCAACGCGTCTATCGCTCTCTGTGTCGTCGTCGTCGTCGTCTGCTCTGCTGTCCTATCGATTGGCGCCACCGCCAACGACGCCGCTCCTCTCGCTATCTTATTATAGGCGGCGGCGAAGGCGGTGGCGGCGGTGGTGGGAGCGCCTATACACACAAATACACATACACACTGTAACACACACACAAATACACATACACACAAATACACATACACACAAATACACAAAGACAAGAAGGGAAGGATCGAGCGGGTGGTGAAGAAGCCATGCTGCTTCGAATTGCTGCAGACGTAGGCCTACCCCGATAATGCAATGTAGCCTATTGCCTAAAGGTTTTTTGGGCTGGTTGATTGGTTGGCTAGTTGGTTGATTGGTTGGTTGGCTAGTTGGTTGATTGGTTGGTTGGCTAGTTGGTTGATTGGTTGGTTGGCTAGTTGGTTGGTTGGCTAGTTGGCTGGCTGGTTGGTTAGTTGGCTAGCTGGTTGGTTAGTTGGCTAGCTGGTTGGTTGGTTGGTTGGCTAGCTGGTTGGTTGATTAGTTGGTTGGCAGGTTGGTTGGTTGGTTGGCTAGCTGGTTGGTTGGTCGTATATGAGTAATATGACTGACCTACGACTATTTCTTGGATCGGCCACCACCGCCGATGCTATACGTACTTTACCGTGTACGTATGTGAAACGCAGCCGAGAGTCAACGCGAGATCTCGCGCCGCCGCTCTTCCTGGCGCAAGAACCTAATTGGGTCATTTCCCGATGCGCATGCGTACTCTCGGGAACTCGTTGGCGATGATAAATGGCCGGATGAAGCAGTGGTACGACTGATGCCGATGACCCCTCTGATGATCATGAATATGTAGATGAGTATAGGCATGAACCTACGAGTCAGTAGCCTAATAAGTATAGGGCCTATAAATTAGGCTACGCTTGGGCTTCGTAAGAAAACGACATGTTTTTGTCTCTGTATAGGCCTACAGGAGTAATGATTATGAATGTTCTGATTGTTGCAAGTCTTTGACACCAAGCGATCCTGTCCCAACGACAATTTAGAATATTAAGTCAAATAGTTGATTGAGAATAATATAGCTGAGCCTTCCCGGGGGTCAAACCGAAGCAACTGTATAGGCTCATGTATTAGAATTTAGAAACATGGACAGCATTGGACTCTTAATGAAGCTGTCATAATTTATTGTTATTGTTGGACCTTTTCTTAAACAATTATCCTTAGGGGAAAACATGGACAACGTTGTTGTCTGGATGTAGGCCTAACTGATATATTTGTATCTATCGCTTTGTTCAAATGCTAAGGTACGTGTTGTTGCATTGCTATTCCTATTGTAGTTAAAGTTGTCACTGTTTTGTTATTTCGCTATTATTGGCTTCTATTGGTGTTAGCGTCGTAGTCGTGCTATTTCAACCACTACTATCACCACAACCAACACCACAGGTCAACTGGATTGCCTACTCTTGCGTCTGAGAGCCATCAGAAGATCTCTATTGCTCGTCTACCTCGCTACTCCCACCATGGGCGTCCGCAGCGGGGCGCAAGGGGGCGCAAGTGCGCCCCCCTGGATTTTTCGCATAGTTGTGTGGCGGACATGCCACAAGAGGTATAAGACAAAATAACTACTTACCGAGACTTGGCTGGAGTAAGCATGACTCTCGTTGGGTAGCCTTTTGGCTATGAGTCTTGTACCTGAAACCGGTTTCGTTTTGAAACAGGTTTATAATATTAGGTTTCAGATTCTTCCTATGGAAGACCAAGTATACTTTTTAGGCCAAAGTATAGAGTGTTATCATGTATTTTGCCGGTGGACTAAGACGTGCCACACGGTGCGCCGCTTATATTGCGGAGGAAGCGTTTCCTCCGTATGTGCTTAGATTGTTAAAGCGTTTTCTGCTGCGACTTTCTACAGTGATTTCGGTTGTGTTCGTCTGTCTCCTACAGTGTGGCTTGGCCACGTTCGAACGCGACTACGGCGATCCTTTGTTGAAGCAACGCTAACGTAGTGCGGATTTGCGGCAAGATCTGTCAGGGCTGTGTCTTGTCATCGATCGCTGAGATTCGAGCTGCTGAGGCTGCGTGACAGCTCAGGGAAGAATACAGTATTCGTGATACGCCTAGCGGGCGATCGCAGTATTCTGTGAAGGTTCCGTTGACTGTTGGTTACAGTCTAAGTTACGTGTTCCTTGGGTGTCGGTGTTTCTGTAGAGTTGAGGCGGGTCTCCTCTTTGAAGAACACGACGGTTGTATCCTTGTTGGTGGTACCGGGTGAGTTCGTCTGTAACTTTTGTATTGCAGGTCCTTGGTGGTGGATAATCGACTGTCTGCCAACCGACATTGGACGCTGTAATCGGTGTTACTGTTACCGGGTGTTTCTTGCGGAGTTTAGATTGTCTGTCAGCCGACATTGGACTCTCGCTGTGGTGATAACGATCTTGGTGATCGGTTGTTTAGATTCTCCGTGTGACTCGTCACTTTCTAGAATCTGTTGCTCACCGTTGAGTAGGGAGTAAGTGGTGGACCAAGAGTCCAGGCAAGCTGAGGGCTTTGCAAGGTAGTCTTCTTTACGTTACAGTGCTAGATAAGACCAAGTGTTTTGTCAGGGACTTACCACTGAGGTCAGTAACTGTTGAGAGTAAGGGCGATAAGCGCCATTAGAAAACCTATAAAACAATAGTCTAATTTGTAGACACGGGTTTTCCGTTTACCTGTTCCCCAGGCCTCCCGGCCTTTTATTTTTACCTCGGATCTACCGGCGCAGAACAGCATCGCACCACGACGCTCTTGTGAGTTTCCGGCTAAGTGCCAACGGGGAAGTTACCGGCAGCGACAGTGTTTGGGCTGTGCGACTCGGAGTCGGGAGAGCGTGTGAGACAAGGGTTGTTTGGAGCCGCGCGTCAGCGCCGGTCGTCCCAAGTGGTTCACCGGTGGCCAAACTGTTGGTTCCTGCGGTCTTCTGCCAAGTCGGCGACCCGCGTTTGTCTGTTGGTCTCGGTGTCGGTGGTGAGTGTTCGTGTCGGGAGATCGGGTGAGGCGAGCACCCCGGCAAACGCCGCGCATCAGCGCGGGCGTCTTTGCTAGTTTCGTGTCGGGAGAGTTCCGCGCACGGTGACGGAGGGCGACCGTCGTTGGTTTCAGTTTCCATCGGGCCTACGGACCGCCTCCGCCCGTCGGAGTGTCCGTGTGTTAATCGTCACTTGGCTATTTGTGTGCGATACGATGAGTTGGGCATCTGTTCGAGTCCTCGGGTTAAGGCCGCTAGACTGGCCCTGGTTTCAAGCGACACGGTCAGCGGGGAAGGAATCGGCAGTATTCCCCAGTGGTGGTGTTGGTTCGGTGGCGGCCTGGTGCCGCGTGATAACTAAAGGAAGCGATAAGTCGGGTAAGAAGACGGAGACCGCCGTCGCGAGAAGCGGCGCCCGGCGAGGCCGCTCTGCCTGCGGGAACAAGAACCCTGTGTTGAGCGTCGGTCATCCTTGTGCTCAGGACGTCGCCTACTCGGCGACCGCGGATGAGGCAGAGAGCGGGTCTGATATAGCCGGGCGGGCCAGCCGATCGCAGGCGTCGGTTTCACGGTCGTCTTCCCCCGGGAGTGAAGTCGCTGGCGAGGACCACGCAGCGCACAGCGACCCGGGAGATTCACGGCGTCCTGGTAAGACCGAGTATCTCCCGGACGCTGAAACGGCACCGCTAAGTGATGCCATCGAACCTGAGGGCGATGGGTCGCAGCGGGGCGATAGGCGAGGTAAGGCGCCCGTAGTGTCTGTCGACTCACCCCCTACTTTGTGGCGTACCAGGGGGTGAGTCGACAGACACTACGGGCGCCTTACCTCGCCTATCGCCCCGCTGCGACCCATCGCCCTCAGGTTCGATGGCATCACTTAGCGGTGCCGTTTCAGCGTCCGGGAGATACTCGGTCTTACCAGGACGCCGTGAATCTCCCGGGTCGCTGTGCGCTGCGTGGTCCTCGCCAGCGACTTCACTCCCGGGGGAAGACGACCGTGAAACCGACGCCTGCGATCGGCTGGCCCGCCCGGCTATATCAGACCCGCTCTCTGCCTCATCCGCGGTCGCCGAGTAGGCGACGTCCTGAGCACAAGGATGACCGACGCTCAACACAGAGTTCTTGTTCCCGCAGGCAGAGCGGCCTCGCCGGGCGCCGCTTCTCGCGACGGCGGTCTCCGTCTTCTTACCCGACTTATCGCTTCCTTTAGTTATCACGCGGCACCAGGCCGCCACCGAACCAACACCACCACTGGGGAATACTGCCGATTCCTTCCCCGCTGACCGTGTCGCTTGAAACCAGGGCCAGTCTAGCGGCCTTAACCCGAGGACTCGAACAGATGCCCAACTCATCGTATCGCACACAAATAGCCAAGTGACGATTAACACACGGACACTCCGACGGGCGGAGGCGGTCCGTAGGCCCGATGGAAACTGAAACCAACGACGGTCGCCCTCCGTCACCGTGCGCGGAACTCTCCCGACACGAAACTAGCAAAGACGCCCGCGCTGATGCGCGGCGTTTGCCGGGGTGCTCGCCTCACCCGATCTCCCGACACGAACACTCACCACCGACACCGAGACCAACAGACAAACGCGGGTCGCCGACTTGGCAGAAGACCGCAGGAACCAACAGTTTGGCCACCGGTGAACCACTTGGGACGACCGGCGCTGACGCGCGGCTCCAAACAACCCTTGTCTCACACGCTCTCCCGACTCCGAGTCGCACAGCCCAAACACTGTCGCTGCCGGTAACTTCCCCGTTGGCACTTAGCCGGAAACTCACAAGAGCGTCGTGGTGCGATGCTGTTCTGCGCCGGTAGATCCGAGGTAAAAATAAAAGGCCGGGAGGCCTGGGGAACAGGTAAACGGAAAACCCGTGTCTACAAATTAGACTATTGTTTTATAGGTTTTCTAATGGCGCTTATCGCCCTTACTCTCAACAGTTACTGACCTCAGTGGTAAGTCCCTGACAAAACACTTGGTCTTATCTAGCACTGTAACGTAAAGAAGACTACCTTGCAAAGCCCTCAGCTTGCCTGGACTCTTGGTCCACCACTTACTCCCTACTCAACGGTGAGCAACAGATTCTAGAAAGTGACGAGTCACACGGAGAATCTAAACAACCGATCACCAAGATCGTTATCACCACAGCGAGAGTCCAATGTCGGCTGACAGACAATCTAAACTCCGCAAGAAACACCCGGTAACAGTAACACCGATTACAGCGTCCAATGTCGGTTGGCAGACAGTCGATTATCCACCACCAAGGACCTGCAATACAAAAGTTACAGACGAACTCACCCGGTACCACCAACAAGGATACAACCGTCGTGTTCTTCAAAGAGGAGACCCGCCTCAACTCTACAGAAACACCGACACCCAAGGAACACGTAACTTAGACTGTAACCAACAGTCAACGGAACCTTCACAGAATACTGCGATCGCCCGCTAGGCGTATCACGAATACTGTATTCTTCCCTGAGCTGTCACGCAGCCTCAGCAGCTCGAATCTCAGCGATCGATGACAAGACACAGCCCTGACAGATCTTGCCGCAAATCCGCACTACGTTAGCGTTGCTTCAACAAAGGATCGCCGTAGTCGCGTTCGAACGTGGCCAAGCCACACTGTAGGAGACAGACGAACACAACCGAAATCACTGTAGAAAGTCGCAGCAGAAAACGCTTTAACAATCTAAGCACATACGGAGGAAACGCTTCCTCCGCAATATAAGCGGCGCACCGTGTGGCACGTCTTAGTCCACCGGCAAAATACATGATAACACTCTATACTTTGGCCTAAAAAGTATACTTGGTCTTCCATAGGAAGAATCTGAAACCTAATATTATAAACCTGTTTCAAAACGAAACCGGTTTCAGGTACAAGACTCATAGCCAAAAGGCTACCCAACGAGAGTCATGCTTACTCCAGCCAAGTCTCGGTAAGTAGTTATTTTGTCTTATACCTCTTGTGGCATGTCCGCCACACTCTTCCCCTCTTTCTTTTGATGCGAAGCATCGGTAGGAAATAATCGAACATAACTATCACGGACCCGTCCATCCCCGTGGGACCCGTCCGCTAACCTACTTACTTAGGTTCTGGGAGACAACATACCCGTTGTCTCCCGATCAACAGAAACAACTCACACACATGTCATTCACACCATGTATTCAGTTTATTATCGCATTCGCTCACCAGTCACACTCCAACACAACATTATGCAATGAAGATGCTCGGTCTTCACATCGTATGATCACGACGTTCACCAGCGTCGTCGGTTGGCTCGTTCCGCACCAACTCTAAAAGCAACAACTAACACAACAAACACAGAGGCACATCGGATCAGGGATAGATCCCTACTATAGCAAACGATCCTCCGCAATTAGCAGTCGCTAATAACGTCAGAAGAGAACAGACTTAACTACAGTAATAACCAAAAAATAGGAAGATTGCTCACCGGCAAAACAACCCAGAGTCAGTGTAAGTTCACGTATACTCTATCCGTACCATTCGCTCACTTTACCGTAGCGTCTTCAATGTAAACATCGGCTTCGGGACCAGGGTTTCTTTTACGTAACAGAAACAACTCTAGCCCAGGTTTGATTAAAGTGTCAGGTAAAGAGATCCAAAAACAGGTATACAGGAATCTGGACGACTCACCCACAGCCAAGGTGCTCAATCACAGACCCTTGGTGACTACCACAGAATTCAACTACCCCGCCCATGCGCTAACTCGTAGCGATAGCTAGTCCAGGTAAGAATCTGCTCACCGACCACCATCTCTGTTGATATCTCGCCCACCGGGCAGAACGAGACTACCAACCCTTTTCAACACTTTGTCTCTCATCCGAACCAGAGAGAACTGTTACCATACGCCTCCTGTCCCGCAAATACTACGAAGCATCCACCAAGACAGTCAGCTCAAAAATCATGTGCACAAGAGTTAACCGTTAACCACACCGACAGTCCCACCACTGAGAAGTGGTCAGCAAATCATAAGTAAAAGAGTGCTAAACAACAGACAAAGGTATGTACAAAAACCAAGACCTAGCATGCGTGGACTTCGCAGCAAGATGCATGGCAAACAAAAAGTGTGGAAAAACCCAACAGAAAAATGTGCTCATCCTTCTCACTCACTCCACCACCCGAGTTCTGCGGACGTGGTTTTCAGAGGTATTCTCGCTTCTCCCAAGCGGACACAGCCACCGGCAAAATCCCAGTTAGCTTGGTTGGCTTCTAGCCATGACAACCCCAATATGATCTCTGTGACTTGATCGGTCACTAGGCAAGGCAGCGGATATGACTTCCGTCCGATGTGAATGTTCAGCATAGCTTCACCATCCACTCGGATCTCACTGCCGTTAGCAGCTAACAGCCGCTGTTCAGAAGGTATCACTCTATCGTCTGGCACGAAGCGTCTGGGCACTAGTGACATTTCACTTCCCGAGTCGAGCAGACATTGACGTCTTACTCCGTTCAGACGTGTGATGATATAGGCCATCCTGCTCCCTTTCACCAGTCGATTTTGTGCTTGTCCCGGAATCGATCCCGTGTTGTCCGGATCATTCCTCTCTTGACCTTGTTCAGCTGACATCTTCAGCTGCGGACAATTTCTGCGAATATGTCCTTTTCTCTTGCACAGGAAACAGACGCGTTCGTCTGTCTTCCAACGACGGACTTGATATTCTCCTTGCTGACCCATTGGTTGATCAGGCAATCCGGAACCTTCGTTCGCCTGACCCGAACGATTCCATCCGTCACCCGGTTTGTACGACCGGAAACCTGACTCTTGTCCTAACGTAAGTCGCCCAAGTTCCTTGGTCAGGATCTCGATCCGCTGTTCCAGATCCGACATCCGTTGACCTGATGGATCCATGACGCCTGACATCGGAGGATCCTCCTTAGTAGCCTTGATCCTTCCGAGTCTACGATCCATGTCACCACCGGACGTTGACGGACGACCGTAGGCCTCCAAACGTACGGCATGTTTGTACGCGGCCTCAAGATCCACTGGTTCCCGTTCACGAACTTTTTGAGCCAGTTCGTGATTCAACAAGGCATCGATGAATGCATCACAAGCAATCGATTCGACTACCTCATTTGTCGGACCGGGATATGCCAGTACCATCAAACGTCTGATTTCTTGAACAACCGTACTCAGCGTTTCACCTGGCGCTTGACGGTAGGTACGTAGCTTGGTTCGGTATAGGTTCGTTTGATTGTCAGAACCATACCTGTCCTTAAGCTTTTCAACCAAAGCTTGCCAAGACACGTCTTGTTGTGCGCCCATATCCCACAACAATTGTGACGCAGGACCAGTGAGAGCACACATCAGTTGATCGGCCTTCTCCCGATCACTCCAATGGTTGCATCTGGCACAGACCTCAAACTTGGCAAGGAAAGCAGCAATGGCTGTCTTTCCATCATATTTTTCGAGCTAAATCCTGATTCCGCGGTCTGCTGGAATCCGGTTCCTTGCCTGATTGGTTGACCTTTGACGTACCCTGACTTGCGTAGCTCCGGATCCAGACGAATCATCACCGTTGCTCGATTCGTCATTATCTCCGATCCGCGTTCCCACACGTTGCTTGACACGTGTGTGTTGTCGTTCCCGGATATCTCCTCTGTTTCGTCCTCGCCCAGACGTCACAGGATATCCGGTACTTTCACTTGAGGAATCGTATTCCTCTGTCTGTACCACGGTTCTACGTTGACGACCACGATCCCGTCGATCACACGTAGCCTGGCGTGATGACGCACCAGTACGTTGCACCGCTGCTCCCGATTTCTTGACATCCGTAACACCCTGCCTGCTTCGTAGCCTGTGCTGTGTTACTTCCGGTTGACTAACCTGTTGACTCTGGTTGCTCCCACCGATCCTTGCACCGTGACGTACCTTGCCAGCGTTCGTGGATCCTTCATCCGAAGATACCACGTCGCTCCGTACTTTGACAGTCTGTTGCACCAATCTCCTGACTGCCGGAGAATCCGGATACACTAATGGTGGCGCCTGTCGTGTCGATTGTTCCCGTGCTCTCGACCTCACCATGGTCGGCACGTTGTCCTTCCCGACTCCCGGTTGCTCAGACTTCCTAGGAACGTGCCCCTTCCGTTCCGGTGACCTTTCATGTTTCCGTGCACCAGCCACTGACATGACTTCCAATCTTTGATGAATTGCAGCCATACTCCGTCGTAGGCTCAACATCTCAGATCTTAGGTCTATGTCTGCTTCATTTCCTGAGACGCTCTCAATCGTCTCTAATCGAGGAGGTTGCAGGCGTGGTCTACTGGGCACTTCTTTGACAGAAAGTACCTCAACCCGTCTATCAGGAAAGCGATACAAGTCACTGCCAGAGCGAGAGGGAACCAGGTTATCAGAAAACATTGGTCTGGCCGTTTCAACAGCCGCAGGAACGCGTGGAACAGAGTTCAACCAGTGCTCAACACCAGCTACAGAAGAAGAAGTTTTGCACCGAGCACCCATAACTTCAACTCCCCGCTCAACAGGTTTAGAAACAGCAAAAGAAGCGTAACCACCAGCTACGTTCATATCAGGCCAAACAGTTTTGGGACGAGCTCCAAAGAAGGCACCAGCTTCTGATTCACAAGAGAAAACGTTTTTAGAAGCGTCATTAACAACAGACATACAACTTGTGATATCATCACCACCCCTGACATCACTTTGCAGCATAACAGGAAATGGGCGAAAAGGCACAACCGATACACCCGAAAAGGTCGTATGGACATCAGGAACTTTGGCCTGGTGTACAGGGTCAATGATCAAGCGAGAAACAGAATCAACCCCACTTCTGGTACCACTTTGTGGCGTACCAGGGGGTGAGTCGACAGACACTACGGGCGCCTTACCTCGCCTATCGCCCCGCTGCGACCCATCGCCCTCAGGTTCGATGGCATCACTTAGCGGTGCCGTTTCAGCGTCCGGGAGATACTCGGTCTTACCAGGACGCCGTGAATCTCCCGGGTCGCTGTGCGCTAGACTGGCCCTGGTTTCAAGCGACATGGTCAGCGGGGAAGGAATCGGCAGTATTCCCCAGTGGTGGTGTTGGTTCGGTGGCGGCCTGGTGCCGCGTGATAACTAAAGGAAGCGATAAGTCGGGTAAGAAGACGGAGACCGCCGTCGCGAGAAGCGGCGCCCGGCGAGGCCGCTCTGCCTGCGGGAACAAGAACCCTGTGTTGAGCGTCGGTCATCCTTGTGCTCAGGACGTCGCCTACTCGGCGACCGCGGATGAGGCAGAGAGCGGGTCTGATATAGCCGGGCGGGCCAGCCGATCGCAGGCGTCGGTTTCACGGTCGTCTTCCCCCGGGAGTGAAGTCGCTGGCGAGGACCACGCAGCGCACAGCGACCCGGGAGATTCACGGCGTCCTGGTAAGACCGAGTATCTCCCGGACGCTGAAACGGCACCGCTAAGTGATGCCATCGAACCTGAGGGCGATGGGTCGCAGCGGGGCGATAGGCGAGGTAAGGCGCCCGTAGTGTCTGTCGACTCACCCCCTGGTACGCCACAGTTGCACATAAATTTAGATTATTTGGTTGTGATTGTTACAACGCGATTTTCAATGTGATTATCGATTCTTTCTACAAATTGAACCTAGGCCTAGCCTAGGCCTATTTATCTTTCTTTGGGCGCATAACGTATAGGTAGGCTATAGTCTAGGATTCTCTCGTGATATGGACATTCAAACCGTCACCCATTAAATTTCGACCATGCGACAATTATTTAAAAGTTTGCGCCCCCCCCCTAGAAAAATTCCTGCGGACGCCCATGACTCCCACATTTCTACCGACATGACTGATTTTCTTCACTGGCTTCCCGTTGCCTCTCGTATCCAATTCAAGGTACTGCTCTTAGTTTCAAAAACTCAAACTGAACAAGCTCCTAGATACCTTTGCGACTTGATGCATACCCTCTCTGCAGTTTCTTCCAGCCCTCTTCGGTCTGCTGATCGACTTGATCTCTTGGCTCCAAGGGCAAGGACTGCCATGACCCCACACCGTGCCTTTACCATTGTAGGCCCTGTGGAATGACATCCCTCCCACTCATGGGCGCCCGCAGAAATTTTTGCAGAGGGGGGGCCCAAAAAATTTCCATGGTCACAGTTACCGTAAATGTTTTAGTAACAAGAGCTTGAAAAATGCAAAGCTGGAAATTAAGAGCACGAGTATTTTTCAATGAGGTTTCTTAATGCAAAAAATTGTCAGTTTCATTTTGTGTATCAGCTTTAATATGAGTAGTTTCTTTAGTGCAAAGAAAAAAAAAGTAGATGTTAAAAGTGGGTTCCTGAAGTGGCGCTGTAATATTATAAGTCCATTGAATGAATGAATAAGTGAAAAAAATAGGTGTCAGTTTTCAAGGTGCAAGTGTTGCTCTGGCTACTTCTATTGATACTTAATTTTTGCAGTTGTGAAAGGCTGCATGACAGCGAGATTCCAATCAAGTAGGCCATAATCGATAGAAAATACTATTTGCAAGGGCACCTGCTGGAGGGTTAACAGCCAATGGTCACTGTTCCAGCTTTTAACAAGATGTTGATTATGCAAGGCAGAAAATTAAGAGCATGTTTATACCTACAGAGATTTCTAAACATAGATTTCTGACTTTCACTGTGTGTTTCATTCACATCATTAGTGCTTTAATGCGAAGAAATTGGTTAAAAACCCAAAAGTAGTTGTCAGCTAATTTAATCAGTGCACGCCGATTGTCGTACAGCGACGTAAGTAGGCCAGGTGCAAATTGCCGCGCGGCGTCTACACAGGTGATTGTCTGGACAGCACGTGACGTCTAGACGAGCGTACGTTAATTGTACAAGAAGGGAGTGGAAGTGAAGAAGGAGAGTTGCGTGTTGAGAGCCGTTGAGATAGGCTGTAATAGTTGTTGTTGAGTTGCGATAGAGTAGACTGATGAAGGTAGTAGTCGTGTAGTTGTTATGATAACGCAAGTGTAGTCATTGTTGTGTTGTTGCTGATCGTTTTACTTTATATCGGATTTTGGAGTATAATAAGAAGAGTTAAACACGTCGTCGTTGTTGGTTAACAAAACAGTGAAAGACTGTAGATTCTTTAACCTAGCCATTTAGCTAATGAAACAGTTATCTAGGGATAGGCCTACGCTACCACGAACTTATACGAAGAAGCTTCCGAAGAGACTGAAGGTCACACGTAGAGAAGAAGAGGGAAAAGACTTGTGACATTTGGTGTCGTTGCGGTGAGATAACGATCCAAGTTGCAGGATAACGATCCAAGTTGCAGGAGAACGATCGTAGTTACGAACGGAGGGATTCTATTCAATCAACAGACGTTGTGGAGGAACGGACGCTGTGAATTTATCGAGGAGCCGAGCACACGGGAGAAGCAACGATACATCGAGCATCCGTACGTCAGTGAGAAACGACAACACAACGACTACAAGGTAGAAAAACTTGCTTGTCTATTGAAGTTTGCTTAAAGAATTGAAGTCAGTCAATTGCAAACATTTGAAGAGTAGCCTACTATTTATCGACTAGCATCAGTAAAGTAAAGAAGTAAGATGGAGAAACTTACAGAGCAAAAGCAAGCAACTATTAAAAAGATGGCATCGGAGAGAATAGTGAAATTATTAATCGAAGCAGGCCTTGACGCAGAAGAAGTCGGACAGATGTCGAGGGAACATTTGATGAGATCTTTGGCGGAGGTTTGGGCGAAAGACGCGGAAGAAGAAGGTGCGGTTGGTGGTGCTGAAGGAAAGCCAATTGAGAAGCCACAGGCACCGATGTCTATGGAGGCGTTGCTGCAATTCATGATGATGAGAGAGGAGCAACGAGCAGAGAAAGAAGAACAACGTAGACACGAGGAAAAGGAGAAAGAAGAGCAGCGCAGACAAGAGGAGAAAGAGCGTAAACAAGAGGAGAAAGAGAAAGAAGAGCAGCGCAGACAAGAGGAGAAAGAGCGTAAACAAGAGGAGAAAGAAAAAGCAGAAAAAGCAGATAGGCTGCGACAACAAGAGATAGACATGCAGAAGCAACAGTTCCAGCTTCAGTTAGAACAAATGAAAATAGATCGTGACGAAGCAGAACGACGAAGAATGGAGTTAATGATAGAATACGAAAAAGCAAGAAAAAGCGATGAAGAAATACGAAAACAGCAGATCGAAGACAAAAAGGCTCGCGAGGAAGAAAAGGAGAAGATGCGTTTACAAGAATTGGAGAGAGCAGAAAAAATTCGTCAGGAAGAATTGCAAGCTGAAAAAGACAATTTGGAAAAAGCAGAAAGAGAAAGAGAAGAACAGATGCAATTAGAACAAAAGAAACTTGCTATCAAGGAGGCTCAACTTAAAGAAATGGCCATTGAAAAAGAAGAACGCAGAAAGCAGTTAGAACTATTGCAGCAGAAGATTGAACAAGAAGAACTGCGGAGAATCGAAGATCAAGATCGACTGAAGAAGAGAGACGAAGAGGATCGTAAGAGCCGAGAAGTGTCAGAACAGATTAGGCTCAGAGAAAGTGAGACAATGGTGTCCAAGATTAAGAAGATAGGTGATGCAATGAAGCATGTGCTACCTACGATGCCATATGATATGATGGAAGTGCCATTATATTTTGAGACAGTGGAAAATGCATTCAATAGTTTTGCTGTGGAAAAGCAGTACTGGGTGAAATTGTTGTTGCCATTGATGACCCCGAGAGCGCGAACGGTATTGAATCGATTGTCATTTGAGAATTTAGATAAATACGATGCAGTAAAAGAGCACTTGTTGAAGGAATTCAAGTTAACAGCTCGTGAGTACAGGTCCAGGTTTGCAGATGCCAAGAAGACAGCCGAAGAAACGTATACGATGTTCACGGCTAGGCTGAAGAACCTGTTGAATTATTATGTCCGAAGTAGACGAGTGGACAAAGACTACGAGAAGCTGTTTGATTTGTTAGTGGCGGATAAGCTGAAAGAATGTTTACCACCAGGTCCACTGCAGTTTGTCTTAGCAAAAGAGGGCACAGAATGCTTGGAAGCTAGTAATGTTGCAGACCTCGCAGACATACATGTAAACAATCGGATTGGTGTGATGTTCCAAGACAAACCGAAATTTGAAGCATGGGGAAATAGCTCAAAGCCATTCAAGTGGAACAAGGATAGCAAAGACACCGGAAGCCAAGCCAAGAGTAATGATGCAAAGAAAGATAATTATTCTGGAAAGCAGTATTGGCAAGATAAGAAAGAGTCAACGTGGGACAGACAAGCCTACAATCGAACTCCGCCGCTGGGACGCCCAACAGAAAGTAATGCATCATACACGCCGTACAACAAATGGGAGAACAATGAGCAAAGAAGTTTTATAAAGAAACGTTGCCACAACTGTCATTCTGACAAACACCTAATAAAACATTGCCAAGCACCAGGAGCGGCAAATCTGAGGAAGAACTTTAGCAGAAGTGCAGAAAATCTTCGAGTAAACCAGATACAAGTGATAAATGCACCTCCTGGTTGGGAAGAACAATGCAACCAAGAAACAGAAGTAAAGTCAGTGATGAAGTGTACGCCGCAGTTCACCATACTGAAAGAAGCGATAAAGACTACTTCCATTGCAGAAAATTGTCGAGAAACAAAAAGTAAAGAGGAGTGTCAACGCATAAAGAAGATATCGTTGCAGCATGTAAATGTGGAGATACGTGGGACTGATGGGCAGCCTGTGCAAGTCGAGGCGTTGATTGACTCGGGGACCGAGATACCAGTAATCAACGAGGAACTACTGAAAGGAACGACAGTAGAAGAAATCGGCAGAGTTCATTTGCAATGTGTAGCTGGAGAGCCGATTCCAGCTAAGTTGGTGAAAATCGAAGTGCGGATGAGCGGTCGTAACGAAGGAGCAGCTACAGAGGACAGGACAATAAATATCGCGCCATATTTAACTTTAGTGTGTGCCAGCATTTCAGCAGAACTGTGTAAAGAAAATCCAGAAAAGTTCCTGCTACATCCAGAGATAATTGCAGAACTGAAAGAGGTTCCACCAATCAGTATATTGCAAGGAGAGCTACAAGCGAATGTGACTACAAGAGCACAAAGTCGGAGAGCAGAAGTCGAAGACGGAGAAGATGAAACGATAAACGAAAGTTCGCAAGAAGATGACACGGAAAGCGAAGATGAACTCAGCATCCAAGATGACGAAAGAACAACATCTGAGAACAATGAAACTGAAGAAGAGATGGCTGCATGTGAACGAAATGATAGTGAAGATTCCGGAAGCGACGCTGAACTGGAGACAAGTATGAGGGACTTGTTCACAGAGAATTCGAACGATGAAAGACAGCTGGAAGATGCGAAGAAATTCGAGGAGCAGCAGAGAAATGACGAGTCACTGAAATCGTGGTGGAGGATCGCTGAAGACCAAGGATCAGAGTTTAGCGTGGTGAATGGATTGCTGTATAAGAAGCATCAAATGCTGGATCAGCTTGTGTATCAGTTGGTGTTACCGAAAGAGAGAAGAATTCAAGTAATGGAATTAGCTCACGAGTCAGTATTTGGCGGACACTTGGGAGAAGAGAAGACACGAGAGAGAATCAAGTTGTCCTTTGTCTGGCCAAAGATGCGTCGAGACGTGGTGAAATTTTGTAAGTCCTGTGAGAAGTGTCAGCTGAAGGCACGAAGTTTGGTGATGGATCGAGTGCCGATCACACCAATTCCAAGGGAAGATGTTCCATTCCGACGGATGACTATGGACGTGGTAGGCCCAATAGAACCGAAGTCAGCAGCTGGGCATAAGTATTGCTTGTGCATAGTGGATTCATGTACAAGATGGCCGACAATCTTTTTGCTGAAGTCATTGACTGCTAAGGCTGTGTGCGAAGCTTTGATGAAGCTATTCATTGACGTGGGGGTGCCGTCTGTGATCACCAGCGACAGAGGCACAAATTTTACAGCCAGTCTCACAAGAGAATTTTTGAAATTGATGGGATGCTGTCCACGATTCGATTCACCAGGGCATCCTGAGGCAGCTGGATTAGTTGAGAGATGGAACCAGACGTTCAAGAAGATGGTGCATCATGTCATTGTGGAAAATCCAAGACAGTGGCATAAAATCATTCCGTTTACCGTATGGGCATTGAGAGAAGTTCCTAACGCAACGACAGGAGTGGCACCATATCTGCTGGTGTATGGAAAAATGCCAAGAGGACCATTAACTATCTTAAAGGAAAGCTGGACCAAAGAAATAAATCTACCGCCAAACATTGGAGTACAAACAGCAAAGTACCTGAAGAACTTAAGAGCAGACATGGAGAAAGCTTTGATATTTGCTGAAAATTGTGCAGAGGAAAAGCAAAAAAAATACGCCAGTCAATACAACAAGAGGGCCAAGGATAAAGAATTCGAACCAGGAGAAAACGTCATCGTCCTGTATCCAACGTCAACCAATAAATTGATCTCACGATGGCATGGTCCATGTACAGTGCTACAAAGAAGATCCAAGTATTCGTATCTGGTGGACATGAATGAAAACGGCCGACGAATCGTCCATGCCAACAAAATGAGGAAGTTCATCGCAAGAACATTATCGTGTGGTCTCATCGTGGAAGAGGACGACGAATTCGGATCAGTGGTAGAGCTACCATTGAAAGAAGACCATGCAGAGACGACACAGAAATCGCTGCAATTGGACTATGAACAGATCGGACATCTTACGAGCGAGCAACAGAAACAGCTAGGCCTACTGGATGTACTGAACTGTTATGCAGACAGAGTTTCGGACAAACCTGGATTATGTACACTGGTAGAACAGGAAGTGGTGCTGAACCCGAAGAATCCTAACATTTGCTAACTAATTGATTGATATTCTTTGGTTTCTACAGACAATTTATTTGTAATTTTGCTGAAATTGCTAAACCATTGACAGATTTAACTAGCAAGCAGACACCTGAGAACATTATTTGGACTGAGGACCACCAGAAATCTTTTGATTCTCTTAAAGAAATTGTTTTATCGAATGTTGTTCTGTACATGTTCGAGGTTGGCAAACCATTTAATTTGTACTGTGATAGCAGTGATTTTGCTGTGGGGGCTGTGCTGTCACAAGTGGACGATGAGGGGATAGAACGTCCCGTTTCATTTATCAGCCAGAAGCTGACAGATACCCAGAGGAGATGGGCGACGATTGAGAAGGAAGCCTATGCAATCATATGGGCTTTAAACAAATTGAAAGAAATTATTATTGGTTCCAAGATTAATGTGTTCACTGACCATATTCCTTTAGTTTATTTGACTGAGTCAATGTCGAAGTCTGCTAAGTTAGTCCGATGGTCTTTATCATTGCAAAATTTTGACATTCTGTTGAACTATAAGAAGGGAAAGCTGAATGTAGTAGCGGACTGCTTATCGAGATTGTAGTATAAGATATTTTGTGATTGTATTTAGTATAGGAATTGTTTGTATTTAGTTTAAGCATTATACGTTCGCTAATTTTTAAGATTAATTAGCTCTCTTCAAAAGAAAGGAAGGAGGTAATGTCAGCTAATTTAATCAGTGCACGCCGATTGTCGTACAGCGACGTAAGTAGGCCAGGTGCAAATTGCCGCGCGGCGTCTACACAGGTGATTGTCTGGACAGCACGTGACGTCTAGACGAGCGTACGTTAATTGTACAAGAAGGGAGTGGAAGTGAAGAAGGAGAGTTGCGTGTTGAGAGCCGTTGAGATAGGCTGTAATAGTTGTTGTTGAGTTGCGATAGAGTAGACTGATGAAGGTAGTAGTCGTGTAGTTGTTATGATAACGCAAGTGTAGTCATTGTTGTGTTGTTGCTGATCGTTTTACTTTATATCGGATTTTGGAGTATAATAAGAAGAGTTAAACACGTCGTCGTTGTTGGTTAACAAAACAGTGAAAGACTGTAGATTCTTTAACCTAGCCATTTAGCTAATGAAACAGTTATCTAGGGATAGGCCTACGCTACCACGAACTTATACGAAGAAGCTTCCGAAGAGACTGAAGGTCACACGTAGAGAAGAAGAGGGAAAAGACTTGTGACAGTAGTAGTTAGAAAAAAAAATTCCATTTTCCAGGGGGGGCAAGTGCCCCCCCTTGCCCCTATGTGCGGGCGCCCATGCTCCCACTATCCGCAGTAAGATCTTATTGGGGGTGTCATCTTAAACCCTTCGCTACTTGAAGCGTTTTTTTTTCCTTTGGTGCTGTCACGCTGAGAGCGTCTCTGAATAGCTAGTCTGTAAGAGGCGCTTTATAAAAGCTTATATAGGCCTACAATACAGTACAATACATAATACATTTTAGAGAAAGGCCTATACACTGTATACAGTATATAACTGTGCAAATTAAGCATCTAGGCCTATGTCTAACGTTTCAGCATCGAATTGGGTAACTCAGTTGCCTGTTTACTTTGCTGTATATATATACGAGGCAATTAGCATCGGTTGTAAAATACAATTATTGCCGTCGATTCTCTGCGCATACGTACTAACCGATAATTGAATCACCACATCGGGTTTATTGGGACAAAATGCCACGTGATAGATTGCACACCAAACGCCGTTATACGGTTATACCAGCATCGCAGCCATTTCGAAACTTGGATTATATGGCCGCATCCAGCAAGTCGAAGCTCGTGCTGACTGCTCCTGCCATCTAGGTGCGCACCGATTAACTGATGGCATGTGATCAACCCAAAGATTTTAAATATTTATTTATTTACTTCTCCACAAGTTCAGGCGCTGTTATAGCCTAACTCTGCCACTGGTTGTACTCTGCCAGTGCCTGTCCAAAGCCTGGATAAAGGATGAGGGTGGCACTAAATAAATAATAAATCATCTTTGAAATGGTAATGTCGTTAAACAGCAACAAGCTACAACCAACTACTTAACTACTAAATATAACTATAATATATACTATAATATAACTACTTAATATACAAACCAACCAATTAGCTAATTTAGTTTTGATAGTTAATTAATTCTGATTAATTTCCATTCCAGCATTGGTTCGCAGGGAGCTTACCCCAGGTTTCAGTTACCTTAAAACTTTTTTCAGAACAGTTATAAAAACCCTGGGAAACTGAAAACTTAAATCTCCGAGAATGTAAGAACAAAAACTACGAAAATGTCATCACAAATGGCACTAAAAAGAGTTGGAAAATGCAGTTGACTAAACAGTCGTTACAAATTGCCATACTAAAAAGTGGTTCAGAAATTTAAGGTGCAAATGCCACAAAAAGTATGTTGAACGTTATGCTGGTTAAAAAATCAGCACCAATCAGGGTGGATAAAAATCGTGATTTTTTTAATAAAAATCAAAAAATCGGATTTTTTTTCTTTAATTCTACAGCTAAACAATACAGGGTTGATGATTTTTTAACTGAAAATAAAAAATCCGATTTTTAAAATTTAAATCCGATTTCTTTCTACTAGTTCTAAGTTTGGATTTACTGCCTCCATGTGGGTATCAAGCCACTATGCATTATTGTAACTGATATTTGGTATTCGGTAACAATTATTACCTTCTTTAGTTTTGCAGTTATACAATACAAATTAACACCTAAGTTGAAGTGGTATATATACTTAATACTAATAGTGCGATCGATGAACAATCAGTTAAATCCAATGAAGAAGTCAATGTTCTGTTAAACTGTGAAATCAGATCGCTATGTAAGTGGTTAAGTTACTGTCACACCTTGCAAACTAGAACACTACAGTACTAATATTATTAGGTCACTTTAGCACTACACTGTGCAGTGTGCAGCCAGATGAGTCAGCCTGCTGGACATGCTGAATGCACTAACTGGCAGCTACACTGCTGCAGCTAAGTGAAAGGAAACAAACCTGCAAGTTGTGCGGCACAAAAGCATTGATTGAAATTTATTTTCACTATTCGATTTAAATCGTGATTTTTATTACCGATTTAAATCGTGATTTAAATCAATGATTTAAATCAACCGATTTAAATCATCTCCACCCTGGCACCAATTTTTTGCACTGTTAACTATGACCTTGCTTACTTGGACCATTTTGGAAATTAATTAGAATTAATTAGCTATCAAACTAAATTTTCAATTAAATTGAAAATTGATCACAGGGCTGTTCATATATTACGTACACATGTGGCAGCCTAATAGGGAGGCCATGTTGCAATTACTGAAGACAAAAACAAAGACGAAACTATAAAGAGGCATTTTATTCAACAGATTACTCTTGAAGAATAGGTAACAAGGTTATGTACAGCTGTACAACAGAAGTGTCATTTACGGCAGTTGTAATACACGTTTGTGGAAAATGTTGTACAAAAGAAACATTCTCAACATCGCACAATAAACAACACAAAATTGTACAGTGACACACCAAACAACATCCCATAAAAACTTAAGACCATCTCTAACCGTACAGACACATCTAAATCAACATCTTCTGATTTTGAAATAAATTCTCATCTCTGAATATACATGTAGAATAAACTAAAAATTGTGGCAGACATAAACTGTAAAATAGCGATGCTACAACTAGAGACGCGCCTCATTTTCGAACCCTAGTTTTAACGCCTTAACAACGAGCGTGTGCTCAAAGCAATTGGGAAACCAATGCAGCTCATCGTTAAAGAGTTAAACAGCGACGTGTCTAGTCAACTTACTATAGCAACGGACAACTATGTACGATACAATGAAAACATCAGCAAATACCAAGAAGTGAAAGAAGAGATAACACATAATAATATGTTATGTAATAAACACTTACACAGATATAAGAGTGCTCTACTCACGGTAATCAGCATACAGTATAATTAATCAAAGAAGCAGTTTCATGAAATGTATTTTGGTTATTACAGCAAGAAACAAATTTTGATAAGTAGCATAAAAAAATCCAATACACTCCGACAAACTAAGGGTTTAGATAATATTCATCGTGCAGCACATAAAAGCATAGTTTACAGCACCTTCTACAAAGATAAACGATTATATAACACATTAGTGATGACAGTTCTATGTCACAAATGTCACTGCGAAGAAGAAGTCTGGATATATTTCAATTGTTGTTGCTAACTCTCTTCTACTACAAATACATAGCAGTTATAGCAGTTTAGACATAACTGCCTGCAAAGACAACTGCCTTTAAAAGAAACATAATGCTGCCAAAATAAAGCACTGAAACTGAATGTCTGCACTCCACGTGTGTGCCTATTAATACAGCAACCAGGCATTTTGACAAAAAAGTTTTATGACATCACGTACTACTCAGCTAATCAACTGCAGGCAGCACTCTTGTTACAGCAACATCATAAACTGTTCTGCACATCCAGCATACACACAAGTATCAACGAGCAAATGCTACATCAAATACGGAAAGGCATTCATTCATCTGGTCATAATTTACAGCGTTCGTTCATTTTGCAACAATGTAAGTGGATGACTTTGACAGCAAGACATGAGAAATTTAAGCACACCACTTGCCAACTGAAAAAAACCCGGTTAACTTAAGCAACCTGACAATGTTGTTAGCAATAAGCATATGAATGAAAGCCAGTTCGAAACATTTGTCTCTAAGTTCTACAAGACAAAGGCAACATAAACCACAATCGTTCTGAATGACTCAGATTAGCCAGAAACAATAAACAGGGCTTCATACGAGACTATGGTATTGAAACAGACTTCATGGTAGGGACCGAACAACCAAACGCAAACTTTTCAAAAGCCAAAGCAACAACAATGGTTTAGTATTAATTCAGACATTGAAGTGGCTGGAACACAACTATCAGATTTCAAGCCAAAGCTTTTGTTTTTGTATAGAATGGAGGCTCCAAAGATGAATCACGAAACTTTTTAATAATGCAATAACCAAGAAACAGAAGCAGTGCCACACATGACATGAACATGACACTCCTCAATAATGTAGAGTCTAATTCTTCATTCGCATTCAGTTTGGACTAAGACTTGAAATTTAATTCGACAACCAGTTAAAAAGCGACGATGTTAATAACGCATAAAAGCCATGGTGAAGATATACAGATATTGCGCATAAGTTTATCTTAAATTGCTCTTCTCTTTACACTGACCAGTAATAGTCCAATGTATATACTATTATACTATGGCTAACAGGAAACTATTTCATGTACTTGATCATCTTCATTTAATCTCAACTGGCGTTATGTGCTCTGGGTACAACCCAAGCAGATCCAGCAATCAGAAAAAGCATTTTGGCCGACTGCACCAAAGCAAAACATTTCTAAAAAGCAGTTGTCATGCAGCAAAGTATGTTCAAGAAGTCATAGAATGAGTGAAAATAAAATCATAATACACAGAATACTTAGTATACTATTTGTTACTAGGGCTGTACCAAATAGGTGTCACTATTCGGCCGCATATGAATAACTGGACCAACTATTCGGCCAAATACGAATAGTGTACAAAATAGGTCTACTGACAACATTCAAAATTTAAAATGTAACCAAAAGTTTCAGTTCAGTCAATTCAAAGAATAAACTAAAAGTACACAGTCAACTACATGCAATTTTTGCATCCTTCTGTCAGTCTGTGTAAACCAGGAATGGAAATAATTTAAAAATTAAACACAGAAATTGTCAACCACAGCATATATTATGTTAATGACAGAGATACTATAGTCCACTGTCTATAGCAGCTGCACATACAGAAACAGATATCATGTCAACACTATTCGTATTGGTCCGAACGTTACTATTCGGCCGAATACCAAATAGCTATTTGGCCCGCTATTCGGCCCCGAAACGAATACGAAGCGAATGTTCGGTACAGCCCTAGCTAGCCCTTTGTTACCCCAAATCATGAAGTTCACAAACTGTAATATGTAGATCCAACTTCTTGCAAAGGTCTAAGCACTATCATTGCTCCAATCAATCAAGTTGGAACAAAGTCATTAGAGGCAGGGTTTGGTTGTTGAAGGAAATTCTTTTTTGAATAAAAACGACAACCAACAGCAGCACTCTTGCTACAGCACTCTTGCTGAACAACCTCAGTGCAGCCAGCCATAAGTTGCTGCATATTTTCTAAATACTTTTTATGTTTTTCGCTGCATAGTTCTCTATCATCTGAACCACTACTGCCATTTGTTTGTACACGACCAGATTTTCAGCCCTGTTGTGATTTTCTAACAGTGCTCATGCCATCCAGCACCATAATTACTCTAAAACTAAGTTATGACATTTGTAGCAATATCATCATACACTAAACAATGGTAGATGACACATAAACCTTGCCCGTTGTTTCAGATCTATTAATGCAGTGATAGGAGATTAATGATTAAATACTAGGAAAACTATCTAGGAGCATAGTTGTCAAAGTGAAAGGTGATGGATTTGTGTTCAGGGAGATAATAACTGCTCTACACAGAAGACACGCAGCACACTTCAGCTATCGCCATTGCCAGCAGATTTGTGGATACATTGGTCATTATTGAGTTGCAATCGACAAATCCAGAAACAGATGAATTATCTCGTCATTATTCAAGGGCCATGCTCATACTAAGAAAACCAACTAGGCTAACACTAGTGACATTGTGAAGATTAGTGAAGCTGAACTTCCCAAAAGAAAATAAGAAACCATTTGAATCGTTATATCCAAGGAAAAATTAGAACAAGAAAACACCTGACAATCTAATTTTTTTAATTGATTTTATTTCTTTTCCTGATAAGTAGAAATTACATATGGCCTTCAAGCCAAGCTATCGTCTTTTTTTAAATTTGCGATTATACTTTCGAATCAACCAGACTAGTTTTCAAACACACCCTTCGAAATATCAACTGGCACATGTCACCAAATTCAACCACGAAATCTGTCATATGAAAAAACCTGGCAAAGTAAAAATGCAAACAGAAAATAGCTGCATTCCATATCTGGCATGTGCCGGTCGAATATTCACGAGGTGTGGTTGAAAACTGGTGTGGTACGTATCATTGTAAACTGGCTGCAGTCGTATACACTGCACACCAACTCTTTATGGAGTTCACGCAGAAAACTAACCACTGTAAGGACATCATCGATTCAACTTCAAACTAAACGCATTCTTCGCAACGACGCTGTAAATGGGAGCTGATGGAGAAGTCACGTCCGGGAGCTCAACGCTCTGGTTTCGGCTTTTGTCAGGCGGCTGAAAAGAATGAACGCAGCATCTTTAAGAATTTACGAACTATAGACAACTTTAGCTTCAATTAATTGTTGTCACACGTATTTCATGATTGCTCCCCCCAATGCATTGTCACTGTTACCTGGGATGACTTATAGAGGATTGTTTATAGCAGAGAGGGTAAACTTGTTGTGTGAGTCATGCCTCTATAAGAAGCATCAAACTGCAGCTCCATCCTTGCAGACTTGCCAGAATCCTAAACAGGTCCACATTACGCACAACCCATGCGTAAAGTTTTTGTCGCTTACAGGTGAAACTGTTACACCTTACAATCTGTTTCTGTGTTTTCTTTTCTTTTTCGTCCGTGTTACTTCGTATCCCAATGGCTGAATAAAGATTAAAGCATACTGTGTCTGTTTGGTAGCTCAGAAGAGACAACAAGCCCAGGACCAAAATGAAATAACAAGCACTATCTTTTAGATACCACATGTCAATTCTCAAGCAAAAACTTCTATATAGCAGAGAAAACATAACATACGGGGAAAAATAGCAAAATCAATCAGTTAAACATCACAAGCAATGGTTGAAGCAAATATTTATCCGTTTGCTGCGAGGGAAACGAATCTACTTGCCTTGGCAGTCACTGTTCCGTTGTGACTATTCAGCGCATCGTTGGCGTCCAGTAACTTTAAGTGAGGCTGCAAAAGACGACAGTAAGCACTAGACAACCAACCGAAATCAACAGATGCAATTGCCTAATTAAAAATTACAGTGATCATTATATCTCTAACTTTACGCTAACCCACTAAACAGGTCCTTGAAAATCAGCCAACAACAATAACTTGATACAATTTCCCTTAAGCAAATTCAAAACAGACTTATCAAAATGGTACTGAAGTAAACATTTTGAGGTTAAAAAAACTGCACGGTATAGTTTTGAGATGTGTCGTCGCAGCTAACCAGCGTCTCTTCGTTTTGTTTCATCGCCTTCTTAGGAGCGTCTGCTATTACGTCGCAGTTCAATTCCAGCGGTCGTTTTTGTGAAGTCGGAATTGAAACGCCTTCACCCGATGCCTACAACATCAGGATCATTGTCAGGTATGAATGCGCATCACAAAGAGGCACTGCCGAAAGTTTAACCAAACTGTAATACACATCCAAGATCACAAATGCTGTACATTACCACAACAAAGGCCTAAAGTGCACATTTGAAGGTGACATGAGAGTCATGGAATTAAACCAAGGCACTTACTTTAAACTCTCAGAAGTGCTCTAGAACTAGATTCTACATGTATAAAATAATAAACATAATAAATGCAATAGATACATGCACAATAATATATATATATATGCCGGAAAATAATAAGAAAACATTAAGCATGAAATCAGTACTAAGAACAATTTGCCTAATTGCTACACTACTGACATCACATTTTGAAAGGCATGTAACCAAATCTAAATCAAAAGCTGAATAGTATTAATTAGAAGCAATAACCAATTAACCATCATTAATATTTTCAGACAGGGAAATAATTAGGAAAAAGTTCAGTATCATGAAAAACCGCTACTATTTTTCCGTTCATACCAGTTCGTTGGACTGAAGCGAAGAAGACAAGGTGGCATTTGAGTCTGGACAGTCACCAACAGAGCTGCCGCCGCCAGAAAGGTCGCTGTGAACGGAAGCAAGGTCGGCGCTTGTTGTGTCTCGCGTGGAAACGCTGACGACCATTGGATCAACGGAGTCGCACGATTCCGTGTCAACTGTCTCCAGGACTTCGAGACTCGCCTCAGACCGGAGTAGAAACGAGTCGGACTTGCTTGTAAGCATTCCTTGATGCTTATTCATTCCATCACCAGAAACCGGCAAAGCTTTAGTTGGCTAAAAAAAATTAAAGCAAACAATTAAAAATGTTTTCAGCATCGTTACTGAACCACAAATTTCCGCACACTCTTAACCCTTTAATGCCGAGATGGTAGTAAATTGTATGGGGAATCATATACCCTCCGGCATTAAAGGGTTAAGAACAGGCAAGGTTATTACGTGTCAGCCGATGACTTGCATTAGACGCCTAACACTGACCTTTTTGATGATTCACTGAATAACAGAAATTCAATAGTCCGTGTCTAAACAAATATTTGGTAATAGTAGATACAATTTAGCCTCTATTAAAATTTAATAAAGCTTTCAATAAGTATCATTTGCCATAGGAACTGGACTTTGTTTCACATCATCGAATGATAAGCCAAATCATGAATGAATAGCTACGCAAGTAGGCCACAGTGACTCTGTCGTTCACTCCATTTAAATCACACAAATTGCAAGACTGTAGCGAGCTTGGGTGGGCCTCAAGATCCCCACCGACACACAGATCGTATGTTGGACACCACAGTTCACTAAATCTTCTTGATATGATGGTGTATTATGCTGTGAACATTGGCTACAGAAGGAGCAGCTGAAATACAAACAATCAATTCACCAATAGTGAACAGCGCTGTGCATATTACTCATACTTTGGCAAGGCCAACACAATTATCGGGTTGGCCATGAACCAACTGGTCTGAGCAAAAACAGGACCCTATTCTCAAATGTAAATTATCATGTCAAGGACCTTCAAATTGAGCCTTGTATAGACTGAGCAACAATAAAAAGATACTTACCCCTGATTTGCGTTTTTCTTTGGTAGATTTTCCTTCTGTGCTAATCAGGTTGTCAGGAACATATTCGGTCAGCTGCTTTCTGTAAATGATAAACAAAGACACAAACCTATCAACCCTGCTTGTAACTACTTACTATTTTGTGGGGCATGGTGGTATAGTGGTGGGTTCAGTGCCTTGGGGTCGGACGGATCCAGGTTCGAATCCACCTCAAGTTGCCGCATAGGGATCTTGAGCAAATCTTGCAATTGCTTGTGCGCTTCGGCTTGAAACTCTGATGCAGTGTCCACGCTGGAGAAATAAATATCATTTACCCAATGTAAAACTGATTCCAAAGTGCTTCAAAGGAAGCAATGGCATTAAATTACTGGACTGAGACGTTGAAAGACGAAGTGTTTCTCTCATGTCATCACAACATTTTACACATGTGATGAAGAGTACGCCACTGCACTTAATTGCGACAGGAGCCTCAACAGCCACAGAACAGCGGAAGTCATCAGCCACTGTGCCACACTTGATAACACTTTGTTTTTAACTATTATTCATTGAATTATTTAAAATAAGACAATATTACTCTATACAAATATTATCTTGTAGAGCTCCATTCTACATAACACCGAGCTTCCAAAAACCATTCTAATTAGCAAGGGCCACGCTTGGTGAACAGCACAGGCCTGACAAATAATCTTTGCACCATGTAATCTTAAGCCGCATAATTTTTACATAAAATGCTAATTAAATAAATATCAAAGAAAAATCAAAGAGGAATATTCAATACTGCTGATAGCCATACCTGCGTACGTATTTTACTTCAATTGTCATTCCATCTTTGTAAATATTTGTGGCATGTTTGTGCACTGAAAAAGAAAATAAGAAAATGACGTCACTTTGGAAAAACTCTAATGCAAGCATGGGAATGGTTATTGCAGAGCAGAGCTCTTATGTACTTAATATAAGAACTGCATAGAAAAAAAACTTTCGCTAAAGTAAAGTAACTGCGTGACACTAACCAATCACATAGCGCAGTGTACAAAATGCACAATCACGCTAGAGTGCCAAGGGTTATAAGAAAAGAAAAGCATGGAACCATAGATGGTAGTATTACAGCGTTAGAGTTGTCTATGAGAAGCGATCAAACATGGAGATTCAAGTGTAATGCTAAACAACCCTAGCTTTCCCAACAAATTCCAGGCTGTGATGCAGAAGGTCAAATAAAGTACTGCACTGAAAAGTTTGAAATTATGATCTTCCTTCAGATCGAAACACTAAACTATCAATGGCAAACAGAATCATGAAACAGGAAACAACATTTGGAACAGTGGAACAATGGAGCACAAACTCCTGCAGACAAAGCAAGGAACTACTTCACCTATGTCGGTGAAGTTCTGGATGTCGTACGTCAGGTTAACGTTGACGCCTTCGGACTTTGTGAACATCAGACCAATGAACCACTTGCTCACGAATTCACCTTCGCTGAAAACAGTAACCATGGAAAATTAATAACATAATCTTTCAAGGTTATTATAAAACTCATCAGGAAATTTGTATTGCCCACGGCATTTAACAAAGTAGCTATGACTAATAGTATTTATCAGTCACACTACATACGGACTTTGAAATCAAAGAAAAAATGGCACTGGTTATATAACAGACAAATGAAGTCTAAGCAAGGAGCTGAAGGACCTGGGCTAAAGAAAACACTTCGCAAGCCTAAAAATCTAAATGTTGGAGACAATTTGAAAGTAAAAATTTTGGGGTTTCCTTATAAGAGGCAGCTACTTTCTGTACTATCAAAATTACAATGGAAATATCTAATTACAGACAGCAAACTTGTTGGACAATGCTATATTTTGTTTTGGGCAATGCACTATTTTGGAAAAACCATGTACTCTGTCTCGTATTAGAGCATAACTAGATGCTTTTGATTGGAGTTCAAAAGTACTAGCTTGGCACTTCAAATGTCCATATAAACTGTCATAATACACAGGCACAAACACAAGCAAACAGACACACATATGTACACCATGCAAAAACACATATTGACATGAACTTGGATCACTGTGAATAAGTTTTTGGCTTCCCCTTCCAAGTTTGAAATTTATGTCATCTTAAATGTGATGTTAACTAGAAAAGTATATGCAGAATTGACAGTATTGCATACCAAGAATTGAATTCAGCAACTAGACAGACTGTGAAATCAGTTACCATCAGCGAGGTCCATTATTCACTCTGCACAACAACTCTATCATTTCTCTGCAATATCAGCAAGATATCAAAGGCTCGGTCTAAAGCAACAATAGCAAATAAGTCTGCTTAAAATCGTAGGATACGATGTGATTAATTACCTTTCTGATAGTGGTGGAAACGAATCTGGATTGATATGTGCCAACTTGATCAATGGATTTCTTTCGAGGTTTCCAACTAATATCCTAATCTTCGACTCAACTAAGCCAACCCTAAATGAAATCAAACAAAAATGTCAGCCACTGCTTTATTATTCTGCAGATATTCGCATACCTACTTCAGTGACAGGAGCTGCATTGGCTTCCCGATCACTTCTAGCATAGTCTTGTCATTAAAGTATAATTAACAAGTCAAAGATGTGACTTCTAACTAAACTGAAAGAAAATATCTATTGCACTGCAAAACATGTAATGATTCTTCCAGCACCAGTTTACACCCTTCAACCAACCAATAGCTAAAACAACAAACAATAATTCTATCATCAATTTTCTCTGAGCTCACATGGTCATTGAAGATGTAAAACTGTTATTTCTTTCAACTAGCACAACTGACAGCAAGCAACATTTAACCCTGTTAACAATGACAAAGAAGTGTCACCCTTACTTACCATTCAACATGATGATCCGAACAGAGAGCCTTTGCAACCAGAACAATGTAATGTCTACACAAGAACAAAATAAAAAAAGGTGTAAATCGTTAAAAAACAAATACATCATGAAAATCACATCACACAGAATCCATTTCCGATCAGTTAAGATCCCGTTAAGATCTTAGACATAACAATGAACAAAGGCATTTATCAGAGCTGGACAGACCATGTTGGAGTCATTGAGTTGCAAATTGCAGGACTTTTTAAAAAAATGACAGAGCAGCCAGAAGTAGGTGTCAAATGCCATAATTAAACATTTCAATCTCATGTAGAAAATAATAAAGGACCATCAACAATGTATATGAAAACTTCAATAGAGTCAGTGCATTTTTCTGGAATAAGTTACCTAATAGTCTCTGTAATGAGCTTCTTTATTAGCCACTTATACATTTGATCTAAATTGTCTCATTTCTTTTATGAGAAAAGACAGATTTCTTTAACAGTATGCCACAATTATAATGACATTTTGACTTTACAATCTGCTCTACAATCACCAAAAAATTAAGTTTAACCAGTGAAAAACCTACTTGTATTTTTGGAAAAAATCTGACGGCTTGAACAGAACTGTCCAAGGTTCCTTCATTTCGAGAATTCGTGACGTTATATCCAACCCTAAATGAAACAACCAAAGTAGCAGTCAATATTTCTAACAATTCTTTCACTTCTAAACTAACTAGAAATTAATTTTTTCTTTGTATAGTAGCTTGTTTGATAAATAAAGACCATAAAATAAAGATTCTTCTTTTGTTAATATCGTCAGTATTGTTATAAATATGAACGAGCATTAACCTTTCACAAATTCATCGACGATGATTGTTCTCGTTGACATCGTCACATTGTATGAGGAGTTCTGCTGTGGATACGCAGGTGTGATGATTGGCATCAGATGAAACCGATCAGACGGGTTTACCTGTGCAGCATTTAAAAGCATTGCCATCAGTAACGTAATTGTCAATAACAACAAAATGTTTTATCATATTTTCACATGAATATCTTCAAGAAAAATTACCATTCTCAGCAAATCTTCCTCTCTGATTTTATCTTAAACAACCTCGCCACACTTAAGACAGACTTTCATTGCCTGTCGGTATTACAATGCACAACTGCCCATGAGGATTCTTATGACCCTTGGTCCAGGGTCATCAGTAAAACACCAACATGCCTTCCCCTGCATTCGATCTTCCTATTGAAACAAAAATATCCCCACAATTGAACAAACAACTTCAGTTCACCTCAAAACACCCATTTCAGCTCACTTACACAGCTACAGATTAGTACAGAAACCAACAATATGGAGTCATACAGTATTTGACGATAAATATAAAGAATAAAGAATAGGTTTGAGATCTTAGAGACAGACGATACAATGGAAGAGCAGGATACGAACACGTTATGGACAAAGATGAAAACTGCGATCCAGGAGACTGCGGAGAAACATGTACCAAAGAAAACATCAAGGAAAACTACCCCATGGTTATCCGAAGAGACCATTGAGGTGGCAATAGAAAGGAGAGAAGCAAAGAAGGAAGGGAACAGGGATAGGGTAAAAACGTTGAATAAGACCTTCCAAAGGAAGGCAAGGGAGGATAAAGAAAACCATCTCAACGAAATGTGCAGAGAACTGGAGGAAGAAGGAAAGAAAGGAAGAACTAAAGAACTGTTCGCAAAGATGAAGGAAATAACAAAGACAGCAGGCCCTAGAATGGGTTCACTCAAGTCGAAGGATGGGAAGATAATAGGAGATGAGGAGGAGATAAAGGAAAGGTGGAGAGAGTATACGGAAGAGCTGTACATGGAAGATGAATGTGTCGAGAAGGAAAACATCAAAATAGAGGAAGTTGAGAACGAACCAGAGATATTGGAGGTAGAGGTGGAGTGGGCGATA
This sequence comes from Lumbricus rubellus, assembly GCA_945859605.1. Taxonomy (NCBI): domain Eukaryota; kingdom Metazoa; phylum Annelida; class Clitellata; order Crassiclitellata; family Lumbricidae; genus Lumbricus; species Lumbricus rubellus. The sequence continues at coordinate 31,071,197 of OX243815.1, read as the reverse complement.
AAACAGCTCAAGGACAACAAAGCGCCAGGACATGATGGAATACCTATAGAACTGGTAAAAGCGGGAGATGAAGCAGTGGTGAGAACTATTACAAAACTATGCAATCAAATCTGGAAAACTGGGCAGTGGCCGGAGGACTGGAAAAGGTCCGTGTTCATACCAATATTCAAGAAAGGAGATGCAAGAGAGTGTGGAAATTATCGAACGATAGCGATGATATCGCACACGAGCAAAATACTCCTCAAAATAATCCACAAAAGAATGGAGAAGACAATCGAAAGGGAATTACCAACCAACCAAGCGGGATTTAGGAAGGCGCGAGGAACGCGCGATCACATCGCCAATATAAGGTGGATTATGGAGAGACAGAGGGAATACGGGCAACAGGTGCATATGTGTTTTATAGACTATAGCAAGGCATTTGATTGCATAGACCATACACTACTGTGGCAGACGCTAATTGAGATGGGAATTCCGAAGCATTTGATTAAACTACTACGGGGCCTCTATGTGGATCAAGAAGCGGTAATAAGAACTGAATATGGTGACACAGGGAAATTTAAAATAAGGAAAGGAGTGAGGCAGGGGTGCATTTTGTCCCCTTTCCTGTTCAATCTGTATGCCGAGAGAATTATGAGGAGGGCTGGATTGGAGGAGGCAACAGAGGGGGTAAGGATAGCGGGGAAAATACTGAATAATCTGAGGTACGCCGATGATACGACATTATTGGCGGGTAAGAGGGACGACCTAGTCGAGTTAATAAGAAGAGTCAGGAAGGAAAGCGAAAAGGCGGGACTATACTTCAATGTAAAGAAAACAAAGGTTATGACAACTGCAACATGGAAAAACTTTGAGGTGGATGGAGAAACGATAGAGGTAGTATCGAGCTTCACATTCCTGGGATCTATGATAGAGAAGGAGGGAAGAAGTGATATGGAAATAAGGAGGAGGGTAACAATGGGGAAAACGGCAATGAACGGTCTGGAAAAGATTTGGAAGGACAAATACGTGAGCAGGGAAACAAAGAAAAGACTGGTAAGAGCACTGATCTTCCCAGTCGTCCTATATGGATGCGAGACATGGACAAAGACACGGGATATGGAAAAGAAAATCAACGCGTGTGAGATGTGGATTTGGAGAAAGATGCTAAGGATTTCATGGACGGAGAAGAGAACTAACGAATCGGTGCGCGAGGAGCTCGGAATAGAGAGGGAGGAGACACTGCAGCAAACAGCAACTTGGAGGAAATTGAGCTACTTCGGCCATGTGATGAGATCTAACGGTTTGGAAAAGGAGCTGATGACGGCATGCGGTGAGGGACGGAGAAGATGCGGAAGACCAAGGAAGAAATGGTTGGATGAAGTACAGGAAAAGTCTGGCATGAGACTGGAGGAACTAAGAGAGGCGACTAGGGAGAGGATCAACTGGAGAAGATGCACCAGGGCTTTCGCCAGAGCTCCAGTAGCTGACGGCACCAGGTGTGACCAGGTGACAGTATTTGATACACAACTGATTTTATACAACTAAGATTAAACTTGTTGCACATAAAATATTTTAAAACTTCGTACATATTAAAACTTACACGTGGATCCCAAACTTGATAGCTGAGACCTTTCGTGCTTTCGAGTACTTGCTTCAATAAAACTGGCTGAGGCCATTCCCTGGAAGCAACACAATGTATCATATATTTACAAATCAACTAAAAACTATTTTTAGTACTTACAGCAACTCACAAGTAGGGTTGTTAATATTGTATTTTAGGAAACCGCTTTCAGTTGTAGAAATCTGATTTTTTTATCTGACTATCAGTTTTTGTACTGTGAAAATTGACTATCCCAGCTGATACACCAAGATGGCTGCCATTCGAATTCATTGCATTAGATGTAACTTTCGACATTAAAAAAGCGCTGGTTAGAGTACAAATGCATGAAACATCTCTATGTAATATTTTTTAAAGAATTTAAAAAAATACTTATATTGAATTGCAAACAGAAAACAAATTATTGCTTTCAAAACTGATGATCGAATTTCAAATTATCACTTAACATTATACCCACAAGTTTGACACGGGTCTATGATTACTGAAGGAAAGTTCCAAGCAAATCTCAGATGCATGCCACAATCCCATACCAATGGACATACAAAAGCATAAAATTAACAGAAGAAAAAGCAAAAATGCATCAAAACTGTTACCATCGTGAAAAGACGAAGAAAAACTTGTGAACAAGAGTTGCAGGTGCTGCATTTGGATAGAGCTGACAAACTCTTGCTACTAGCATTGCCCAAGTAACTCCACCAAGAAAGCCAAGAGCGTTGGAATAGATGCCTTTCTCTAGAATAAACAACAAAAACAAAGATACATTATACAATAAGAAAAGTTGCATCTTGTATAAATTTGGTATTGCTGTGTATAACTGTGTAGCCTCCATAAAACTTAGAATTGCACTTCTGATCAACAAGTGCATCCTTATAACAAATAACTACTGCAATATGGAGCACTTGTCCTTTGCAAAAGCACCTTTAAGAGAAAATTTTTAAATTTTGCATGTAGAGCAAATCCTTATTTAGAATATTTTTATTATTGACATTCAGAAGAAAACGTACAAAAAACTAACAATAAATGCTAGTGACACAAACATACTTTTTGCCCAGAGTTTAATTGCTCGTAGAGTCATTCTAAAAGTATCCCGGTTTGGCACAAGGTGAAGAATTTCATCTGTTACACGACAACCTAAGAAAGCAAAAAAAACAGTGACTGGCAGTTGCACGAATCACACAAAACCATACATGTCCCACCTACTTCATGCACAGCTCAGTCACTTGAGCATTAGTCAAACTTTTATAGTGGTATAAAATGACAAGAAATGGCACAATAATAATTCAACCATAATCGTCTCTTTTGTTTAGAAGATTACGACATAAGTATAAAAGCATTCAGAACCATTTTCGCATGCATGATCTCCTCTCACGTCAGTTGTTGTCTGGTCTTCCCACTTATCTTCGTAGAAAGTTTGTCCTCATGCTCTCAACTTTTCTCAAAATACTATAAAACATTGTCATAACTGACATTGCCTTTATCAACAGAAAAGAAAATTTTTAACATCAAGCCTGAATATTTTTCCATATACATTTATTCACAGAAAACATCAAATTTGTACAAGACCGGAGACATTAAATATATGCGCAAATTGTAACGTACTACATACCATTCAGACTTCGAATGCATTTAATGTCGAGGTTTTTTAGTAACGATTCTTCTCTGAGATCCAATTCTTCAGGTATTTCTTGCAGAGCCAAACGGGCAAATAAAATATCCATCTGAAATTTAAGAAAAACAATCAGCCTACAATACCTGTTTTCTAAGGCTTGTTGACTACTTCTAAGCCTCAAAACTTTCTGTCATTTAATAGTAATAAATACTATTGGTCAAAATTCAACAGTTAATAAAGTAATAAAATCTTTAATGCTCTAGAAGTCTATTATTTCATCCGCAAAGAGAGTGAAGTCCATAATGCTGAATGGACGCAAAAGAGACTCCACAAATCAAACATTTGTGCAAATGTTTCACTTCCCTCTAATGCTTTCAGCTCTGAATTTATGTGCAAAAAACAGCATCAACAGCCTTATTTATCCTTGCACACCACCACTAAAGAACTTGCAAACAAAATCTTGAAACCTTCAACAATAGAAAACGTTAAAATACATGAAACATGTACACCATAACAATGCTTTTAACTATGTCATGGTAGATTTTTCTGTGCAACTGAAGCTACTTCTTAAATTGCATGTGGAAATACATACTACGGCTGATCTTACCTCAATGCCATCAAACGTCATCTTGATGACAGGAACAAAAGCATCTTCAACGGCCTAAAAGAGAACAGACCCATCTTAACACCTGACCACTTCAATCAGCCTTTAAAAAAAATTAATCCACACAAACCATAAAATAAAGAGAGTTTCTTGAAGAATGCATCTCAGTTGACTCAACAAATTATGCCATAATTATATTACACAGTTTCCTATAGATGCATGTAATCAATTGTAAGGCTATTATACAGTACTATATAACAAGGCTGTGACAATCAGTCCAACAAAACCAATATGTCAAAACATCATCAACAAATTCTTGTCGAATGCATACCCTGATATCACGGACATCAGGCTCGTTTCTTAGAAGCTCGTAAAAAGAGGCAAAGAAGTCCAACCGATCGACGTGTCTAGGCGCAACGCACAGAGTATCTATGTCGGCACCTGTAACCAACACGTTAATAATTCAAACACATAATTTGCTTTGTATAAACACACTTCACTAAACAACAACAAAAAATAAACAAATGTGAGTTCATGAAATTACATAATAAAAAAATACCAACTGCAAGTTCTTATTAAAAATCTATTTATTAGCACTTGGCATGATAGTACATATGGCAGTGTACAACTGTACAAGTGTGCTTGACTATCAATCCAGAAGTCATGTAACAACGAATAAAATCAATTGTTTCTAACAATACCCTGAGGTTCGCATGGATATAACAACTCTGAACATCAAGGCATTAAAGAAATTAAATGATTCACATTATTTGTGAAAGATATCATTAATTAGAACTTAACCCATTCCTGCCGGACCGGGTCACCCGTGACCCGATTAACAGGATAGGTATCAAAACAATTCCGGCTGGAAAGGGTTAAACACTGAAACACTCACTATATCATTTAACTAACCTTTTGCATTGATGCCCAGTCTGTAAGAACCGAAAGTGTAAACTTTGCCACCGACTTTCTCGATTAAGGACTCTGGAATGTTCTACAAAAGAATTGTAAATTTGATCACATAGTATACAACTAAACACAGCATAAAAAGTATCAAACTTGCTTACTTGCTACATGCAGTTTCACTCATTGCATTATACTACATAGCCTTAGATCTTACAATCGTTACTTGATAGATCAATCCTACATTTGAGGTCCCACTGTCTGTCTATCTATCTATCTATGCAATTTATATAGCGCCCCTGTGATTATGCGATCATAATCTGTTGATATCTAATAAGTCAGTTCTCATCAAATATTAACGATTAGTGAAATATAATGTTACAATACATAATTCAAATGATACGTATATCTTCAAGCAGGGTTGCTAATATCCAATTCTTTGGCAAACCGATTATTGGCAGCAGAAATTCAATTTTAACCAATTATTGGTTTCCATCATTATAGAAAAATCATCCGCTGTCCTTAGCTTATCCGTGATAAACAAATATGGCAGTCACTGGGATTCATTGCACTGGACAATGCATTCGACGTTAAAAAAATGTTTAACAGGTTCTGTCACTAACTTGTCTCACTCGCTAACTGAGAATTTTATATGGGCTTTCAGTTCTTTTTCAAAGTGTTTAAATTTGACAAAATGTAAGACAATCTGAATTCGAAATGCCACATCATGGTATCATACCATGGGTCAACAACCACTCATAAATAAAGAGGTATGAGTAACACAGCTACTATTTATTTGCTCCAATCAGTTTGTTCTCACAGTAACTTTTAAGCAAGTAAAACAAAGTAATAAATTGAAAATAAGATTAATAATATTGAATGCATTAACGTAGCATATATTGTGTGCGAAATTTGTATCACATTGGAAAATTATTAATAAAATGTAATGCCTTTCAAGCACAAGTAATGTCAAGCAAGAAAAGAACAAAACTGAACCTTACCTTTTTAACACTGATATCTCTAATCCAAATCTTGACCAAATCGTTCACTTTGCTTAAAACCTCCATCCTATTAAATAAAATTCAACATCACAGGTTTCATGACGACACAATTTTCAATACAGTGTAGATCAGTGCATCCCAAAGTAGCGCCCTGCAGAATAGTGCCGTCAGTGATCCCTTAGTTGCCAGTCCATAAATGAGACAAGAAGCTGGTCAAAATGTCTCGGAATCATAAAATGATCGACCCACCATATTTTTCGAACAAATTAAGAAGATTTGTTCTGCAAGTGTGCATTTCAGCAATTGTAAATGAAACTAGAAATGTTGCTTGTAATATTTGCAAATTTTTAGACCGTGAAATAAGAAACTGAATGCGACATAAACTGGACACCTGTCCTCTTGCAATGGCAAAATTCAGTCAGTCCATGACACTGAATGTTTTTGAAAGCGCTGGCACAGACTTTTTAGCATGCAGATCATTGAGTTCAAGTGTTATTTGATGCACATAGAGCACAATACAAACAAATTATTGCATTTTTAACTAACATCTCCTCTACATGGATATTCTTTGACAAGGGGATACAAAATTTAAACAAATCAGTCAGAATTACACGTCAACATCTCAACAGCTGAACTAATGCCAGCATGCAGCAGCCATACCACAGTAGTAGCAACTGAGACATAGTAGCATGAACTACCAGCACACTGACTGCACCTTTATATATATATAATTATCACCGCATGCTGAGGTAGTTAGGTAAGAGCTATCTTGTATGTGGCGTCTTTGCCTACCAAATAATATATGAGGTAACTTGTGCATTGCATTCAAAGTGTTGCTTAATATGAATGTGAAGAACACATGACCAATGCAAATAATGCTAAATTCAAATTGTGTCTGGACATTTTGAATAAACACTATTAAGCTTAACGGAAAAGAAGAGCTTTACCTTTTGTTTCGTTCATCGTCACTTTCATACATGTCCATAGTTTTTAGACTTTCTTCAAGCTGTGCAGTCAATCGTATATCTATCTGTGTTGGTTGGGCCAGGCTGATTGGAGATGTAACGCCATGATACTTTGGTGTAACAATATCCAAGCTGTTTCACAGGAAATCAGACAAGACCGTCGACTTGATTCATTAGACATAATATAAGACCGACATCACGATTCAATACCATTATTAGAGATAATGTAACGAAATTTTGTAAAAAAAATTATACACAAGATGACACAGACATGTGAAGTTCAGCAAGTCCCATGATTTACAAGGAACTACTCATTAGTCAGCCAACCTCAGTCACTAACCTTTCCTGAATTCCAATTAACAACAGTAATCGACTTTTCAGCCACTTAATCGCGGCTCTAGAATGTGCTATTTTGTCCACTCTGTCAGTTCTCTAATATTGGGGTAGGAAATTTTTTTAACTCCCAAAACTTTTGATCCTAGACAGCACACATCTTTCTGCTCCTGCGAACCTTTAAAGTGGTGCATCCCAACGATCATCATTGCAAATATGGCCTTGCTTAGAAGAGATCGTCAACTGATGCTTTAAGTATGAAAATAACTAATTTATAAATGGCTCCAATTGATCAAAAATGAATAACAGAAGAAACTATGATAAATAAAGTATAACAAAGAAAATGCAATATCAAAGGCCAATAAACACGCAAGCAATTGTGAGCCAAGAAATTATTGGTAAGGTAGGTCAAATGCATTCTAATGATTTCTAAATTAATACTAAATAGTATAAAATTAAAGGTATTATAGGTCCAATGCATTCGAGTCATTTTTAAATGAATACATCTCTTCAAAAAAAATTTATCAATGTATAGAGCTCTCTCTTCATCCACTAAGTAAGAAAATGACAGAAGATATTTCACAACAGGAATTTTATCTTGAAGAAACAAACTAATTTGTGATTTGCAATATATTATTTATATAGATAATAAAAATTCTCAAAACAACAATTTACAATTTTTTGTGTTACCTTGCGATTGGTTGAGACGAAGCGAGTTTGTCTGCTTCTGGCTGTTTTGCCAATTGTCTGTTGATGCTGAATCTGTTGCCCGACTGGCGGCTATAACCACAACAAAACGTCAAGAAATTATTTAATGACCGAGTGATTTACGATTCGTGTCATGTCACAGTGACAACACAGAATATTTTTTTTACTTTTGCTTACTGAATTCTTTTATGCAATGAAAATTACACTCTGAACACGAAAAATAATTTTTCTAAACTTCCACACAAAAAACCCCCAAAATGGCATCTGCGACTTAACAAAAAAGGAAATACTCAAAACAACCGAACTGAATTGCGATTAAAGCATCACATCAACACTACTTGATTGCAACGATTCCTTCACAAGTGGCATAGAAGAATTCATTTGTCAACTGAAGACTTTTTAACATTATTATAGTACAATCATAAGAGGAGTAGCCAATGAATGGTTTTCTGATTATCTAAAGAATAGAACTCAGTTTGTATATTTTAACGATTCTTCCTCCTATTCTAGTAATATAACCTGTGGTGTTCCCCAGGGTTCTATTCTTGGTCCCCTTTTGTTCTTGCTTTATGTAAATGATTTGTCTACTATATCTTCTTTATTCAAACTAGTGTTGTTTGCTGATGACACTAATGCCTTCCTTAACGATAAATCTATCACGGATCTATTTTGCAGGGCTAACAGTGAACTTCAACTAATATCACTCTGGTTTAGAACTAACAAGCTGTCCCTTAATCTGACTAAAACTAACTATATTGTTTTCTATGCTATGCGTAAAACACCCCCACCGGATAATTTACATATTGCCATTGATGGTATATCCATTAACCAGGTGACCTCAACCAAGTTTTTAGGCACTATTATTGATTCTCATTTGAATTGGAAAGAACATATTTCACAGATTGCCAAAAAAGTAGCTAAGAACATAGGTATACTACGAAGAATACGCCATAACTTGCCTTCGAATATCCTCACTAACCTCTATTATACGCTTGTCTATCCGTATTTTTCATACTGTAATATCTCTTGGGGTGTTAACTATTCTCAAACTCTCCAATGCCTGGTTGTACTTCAGAAATTGGCCATAAGAACTGTCTACCATATACATTGGAGACTTAGTACCCAGGACACCTTCAAAATTAACCGTATATTAACTATATTGGGCATCAATAGGCTCCAAATTGGCCTCTTTATGTATCGGTACCACAATAATTTGTTACCACCTTGTTTTAATAATTATTTTAAATTGGCATCCTCTGTGCATCAACATTACACTAGACATGCAGCTGATTACCAACCTGATTTTGCTAGAATCAATCCGAAGCTATTTTCCATTAAATGCCAGGGCCCAATCACATGGAACTCCTTACCACTAGATATAACCTCCCTTCCAACTTTGAGCAGGTTTAAGAGAGCTCTTAAGTTATATCTAACTGAAGAATGATCATTGAACTGTATTAACCTGAGATCTTTCTTTTTGAGTATTCTGGTGCATGATCTGACCTGCAGAGTATCATACAGTGTTTCCCTTTTGCCATAGCTGTTCTGACCTTTGTTTGCTAATAATTATGATCACTTCAGTTTGGAAATCTCAAGCTTGTTTTTCTTTTTATTTCTTAACTGACTAGCAGTACCCATATGTTTGCACTGAGATAATTAGTTAAGCTATATGTATTGAATCTGTGTACAATGTCTGATCTGCCATTCCACCAACGATTGATACTGGGGTTCCTCTGATAGCGGGACTTGTCCCTTTGGGGTTCCCCTTTAAGTGCTCAACCGTATGCGATCCTTTGCTTTATAATGTACTGTTTATTCTTATGATACGCTGTTTATTCTTTCTGTTATGTTAATCATTAATGTTAATGCTATTATTCTGTTTTGTTTGTTTTGTCTTGATCAATGTGCAACGGTTGTTGCCTTAATAAATGGTATTTGATTTGAATCAATAGCATAATGAATATAACTAACAGATTAAAATTAAGGCTGTGACTAGCGGACCGCCAGGCGGCCCTCGAATTTCAAATACTAGCGGACCGCCAGTGGCGGCCGTCCAATACGGAATACTAGCGGACCGCCAGACAACATGGCTGCCAACGAATGCAATAAAATTAGAGCGTGACGTATCGACGATTGTTAATCAGTTCAGCTTCAATTTCAGCAGAATGACTGCACTAACCCTAAAACTAACCCTAACCGACCCTCACGACGCCTGACCTGAGCCCTAACCGACCCTCACGCTTTGCATGTTGGGATGAGTGGTATAATTTGGGACCACTGTTGACAGGATCATCAAATTCTATTTACACCAAAATTTATTTTCGTTAATCAAACTTCTATTTATAGCAGACCTATATATCATCTAAATGGTTTCTCGTTTCCCTTCTCCTTGTTTATAGAATTTTTTGTCCGACATAAAACAAACTATCGGTAACTGCCGCCATTGTAACAATATTCAAGAATCAAGACTTGTTACTCATGTGACAGGTTACATGTGACTGGCGGTCCGCTAGTAATTGAAATTGGACGGCCGCCTGGTGGTCCGCTAGTCACTTTGTAAAATTAAATAATCCCTGCAGTTTAATAGCTAATACACAGGCTATTATTTTTAATTGGCTAATTACATTAGTGAAATACACAATGAACTTAATGTGAATTCATCAAAATACCCTGCTCTTAAAATACAAAAGTGCACACATTGATGCTATCTACACATAAAAACCGTTGGCGACTGGGACTCTGCCACTGTTGGCATCATGCAGGCTGAAAAGGGCACAGACGCGAATGATGAAACACATGGATGCAAACAGCAATCCCGTCAGGCTTCAAACTACACTAAAATGGACGGGTGCGGCCCAAATCACCGAAACCCGAATCACCAAAACGACTATCGGCCGGATCCCCGAATGGGTCGAATCGAATTTCTAAGCGCAAGGCGAATTTTTTAACACTAAACTGCACTTCCAACAACACTAACAGGACTAGTATGTCATGTGTTAAATTTAACGCTGAATAGTCTTTCGGGAGTTCGCTGTTTTCGGAAAATCGGGCTTTTGTGTATTTTGAGCGTTTTCGAGGATTCGGGTATCGGGGATTCGAGTTGACCCCATTGCCTCCAGTTGAATTAAAGTGTGGCTAAGCCACTGCTGTTGATCTTCTGTGCATCACAATTAACCGTCAATGACCACCTGAAACAATTCTAAATGCGTGACATTTACAAGAAAACTCATTCAGATATCAAATTCAGCGAAATCTCAGCTCACTGTGCGCGAAAACATTGTTAAATTCACATGTTCTACGTCAAACGAATGCACTACAGTAAAACAAAGCCGGACAACCACGACAATCACATTCAGACCCTTCCTGACTTATAGAAACCAGATTTCTTAAACTCTCTATTTGCCCCGTTAAAACAAGTTCTCTTACCTGTCCATGTCAGCACGGCGTAATTATCCAGTGCAGAAAAAACTTAAAAACTGAAAATTTTAAATTCAATTCCAAAACAGACTGGCCCACTTCCTTTCAAAATGGCGAATATGAAAACACGCTACGGTTACCGTACCTCCAAACTAATTCTACTAAAGTAAGTAAGTCTGTTAGTCATCTGCAAAAATTCATTAATTTTTAGGTCATTATAATTATTTGTGCATTTGCACGTGTGCATGTATATTGGCATGAATGCATAATTACATGTATCCTATGTATATTTTCATGTAGGTATGCACATACCTGTCTTGCAATAACTCATCAATTACACAAATTTGTAAGCTTACCCTTTTAAAGGCTGTATGAAACGAAAATTTCAAATCATGGATTCGCAAACTGTTTTTCATGCTATCCGGATAAAACTAGTTGACAGTGCGCCATTGCCAATAACTTTCACGGATGGAGCAATAATGTGCATTAATTAATTAGGCCTACTTCCCAGGTTAATTCTCATGGTGTAGCTTTTGTGCGATCAAGGCTTTTGCTACAAATAGTGGATCAAAAATGGGGTCGTCATCTTTTGAGCCTATACTCGATCGATCGACCATCGCGCCTAGGCTAAAATATATAGAATCAGATGATATCGTTGGGTAACCATTAACCCTTCAAAGATCAGCGTGTACTAAAATGCATGGAAAAACATACATGTATGTTGCTGGTCGTTAAAGGGTTATTAGCTCTACTATCACCATCCCCATTTTAATAGCTGGAGTAGCCTAGGCCTGTAGGCCGAAGCACTTCTGATCTGCTGAGATAGGTTTAAAAGGTCGTTGTAATCCAATTTGTAGTAATTTTCAATGGAAGACGGGAAAGAAAGAATTACGAAGTTGTGCAGTTCTAAAAAAAAAATTATTTAAAGAAGCCCTGAATGAATGAATGAATGAATGAATGAATGATTTCTTCAGCAGTAGCCTAGAGCGTGGAGCGCTGCTTTCATTCAAAATTTAATATAGCCTACATATATTTACATATATTTAATTCATATATATGTATATAATATGGCATATAATTAAACATCTAGACTATTCTAGAGTCTATAGATTAAAATGGAAATCAAGCACACAAATGAAAATCTGTTACAGTATAAAATTATGGCTGATTCGACGAAAATCAGAATTAGAGATCTTTAGGGAACCAGTATTGGCCATATTGAAAATGGCGAACGATAAGGTTTTGCCTACTTTGCTTTTTACAATTTTTCATGTTTAAAACGAGCAGTCTAATTACAGTGTATTATATCTAGCACGTACTATAGTCTGACATTTTAACGTTCAGATTGATATAAGGTCTTCTACGATTTACAATTTTTATTAATTGCCTCGGTGTGCTTGGATTACTTACTTACTTTTTTTAATTTTTCAGCTCGAGCTAGTTGAAGGATGCCGAGTTCCAGTAAGGTTGAAAAATACTGGAGAATGGCGTAAGTAAATATGCAGCTTATGCGTGTTTTGTTTATCACCTGAATGGGTAGCACTGTATGCACGGTAATAATCCGGAAGACTGAATGTCTGGTTGCTAAACAATGCATATAGCTGCTACGACTTTGATGAAATAGAGTGCTGCGACCTACCGGTCGCATCCCGTAATGCAAGTTACTCAGTAAGTAAGTAAAAAAGCAAAACCGCCATCGCGTTGTTCTTGCAACATCTATGGGTTTGCAACATCTATAAGTATTTTTGCATTGCTTGCCAAACTACGTATTTCCTAAAATATTACTAAGTATCCGGAATCATTTCAGCCATTTTGCAAAGAGCTCATTGTATCGACAGCTTGTGAGTAGAGTTCTGCAGCAGAGTTCAGTGGTTAGAATGATTGTGCAATGCAGCTTACGACAAAAGTGCATTCAGCTGACATACTGAGTGTGTATTGTATTGTATTTAAACATTTATAAAGCGCCTCTAGTAGGGTGAACCGTTCAGAGGCGCTCCCAGTGCGCAAGGCCCAGCGAGAAGAAACAGGTTTTGAGAAGAGACAAAGCAGAGGAGAGACTACCAGAAAGAAGTGTAGAGCGAACAGAAGGAGAAAGGGCATTCCAAAGAGAAGGACCAATTGAGACAAATGATCGAGATTGAGCCATAACAGTTCTAGACCGAGGAACCAAGAGGTCAAATCTGTTGGATGAACGAAGTGGACGGTGGGAGGAAGCTGAGTGAGGACGAAGTAAAACATTAGTGAGATATTTTGGGGCAAGACCCCGTTGAGCCTTTATGATCAGAGTGAGGATCTTAAATTGTGTGCGAGCACGGAGAGGAAGCCAGTGAAGTTCATGAAACATAAAGGTAGAGATGTGAGAGTACTTGGGAAGGCGGGCAATCAATCTAGCAGCTGAGTTGAGAACCGACTGAATCGGTGAAAGACGAACTTTAGGAAGACCAATGAGGAGAGCATTGCAATAGTCAATTCGTGAACATATAAAAGCATGAATTAAGGTGGTGAAGATGGAGGAGGAGACAGATCGACGAATGGCTCTGAGACATCTTAAATGGAAATATGACGAGCGTGTCACATTGGAAATATGCTCAGGCGTAAAGAAAAAAATGTTGTGTTTCCGGTAACTCGACCGACCCATTTTTACGGCTTCGACCCAAATATTTTTGTTAAAAAATTTTATTTAAAAAAAAAATTTAATAAAAAAATTTTTTTTTTGAAAAAATATTTAAATTTTTTTATTTCATTTTTTTAAAAACCATTTATATTGACATAACAGAAAAGACGTCAACAAAATGAAATTAATAGGACTGTTTCTAAAACAGTTTTAGGTGCAGACAGTCGGGGAAATAGGCAGTTTATACTTGCTTAGAACACGTACTTTGTTGCAGCGTGCAAAAAAGACTAGTGGGGTATACTTTTTCGGATAGTCACTGCATAAAAATATTTTATCAAAATAAAAATATTTTCCGACCTACCTACCCAATTTTTTTTAGCTCTGTTACCGGAAACACAACATTTATTTTTTTAGGCCTCATGATAAAGTAAAGTAAAGGTAAGTGAGCTATCAATTACAACACCCAGATCCCGAACACTTGAAGAGAAGGAAAACGCGGGAAATTTTTCAGAGAGCAGAATGAAATCAAGCTTCTGGAGCTGCTGGGGAGTACCTAGCCAGATGAATTGAGTCTTTGAAGTATTAAGCGAAAGGCGATTTGAAGACATCCATGAGTGGAGATGAGTAGTAAGGGATTCAATAAGGGCAACTAATAGCAGCTGGGAAGATGAGGGACCATCAACATCATCAGCAAATAGATGGCCAGCAGCACTCCAAATCGGAAAAAGAGAAGAGATGTCGGCCGTGTAAAGAATAAATAGGAGAGGTCCAAGAACTGAACCTTGAGGAACACCCAGATTAACATGAACCCATTGGGTTCGAGAGTCACGAGATAATAATCATTTGAGTTCTTTCAGAAAGGTACGACTGGAACCAAGATAGGGGGAGACCTTTAACACCATAGGAGGTCTCAAGACGCTTGAGTAGGATATCATGATCGACCATGTCAAAAGCTGAAGAGACATCATAGAGGGCCAACAGAGAGACCTCAGACCTATCAACAGCAGAATAGATTTCAGATAATAGAGAAAGGAGAGCTGTCTCGGTGGAATGATGAGTGTGGCATGTCTTCAAACACATCACCCATGGCCGTCTACAGGGGGTGCAAGGGGAGGGGCATATGTGCGCACTAAATTCTTTAGTCTAATGTATAGAGTTCTCTCTTTGTAATATGGAAATTCATATTGTCAACCCGAGACGACAAACTGTCTTCAGTCGTGTTGGCTAATTGGTATCGTATTCTCTTTACGAGCAACTCTAGTGTTATTCTTTAGCTGAGAGATAACAGGCCTCGCAGGTCATTCACATTGTGAAGATGCTATATATGTACATATTTTTATGATATATGTGGATATATATTTATATATATAGGTAAGTAAGTAAGTATATACTTTAATGAGCTGCCTGCAAACATACCGTGGGTTGGTATTTGTGTGTGTGTATATATACACAAATAGCCAATATATATTATATTTTGACACTCCCTGGAGCGATAGTCTGACTTCAGCTTCTGCCCTTTGGTGCCAGCTGACACATTTTTTGTCCGACTTTCTAAATATACTCCGCTTAGTCCGCTAGTCCTGGCTTTTTAACAGTCCTAGGCCTGCATGGAAGAACTAAGAAAGCCAATTCACTGACCTTTGTTGTCACACGGGTCGTTAAAAACAAACTTTTACTTCTTCACTTTGTAAGTTAGTCGGACCCTATCACAATTTTGTGAAATGCATAATGATTGTAATAATTATACTGATATATTCACTTCATTTTCAAGTATTCTTTTATTTATAAGTACTTTATTTGATAATTAGAAGAAAATTTGCATGTAACACAAAAATTCTAGTTTTTTAAGGGGTGGGGTGCAGAGCATTGTCATATTTGAGGGGTATGACTTTTTCGATGACGTGTGGCAAGACGTTGGTAGAAAATTCGTCCTAAATTGTGTGATGTCATTTATGGACAGCCCTAGGTACCAATAAATTTCCTACGTACTTAGAACTTTTGTCAATTACTGAGTACTTACTTTCTGAGTGCATTGTGTTATGGGATGTGGCCGGTAGTGATAATGAGTGATGATTAATGATAATTGTTCAGATTTCTAATTAAAAACTCTAAGAAAATGCTTAATTTGGGTCTAAGACCTTACAAATATGTTTCAGTTGAGGCTTTGTGAATACATATATAGTGCTCTACCTGGTGGTTTCGACTCTTAATTGTAGTCAACTTTGATTGGTGTTTTTCCCGGAGTGGCAGAAAGAAATGTGGTCACCGTATGCAGCACGGTTAAGGTTTTTTTGTATCTGCATTGACGTTACCTGCTAGAATATTATACATGAATGTTCTTGATCTTTCCCAGTTGTGGTTGTTTTTGTTTTTGTCATTTTCATTTGGCATATGGCAGTCCATAAAACTGTGTCTGTTATTCAGTGGGTGTCAGCATTTTGTCATTAATGTAGTAAATTGTAATGTTTGCTCTGTGCTGTTTTAGCATATTTTATTGTGGTGTATATTGTATAATCTTTTTCTTATTTTTAGATTGGGCAGAAATACTCAGCAAAAAGGAATCAAATGGGAAATGCCTCTATTACATTCACTTCGACGACTGTATGACTTTCGATGTTTTATATTTATAATCTTGGCTAACTTTCACGTAGTCTGTACAGTGTACATAGAAACTGAACCATGCATCTTAGCATTTGATGATGATGCTGAGGTAATTAATGTCGTGGTCCATGTGAAGTGTTCTAGACCTAAAAGCTGAAGATTTCAGTGATCTAGAAGCGGTCAAATAATAGGATGTCCTGTTTAGATTTGAACAACAGAAGTGAGACTAGGAGCAAAAACCCTAATGTTGAATTATATTATTGCTTATTTTGCAGATTATCTAAGCTTGCCAGTAATAATTAAGCCTTGAGCAAGTGTTGCCTTAACCCCTTTAATGCCGAGATGGTAGTAAATGGTATGGGAAATCCTATACCCTCCGGAATTAAAGGGTTAAACTGAGAGATGTTCTAGTTGTCTGTCTGATATGACATAACTTGCCAACCTATTCCTTATTTTCCCACATCATAGTGCATGGTCATCTTGACCTAATTGTTATGTATATTACCAGGTGAAACAAACTGAAAGGTTTATCAGATTTTAAGTCCTTTGAATCCAATCAGTTGATTCATGATTTCTTGTTGACTGTGGACGATTACTGTAGGAATGAGATCTTGTATTTGTAAACTAAGCACGATGCCTTGATGATTGTTAGCAGATGCTTGCCATGACAATCGAGCAACAATCTAGCTAAGTCCCATTTTGGTGAGATTGAGGGGTTGTGAGATTCCATTTAGATAGCCCTTCAAAACTGGTTTGTGTAAAGGCTACCAACCAAATTTTTGAAGGAAAATTAAGATGCCATAAAATTTGGATTAAAAATGAAGATT
This sequence comes from Lumbricus rubellus, assembly GCA_945859605.1. Classification (NCBI taxonomy): domain Eukaryota; kingdom Metazoa; phylum Annelida; class Clitellata; order Crassiclitellata; family Lumbricidae; genus Lumbricus; species Lumbricus rubellus. The sequence continues at coordinate 31,054,015 of OX243815.1, read as the reverse complement.
AAAGAAGATATAAGGCGTAAAAAAAAAATTGTTGTGTTTCCGGTAACCCGACCGACCCATTTTTACGGCCGCGACCCAAATATTTTTGTAAAAAATTTTTATAAAAAAAATTTAATTTTTTTTCAAAAAATATTTTTTTAACATTTGTATTGACATAACATAAGAGACGTCAACAAAATTAAATTAATAGGACTGTTTCTAGAGCAGTTTTAGGTGCAGACAGTCGGGAAATAGGCAGTTTATACTTGCTTAGAACACGTACTTTGTTTCAGCGTGCAAAAAAGACTAGTGGGGCATACTTTTTCGGATAGCCACTGCATAAAAATATTTTACAAAATAAAAATATTTTCCGACCTACCTACCCAATTTTTTTTAGCTCTGTTACCGGAAACACAAGATTTTTTTTGGCCTAAATAAAACAGGTCATGGGAATGAGCTCTGGAGAGCAAATACAAGATGATAAAAATATCAGAAACCTTGGAAAAATTTATAAAATTGCCTAAGAAAGTAAAGAGGATCCTGAAACCATGGGATGGTGGTGTCAGCAGTGTTGGGTGCATCCTTTCTAAACTTTTGAATCTTGCCCTGGTTGCTGAGTTGATATGCTGCTTGCCTTTAATTTTTCAGTCAACAAGCGACTGGATGACTGGATCTGTGCCGACCAGATGGACCTGAGTAAACTGGAATTGCCGAAGAAAGAGACGAAGACTCCAATGAAGTTGATGAACGGTTCACGACCATCCTCTCCAGAACGTGAAGTCGTAAGTCGCACACATTAACCCTTTGACGACCAGCGTGTATTTTCATATGCTATGTTCAGTTTTTCAAAATTATTTTGTTGAATTAGCACTATATTAAGTTACTTGTGAGCAGGGGTTTTTCAAAAGACATTACACTTTGTGAATTTTGACATATTTATAGTACAACATAAAAGAAATCAGTGGCAGAATTCGTAAAAGCAGTTGTGTTACAATGGATCAATATCTCATGATGGATGGTTTTGAGGAGGTTTCTGCCCTTGAACATTAACTGTTTTCCAAGGATTTTCACATTTAACACTTTCTTTTAATTTGATGTCCTGGTAGATTGCAGGTTGAGTTTCAGTTTTAAAGCTTAGTGCATGTAAGTGGTGACTTGAAAGCTCTAGAGCTTGATTTTCAATGTCTTTCGTGCTTGACTGACTTGTCTAAAGTTTGAACAATCATTTCATCTTGTCTTGTTCACCTATAGGCAACATTATCATATTGCAGTTTCCATGTCTTTTAGACCTATTCCTCCGAGGCTTTAATACAGAATTGACTTGGAAGAATTATTTAGGATACATGAAAATGTGCTAATGTGATATAATGTAAACACAAAATTTAATATGTTTGCATGCAATAGAAAAGCTGAACTCTAGTTGTTAGATTTCATCTGAACTCTAGTTGTTAGATTTCATCTGAACTCTAGTTGTTAGATTTCATCTGAACTCTAGTTGTTAGATTTCATGTAATATATATACTATGTATTGAAGACTCACTGTGCAATGGCATTCCTGTTTTGTAGAATGGTGCAACAAAAAAGGCCGGAGCAGTTGGACGAAAGAGACGGCCTGTAGATGAATCAGTAAGTCAGGATTGCAAAATCAGTTACTAAATTTAGTATTCTAGATTGCATTGCCTAGTACTCTACCCTTAGAATTTTTGTTGCACCTTTTTTAATGGTAACCTTTTGAATGCCAGAATTTTTAACCGTGTTCTAGCATGAGCTAGATATTTTCTTTGGGGGGGGGGCATTGTTTCTATTTACCCGTTAACACTATGCAGACAAGGGTGTACTAAGCTATACTGGGAACAATATTTCATGTCATTAAAGGGTGAAGAAGAAAAACATTTCTCATAAACTGCTAAAGGTAGAATTAGTGTCTTAAGTTCTGTGCTTCTGACACTCTTACCAGATACCACTAGACTTTCTTCAAATCAGGCTGTGACTTAACTCCCCGAAGATGCAATTATTTTGGCTGGCTAAGATTGTAAAGGGTGAAGAGGAAAACCATTTCTCATAAAAGTTCTGCTAAAGGTAGAATTAGTGTCTTAAGTTCTGTGCTTCTGACACTCTTACCAGATACCACTAGACTTTCTTCAAATCAGGCTGTGACTTAACTCCCCGAAGATGCAATTATTTTGGCTGGCTAAGATTGTAAAGGGTGAAGAGGAAAACCATTTCTCATAAAAGTTCTGCTAAAGGTAGAATTAGTGTCTTAAGTTCTGTGCTTCTGACACTCTTACCAGATACCACTAGACTTTCTTCAAATCAGGCTGTGACTTAACTCCCCGAAGATGCAATTATTTTGGCTGGCTAAGATTGTTGTGGCTGCCCTCACGAGTTTCCTATTGTAGCCTTCTCTGCCCTTGTTTGTGACCTTGGTGTCATCTTAGACCAAGAACTCTGCTTCTGTAAGCATATCTCTACTTTGTTTTGAGTTTGTAGGCAATTGGCTGATACTTGGTGTTTTATTTATTTTTAGGATATACCGTCATCCATGATGGCTGAACTTCCTAGAATTCACTCGTCTCCTGCCATACGGGTTTGTAACTGTCTGCTAATTGGTTGTGCAGTTTAGCAGTCTTTGTTTTTCTTGTGTGACTCCTTGATTTTGTAATATTTCTAATTAATGTTCTATAAACTACTGTGTGAAATTTGGATTTTCGTAACAGTTGATTCTCATTTTGATTACAAACTGGGAGGTTATTTAGTCTTTTTTGCAAAATCTGAGACAACAGCTTATGATATCACAAGGAATGAGTATGAAATTAGCTGCAAATGTTTAGCCATCGAACTGTTATAATTTTTTATATCTGCAGCTCTTGATCTAAATAAAGTAGCTGGATAAATAGGGTTTTCACGTAATTTATGTGTTCAGAAGTTGCAAGCAATCTTGAAGGCTGAAAACCATTGGTTTGACTGATATTCATATTTAATCAAAGTGAGCAGTTTCTTTGTAGTGAAATGATATTTGAAAATATTCATTGACGTGGGTAGAGAAGAAATTTGATACCATGAAGACCATTCATGTGCAGCCCATGTAATATTTGCGTGGAAGTTAATCAAAGAAATAGCTGACATGTATTTGTGTTTTTCTTGCATGTTGCAGCTGGATACAGGACAGGTATGTGAAGAAATCTAATTTTCGTGTATGTTCAAATGCAGACTTTTTGCACAGTTTAATTAATAAGTAAGATGCTTAAAACTTTAGAATTGGATTTAAACATTGCAGTATAGAAGTCCAACTTAGAATGAGAAGAATGACAGAATAAGATAGGTAAATGCTTTTAAATCTATGTAATGTTTTGCATACAAAACTTGCTTCACTTTTCATTTTTATTGTCACACTTTTCAACTTTGCTAATCATGCTGGTCTTCAGTATGAGTGCAATCTTTTAGTAGTGAACTGGAAGTGTGCCGCGTTTGCATGGAGAATTGTTCGTGTGTTTCGAAGAATTTGTGTGTTGCAAATTCTTGCAGCACATGTCCATATCATCCTTGTTAAAGTTGTTTAAATTTTTTTAAAATATATTTTGTATGAAACTTGCATTGTGTGTCGCCAAAATTTTGTTGCAAGGTTTTGTGTGTCGTGCGCCAAAAGGCGCATCTGTTTTTAGGGTATGTTTTGGTTGGTTTGTAGTTTGTTGGGAGCACCTCTGAGTAGGCTTCTTGAAGGGGCGCTATATAAGTTTTCTGAATGAATGAAAACGATTTGCATCTAATATTGATTAATTAGTTGAATATGGACGAAGTACCAATAGAGTTATTTAAAGCAGCAGGAGAGACTGCACTGGATCGCATGCATCTTATTTGCAAGGAGTTATGGGAATCGGGAGAATGGCCAGAGGATTGGACGAATTCAATCTTTATACCGATACCTAAAAAAGGAGACCTGGGTAATTGTGGAAATTACAGAACCATAGCCCTGGTATCTCATGCCAGTAAGGTTATTCTGAGGATCATACTGGAGAGAATAAGAGGGAAAACGGAATCAGAACTTGCAGACGAACAGGCCGGTTTCAGAAGAGGAAGAGGCACCAGAGACCAACTAACAAATCTTAGAATTATCATGCAGAAAATGCATGACCACCAGCAACCGTTATACATGTGTTTCGTGGACTTTACAAAAGCGTTTGACTGTATATCACATGAACAGTTATGGATGACAATGGCCGAAATGGGTTTCCCTGCACATATCATTGATCTACTGAACAAATTATACTGCAAACAACAAGCTAAAGTAAAGGTTGCAGGTACACTATCAGGAGGTTTCAGAATAAAGAAGGGAGTAAGACAGGGATGTGTGATGTCACCTCATTTGTTCAACATCATGGCAGAGATGGTCATGAGAGAGGCACTGGAGGGATGGCAAGAAGGAATACGGATAGGAGGCAGGGTCATTACTAACCTAAGATACGCAGATGATATAGTACTATTAGCAGGAACAGAATTGGAGTTGCAAGAACTAACAGAACGATTACATCAAGCAGGAGAGAAGAGAGGTCTGAGGATAAACATGGATAAAACTAAAGTCATGACACAAAAAGATAGAACGTGTAATATTGAAATTGGAGGGAAAAAACTGGAACAGGTGGACACCTTCCATTACCTGGGATCAATGATAACTGAAGACGCAGATAGCAGCAAAGATATACGAGAAAAACTAGCAAGAGGACTCAACACAGGAACAGCGTTGAAGACAATATGGAAAAGTCATAATATAAAAATGATTACCAAGATCAGACTTAGGCGTAAAAAAAAAAGTGTTGTGTTTCCGGTAACGCGACCGACCCATTTTTACGGCCGCGACCCAAATATTTTTGTAAAAAAATTTTATTAAAAAAAAATTTTTTTTCAAAAATTTTTTTTTTCCCCAAAAAAATTTAAATTTTTTTTCAAAAAATCTTTTTTTAACATTTGTATTGACATAACATAAGAGACGTCAACAAAATGAAATTAATAGGACTGTTTCTAGAGCTGTTTTAGGTGCAGACAGTCGGGAAATAGGCAGTTTATACTTGCTTAGAACACGTACTTTGTTTCAGCGTGCAAAAAAGACTAGTGGGGTATACTTTTTCGGATAGTCACTGCATAAAAATATTTTACAAAATAAAAATATTTTCCGACCTACCTACCCAATTTTTTTTAGCTCTGTTACCGGAAACACAGCATTTTTTTTAAGGCCTTATGAAGGCGTTGGTATGGCCAGTGGCGACTTATGGGTGTGAAAGTTGGACGATCAGAAAAAGAGAAGAAGACAGAATAAATGCTTTTGAAATGAAATGCCTAAGAAAGATCTTGAGAGTACAATGGACGGAAAAAAGAACAAACGAATGGGTATTGGAGAAAACTGGAACAGAAAGAACCTTATTGAACTCGATAAAAAGAAGGAAACTCATTTACTTCGGTCATTTGATGAGAAAACAGGGGGGCTGTATGGAGAAGGAAATAATACAGGGTACGATGTCGGGATCAAGGGCAAGGGGAAGACCGAGGATGGGTTGGATCGCTAATGTCATCACATGGATGGAACTACCATTCGAGCAGATATTGAAGGAGACGGAGGACAGGAAAAAGTGGCGAAGACATGTCCATGAAGCGACCAACCCTCGAATCGAGGAAGGTTAAAGACAAGACAAGACAAGTTGAATAACTGTGTTAGTCAGTTAGTTGTTGTTTGTTGTATAGGAGTCGCAAGATGTTCCAGATCAGAAGATTCCACGACAGACCGGTAGCATGGTCGCCCATCACGATGACATCGTCACTCGAATGAAAAATATCGAACTTGTTGAAATTGGACGACATCAGATCAAGCCGTGGTACTTCTCACCTTATCCTCAGGTATCCTAATATTCCATCCATCAGTTTAAACAAGGAAATGTGAATGATATGATGTTATGATTAGTATTTGAACATGAAAACTTGCAGGAGTCTCCAAGCGAATGCAGTAATTTTGAAATGGGACAGTGTGATATGAGACAACTACTCTGCTGAATAACATTGTTCAATGAAGACTTTTGTTTCAGTAGTAATAATGTGTGATGGTTGGATATTAAATGTAGCACCACCAGTGAGATAACTAGGAGTGAGAAACAGTGGAAAACTGAGACCCAAAGATGTGTACAAGATCAGCAAGATTATAACAGTCACTAAAGAAATAACCAATTTAAGAGTTTTAGATATCATTTATGGTCTGCTTGCTTCTCCTTCGGTTGTTTTGAAGTTTTGGGTGACTCATTGTTCTACTCTGTTTCTAGTCTAGTCTTGCCACTGCTTCTCCTGTAATAGCTGCTAGCGACTGCTCACAACCCTGCCTTCTATCTGTCTTGTGGTGTTCCTCAACACTCTGTCACTTCTCTTCATCCTTCACACTGCACCCCTGTTGCAGACTGATTTGTTTGGTTTCAAACATGTGCAGAGCCCTGTTATATTACCTAACCCACTTGATGTGCATTGTTACAGGAAATGACGGCACTGCCCGTTATCTACATTTGTGAATTCTGCCTCAAGTACATGAAAAGTCCAAAATGTCTTGAACGACATCTGGTGAGAAATAAAACAAACGAATCTATAAGCTTAAAACATTATTAGAATATCTATTAAAATTATGAATATTTGTATTTTTATTTATTTATTTCCCCATTTCTATAGCGCCTCTTCAAGCTCTACTCAGAGGCGCTCCCAACTACAGCGTGGACATTGGATTTTTACACTCTAGCAATTGCGAGTGAAGGACTTGCTCAAGGTCTGACACACGTCGAAACAATGCTATTAACTGCCACATTTCTACAGCGCAAAGCTTCGTCTCACTGTTGTGCAATGAAAGTAGCTATTATAAAATGGGAAGTTTTGGGTGCGAAAGCGTTCCTGGGACAGCTCTTCAAAATCCACTTAAGTTCCGTCTTTAGCACTTATAATACGAATCTGGTATGCAGTTCTTAGAAAAATTTATGTTGAGTCTCAGTGTCATTAACACAGCTTATTTAAATCGATGAGTTGTTTTAAGAAAATTCAAATGCAATTGTTTTTGTTTTTGTTTAACAGGCCAAGTGTCCAATGAATCATCCACCAGGAAATGAAATCTATAGAAAAAATAACATATCGTTCTTTGAAATAGATGGTCGTAAGAACAAAGTAGGCACTGAAAATGTCTATTTTCTTGCATTAAATATTGGGTTTGATGTACTGCTTGGCAATTGTGCCATTTAAAAGTTGATGATGGCTGATTGATTGACAGGAAGACTTCAACCTGCACTCTGTGTATTAGTTACAAAAGCACCAAACCGACCAGACCTGTATGTTGCCTTATTATGACTGCTGCACTGCATGTATTTTTTATTGTACTGCTGCAGTACCACATTCTGCATAATTTGCTTCTAAGTCGTTTTCTGAACTACATTGCTTGTTTGAGTAACAATTTGAGTGGTTTCTACCACCTTCAGAGCAAATGGAAGTTGAAAATCTGCCCTTAATAATACTATTAATGTTACCATATGTTGAAAAACGATCATTTTCATTAGTCTGTAAAAGAGTGTGTCAGTTTTTTATAATAATATTGATGATTGACAAATCACAGTAAGTAATATTGAAACATGACGGAACAAATTTTGGGATCGTATTGATCGCGTCTTGGCAGCGTGTTTGGTGTTGCCTCTAGGGAGTGGAAGGTTGAGTCAACCTAGAGGGACTGCGGGACAGTGCGGGTGTCAAACTGCATCTTTCAAAATTTATTTATTTGTTCTTTAAGCCAGAGTGTTACTATCTAGTTACCCCTGTTACCTATTGTAGACTCTCTGCATTCTAAACTGTCAATGTGAGGAAGTGTTTCAAATGCAAGTAAATTAACTACTCTGTCATTGTGTCTTCCACCAGACGTACGCACAGAACCTGTGTCTTCTTGCGAAGTTGTTTCTTGATCATAAGACGCTCTATTATGACACAGACCCCTTCCTCTTTTACGTGATGTGCGAACTGGATTCAATTGGATTTCACATTGTCGGATACTTCTCAAAGGTGAGAACGTTGTTGGTTATTTATGGCTGAGCTTTGTTTGTTTAGAAAGCATTGTGTAAATATTTCCAGTTCTGTTGGTTTCTGTTGATTTGTATTTGATTTGTGAAATTCAGAGTACAGAAGAAGATAACAGGAAATGGTTCAAGATGAAATTGAAATACAAACATTTATTGGAAGAAAGCATAAAGAGAGATAATCGAGAGATTGAAAAGTGAAATTTGTATGTTGGGAAGCAAAACAGCGATGAAAACAGATGATTATATGAGTGTTATTGATAAAATGAAAATTGCTGAAGCTGAAAATCCAAAAAAATTAATGAAGGAGATGTGATTCGTTAGATGAACTAAGATATCATCATCTGCCCCAAATAATTTCTGGTTATCAGCCACACACATTGAATTTTAAAAGTCCACATTCAATGCTCAAGAATGCAGTGGGCGTAGATTGGAGTTTTTTTAAGCTGACTTCGACAAATGTCAATTGGAATGAGTATTTATATCTGTTTGCTGTTTGTCTGTCATTCAGGAAAAGGAGTCAACAGAAGATTACAACGTTGCCTGCATCTTGACTCTTCCTCCGTATCAACGCAAGGGATATGGCAAACTGCTCATAGAATTTAGTAAGACTTTTCAAGAAGCTAAAAATTTGTTAATGGCCCCGATCTGTCAGTGGACCTGCAGTGACTGTTACATCATTAGCTGTGTCGTTCATAGGGAAGAGAAAATCACATTGCACTTAAGTAATATATATATATCGCCAAAAACACTAGGCATTTTGTAGAAATGTATTGCAAACTAAAGTAAAAAATCAGTTATGTATCAATATAACCTCTGTTGTTACAGTGGTGTTACTTAGCTATTGTAAATAAGATTTTTATGATCTTATCGAGTCTTCATTTGTGTTTGCATCAGCGACTTGAGCATCATGGTTTTGAATTCGTAGATCACAGCATTGAACATTCTTATATATTCAATCGTTGTCTGTAAGTTCGCAATTCTTTCTGCTCAGTGGTGAAGAGACGGATGAAATTGAGTCCTTGAATCCACAAGTAGACCGGCAAAGGGATAAAGCTGTATCAGCTGAATCTTCTCATTCCCAAATCCCACCATAGAGGATTAACATAATAATTAATTATTTTAGGCAGAATGCTGTGTTGGATTGGAATTCTAAGAGTATTGGTTACTTATGAGAGGAGACTCTTATGAGAGCTATCATAGAAGGAAGAATGGAGAGCAAGAGGAAGACCTCAAAAGATGATGTTGCTGAACCAGGTGTTGATGGGCGGGAAAAGGGCAGTGAATCAGATTGGCACCATTGGATTATTGAGTCTGCTGCAGGGGGGGCAGAGGATTCGGAGATGAATCTGTAATAGATGATGGAAAATTAAGATAGGCATGTAAGAAATCACGGTATATGAAAGTACATGAAAGCAGACTTCATTAACATGTATATTAGAAGCAGTTTATTACATTCATTTGAAGTGGTGTATGTCTTGATATATTTGCTAATCTATGAAACTTAGGTTATGAGTTGTCAAAGATCGAAGGAAAGACTGGATCTCCAGAGAAGCCACTGTCAGATCTTGGTCTTCTGTCGTACCGCAGCTACTGGTCGCAAACAATACTCGACATTCTGCTCGGTTTAAAACCTTCAGAAACAGGAGAACAACCAATGATTACCATCAAGTAATGACGTCTTTTACTTCTGGTCCATTGTTATTAATATTTAGAAGATAATGGTAAATTTGTATTCCGCATCATAGTTGAACTGTTGAGACTTTCTAGGTACATGAAAAACACTTACTCTGTGATCTGCTTGACAATGATTGTTTTATTCTTCTACCTCAATAAATATTTTAGCCCCTGGGCATGCCATTTTTGCTTGTCACTACAGAGCATAGATGAATATTGCTTTACCTCCTAGGATGAGGACTGTTTTTATTATGACAAAAGCTGCATAAGCAATATGTTTTGGTAAAGTAATACAGTGTTTGTAACTGCAAAGTTGTATGACACTTGTTGTTGTTGGTGCTTACACTACAACTAGCCTATGTGTTCATGAGAAACAAGATCATCGATGAGCTAGTGATCCTTACTCATCATTAGAGTATAATTAATGAGTGTTATTTTCTTCTTACGTACTGCAGTGAAATCTCAGAGCTTTCAAGTATCAAGAAGGAGGATGTTATATCGACGCTACAGCATCTGAATCTGATCAACTACTACAAGGGACAGTACATAGTGACAGTAACGAAGGAAGCGATGGATACTCACGAGAAGGCGTCGGCGAAACGCACCATCAGAATCGACCCGAAATGTTTGCACTGGCAGCCGAAAGACTGGAACAAACGTGGAAAGTGGTAGCAGAGCTCTAATGTGGACTTGCGATTGATGTAATTATGATAGTGCTACCGTACAAAGTTTGATTGGTTGTGGCACAAGTGCTGTTGGACTGAAAAAGCATTTGGTGTTGGTAACAGCTAGTAATGGCTTGTCTTGTGAGTTTCAGAAGTCGTATTGTAGAGACATGGTAACCGATTAATTACTGCAATGTATGAATTTCATTACCATGGGAACGAAGGAAACGTCTTCTGTACAAACTGAATTTAGCGTTATTTTGATGGAATTGAGTATCTGCGTTAGTGTGTTACAAGATTTACCTTTGGTTTGGATTGGTATGTGATCAAAAAAAATTAGCACAGAGACTGTTTTGCAGGTTGATTAATTGCCTGGCATCGTGTACTTTGCTACTTGTATCGGATAATTAATTTTATGTGATGATCTTGAACAGTTCAATATTCAGGACAGCTGTCTAGTATATGATAAACTTTGCTTCATGCATGATTTTGAACAGAACTCTGTATGTAGTGTCTGTTGGTCATTAGAGATGTGAAAATTGGAAATTCTGTTGTCTTATTACAACAAATGTCATTATATTGAATTTCATGGAATATTCATAACAGTTCCATGTATCTGTTTTTGTGTAGCGAGCATAGGGTGAACCCTGCTCGAGCACGTGATGCATATTTGAATGGGAAGCACACATTTTATAGTCTCCATAATATTACGAACTGTGCTAACCCAAAGTGAAATCTCCATCTCTGACGCTTAGAGGTGTACGCTGTAGCGAACGTAAATTAGCCATAGGTCCATTTTCAGTTTCCTCGCATTTCATAAGAAAACTTACATCGTCTGATGACTAATACACCCCCGCCCCTATCTGATGCAATTTTACCTTTGGTGTCAGTGCATTCAGTGTTGTCAAAAGCCACTTGTCGTCATCAACCACCTCTCAGAAGTTCTTTGATTTACGTCAATAAAGCAAAGCTAGGGTACAAAGGCTATGTAGCCTAACTTACGACGATGATGATCTCAAAGGCAGATACAGTACTTTTTGCCACCATGGGATGAGATGAGTGAGGTGATTTCCCATTGCCTACCTCACAGACAATTGTGGGTGAGCAACTTGTGGGTTAAAATCTGCCATGCAGTACTTTTTGCCACCATGGGATGAGATGAGTGAGGTGATTTCCCATTGCCTACCTCACAGACAATTGTGGGTGAGCAACTTGTGGGTTAAAATCTGTACACAGTAATTTGCACACTATTCTTATGGTCAGTGATGTTGTGTTTACTTAGTGAAAACATGTTTGAATAACATGAAAAAGTTAGACATGCAAAGTTTATACCAAAACAAAATACAAGAATTCTAAGTATATTAAGAAGTATATTCTTTATTTTTAACCAGCTGCCAAACAGCATTCTGGTGAATAAGTATCACATATAAATTTCACATTAGTCATCAAAATTATTAAGCTTAAAATTATTAAACAAACTAATTAACATGTAAATAGCAGTCCAATTATAAATGTCTTCGCAATACTGGGTCATGATGCCTGGGCAGACTCGTAGCAGCATATTAAATGTCGTTAACATTCCTATTTATGTATGCATCTGAAAAATGGGCATCAGTATGTAGGCCTAAGAAAGACTCCTATAGCTGTCAGAAAATTCAGCCTTGTAGCAACCCTTCAAGAGCAATAAGCTAAATAATTAAAAATTTAATAAGGCATTCTCTTCTAAGCGTTCTTCCGACGCTGCTTCTATTTCGTTCGTTTTTATTTAAATATTTCCCCATTGTCTTCATTGTTTTGCTTCAGATTGCTAGGGCGTATCTGGTCTGTGTTAATGCGCTATAAAATTAAGCACATTAGACTTATATTGGGCTTAATATTATTCTAAAGTTGCGACTTGCATACGTGTTATTGGCGAATTTGGCGTTGTTGTTCGAAAGTTGGTTTATAAACCATAATTATTTGTAAATCTAGACCAATTTTCGTTTCTTTCAGTTAATGTAAGTCAGATTCAAACTGTGTAACTTTCATCAGATTTAATGTGATTTGAGCAAAAACATCAGGAGAAAGAAGATCGAGGTGAATGGGGCATGTGTGTCTAAGGATGAGGATTAGAGAGATAGATAGATAGCTAATATTATAAGTCAAACAAGTGATGTGCTAGAATTCTGGAAGGAGAGGAAAAAGAGGAAGACCAAGGGGAAATTGACTGGGAACTAACAGAGAGACTCGGGATGCCCGGAGATGTCGTGGCATACCTAGAGTATCGTAGGCAGAACCTTACGGCCTTGATTTTGCGCTGTGATTGGTTAGCCTTTAATAGATGGGGCTAATTATGGGTGCGATCCGAAACCCGAATCCCCGAAACGAATATCGACCGGATCCCCAAAATCGATTTTCTAAATGCGACAACGCGCAGCCTTAAGGTGTTTAAACATTAAAGATGCGTTATCAACAATACGAGCAGTTCTATTATGTCATGAATTTAAATTAGCTTACACACTGAATTCATCAATGTAGCATGCTCTTTAATTGCTTTAAAAAACTTTTTCTAGGGTAGAGCTTTGCATTACATGATATATATATTCTATGGTTTGCTTCGGCATTAAACTACGATGTAGTGTCCGCACTGTAGTTGGGAGCACCTCTGAGTAAAGAGCTTGACGGGGTGCTATAGCAAATGCGAGAAATAAATAAACAAATAAAATAAATATATATTATGACTTTATTTGTAGGATTTACCTCAGCTATACTGGAATAAAGAGTGATGAATTCTGGACAAAGTGAGCAACTGATAAATAATCTTTGTATTAGAAATCGGTACAAAGACCAGGTTCTTGAAAATCGATGTCGCGAATTGCGAGCTGCGCACGAGACGTTGTGGAAGTTGAAACGACAATGCAGCTATTTGACAGAGATGCTTGACAAGAAGGAGAAAGATTACTCGGATGTCACTGCAAATATGGAACGGAGTAAAGAATCGAGCATTGTGTGCTGTCCAGATTTGTTAGCAGGCGGCCAGAACAGCTGCGATAAAAGAATATTGTATTCAGAAGTAAGAAAATTTCAGCAGGAAGTATTGCAGATACAGGGACTTTCTGTGGCAAGCACTTCAGCAGATTCAAATGTTTCAAAAGGCATCAGTGATGGCTTGCTCACTGATGGTGAAAGTTTAAAGGTACCATCTCAGGCGTCGGTGTTGTTGCATGATGCACCAAAACCAAGTAATAGTTCACAGAATTTGACTGAAGAGCAGAGAAAAGATGTAGAGTTGGATGTGATGGCCTTTGAAAAGGAGGAACTTCAGATGGAGCTGGCCTGTGTCCTTCAAGAGAAAGTTCGTGCTTCTGAGGATTGTGCATTGTTGAGAACGCAGCTGGAAGTTTCTAACCACCGCATAGAAGAACTGCAGAAACAGGCTGCTGAGAAAAGCCATGGTTTTGAAATGATTTCTGGGAGGCTGACACAATGTGAAGAGCAGCTAAAGAGCTACAGCCAAATGGTGAATGATCTTGAAAAGATAGTTCAGTCAAAGGAAGTGGCGAGAAATGAAAGTGACGCAAAGATAGAAGAACTCGAGGAGTTGTTGATGGTGCTCCAGAGTGAGAAGACAGAAGAAGCAGAGAGGACATGCCTTGAAACAGATGTCGCCAAGCATGATTCTGACTTTAGTGATATGGTTCAAGAGAAAGAAAACATGATTGGTCAACTGATATGCGAAAAAGATGAACTTGACGAGCGGATGGCAAGCCAGAAAAATTTTGTGGTTGGCTTACAAAGGAGGATAACTGAGCTGGAAGAAATACTGCATCAGTCAAACAAAAGACCAGAAGGAGCAAAGGCTGAAGAATGGGCAAAGGAGAGGAAGGAACTCATGGAGCAAGTTGAGATACTTGGAGGTCAGTTTGCTCAACTTCAGAGGGAGCTGAATGGTAGTCAGCAGAGTGATGGGTTGCAGTCACAGCAAATGTCGCAGTATTTTACACTTCAGGTTGAGAATTTGACATTGCAGACAGAAAAGGAAGACCTTGAAAACAGATTGAGGCAATCAACAGAGGAATCTATCTACCTGAAGGAATGCAATAAAAAGTTGGAAAATCAGGTGAAATGTGTTGAGGAAAGTGCTGGCAAAAGTCAAGAGCTCTTGAAGCAAAAGCAACGGTTTCTATTTGAAAGGTCACAACTTTTACATTCAATTGAGAACTTGCAAAAGGAACTCAAGGAACAACACATGCTTCGAGCAAAGTTTGAAGATCAGATTAAATTGCTGGAGAGCCAGAATGCTGAACTGCTTGCTCAGCTGTTGGTATTCGAAGATAGAAATACAGATGTTGTAGGTCAGTTAAGACATCAGCTAGAGATAGCAAACAGAGAAATTGAAGTCCTGACCTGCACATTAGCGGAATCATCTGGCTATTTAAAGGAACTGAAAGCACAAAATCAGAAATTGCAGTTGGAAAGTTTTCAGATCACTGGAGCCCTCGGAAGAACAGAGGAGGAGTTTCGTAAAGCAAGAACGCAAGATGTGGAAAGAATCAGCTTTCTTCAGACTCAGTTGGAACACGATCTTGAGGAAAGGAAAAACCTTCAGAGTGAACTGAAATCGACAAAATTAAAACTTAGCGTCTTGGAAAATCAACTTGAAAAAACATTTGCTCAAAATGTCAAACTAGATAATCAATTGACGATTGGAAAGAAGGAACTGGATGAGAAACGAAACTTAAATCTACTTTTGGAATCAGAAATAAGGAAGCTGCTTTCAGACATTGATCTTCTTAGGAGTACCACAATGGTAAAGAGCACTCCTGTGGAAGGTGGCTTGGTAGATGACTTCACAACACCATCTCAGAAACGCTTGAAAATGTGCCAAAGTTCTGAACGAAAGCAAAATCTCTCAACAACACAGTTACTTCAGACGCCATCCTCAACTCAGAAATCTCGACAGTTTGCTCCACTTCGAACTCTTCAATTTAAGGAAAATGTGAATGCCTGCGTAGTTGTACCTGAATCGCCACCTACAGATCGTTATCTGGAACCACTTAACTACCGACAGGCCAAGACTCCTGGTAAACTGATCTCTGATAATTTTACAGGTCTGAATTTAATGTAACTGAAAACAGTGTTATTTTTATGACAAATCAATGTTATTATTATTCAAGCCTCTTAATATTTAGAATTTACAATGAAGCACCATTAACAAGGCCAGTTTGCGTGCAGTTCTACCATGATTCCTGAGGTTAAAACACACGCATCATTACACATGATAGCTTATTGAAAATTATAGCACTGATATAGTGATGATGTTGGAAATTCTTTTGAAAATCTCAAAATTTCTCATCGAACGCTTGCCCACAATGCAACAGAATGAAAGTGGAGCACGACTTCATATAAGGAATTCTATTTTCTATATTTTATTATGTGCCTCAATACATTCTTACTGCAAGTGTTAACTAATGTAAACTCTTTGCCTATGTTGATAAAAATCAGTGATTTTTCTTTAAAAAGTCAATTTTTTGCTTTGTGGTTTAATTTCTGCCTTTCTTAGAACAGATTTTTTTCTCTTTCCTGTAGCTTCCGTATCTTATGAGTCTAAAGAAAAGTACCAGCCAAGCGTCCTTGGGCTTCAGAACCGTGCTGTACATGAACAGGTTAGGTCTTTATTCAGAGTTTTCCTGTGACAAATAGAACTGCCTTATAAATCAGTAGCTTGTATAATTTAAAGCCAGTTACAAGGGATGTAATGTTCTGCAATGTACTGATATGCTGCTACTGCAATCATGTATACCAGGCAATCAAGTGTACCAGTTTAAGCAGCTAGAAGGCTAAACCGTTGAGAGGTTTGCCATCTTTCTGGTCCATGCTGTACTGAGAATCGAAAATGATGACAGTCAGCTGAAGTTCCTAGCACTGAGTTATGCTTGCCCTTTGGCATTCCTCTGCTAGAGCATGCTGCATGAGATGATCCCTTATGTGCAGCATGAGAGAGACAAATGAAGCATGGGGTTTTGAGTGCGATGCACTTGAGGCTGGTGTGGGTCTACATAACAGGTAGTGCATGAAGATTGTAGAACCTGATTGTTGAGCATGTAATGTGCAAATAGTACAAGTATGTTGAGAATTTACATATTTTGGTCTATGCTGTTTCCAGATGTGTAAACTGGATAACAGAATAAATGTGGTCTATTGTAAGCCCCATACTTAACTGAGATGGTGACAGCACAGATGTTAGAATCCCATGCTGTGGCTGAACCACATGCATTCAGTTGTCAAGTGACCTTCTGGCCCTGTAGTCCTGCCACATTTTGCTGTTATGTATAATGTAACCTATTTTTTAGATATTAATGAGAAGAACTAGGTTATCTTAATTAAAAGTTTATTACCAAATTATAATGCGTTTTCTAGAATACAAAAGTAATGCACACACGATTTACAAGCATTTTTTATAATAAGCTTTGTTTAAATTTATTATTTTAATTTACAATTTGTATTGCTCTGTATTTTGAATTTGTGGCATTTGTTTTGTTATTGTTTTGGCAGCCTACATCTGTTCCTGAAGACCCGACAATCACACATTCTCGTTTATTAGCATCTGGGACACCAGTCTGTTCAAAGCCAATGCCGTCTGCTCGCCGATCCCTCTGTCTGACGCGCAGGAGTAATCTGCAAAAACTTTCTTTGAGGCCAACAGCAGATACAGACTAATCTCTCTTTACAAGTTGTGAAACACATGGAACGAGCTTTTCAGTAAAATATAGAATTGACAGAACTGCAACATTTGGAAAACTTGAGAAGTTCCACTTAATGGAAATGCATCACTGAGAAGTTTTTATTTTCGTGGTATTAAATGTTTGAGCTTGGTAGCTTCAATATTCATGGCTTTACAAAATCAGAATCGTTTTATTCTTTTTAGCTTAGTTTCAGTTATGACTTGATGATACACTCGAAGTAGATCGGTGATTTCTACAGTTGGATATTTGCTTACGTGACAAATGTAATTCTTGTTTCTGTAAATACAAAGGTGCATTGTAAGCTAGTAGGTAGCATGCTTGATTAATTATCAATGGACAGGTGTTGAAATACATGCTTGGTCATAGAGAGAGAGATAGCTGTTTCAAGATTTCTTTACAATTAGTGCTTGTTAGTTTGGATAGTGAAGGAGAATGCTGCCATCTGCCCTCGTAATTTCACTATCTTGGGCTTGGCATATAATGCACACAGAGGCGGCCGTAGGCATTTTTGCAGGGGGGGGGGGGCAATGTACAATGGTCACTGTACAAAATTTACCAAGAACTTGAAAAATGCAAGGCTGGAAATTTAGAACATGGGTAAATATTTTGAGAAGGTTTATAAATGTACATTATTCTGTTTCACTTTTATCATTAATATGGGACATTAGTATGTGTATAATCAGTATAGAAAAACAAGTGCCTGGATGCCCATATACCTTTCCATGCTGTGCTGACCAATAAGTGACAGGACAGCATTCAGATTTTAAAATAAGGGCATGACGCCCTCCATGACCATCCAGTCACACTTTAAACCCTGTGTATAATTAGTGCTTTAGTGCAAAGAAATTTGTTAAAAAACCAAAAAGTAGTAAACAAATAGGTATTGGTTTTCCAGGGGTTTGCCCCTTGTGCAGGCACCCGTGTGTGCACATGCATTAAATGTTAATGTACACACTTGTAAAGCAGTCATGAATAACATGGCTTTGACCTGCTTAGTTTTCATCAACTTAATTGGGCAGAATTCCTAACCACTGTGCCGGTTAACATAGTTTTGAGTCAACTTTGAATGGCATTTGACCTTCCATCATCACTCTGACCTAACAAAATCTGTCTGTCACCCATCCCACACATGTTATATGAAACGCTACAGCTGCTGTAATTTAATAATGTCCACTTTACAAAGCTCAGAAGTGCACATCAAAGCCTGGTCACTGTTAAGTAGACAAGGGGAGTACGTTTTCAGTTTAGAGCAAGACAGTCTCATTAAGAGAGTTGTGAATATGAAAAGTTAGAGATTTACAGATAGAGGGACCAGCAACTGCAAGTTAAGGCTGGTCAAAGACGTGACATATACCAATGAGCATTATACTTTCCAGCAGATGCTTATTGAAGAAAGGATTGGCCTTTAACAGAGTTCCAATGTGTGACTAGGGATGATAAGTGGGAAGGCAGATGATCTGGGCATGATTTGTACAATGGAGATTGCCTGCTTGAAACAGCTACACTCAAGATAAGTCTGTAGAGAGTGAAGAGCAGATCTGTGTGATCTGGTTTTTGTACGAGAGTCCATGACAGTCTTGCATCCCATTGCAGTATTCTAATTATAGGGAACCGTGTACACTTGGAAGACCATGGAGTAGAGTTGCAGTATTCAGATATAGCATCAGAATAAAACTTGATATGATGCCGACTGCCGAGTAAGCGATTTAATTTTAAATTAAGCAACGTATTTTAGAGGAATTATTACTTGTGAAAACTAATGCATATCCGTTTCGCACTTAAACACAGATGTCGCGCCAACTTAAAACTGCTTCTGGTATTAAATACGTTGCTTAAAATCTCCATAGACAATTTTTCTCTTTGAAAATAATATTTTTCATCAAAATTTATATGTAATATAATTTAATGGAGGCGTTTGTCAAGTTAAAATGCTATATTTTGTGGTCCTTTATTTTCGCCCAGAGCTACCACATTGTAACTGAGTTTCCAGTTCCAAGTAGAGTAGATCAGTTAGGAGCTACAAAACTCAATTGTTCGGGCATTGGGACAAGGCTGCGATCGACGACGGCGTTGCTTGTTCGTCAGGTTTGAAATTTTCTTTTAAAACTAAACTTACGAAAGCTTACTCTGAAAGACACTGCCATAAATAACAAAATCAAAATCTGATCTGGCCAAATGCAATATCTGAGGCCATAATTTGTATGCGTTTGTCCGTAGTTTTGCACGCTTATGAGGTGGCATTTGCTGTTGTCCGTGGCGACTCGATTTTTTTAGTTGCACATTGCAATACAGAGCTGTTAGAAAATTTAGAAAGAGGGTTTGCCAGAGTGTGGCAATACATCTGCTTGGACAGCATGGGGCCTAAACATCAAAAGATGTCAAAGTAATGCGATTCTTCGCGTTGTTACTGTTTATTTTTGCGTTGCTACGCGAATTTGTAAGCTCGATGCAATACCATCTTGTCAAATTGACATCGTGCTAATTTGGAGACTAGAAAAACCGTTCAAAGACAGTCTAAATGTGTAGTTTTCAAACATGTATGCAGAATTTTAGACTGTTTATTAACTTTCTAACATTGTCCCGAATCTTGTTAATGTTGATTGGGGGAAAATTGTCTCTAGAGTTCTTTACAAACATATTTCGAAAGAATAACTATCGAATCAATTACAATTATTGATTGTTCTCTGTTACTTTTGTTTTTGTAAAGTTTATTTTGCCTATCTCAATATATCAGGTTACAGTTTGTCAACTTGTTTATGCTCATTAAACAAATACACACTTCATGCAAGTCACCTGTGCCGACACTAGCAGTTTTATGTTTATTTCATTGATGATTTTGATAAATAGTATTGGATGTAAACATTTGAGCAGTATTTAATGTTATTCTTTTGAATTTTGCTGGTGATTTAGGTCTTGATGCTGAAAGGTTTCACTCTAACTCGGCTTGTCTCTGGTGGCAACAGGCGAGTTCTTTTCAACTGTACAGTCTTTTTTGTTCGGTCGTCATCATCAACAACTGTCTGTCTCTTACATGCTACCTCTGTTCTAACATCCGTTCCCTGCAACAGCAGGTCCTTCCCAAATCGAGTTCGATATCCGAAACCGTTTCTTTCCGCCTGTGCATTTGCCCGGCCTTTTGTCTCCGACGGTGATTTGGACGATATGGCGTCGAATCGCTTCGCCTGTGATTACGCTCGGCTGGGAACGTCGAGCTGTAAGAAGTGTAAGCAGAAATTGGAGAAGGGTGGGCTGAGATTGGCCAAGGTCACTGCGAACCCATTTTCGGATGGTGAGGGAGACATGAAGCAGTACTACCACGCAAAGTGCCTGTTTGAGACGTTCCTGAGATCCAAGGCGACGACGAAAGTTATTGAGGATCCCGATGATGTGGAAGGATTCGATGACCTGAAGGACAAAGACCAAAAGATGATTAACGAACTAATTAAAGGTGAGCCAACTGTTGCCTGCACTGACCATGCTGATTGATATCAGAGTTTGCATCAATCGTTGTGGTGCTAGTGCATTCTACGACTACTATATAATAATAATAATAATAATAATAATAATAATAACAATGACGATTTCTGTGGCGCTGTAACACAGCCTTGCCGTTATAAGGGCACCTCACATACTAAACTAAACAGCAGGATAGGCCTTAAATATATATTCAGATGACAGATTTATGGATTTTAACCCTTTGAACCCGACGGGCCGGTTTTCTGGCCTGTTATTCATAGAGTTACGGGAGCTCCGGGTTCAAAGGGTTAAAGATCTTAGATCAATTGTGTGCGCCTTAATATTGTTGATGTTTTTATTATTAGTTTTACCTGAGGTCCAATTGAATCCTTGAGATTTAAAAAATTATGGATTGCATGTTATTATTACTATTGTTGTTATTATTACCTGGTACTTTTAAAAATTGCATTGCAATAAAAATGATTAAGTACTGTAATGCATTGCATTAAACTGTGTAGACCTGGTTTATTTAATCTGAAATCATTTTTTTGTTGTAGACCTGAGCCTCCAGAAGAAAACGACGAAGCGAGCTACTCCCAAGAAAACGGCTCCAGCAGCAGCAGCAGCCGCAGCAGCAGCCAGTGCTAAACCTGAACCCATGGACACCGGAGATGTCAGTGAAGCTGCGGAAAAGGACAACTCCTTCCGCCAGTTTCGGAAGCTGTGTGCTGACCTAGCCGAGGAAAACAGCCATAATGGCAAAACGTCTATTGTGGAAAAATACATCACTAAAGGGTCCACTGGAGGTAGTTGGCAGGAGTTACATTATCACTGGAATATAGTGTACAATTTTTCATTAAGTTGCTATTCTGTTCTGTTCCATTCTATTCTATTTGCAGCCTTATAAAACGACTTTCGCACGCAGTTCAACCTAATTAGAGGCACTGCCAGTGTGGAGAACTGCTCGAAAAAAAAATAATTATTTAGAGATCGGTTTGAAGCAACAGTGCCTCACTCTTCAGCAATGTCAGTTCAAATGGTGTTGCCCAAGACTACCTGCAAGAGCTCTGTTGCTGCATGCGTATCCAAGGCCGCCGTCCCTCTGTTCTGCACGGGGCGCTCTTAGTTTTATCTGCACAAACTGCAACTATGCAGATCGAGACTTTGTGATGGACCCAGTGGTCTGGAAGTACATTTGGACTTCCAGTTTCGTCTGCTTTCTGCAACTCTTACTGAAGCATTTTTTATTTTTTTGCAGAGGTGTCTTATTTTGGAGGGTTAGGAATAGGTATTCCTCTATTTTATTTATAAAGATGTCTTGTCATTTGAAAGGTGTATAGGTGGGTTCTCATTTGGACATGTTAATAAGGTTTGTGGTAACACGTGTGTTCTCGTTTTTATAGAAAGGTGTGTTGTAATTGGGAGATGTTAAACTGCATGTCGCCATTGGGGTATATTAGAAGGGTGCTGTATCGTTTGGTAGGGTTAAACGCTTTGCTGTAATTTTTTAGGTTGAAACGTGTGTTGTCATTTGATCAGGTAAAACAGTTATATTCTGTAATTTTAGCAATTAACCCGTTTACCGTGTAATAAAAATTTTCTTAGTAAAAATTGGACGAGTTAACTCGGGGATCACGGTAAAGGGGTTAAATTGAGATGTCCTGTCATTTGTAGATGGTTTCCATGGTGACCTTCATCTGCTGCTGAAGCTGCTTCTGGCAGGAGTCATCAAGACAGTCTACAATCTGAAGAGTAAGCAGCTCGTCAAGCATTTCAGCCAGGTATGCTTCAACCACTGATTTTTTATGTAATTTATGGGTGCAGGACACTGCAGATGCTGGAAGGCAGCATCTGGTCATGCAGTATGTGACCCTCATCCACCAGGACAGCAGTAAAGAGATTGGAATCTGCCTTTGAACATAGCTGTTCAAAGGCGAGAGTGTCCTCAGGGAGAAAATAGAATCGAATTATTTTAAAATCCTTCCCTGTTGCTGTACTTTTGAGTAGTCGCTTATAGATGACTCATGGTATCCTGAGACGAAATGACATCATTATGGTCATAGATGGACCCTGATGTCTGCTTTAACTAGGTAGATTTATAGTTTATCTTGTAATGGCTTCTTTCTGTTTCTACAGATATTTAAGGCCGATCTTGACGAGATGGTTGAAGACTTGGATCAGGGCGATGCAGCCGAAACCGTCCGTACGTTCTTCGAGACAAGTCGCGCCTGTCCGCCAAAGACGAAGAGTACACTGAGCATACAAGACGTGAGTTGCATCGTATTTATCAGCATCTTGGGGATCGTCCAATAATCACACCCGCATAAGGGGTCACCCAAGCGTATTTTGAGAACTTCTCATGTGAGCCTTCTATAATTATCAGTCAACAGAATACGAAAGTTTGAGAAGCATTAGGCTAGTAGATAGGGAATTAAAGTAGAGAAATGATGGTGGTAGTAAATAGTATCTTCATGAATCAGTTTTGATTTTTTCTTTTCTAAATTTTTACAGGTTGATGAATATCTTAATGAGTTGAGTCAGTACACCCGCGATGATGACCAACAGAAGTGCCTTGGAAAAATCGCCAAGAGGTATTAATAATAATAATAATAACAATGACAATGACGATTTCTATGGTGCCGTAACACAGCCATGCCGTTGCAAGGGCGCCACACATACTAGACTAAACTGCAGGATAGGCCTTGAGGTATTGACTTCTCTTTTGGCCAAACTTTAGTGCCTTCAGATATTTTTACTTTGCTCCTCTCAACAAGATGAACTTCTTGTCCACTATGCCCGTACTTTTATCAGGCAGTGATGATGCACTTTCTTTGTTGCTGGTCCTGTGAACTGTTTCCATCTCTTCTCAATCTCCTTTCTTGGCTCTCAAACGGACGCTTCTGGAATTTGACTTACACAATGATTCAAATGCTTAGTAGCTATTGTTGCCTTGAGCATTCTTACTTTAGTGCCATAGATATCCTTACATTGAATTAAATTAGATTACAGTATTAAAGTTTGCTTATTTCAAATGTACAGAGCTGGACTCGTCTGCTTACAATGTTACGACATGCGATGATTGTTGTTTTTTTGTGCAGAAGTACGTCGAATGATCTGAAGATGATCGTGCGTTTGATCCAACATGATCTGAGGATCAACTGTGGAGCTAAACTTGTGTACGGTCAAGTTCTTACTTACGAAGTTTAGAATATATCAACGTTTTCTCGCATTGCAACAAATAAGCAAATCACCAGCCTTGTGTTTGCTGCTAGATATGTGTTGTTTACTTATATGTCCCTAAATATTTATAATTTAAAGAATACATAAATGCAAGAATACATTTATATTCTTGTATTTGACATAATTTGTAACTTGTATATTGTGCCAGTGTCTAATGTGCAATGTTTCAATCAATGAGGCACCAAACAAAGGTATGAAGAGTCGTTGGTTGCCAAATAAATGATTTGATTTGATTTTTTATCTTCTATGGTAATTGAATGTGATTTTATAATGGGACAGTTTCATATTGTAGTTTTTTTTAAAATGTTTCAATATTCTAATATTCTTGTTTGCATTGCTGATCAGTGTGAAATAGCACAAAATGGTGCTGTTGTAAAAGGACTCCAAAGTGATTAATTTTAGCTACATGACTGATTGAGGAAGTAAAGACTGCAAATTATAACTATAGGGCCAAGGACAGAGCCTTGTTTCACTCCAGCAGTGCAATTATTTTATTGCAGTCATGGTACAGAAAAATTACAGTTTTAACATTAGCAGACAGGTAGCAAGGATGGCCCAACATGGATCAAGTCTGACCATATGTGTATGTTTGTGCATAAGGGCAGTTATGTAGTTCGAACAAGTGCACACTTGTCTTGTTTTTTATCTTTAAGGCTGGATGGGTTGGATCCAGAGGCGCATGACGCGTTCAAAGCATCTCGAAATCTGAAAGACGTCATTGACCGAGTTATGAAGTCGAAGGAGGAGGCAAGCCGAGGTGGAATAGCGAAGAAACTCAGCGTCCGAGCGAATCTCATGACCGCAGTTCAACCTATGCTCGTACGTTTCCTTGATCTAATGGCTTCTGAGTTACACTTCGAAAACGTTGGTCAGCTGGTGTTGCCTTGTGTAATGTGGATGGAGGGGAATGGGTTCAAGTCTCTGTTGAAGTGGTTACTGTACAGGAACCGTGAGCAATTTCTTCGCATTTGCTCAACATTATATTGATTAATGGTTGGTCGTAAGATTGCGGCGAATGACTGTCTACGTCCAGTGACTTGACTTTAGGATTTCATCATTTTATGTTGTTTGTGCATTAAATGCTGGTGCAAGTGATGTTGTTAGTTATAGTTAATTAGAATTACATTGATGTGACTGATCACATTGAGCTAATGTCTGACTCCAACATGTCATTGACTCACTTGTTTAAGCCATGTGCAATTTATTTCACTTTTGAAGTTGGAATATCTATAGAATCTGATCTCACTTCTACGTTGTTGCTTTGATTGGATGTGTAAGAAATCGTTGTTCAATCAAAAGTTAAATGACTGTCGTTTTTTTTATTTGATTGGTTTTCCTCAGGCGGAGGCTTGTAAGTCGGTGGAACAGGCGTTCAAGAAATGTCGTAACGGCATGTACGCCGAGATCAAGTACGATGGAGAGAGAGTGCAAGTTCACAAGCAGGGTGACGAGTTTCTCTATTACAGCCGCAGTCTGAAGCCGGTTCAGCCGCATAAGGTACAGGGTTAATGTCACCAACACATAAACGATTAAATTATCTGTGACACGTTAAAGGATTTTAGATGAGAATGTCAGTCGGTCTATATTTCAATGATCTTCTATATTTGGAACATCTCGCTTCAGTATGAGATGCAGAATCGATTGTTTTTGTGAGATTGGTAGCTGCACATCACGGATCGAGCAGTTGCACATCGTAGTGAGAAACAGGGGATGGATGAGGTCTATGAGCTCCTGTACGAGAAACACAGGCACTAGATCCAGTTTGCACTTTTTCGGTGCAGAGGGTAGGATAAGTGCACGCATGAAATTCGGTACTTTTAACGTCGTGGATGGTGTAAAGTCGGAGGTCAGTAGGTGGATAATCTGGCAGTGGAAGTCGTGGTAGTCACAGATGGATGTGATCTTAGCAGTCATTCTCTGTCTCCAAAAACGCGCCAGCTATGAAGGATGGTGTGTGCTCTTGATGGACAGATGAAACACTGCTAATGCATTTGCAAAAATAAATAGAGGAAGAAGACATTCTTAAAACAATCTGCCTTCTGTTCAAATTTTCCGAAGCAGCTGAAATGATTGGGTTTTTTTTGTTTATGTTGTTCCAGGTTCAACATTTTAAGGATTTCATACCCAAGGCATTTAAAAATGGTGCTGATCTGATCCTGGACAGCGAGGTTTTGTTAATAGACACGAAGACAAGTAAACCCCTTCCGTTTGGTACCCTTGGAAAGCATAAGGTCAGTGAGTCACCTTTTCATGGGATTACTTTTCTGTGTCTTGTTTCTGATTACTTCATGATTAGATAGACACAGTAGCAGCAGACTGATAGAAAGACAGACATCTAGACAAGCAAATAGTAAATAGACATATATATGCAGACAAACAGACTAACAAACAGAGAAAAATACAAAGAAGCAAATAGGCAGACAGAAAAACAGACTGTCAGATAGACAGACATTCAGACAATTAAACGGTCAAACACCGACGAAAGACAAAAGTTGGTTAAAAAAACCGAAGATGTTGTTAAGAACGGTTTGACTGTTGCAAGCATTTTAAAGAAAGGATATTTGAATAAGAGCTGAATCTATTCTTTTAAATTGATTTCTTAAACGTGGCTTCTGCTGTCACCCAGCTACGTTGTTCAAAGTAAACCTAATTTACTCTCAAGGTAATGTAAAGTGATGTCAGTAATTTATGCATGGAAAAATGTTACATTAGTTGGTGTTTCTATGTCTCAAACTACTTTGTGAACAGCCTGAATCAACTCCAAGCCTTGTGATTGTTTGCTTTGTTGAACTTCTAAAGCTTAGATGTTGTTTGGTTTCTTTGTTTTCAGAAAGAGAAATTTAAGGACGCAAATGTCTGTCTGTTTGTGTTTGATTGCTTGCATTACAACGGGGAGAATCTAATGAACAAGTAAGGTTCTTCAGAGCAATTGAGATATAGGTTATTAAATGAAATCTTTGGTCAAGTTAGAGGAAAGTGGTTGACAGCTGATGTGTAGGAGAGAATTGATTTTATGGTCTTGTAAGTTAAGGGAGTTGCGTGCATGAAATTGAAAATTTACGAACCTTTGAATTTGCTGCAGTTGACGGGAACAATTTTTCCACTGAGAAAGTCTTAATCTATGACTACAAGCAGCTCAAGAAACATACTCGGCTTATCCAAGTCACTCCAGTTTTACTTGTTAGCCATGTTTGAGCAACTAAAAGCAATTCCAAAATGTGTTTTTTAACTATTGGAATATTTTCATTCGTACGTAGTTACCTGTGTGCGCATGTACGGTATGTACATACGTACAGATCTATGTGCAATTGTGCATATATACAGTCCATGCATATTCTTTGTCTGTGGTTGGGTAGTACATTTTATTAAGTGACTCTTGTACAGATTGGAAATTATATTTTATTTAATGAAATATATTGGGTTAAGCTGCCAGTGTCACGTTATTTCTGCTTGTTTTAGGCCAGTGAAAGAAAGACGTAAGATTTTGATGAAGAATATGGTCGAAATACCGAACAGAATCTTGTTCTCAGAAATGCAGCACATTACTGTAAATGTCATTGAATTTCTTGTTTAGGCACTGATGCTATGCTATGCTGCGTCATGACTTTATCACAGTATGTTTGTTTGTTTGTGCACTTGTTATAGCGCCCCTTCAAGCTATATACTCAGAGGCGCTCCCAAATGCAGAGCGGACACTGCATCAGAGTTTCACGCCGAAGCGCTGAGCAATTGCGAGTGAAGGACTTGCCCAAGGTCCTTACGCAGCGAGGTCGATTCGAACCTCGAACCTTCCGGCTCCAAGGCAACGACGCACCACTACACCACCGCACCCCACGATGTATGGGAGTCTGGCCAATGCCCAGAAAGTAGTTAGTTGGTATTAGACATTCCTCCTACATATGTTACTAAGGTTCTGTCCACACCAGCCTAAGCGGTCCTATAAGGTTATTTGTAAACAGAACTTCATCTGTAAGCCAACAGTGATAAGATGAGTGGAAATTTCAACACTGTGACCGATAGTTGGTCAGTGAATATTATTGCAGCCATGTTTAGAGGCTCATGTGAAGAGTTGCTTTACGCTTTAGTATGTCTCACTAATGCATGCAGAGGAAGAGTTCTTTGTATGTCCTTCTTTCTTAGTTTGCTATATTTCTTTTCATATGTCAGTTGTGAGATCTATGTTGATATTTCCTCTGTTGGGGTTTGGCGATAGAACTGCATGTACATTACTTTGAATTTGTTGCTAAGATTGATGTCGACGTTGTTTTGAGTAAGATTGAGCTTACAATGTGTTTTCTACTGGATGCTTTCTATTTAGGAGGAGAATGACCTTGGTGACCTGATGATGAAGGTCTTTCGTGAAGGACTCGAAGGTCTCGTTCTGAAAGATGTAGACGTAAGTTAGGTATTACTGCATTGTAGAAGATTGATTTTGCCTCCTGAAAACTATTTATGGTCTATCATAATATATATTTCGGTGAAACTATTTAAAAAAACTTCAACGTTTTGTCATTATTTTAGGACAGGAATTCTAAATTGGAAATGTGTTGTGGTATAGTAGATAATTTTTAAGTTCCTGCCGGTGACTTGTTTTGAAATAGAAAATGTTATGTTAATGAAAAAAGTTTTAAAAAATATAGAAAATGCCAGAAATGCCAGTTGAGGCAATATAATTCCAATGGACTAAGTAAATTTGACCATGTAAAGTCGTAAATGAAGTGGTAATGCTCTAAGTTAAAATTTGCATTCTAATCTTTTGCTCTAGCACACATTGTGATTAGACCTTTGCTCTAACTTAGCATGGTCTCCACGTAAAACGATGGTAAAGCATTTTGTTAGTCTATCATTCGCTGAAACTTTGTTGTATTATTACGAAAGCAGCCTTGTGATTGTATGTTAATCAGAGCATTAATATCAACTATTTTTTGAAAATATATGACTTCATGAAAAAAAGCATTTATATATTGCTCATATCTATGAAACCACTGCTTAAATTTGCTGGCATTTTAATCTAATGATAGCGCAAATGTTCCACCAAAGAAACTGATACGAAACTCAATTTTAAATGAAATCATGATAGAGCATTATGATTCTCGGGAGGCAGGTTGTTCAAGGCATGCCATGTGAAGCAAGGTTTTCTGGTATTTATTTTGATGTCTTTTCTTAAGCCAGAAGTGAGAATAAATATTGGTTTGCGAGTCTGAGGACCATTTAGTGTCTGCTTGTGTTTGTGTGTACATGTATGTATCCAATTATTTATATAGCACCTCTGTGAACATGTTAAAGTATAAAATGTGTTTATTGCCTTTTGAATTTCTTACCTTCCGTTAAAGTTACAAGGTTTTTGATAGACAGATATGCTTTAATATTACAAAAGTTGTTTAATTTGATTTGAGCATGCCTCTTTGATGGTTAAACTAGGGTGTTTACGAACCAGGCAAGCGTCACTGGCTAAAGGTCAAGAAAGACTATCTGGCTGAGGGTGCCATGGCCGATTCGGCAGATCTCGTCGTTCTCGGTGCATACTTCGGTACTGGAAGCAAAGGTAGGGAACATCTACTCAGTCGGCATTTAGTTATGTCGTTTTCATAGATGGATTGAATGTCAGGAATGCTGGTCACTCTGCAGATTTATTGTTTTTAACAGTTGAATGGTTACAGGATCTACTGAACTTCAACCTCGCTTCTCAGATGGCTTACGATTTACTGTTGCAATTTTGCTTAAAGTGGCTATCGACTGATGTCGTGAACATTATTGTAATGGCACTATGGAAGTCATTAGATTAGATTATATTAGATTAGATTAGATTAGGTAGGGCAGCAAGGATACAAAACAGTTATTTTCTGTGCAGCTATTTATTAACAGCTTTTTGGTGTATGCATCTATTTATTTATTTATTGCAATTATTTTTATCAAGCTAAGTACTTTCAGTCTCTCATCCTTATATAGTTCAATACTTCACATTTGGCTTTGTTCATTGGGCAAGTAGTTGATTTTTTAGAACGAGGAAAGAATAGGTTATAGCCTCTACTGAGGCAGTCATTATACACTGTGCACTTGTTATAGTGACCCTTCAATATTTCTATTCAGAAACGCTCCTGACTACAGCGCGGACACTGAAAGGGAGTTTCACTCCGAAGCACATGAGCAGTTGCGAGTGAAGGACTTCCGTATGAGGTGGCTTGAGGTGGATTCGAACCTGCAACCCTCCGGCTGCAAGGCAACGAACATACCACTAGTCCACTACACCACCATGCCCCACATTGTGTGCTGTAGTGTAGTGAGCAAGTCGATCACTCGTAGTTACTCAGAGCCATCGAAGTTCTGTGACGTGGTCAGGTGTTCAGTTCTGAACGTTGGTGGAAGCAGTGCATTATTTTATTGCATGTGTTGAGTTTGATGTTACGCATCGCGTCAACGCTTTGTCTGTTCTTTTTATTTCATTAACTTTTTTCTGGTCTCTTTCTGTAAATTTTTCCATCAGGTGGAATAATGTCCATATTCCTGATGGGAGTCTATGATGAAGACAATTCGCAATGGTGTACAGTGACAAAATGCGGCAGCGGATTTGACGACAAAACTCTCGACAAGTTGCAGAAAGACCTTAAAGTTGTAAAGATAAGCAAGGTAGGGCCCAAATATTTTTACACTGTGCATAGGTAAATGGTAAATTGAACTAATTCCGGTTAAAAAATATATAGACTTTCATTTGGCTCAATCAGATTATAATCACAGTGCTATTGTCCGACCTGGTTGCTGTTAGTGACCTATTTACATGCCAAGATATAAGATAGACTTTGACCTCTAAGTATGATCCATATAATTATGTCATGATAGGCTATGGCAACTTGGTGCTACATGTCAGGTTATTACTACATTAAACCAGTGCTGTAGCCAGGATTTGATTTCGGGGGGTGTTCACCAACTTTTTCTTGGACAAATCTTTGGACGACCTTTTTTTTAGTTGTCGAAATTTCTACATGACCTTTTTGCCCGAAAACCGTTCACTGAGGCGTAAAACGATCTAATTTCATGCTTTTTTTTCTAAAATTGCGATCATCTTCGGGTTCTGGGCGGCCGGGGTTCAAACACCCCCTAGCTATGGCCTTGCATTAAACAGAGTTTATTGCATTTACATCTATTATAATTTGTTTATTAGGAGTTCAGAGGTTATTTGGTTTTTTAAAACAGGATGCTTCCAGAGTTCCTGCATGGTTGAAAGTGACAAAGACGCTGGTTCCGGATTTCGTCGTCAGTGATCCGAAGGTAAGTTCTTAGTTTCTACTTATTATTATTATTATTACTAGATGCTTACCCAACCTAAGATGATTAGAAAAATTTAGAAATTCAGCCATCAGTAAAATAAGAAGATTGTTAAAAATGCTATAAAATTTTGACAATGAAATTCCTTTGTTGATGATATTGTGTACTCATGATCAAAAAAAGAGTATTGGACAGTATGAATTTTTGACAATGCGCAGAGTTTTATGTCGATAAGTAAGGACACTCGGAACATTGATTAATTATTAGCTTGTAGACCCTATTCATTTAAAATTATGTTGCTTTTAATTTAAATAGCACATACATACATACATACATACATTCATACATGCATACATACATACATACATGCATGCATACATACATGCATACATACATACATACATACATACATACATACATACATACATGCGGTACTTATCAGAGTTGATTCAGGAATTGCTGTACCTCTTCCTAGAAATCGCTCGTATGGGAAATCACGGGAGCGGAGTTCTCTAAATCGGATTCGCACACGGCTGCTGGCATATCTATCAGGTTTCCGCGATGCTCGAAGATGCGCCCGGACAAGTCCTGGAAAGAAGCAACCGATCTGAAAAGACTTCAGGTATAATACGTTCAGCAATCTAATGTCTTCTTTAGCACCGTTATAATGATAGTTATAATGGTCATTGTCTGGTGAAGACAAAAGTTATATTTGAATAAGAGTCTGAGAATTAGAATCCGAAAGTTGGTGGTTATTGTGGTGAAAAGTTGAAGGAGATGAGTCGCAAGTTTGGACGAGAATCACCTCCGAGGACCGACAGAATGATTGGAGTTGAACAGAAATTTCAAATCTCTCTCTAGACCAGCAACAGAGATTGCTCGAGAACCCAGCACTTTGTAAAGTAATTATAATTAGTAGTTTTGTTAAAGTAATTATAATTAGTAGTTTCATTTAAGTAATTATAATTAGTAACTTCATTAAAGTAATTACAAAGAGATACTTCATTAAAGTAATTATAATTAGTAACTTCATTAAAGTAATTATAATTAGTAGTTTCATTTAAGTAATTATAATTAGTAACTTGATTAAAGTAATTACAAAGAGTAACTTCGTTAAAGTAATTCTGATTGTAACTTCGTTTAAGTAATTATGATTATTAACTTCGTTAAAGTAATTATAATTATTAGTTTTGTTAAAGTAATTATGTTTAGTAACTTCTGTAGCACCAGTATCTAATGCACATTGTCCTGCTAGCTAGGACGGCCATGGCTAAAATGCGAGTCTTTGCTCTCATTAGCCCTGCATTTGTGGAACCAGCTTCCTCCTTCGACGCGTTCCTCTGTATTAACTGGTGGGCCAAGTGCCTCATTGTCTTGAGACCACTTTTGTCTCTTTCTTGGTCTAACGCACTGGGAGTGCCTCTGCTTGGGGCGCACTGTGAGAGGCGCTATATATAATAATAGATTCAACGCAGTACATGTCATCAACGAATGGCTCTTGAAAACAAAACCGTAATTGGGTCATATCCAGCAGATCAGTCTGCAAGACAAAGAGATTGGAACTGAGCAGAAAATTGGAAGTCTATCGGAATCAGAATCCTAGATACATACATGTACATTTAATGCTTATAAACTTACATTGAATACTCTGAAGACCTTCGCCACTGCTTGTACTTTGGCAATGCCAGTCCGACGCATCGAGAAACGAGGAGGGCAACACTAATCACGTTTGATACGACACAGTGTCATTGAACAACAACAATTTAAGTATAGACTACTTACTTACATGCATGCAATACATACATGAAGGTACTGTATGAAATATTTTGTGTCTTAGGTTCTGTACGCTAAGTCGAAAGAGTATTCGGACATTCCTGATGTCATCAAGAGAACTCCAAAGAAGAAAAAGCCAACTAAGAAATCAGACAGTGAAGATGATGATGACGATGATGATGATGATGATGACGATGATGATGAAGAACCGAAACGTCAGGGGAAAAAGCGAAAGGCAGAGGAGCCACCAGACACCCCAATGAAGAAAGGAAAGAAGAAGAAGGTATAGAATAAGATCCAGCATAACACCGTCAGCCTAACTTTTGCAGAGATTTGTGGATGGTCTTTTTATTTTTCGACAAGTAATTTCATCAGTATTATTATTTTTGTATGAAGAAACTGAACCAATTATATACATTCATATAAGCAGAGCTTAAGCCTTTGTTTTTGTTTATTTAATTTGGTATTATTTCGTGTTTTTGTATATTTTATATATTTTCTTTGAATGACTGTTATGTCTATTGTTACTGGTGTTGAATTAAATCTGATTCTCTTAGCGCTAAGTAACTGGTACAATTAGGCTGAATAGGTGAAGAAAGATGTGTCAGAATGTTAATGTCGTCACAAAATTGTGATTGACATAACTTTAGACAAACACTGGACACAATTGTCTTGTTTCTTGTTTATTTTCTTCCTATTCTTGTATGAATGTAATTATTGAGTTGTGCTACAAAGACGATTACCATGCAGCTTAAAATGGATTAAGAGTCTAATATAGAACACGAGACAACAGACTGATGTTGTAGATCTGCTTTGTATTAAACATGATTCTGTGATGCCAGTCTGAGTTGATTCTTGCCAGGAATCTTGTGTACCACAAAAAATACTTGAACTGAAAGTTCTGCAGAACTTCGCACAATTGCTGATCTTTTTCTTATAGTTCATCTCTCTATCTAGCTGTCTCTCCCTCCCTCACTCACTCTCTGTCTGTCTGACTCTCTATCTGTATGTCTGTCTGTCTCTCACTCACTCTCACTCCCACTCTCTGTCTGACTCTCTGTCACTCTCTGTCTGACTCTCCTCTGTCTAACTCTCTGCCTGACTCTCACTCTTAGAGCTGTCTGACTCTCTGTCTCACTCTGACTCTCACTCCTCTGTCTGACTCACTCTTCTGTCTGACTCTCACTCCTCTGTCTGACTATCTGTCCGACTCTCACTCCTAGAGCTGTCTAACTCTCTGTCTGACTCTGACTCTCACTCCTAGAGCTGTCTAACTCTCTGTCTCACTCTGACTCTCACTCCTAGAGCTGTCTAACTCTCTATCTGACTCTCTGCCTGACTCTCACTCTTCT
This sequence comes from Lumbricus rubellus, assembly GCA_945859605.1. Lineage (NCBI taxonomy): Eukaryota > Metazoa > Annelida > Clitellata > Crassiclitellata > Lumbricidae > Lumbricus > Lumbricus rubellus. Next base: position 31,019,813 of record OX243815.1, on the reverse strand, counting down.
GTCTGACTCTCTGTCTGACTCTCCTCTGTCTAACGCTCGCTGTCTGTCTCTGACAGCTGTCGTCTGTCTGTCTCTTTATCCAGTCTGGTGATCACTTCCTTCCTTCACAAAGCAGCTCATATTTAAAGTTCTGCTTGGCTTTTGCAAATGGTAAACTAGGAAATGTATGGTAAGCCACCTAAAATAAAAGCAATGCATGCAATACAGAAAACCTTAACAAAAGAGTATCAAAGCTTGCAGAAGTACTAGATTAACAGCTATCCAAAACATGGCAACACAGAGCATCTACACAATGCGTAGAGCTTCACTTTACAATGAGCTAAATGAAACAATTGATGTATACATGGCTTCCAAATCGAGTGACTCTGGGCAGTGAGTAATTGTGGCTGGGCAACAGTTCTTCAAATAGGTTTGATCTTTTAGTTCCTCCTACTAGAACAACTATGGCTCAGTCCCGATCCTTTGCATCAATTGGCCCCTCTCATTGGAATACTTTGTCTCCATCTATACTCGATCTCAACTTCTGACTAGTAATCCCTCCTCCTCATTTTCTTTCCTCAAACTTATTTCTTCTCTCGTGGCCTTGCGCACTGGGAGCGCCTCTGAACGGTTAACCCTAGTAGAGGCGCTTTATAAATGTTTTAATACGATACGAACAGTTGAAGCTTTGCGAACGATCTGATGGCTTACTCTTTGTTGTTGAATTGTTGTTGTTGTTGCTGCAAAATTGTTGTTGCATCTCACAGCATTACATAGAAAAGGTGTTGTTGTTTGTGCATAAAATAACAATATATATTTTATATATATGATATATATCGTTTATTATTATTAATCTACCAGTGTATGTCAGACCTCAACCAGGTGCAATTAAACATAGATCAGAAATAAGATTTTGGGGATTTGATGTTAATTAACATTAATCTATTATGTCAGCCCGATCTTGGCTGGGAGAGCCTCTGAGTAGGTATCATAAAGGGCGCTATATAAATTCTGATTGATTAATTGATTAATTGTTTTAAGGACTGGTCAGTGTTTGGCACCAAAGGCATGCTTGAAATATTCACTCCAGTTTTAACACAAGCTTGAAGTCATTTTGTGAAGCTAGCATAGACAATATTAGACATGTTGATCGAGTCCTGCGGCAGCTAGTCCCTTATTAGCTGCAAAACTTTCTTCAGTTCATTAATGTTCTCTGCCGCTTTGGGATGCAATAATCTTGCACCAATGTCTTGGTTACTGGTAGATTTCTGTAGACGACACAAGGTAGTAGAACTTGTTGCGAGAAATATAGAGGCAATTTCTCCCCCAGAAAAAAATGCTGTAATGTCTCTCTTGACACAAAATTGTAATATGGATCCAAAGATGTAAAAAATTAACAATTTCAAATTAAACAAACGTCAACCAGGTGCCAGTAAACTATCATCTATCATGCTGTTCGTAACGCATTTTATTTTGCCATTAAGTCGGCCAAATGTTACATTCGCTGACATTTCTGCTGATACAGGCCTTTGAACCTTAGTTTGTTGACTATTCCAGCATGGCATACACAAAACATTAAACATGCACATTGTATCGACAGTTTCTAACATGAATATGTTAAAATAATCTATGGAAGATTTTGAAATTGAATGCTAACGCTTTGGAGACTTCTCATGCTAAAGAGAAGCAGAAGACTTTCTTGTATCTTGATGTAATGAAAAGTGACAGAATACTTGTATGGTGCGACTTTAGAGTCGCTCTGTATGCAGCCATCAGTCAGATGGAGAACGTACATTCCAATATGCAGTTTGAAGTTCCTGTCAATCAGGCTGTGTGCTGTTGGTAGGTGACTGAACAATACAGCGTAGGAATACATTTTGCGTGATCATCGTAGCAAACCCAGATAAGAAGACAGTGTTGCCCGAGAACAGTGACAACTATCTGCAAACTGGTTTATGTAACAGTTTGTTTAGGTTTTGTTAGAAAAGTAGGAAGTGGTTGACCAGAAACTTAATTCAACCTGGAAACATTGAGAACGTTGTTGAACAGATTAGTTTGCAAGAAAGTCGACATGGAGTAGCGGAAAGATTGGTGAAGAACTGAGCATTCATCGATCTTCATTGTTGACATTGATCTTCATTGTTGACATTGATCTTCATATTGATCTTCATTGTTGACATTGATCTTCATATTGATCTTCATTGTTGACATTGATCTTCATATTGATCTTCATTGTTGACGTTGATCTTCATATTGATCTTCATTATATTTATTGTTCTGTGAAACATGCGTGATCTTCATCTGTCTGCACCAGCTGAAGTGAATTCATTGGCAAAGATATACATGGCCACCAAAAAAGAGTTTGCCTGTCTCTAAATAACCACAGCTGATAATAATATTCAAGTCCATTAGAGATCCAAGGTTTTTATCTTGGGACAAAATCAATTGAGACCCTATTCTACTTGAGAAAACTGCTGTAGTGGCTATTAGACTTGATTCAACTGCACAACTCATCGTTATTATTTTTGTACCATTTCATTTAGTTTATCTAAGTTCCTCTCTCTGTCTCTCTAGGCATGACTTTCTTAAATGTTCCCTGGTCAGTCTCTTCCTCCAACTCTACACAATCCAGCAATCTTTTCTGCCTGACAGGCTATTTCAAGCATTGGAATATACGGTATTTCCTTGTCATTAAATGTTACGGTGATCATCTCATGCTAGCGTTCAGTCTTTCCCATTTGTTGCTACTGGCATCCCATCATCATAGATTGCCTAGCAAGCTGTGTTGACCTTAGCATCTACCAGACCTAGGTCGTCTTCTATGCTTCATTACATACTTCCACATATCTCCATATCTGTCAAAGTGTGTGTGTTTGTCTCTGTGCTTTTATGGTTCTTTGTTTGTCAGTACCTCTACATCTCCTTGTCTGTCTGTCTGTCTTCGTCCTTGTTTGCTCTTTTAAGATCTAATTTCCAGACTCGAGGGCATTTCATTCTTGGATCTCTTGTGCTTGTCCTTCTGGACTCTGTCTTATGAGTAAAATAAATCACATTGTTTCATATTCTTAGAATTCGCTGGTTAAATGTCTGACTGTTCGTCTTTCAGTACAGCAGTGGTGTATATTTACCTCTGATACATTACCAGTGGAAATTGCTTACGGGGTATAATATGTCTCTGTCAGCGATGCATTTCTTGTGTTTTACTCAAAGAAGTGAATCTTTTTTTCAAAAGGATTCAGATTCACGTCCAGTCTGTAGATACGGTGAATCGTGCTACCAGACGAATCCCGAACATCGAAAGGCGTTTTACCATCCAGGCAGCGGAGATGAAGTGACGTCAGATGAACCACGAAAATCATCCACGGTTTGTTTCATCGGTTTTCAGAGTATGTTTAGAATAGTGTAGAGCGATTAATTAACCCTTTACTGGCCGACCTGCTTATAATCGTATACAAAAGTCGACGATTATAATCGGGGTTGCCGGTAAAGGGACTGTACAGCTCGAAAAATTTGTTGAATCATTGCAAACGGCTTCTAATCTGAGTAGTTCTTATCATTTTAGTTACACAATTGGATGCATATTAATATTTTTCTTTGTGTGCTGTAATACTGATTTTTTAGTGGTTAGTAAACCTTAATTATATTAAGTCCTTAGACAGACAATCATAGGTGTAAAGTGTTAGCAACTTTATTTCTTTTGGCCACGACATATGAGGGTGGCTATGCCAGTCCTCTCCCTCACCATCTCATCTTCCCACTAACAGTGTTAGAGCACTCATTCTAGCTGAACTGCCTAGCAGGAGCTGGTAGAAAGAAATCTCGAACCTGATTTTGCTCTGGCAGGTTTTGAACCCCCGACTTTCCAATTGACAGTGAGTGTACTAGCCACTGCACTATAATTTTATTATTTTCATGTTATATAAATATGCTATCAAGAAGTTCTTGTGTTCTGTTGCAGCCTCTGCCGGACATATTCCACGGCATGAAGTTCTTCATAAAAAGCAATTTAACATCGACCGACCACGCCAAGCTACGTCGATACATCATTGCGTATCTTTTGATATGTAGATCTAGTATCGATGAAAATCCAACAATTGTCTAATAGGGTCAAAACAGTTGCGGTGTAATTATTGTTCGCTGAGCTAGATTTATAGAATGAAGCAGTGCATAATTAGAGGTCAATATCAATATCATACATGCAGGTGCTATATAAGTTTATACATACAATATTAGGTGTAAACTGATTTAGTTTTAAGAGTAAGATTTGTTGGCTTGGGTTTTGTCGTTTGTCTTGTGCGAATGATACCAAAGCAAAAGATATAAATAAATGCATGAGAGTTTTTACCAACCTGTGTAGCGATGTTTGTCCATGCTGGATGCTTCTTTATTTGGATCCTTAACAGATGCTTAGCTTTGATGGAGATTTGGTTGAGTCGTTTGACCAGAGTCACGCCACTCATATTGTCGTAGATACACAGAGTGTAAGTTTAACAATTATTCCATGTTTTTGCATGACAACTTATATTATATATTTTCTCTTCTATCAGCTCTAAAAATATTAGTACCTAATTTTGGTGGTGATGATCTGAATACAATGACTAGTGTTCTACTGTTGCTATTCCATGCCAAGTCATGATAACTGTTATAATTATGATAATTATGGAGAATTGTTGAATTTCTAGACAGTTTTGTTACCATTACCTAAAGTTGGTAAATGAAAAGTAAGTATAATGATGTATTGCGGGCATTTTTGCTGGCAGAAGCTGCATATAATTTACTTGCTCCTAGTCCAATTGTGGAAGTCCTGAATGATATGGACTTCAAGGTTGATAGTAATGATACCTAGAATATTTATAATTGTAATTGTAATTGTAATTGTAATTGAACATTTATATATCGCCACTTCAAGAGAACTCCTCAGAGGCGCTCCGAAAGTATAAGTATGTATGTATGACTGTATGTACACTTGTCATAGTGCCTCTTCAAGATTGCTACTCAGAGGCGCTCCCGACTACAGCGTGGACACTGAATCGAAGTTTCGCGCTGAAGTGCTGAGCAATTGCGAGGTAAAGTAGGTCCCTACACAGCGGCTTGAGCAGTTAGTGCAGTGGTTTTTTTAAAGTCTGCAACCCTCCGGCTGCAAGGCAATGAACATACCCACTACACCACCGTGCCTACAAAGTGGTCAGATACAATACAATGCAATGTGGGGAATATGTAATAGTGCAAATATGTATTTATTTTGTTAACCACAGGGAAGCTAAATACTCGTAAAAATGTATTTATTTGGTTTCTGTGTTTGCAGGATGTGGATGTGTCTGATCAACGATCTGTGTCCGTCGATTGGATCTGGTCGTGCGTTAAAGCTCGAAAGATTTTGCCTGTCTCGAAAAAATAACAGAAATACGATCCAAAAACATTGAATTAACAGACGTGTAGATGAAATGCTGCAGTGCATTTATCATCTGAATTCAGGGTCGTAGGGTTGTAGAGATTTATTTGTGAGTTTCGTGTGGAAAATGTTTTAATTGTGAGTCCTGTCAGATGTCGGTTGGATTGGATCCGACCGTCTGCATTAAAAGTTTGAATGATTTGCCTGTCTCTAAATAACACAGGCGTACAATCTGTAGTTTGAATTTACAGATGTTGTTTCAATGCCAGGGGTATATTTATCGTCTAAATTCAGAGTCGTAGAGATTTATTTATGTGAATTTGATGTGAAAAATGTTTTAATTGTGACGGCTGAGTGTCAAACGTTGGTTGGATTGAATCTGGTCTTGAAAGATTTTGTTTATCTCTAAATGACGAAGGCATACATGGAGCGCTGTGGTGTTGTGGTGGCGTCGTTGCCTTGGAGCCGGAAGGTTCGAGGTCCGAATTCACCTCGCCGCGTAAGGACCTTGGGCAAGTCCTTCACTCACAATTGCTCACCGCTTCGGCGTGAAACTCCGATGCAGTGTCCGCTCTGCATTCGGAAGCGCCTCTGAGTAGAGAGAACTTGAAGGGGCACTATAACAAGTGCACATACAAAAACATACAATACGACCTGGAAATTGAATTAACAGATGTAATTTCAATACCAGGAATGTGTTTATCATCTAAATGCAGGGTCGTAGAGATTTACTTAGTTGAATTTGATGTAAAAAATGTTTTAATTGTGATGGCTGGCTGGCTGTTACATTTAGTGTATGATGCATTGACTCTTTAATATTTTTATCTGAAAACATCAAAATTTTCAACTGCTGTAGCTTTTATGCTTTTGGCCTATTCTTTAAAATTTTGCAATTGAACACTTCAAGGTTAAACTTAGCTTTCTTTATGTTTTAAACCAGTGGTTCTTAACCTCTTCAAGGGAGCCGAACCCCTCGAGAAATCGATGACCACTCACCGAACCCCTCAAGTTTGAACAATATTTTTTAACTAATGGGAACAAAAGGAAATGAAAAATTGTAGGGCCTACCAAAATGTGATACAATATTAATACATTCGACCCGTGAACTACTAACAGTAAACTAACCTTACCAACGCTACCAATTGCATCTTAATGTGTCCTTTCACTCATTTGTAGCAAATGATCTTTCACTCACACTCACTGCATGACCCTGAATATGTATATATTTCAGAGGACCTCTGCCGAACCCCTGGCACTGGTTCATCGAACCCCAGGGGTTCGGTCGAACACTGGTTAAGAAACACTGTTTTAAACCAAGCTTTATTTAACTTAGCTCATTGAAAAAAAATGAGTTTTTGTACAATTTTGCCAGTTACAGCCTGAAGATAGATGAACAATATCCTGACATTTTCAGACCCACTGTTAGAAAGATTTGGTATTTTGAGCATTTAAATTGCTTGGCTTGTGAATGTAAGCACAAATGTATGCATTTTCTACATTGGCTGTATTTAAATTGCATAACGTGTTAATGTGGGCGTTAATGTATGCAATTTTCCTATTGACCTCATGGCCTTGACCCTTTTCATTTGTCAATGAATTGATTTGTTGAAGTCCTTCAGTGTACCAATTTTCTGGTATTGATCACTTTAATGCTGCATGACAAGTTCACCAAGCAGTATCATACCAGTTTGGACAAGTAAGCAGTGCTGTCATCTAATACACTGGTCTTGCTTAGATTGCTTAGATTAGTTTGATGTCTCTTGTTAGCTCTTTACTTTGTGATTAGATTATGGATGTATGTAAGTTGGGCGTTTCGCATAGAAAGGTGGCACTTATTTCCTTTATCGCATCACTTCAGTTAGAAATGAATTACAAGATCATGAACTGTAGCCAATGCCTCTCAAGGCTTTTCTAGTTTACATCCCAGTGCATGTCCACCGCAGAATGCTCGTCTGGCTCTGATATTGACCAAACAACCTGCATTCTTGATACTTGATTTGACTGGTAAGACAAGCTGGTCTTCCTGTGTTGTGCTCTGAAATTTTAATCATTGCGATATTTAAAAATATTATTTGCCAGGCGGCACCATGACATCACAGACTCACACAGACACACACACACACACACAGCTGATATGAGCAGAGTTTGTGTCTAAGGCCATCATGCTATTGTCAAACGACTACAAGCCTTTGTTTGGGTCTATAACTGAGCTATGCAGATATATTCAGCATTCAAATTACATGTTCATAATAATTATTAGCAGTGGCAGTTACTTATTTTGATTATTGTATAGTTGTTATTGTTAGTAGCATGCTTAGTATTAACCTATTGTTATTTTCAAAGTGGAAGTTAATCTCGCTACATGGTTCGATATTTCTCGCTTATCACAATTCAATCGATGGTTAGATGATCGATCGATCGATCATTTCTTGTCGGAAATTCTTTGCAAATTTATCTTATTAATGTTGACCCTGAGATTGACCTTTGCCCTGGGGTCATACGTTCTAAACGGAATCTATGCGTGTTTATTTATTCGTTTGAGGTGTATAGGGGATTACTTTCATAGAATCGTTGCTCATTACCTTATGTCCATAATAATTGGAGTTCCAGCCTTAGATAAAAATGGTTCAGTAGGCTTGTGTGTTGGTTTTTGATTGCACTGTGTTACATGTAACGGGCATATGCCCACGATTACAACTTTACAACCCTGCATCTATAGATAGTCTAGCTCGTAGGCCCTACGATCTAAATATTAATAGGCTGGATATAATCAGTGTTTAATCTGGACGTCTCTGCATTGGCGGCGCCAGGATTTCAGTTTTGGGGGCTGAATCCTCGCGGAGGAAATTTTCATCTGCCAAAATTTCTGACGACCTTTTTTCTTTTTTTAGTCGTTTGGTCGAAATCTCATGGATATGTCGTTTTTAGGGAAGAGGGCTAAATGTGGAAATATTTCATTTTTACATGTAAAAAACGGATGGCCTTGTTGGGGGGTGGGTGGGTGGGCTTAGCTCTTTAGCCCCCTCTGGCGGCGCTACTGCGTCTTGGGGGGGGGGGAGTCCCCAGGAATGGAACTCCTCAGGAAAAATCGCAAGGTGTATTCATGTAGGCTAAATACGTGTCATTTTCCGTTTTCCCACTCAATGTGTAGGAATTCCTTCCCCCCCCAACGGGAACGCCTCTGAATAGGTTTTGAAGGGCTCTATATTAACTTCCGAGTTCCGAATGAATGAATGAGTGAGTGAGTGAACGAATGAATGAATGGATGGATGGATGGATGGATGAATGAACGAATGAATGGATGGATGGATGGATGGATGGATGGATGGATGGATGGATGGATGATTTAACGAATTAATTAATGAATGAATCCAGTACGTCCCTTTCGCTGCATGATGAATATCTAACAAAGTAACAATGACGAATCCCATGCACTGTCTGATCACGCAGTATTCGACTTACGGAATTTTCAGTTAAAAACCTTTGTGGCTGAATATGTATACTGTATAACCTAGCCTATAAAGCCTAATAACCCATATAAGCACAGCTATAACATATGCCGAAACCTATATAAAAATAGAGATTTGTCAGTTGACATTAATGTCTACAGCGATCGACCGATTTAGCTGCAGTGACAGATTCACCGGAAATTAAAATTGGCGGACAAGCTATAAAACGATTCGTAATAATTCTATATCTTGCCCGTTTGATTGTAGCAGAAGTCGTGATTTATTGAAATAAATTTCTTCACGCGTGTTGTTACCTAACTTGTCGAAGGCTATCATAATATTGGATGTTTAAATCTTCCAGTTTCTTTGTTGTGTGGCTTAAGGCCTGACGCAGATGGCAATAACAAGTCGTGAAGCATAACGGCATAATACGATGAATAACAACAGTAATGAAGGCATGCATGTTGAATGATGTATAACTGCGGCTGTACGTAGGCCTATGCGCGTGCGTGCGTGAGCACGTGTGTGTGTGTGTGTGTGTGCACATGTGTGCGTGCGTGCGCGTGTGTGTGTGCACAGGCCTATGCAAATTAGACGTAGCCTACTTTAATCTTTACGCAGTTTACATCTTTACAGTGGCTTAATTCTGTCCCCACTAAACAACTGTGCTCAAATTATTCCTCTCCCTCCCCTCCTGGACCGGCCTTTCGGATCCCTATTCCCGGGTCTATTATAATACGTCAGTTTTATCTTATTTCTGATTGCCTGTTTTCACTGGACTCAAGTTGCGCTCACGCGGAATAGCAGACCATGCATCTTTAAAACATAATGTCAATGAAACTATGGACTATTGAACATCAGCCAAAATTTGTCCAGTGCTCCATGGCAAGGTTTATCCAGCTACTATAGCTAGGGATGCTTTTTTTATGTAAGTAAAGACGCTTGACGAAGCGATCGATTGCCTTTTGCTCTAACAGTTAGTCCAACTAATCGCCTATATATAGGCCTACCGTAACCCACCTCTGTCGATTTCAGTCAAGTATGATGTGCACTTGTTATAGCGCCCCGGCAAGACTACTAGGCCTACGCAGAAGCGTAAAGCGCGGACACTGAATCGGAGTTTCACGCCGAAGCACTGAGCAATTGCGAGTGAAGGACTTGCCCAAGGTCCCTATATTTGCTTTTATTTATAGTCATCCTATAGTTTATAGGCTACATGAAGAGTCATTGAAGACATAAAAACTCCACCCATGATGACGCCGATGATCTAATCATGATGATGATAATGTTGCAGCTGCTTTGGTGCAGTTGATTCGATTGCTTGTAAGCTTGCTCAAGATCGAGTAAACACCCCACTCCCAAACAAATCCTGTCTCGAGACAGGTTTCTGATGTCTCGGTCTCTGAACCTATTGTCTCGGTCTCGAAGTCTATTGTCTCGGTCTCGGAACCTATTGTATCGGTCTCGGAGTCTATTGTCTCGGTCTCTGAACCTATTGTCTTGGTCTCGGAGTCTTTTGTCTCGGTCTCGGAACCTATTGTATCGGTCTCGGAGTCTATTGTCTCGGTCTCTGAACCTATTGTCTCGGTCTCGGAGTCTATTGTCTCGGTCTCGGAACCTATTGTATCGGTCTCGGAGTCTATTGTCTCGGCAGTGTTGTACAGTAACGAAGTAAAAGTAACGCGTTACTGTACTTAAGTAAAAGTTTTAGTACTTTCACATGTAACGAAGTATCGAAAAAATGAAATACTTTTATTTTCAACGAAGTAAAATTTTACCCATATTTCAGTACTTTTACTTCGTTACAATTTATGCGACACTCGTTACAATGTTCGTTACTTCAAAGCGCTAATTAACATTTCGTTTCGCTAAGCTGAAACAGCTGATTCAAATTTGCATGCCTAAAAATAGATTTTCGATGGGTGGTGCACGCTGGATGCCTTGCCATTCTGCAGCAGAACGACTCTTCAGCTGTGCATTGTGCTAACAATGAATCGGAAGCTTGTGCGTACTAGACTCAACGATAAGAGCCCTGAAAACTCCTCATTTAGTATTTTAAGGTTAATAATCGATTGAGTTAAGCTTATAGAAAGACTCGTTACTTTTACTTTTTACTTAAAAAGTATTATTTGAAGAGGCTACTTTTTACTTTTACTTAAGTAAAATTTGTGATGAGTACTTTTACTTTTACTTAAGTAATTAAAATCCATTTTACTTTTACTTTTACTTAAGTACATTTGCCCGATACTTTCAACAACACTGTGTCTCGGTCTCAGAACCTATTGTCTCAGTCTCGGTTCGGCGGTCAATCTCTTGACGTTTTGAAATCTATACTATACTAGAGTTTCTCAACGTGAGTTTTGTCCAAAATTTATGGAATCTTGCTGGTTTACATTTTAGAATCGTTTCAAAGATTTCACGATGCCTGAAAAAGTTACCGTACTTGCTCTATATTACTCAGGTGATCAACTGACTTCAGTGGCTTATCCTTCCAGATGTAGGCTATATTATATAGTAGACTTAACGAGTTGAGAGAAAAATTGATCCAAGATTTGGGTTCAAGTTGTTTTTAATTGTTTATTCTGTAGGTCCTAGGCCTATATATAGTCTGTGTCGCCCTGCATGCATGTGGAATAAATATCGAGGGGCCTCAGTCTTGAACGTTCGAACCTTGTGTCTTGGTCTCAGTGTCAGAACCCATTAGGCCTATGATGCCTATCTCAATCTCAGTCCCCACTGCAGTCTTGGTCTCGAAGTTGCTGTCTTGTAGGCCTATATAAGTCTGCAGCATGCTTTGTATATACAAGGACATAAATTATATCTGTGTTTATACGTATATATATATCTCTTCTGCATGGTCAATGTTTCTATTGCAACGTTCCTGCATATAATTATAGGCCTATACATGTATAGGCTTATGATGGCGATTAACCGATTATGTCGTTAACATTGCATGCATGTCCACGTCTCATTATTGCAGGTCTAGGCTATATAAGCGCATGCAGCCTGCTGTACCATGCATTAATACCTCCATGGCCATTATATCTTGCGTGCCGCTGTATAGACAACAGAAGCATGCAGAGGCTAAGGGCGTGCACTGGTTTACGATAATTTCAAGCTATTAGTTATAATTATCATTCAACAATTACATATAGCCTATGCATCACAATCTCATGATGCTAACATAACTGGATATAGTGTATAGGCCTATATAGGCTATAGGCAAGGAAAACTGAGTGATATTTGGTCTTAATTAAGTCTCACAAGCACATCGTAATATCCAAACTTCTAAAGTATACCGTGCACACGTAGGCTAAGCCAAGCGTATGCGTGGCACCAGCTTATTCACGAGCACTTCGTCAAGTCAGAGGGGGTTGTTCATAAGAGTTATCCCAATGAGGTCCGATTGAGTGCGATCGCCATGCGTATTATAGGATCAGAGTGGATAGAGATTCTGTTATGCCATGCATAATGCTATAGCCTATAGTACAGCTAGGTATGTAGGATAATAGGCGTATCCAATTTTCTTTGCAGTATGTCGTGAGAAGAAACAAAGGCAACATCTCATTAGAGCATTGCAATTACATTTAATTGCATTAGGCCTACAAAGGACTTGGTCTATGTATACTTTAAATTTTCTTTGTCATATACGTGATTTAATCTAAACAATGCTTACATACGCCTGTATAACAGAAAATACAGTTATTCATAACTGCATGTGCTGCTACTTAAACCCTATTGATGTTCTTCGCAGGCCTTAGGGCCCACTTATGTAGTATGATGTAGACCAGAATATGTTTGTAAAGGTTGAGCTTCCGCAAAATTTCTGATCAAAATGGATCCGTTGCCAAAAAGGTTTGAAAGCACTGCTCTAGGTCTTGACTAAAGTACCAACGTATAGGCCTAAAGTATACCAACGTAGGCCTACTGTTCGTTCTCGGCCTAGCTCATTCTTCAATTTTTGTGAGCATTATTTCGTTGGCCTTTCCACATTCACACATTTCGGCGATTTCTTTGCTATAATCCTACTTTTCCGCCTGTACAGTAGGCCTATATATTATCATAGCTACAGAATGATCGAATGCAATATTGCGCGAATATTATAGGCTTACTATAGAGAAAGAGGGTGGTGCATCTGGTATAATTATCATCAATCATCAATGACATGGACACTGCAGTGGCAACTCACAAACGTCGCGCGACATGTATGCATGGGCGGTTGCACGATTTCTCTTTACCTTCCAGGATGCGCGTCTTGCCCGTTGGCCGACGACTGCGCGTCACTTCTCTTATCGATCGCGCACCAAAGATGCTGACTGGACGACGGAGAGAATTTAGTCCCGCCCTATCGCATGGAAACTGTAGTCAGCATTACCGTGCATGAGTTGGAGACGTATTGCGCATGTAAAAAAGAGGTTGCACTGACCTGATATTCAGCGCTGAAACTTCTGAAGCGAAGCGCAGGTAGGCTGATCTACTGCATGCTTGCAGTATTGTCTATAGTGGATAGTTTAAGCAAGCTGCAGGGTAAGAATTCTCCGATACCAGTAATAATTATGCGATGATTGCGATCCATATGCTATTGTAAGGTGAAATGAAAATCATATATCACAGTAGGCCTATTGGCCTGCCTATATAGGCCTACACACATATATATGCATGGAACTACCTTTTTCACACAAAGAAGACATCGAATAGGGGTCTATTCAAAATGAGTTTCAAACTGAGATCTACCATCAAATTGAATGGTTGAACAGTTGAACCCATATTGATGACATTGTCTTAGGCCTACGTCTTGTCTTTGATATCTTTTCTCTAAGACCTAAAATGATCGTCTCCATTCTCAAAGTCTCAATGTCATCGTCATCTTGGTAAGTTTACAGCCGCTTATGTTGTTCTTATAGTTTTAGATATATATATATATATATATATATATATATATATATATATATATATATATATATATATATCCAAATAATGTATACAGTCATAACAAATCGTTATTCCTATTTTTTGCATTGCGAAACAGTTTATCTTACAATAAAATTCAACAATACAATTTATAGCATATATTTTTATGTCTATCCATGATGCGCTTTAGTAAACAATATTCCAAGGGACGCGCGACAATGTGACGACTGATCATAATTAGAGAAGAAATTAGTTGTAAATTTAGTTTTAAGGTAATGAGGAGGTTCCAACGGGTTTGGTACAAAGAGTTCCATTCAGCAGGACCAGATAGGCCTATAGCCTATAGGCCTACTTCTAACGTTCTGTTTCAAAATTGTAGATTTACTCTTTTCTCTCAAATGCATGTTCCTTTGTTTTGTAGGAGTCTTGTGATAAACGCGTTAAAGAAACTATCGTCGCAGCCGAAGCGTGACCTATAGATCGCTTTAGCCAAAATAAATTTCCAGCTCTTAGCAGCATTCATCACAGTTTGGCTGAATTTAGTAGAAATGAACGTAGACGCAGAACTTGGGTCCATGGTCAATTGCAATCCTGTCAACTCACCCGCAGGACCATCCAGACTTCAACAGGGACAACTGAGACTCTATTGTCCGATCCCTTCGTCGCACCATCATCATCATCCACTTGACTTCCTCGGTCATCGTCGTCTCTACCCGCCGTCAAACCTCTGCTCATCATCATCATCTTCATCTTATTCTCGTCTCAGCTTCTGTCCCGATGAGCAGGCAACCGTGGAGACGGATCAAGGCCGCCGCTGTCACTACGAGGCTTCAGCATCAGCATCAGCATCAGTCGCATCATCAGCATCAGCCGCATCGTCCGCTGCTGTGGGGTCGAAGGAGGGTGGTCGTTGCCACAACTCACTCCATGACACGCTGAAGGTAAAGGGAAATCCGATGCGCAAGAGGAAGCCGTCTGCGGAAGACGATTCCATGCATGAGAGTCTGCACGGCAGTCTTCTTCTTCGTGGGACACGGAATGGATTCGTAGGAGACACTGAAGAAGAGGACTTCACTGGAAGTTCGGTTCGAGGCAGAACCCACTACCCGGAGGATCTTAAGGACGAGACGTACTGGAAAAGGCGAAGAAAGAACAACGAGGCGGCTAAGAGGTCGAGAGACGCGAGGAGGGCAAGAGAGGGCGACATGGCGATGAGAGCATCGATCCTAGAGGATGAGAATCTGAGGTTACGCGCTCAAGTGGCCCTTCTCACGAATGAGTCGCACAGACTCTACTGTCGCCTCTACAGTGGTTTCGGACTTCTATGAACCGAGGCTTTGAAACACCATATTAATTATTAGCCTATATATAGGCTATACATGTACATGTATATAAGTCACGAAGAACAATTAACTCATTCCATTTGTAGGTCAGTTTAATCTTTCCTTAGTTTTGTGGACTAACATTGAGCGGCGAAAGACTGGACTTCGCAATTCGTTGCAGTGGTCAGCATAGCTATAGGATTCTCGTATAGTTTCGTGAATTATTTGATTATATCGACATATTTTACGTGAATTTTCCCATAATGCCGAAAATGTGAGATTAACGCCACACGACATATATAGGGCCTAGGCTACGGAAGTGATACAGGCAGACCTACATGTCAACATTTGTGGGGCGCGATGGTGTAGTGGTGGGTTTGGTGCCTTGGAGCCGGAGGGTTCCAGGTTCGAATCTATACCTCAAGCCACCGCATAGGCCTATAAAGAGACATTGATCAAGTCCTTCACTTGCCATTGTTCGTGCACTTCGACGTGAAACTCCGATGCAATGCTCGGCCATCCAGTCGAAATCTCATAGAAATTATCCATTTTCACCGCCTAAATTTCTGACGCTTTTTCTTAGTCATCTGGGGTTTTTTTTTTGGGGGGGGGGGCTATATATTCATCTAAATATTTTATTTTTAAATGGAAAAAATGGATGGTCTTTTTGGGCACCAATATAATTGCATCAATTAATCAAATGACCTGCGAAGCAGGCCCCTATATAATAACATTCAGAGGGCTTGTAAGGGGTATAGGCCTATAGGTCTACCTGTCTGTCATTTTCTATTGCCCTATAGCCTACAAATTGTTGCTGTTATGTTTTTGTTTAGCCTACGCTAAGCTCCTCTGTGGGAGAGAGCTTTTCAAAATCAAACCATCTCCAAATCGTAATCATGAACTCTACAATTTCTTTAGTGGGTCCGTAATGTAGCCTAGAATATATAGGGCCTACCATACGAGCTACAGATAAGACATTAAAAATATTGTAGCGGGAAAAGAAAAGACGCTGTGACTTGATTTATGCAGGCGATAAATAAAAATGAATATCGATCGTAAACTACTTTGTTAAACGACAATGGTGAAATTATGACGTTATCGAAGTGTCACTGATTAATACGTCGTCATAACAATGATATTTAGAATGCACATTATAGTTCTGCTTTACTGCGGCTTCATATCGTCTTCTTATGTCGAGCTTAGCACTGAAATATTATAGATTTATCAGCGGGAGCCATAATTATATGCGACTAAACAGAAGAAACACAAGGGCAAAGGTAGGCTACGTTTGTTTCTGTTTATTTTATCTATTTAAATTTTAGTTTGGTTGTTTGTTGTAGGCTTGTTTATCACCTAATCATGTGTTACCCTACCATGCAATTGAGTCATAACAAGTTAATCGACTAAGCTGCTCTGTGCGGGGTGTGGGGGCATGGGCGGAGTTTATCAGGGGCTAGGGAGCCTCAAGTCCCCCCCAAGAAGGCCCAGATTCAGGTTTGTCACCTTGAAAATGGTGTATTTTTCCGGGGTTAGCAACCCAAAACTTTTCACGAACGAATCTTGAATCCAATGACTAGAAAATGGTCATCAACTAGGAAAAATAGTATGATTTTTACGAGATTTCAACTCGATGACAAAAAAGAAAGGTCATCAACTGATTAAGTCTCCGCCTCACAACCAAACTCCAAGTTTTTAGCCCCCCCCCAGAATGGAAACTAAACTGCGCCCATGTGTGGGGGATTGCCAAAGGTCGGGACTTCTGGGCCCCGGCAGTATTTTGAGTTGGGGCCAAATGTTGGCAGAGTCCGACAATATTGATATGTCAAATTCTTATTC
Source organism: Lumbricus rubellus (assembly GCA_945859605.1). Taxonomy (NCBI): domain Eukaryota; kingdom Metazoa; phylum Annelida; class Clitellata; order Crassiclitellata; family Lumbricidae; genus Lumbricus; species Lumbricus rubellus. The sequence continues at coordinate 31,002,924 of OX243815.1, read as the reverse complement.
CAGAGATATGGCGCGCATCTATCAGGCTACACCGAAATAAAAGAACATATTCCTAAGACATGTAGGCCTATAGTCGGATCTTAATTGGCGCATCAATGAGGGGGGAACTTTTGTCTTATCTCAGATTCCAGGTAGGCCTAGATATATAGAATTCCCTGGCCTATGCCTCTTCGTGCGAAGGTCACTTCATGCACATGACTTAGCTTATGTAGGCCTAATTACGCTGCCATGTAGGCCTACGAAACACATAATTCTTTATGAAAGTATATGGCTTTAGCTAGGCCTATGTGAGTATTTTCCGCTTAACAGGACTTCGAAGACCGGGACAACAAACAACCACAGTTGGCTAACTCGATGCGTCTTGTGATTCCAGCGCCCTAGTTACGGCATTTTTTTTTATAGTCACCCACCTTTTCAACATTTAAAATCTTTGAGGTAAACTAGAGCAGGGATGCCACTGATAGCTTTTCCGTCCTAGATAATATTATAGGGTTTCGCTCTTTTCTATGTTTAGGCCTATAGGTGCTTTTTCAATATCTAGCTTTTTTCACACGGAGACTTTTCACGTTAAAAACGTGCATTCCTTAAACAATTAATATATATTTTAGGCATTTTCACACGATAGACGCTCCACACTCTGAAGATTTAATAGTAAAATGTTTTCCAATGGAAGTTTTGAAAGTTCTTATTTTTTAGCATCGGAACGTTATTTTTAAAGCTATAAGCTTACACAGAACAGTTCAAAGTTCTTATGTGTTTCAAACATGTATTTCATTAGAACTTTAAAGTTTAGTCTATACTAGACAAATCTCACGTAATAACTATATTTTCTCAACATAAACTGGTCTAGCTTTTTCTAGCTTTTCTGTTCTGGATCTGACATTTTAAAATTCAGAGTGGCATCCCTGAACTATTGCATTCAGGAAATGACGTAGTTAGTTCAATCAATAAGTTTCTTGTTTTTTTGTTGGTCTGAAAAATTTCCGGTTTTCCTTTGGTGGTACTTTAAAATTAAAAATTAACCCCCTACATTTGTTATTGATTTTCTAATTTAAACGAAACGGTGAGGTGTAACTGAAGCCTTTATAAAGCCAGTAAATGATCTTCGAAATGTAAGTGTCATTTTGGTGTTGATAATAATACGTTGTAAGGTTCTCGTTAACCATTCACTCATGGTAACTTCTGGAAATAATAACATCTTTGCATTGTTTTAATACGACGTAAAGTGGATCTTATGGAACTTGCACACAGTTCTAGTGTACTGTCGTATATGTTGAATAAGCAGTTCAACACCATCAAATTTTTCGTTTTGAAGTTGGATGGAACACAACAGATGATGTGCTGAAAAGGTTCGGGGAAAGAGGGATAATTTATTATGATAGCGACAATAAGGGGCGTAAGAGAAAATGGATTGTTCATGTTCTAAAAGTGATCTTAATCCTAAGAACTTATTGAAGACAGAGGAGAGAGACAAGAGGAAGGCTAAAACAGTTGCTGTTGGGTTATATGATGAATATGGATACCACAGACTTTAACAATTTAACGATGAGAGTGTGCTAAAAGCGACTAGAAAACAAATGCATCTTGCCATTAAAGGTTTAAAGAAGGAGCACGATGACACCACTGATAGGAGTGGTGTCATCGTGCGATTGAACCTGCCTCGGGACAGATGACTTGAAGAAGAGGCTCTGAAATTCTATGTAGTCCAAAATAGTATGATGCACCAAATTAAAAGTTTATTGCATATGTTGTTGTAAATTGCTGAGTATTCTTCAGACTTAACCTCTTTCCACTAAGTGATCTCCGTGAAGAGGTGCTATACAAATTCTCTTAATGAATGAATGAAGCTGGAGTACTGTACATCACCTTCCTTTTAAAGTGATTCATTTTATGAATTTATGTAGGACCCCTTCAAGAAGCCTACTCGGGGCACTCCCAGCCCAGACACAGCTAAAGAAAAATAAGACTTGAGTGATTTATTAAACAGTTTGATTGGTCAGAGGTAATATATATATATATATATCATTTTATAGCTCCAATGGGAAGTCATTCCAGATGATGGGGCCTGCAGCCAAGAAAGCTCAACATTGCCTAACAGCCTAGCGAGCCCGTGGAACTAAAAGCTCCAACCCTCGTTGCATAGCGAAGAGCCCGATGCACTGCATCATTGGAAATACCAATTCAGTGGCAGCTGCAAAACTCAACGCTGAGTTCTTGTTTAGGAAATAAGCAACAGATGACATTTATGTGACTAAATGGGGATAAGGATTTGTACATGTTTTTTATGAATTTGTGTTTGTTTTTACAGAATCTTCAAAACTTTGCCTGCGTCATTCAAGTCTGAAGCCAATTTATTTTATTTGCAAAGAATTCACTGTAGTACCAAAGTGTGTTTTGCAACATTTTCTTAAGTTTTCTAAAGGAAGGCGGAAATAGTTCTTGTTTAAAAACAATTGAACCAACTCAAGAGGCACTTTTATATCAACTAGCAATAAACGTGCTAAAACAATGAACATCTCAGATATGAAACTGAAGGTATGTTATATCTTAATTTATGCTTAAATTGACAAGCATCTTCTTAGTGTTGCATGCATGTTGTGTATACACGTATATATCAATTCTGCATTTTTGGTAAATTGTACTTACTGGGGTGTCAATATTTTAGCGTTCCAAAGGGTTGTTTTATGTAATTTCACTGGTTTCAATACCACTTGTATGCTGATGATGCCTAGCTATTTCTATCATTTAGGAACTCAAATTTAATCCTGCTCTCCAACATTTTCGTTTATTCTCAAACGACATTATTCGCTCTTGTATGGTTGAAATTACACTTCCTCTGAATCATACTAAAACCAAATTCCTTCTTCTGCGCTCAAGCCAACAACTCTGCAAATTTGATTGTATAGTTGAGTGGTTCTGTTCTGAATGCACACGCGAGATGCGGGTTGGACATTGTGTTTGACTACAACATGTATGTCATTTTATAACCATGTTTGGGCCTTCTGCAAATCAGCTCAACTCCACTTGTGTGATATTCATAGAATCAGTTCTCATTTACCTCAAAGTGTAATGTAATGTAATTTTAAACTCATATAGCATCACTCACAGCTGTAACCATTCAGTAGCATTTCCAGTGTGTTTACCTCGAGAGAAGATATAGGTCTTGAGGGAGACAGAGACTTATTGATTCCACTAGCTAATGCATGTGTTTTTAGTAGACCTGACTGAACTGTAACACATTTATCATTCGTATCACAAAAGGACATCTTGACACTTAGTCATTTCAGTGTATCTGGCCAGGATTTTAAAAGCCTAATGCTCAGCATTTCGTCATTTGCCAAATTTGTGTCTCAGCTGTGTCAAATTACATGACCAATTAAATTTCAAATTATCCCATGACAGTGTGATGTTGATGATGGCAATGACCTTTGCGAACTTACATGCAGTCTGGTGAGCATTAAAGAAAAGTTTATTATTATTATTATTATTATTAAATATGAGAATTGTTGATTAAGTTGCAGAACAACAACGATTCGGGCATTTCATCGTTACGTCGACGAACAGAGCTGGTGAATCTTGCGCCTCAGACGGGATTTCTGAGGAGTAAGTCTTTAAATGGTGACGTGCCTTCGATAACCAATTCATCAAGTAATAACAGCAACCCAGCCAAGTATGGTCGACGGGAAACGGGATTTGTTGAAAAGCTGCTGGTAGGACATTGAACGAATTATTTTAAAATGTGGATTTATTGGTTTGTTTGGTAACGAATGTGTGTCTGTTTCTCATGGCAAGCATGCATTTTTAAAAAGAATTTTAGTTTGAATTGACTTACTTTGTACACAAATAAAAAAAATTATGGCACTTAAGATTTCAATTTATGGGTGGAATTTTTTTAATGTTGATACATTCTTCTGTCAAAAGTGGTAGTGTTTCAGCCATTGTCTTACTTAAAGACACTGCAGTTTCATTACGCTGTGTTTGTTATAACTTAAATTCTGATATGAGATGGAAGGAAAATATTTCTTAAAATTGGTTCAGTCTTTGAACGCAAACATGACCTGGTCTTAATGTTGACCTTTATGTGGCTTCCAGCAACAGAAATGCGTAGAGTCTATTGTGTGCAGCATGCTTTCTTGAGACAAGTATGTCCATTATCCAAGAGACTTTCCAGTGCTGACTTTTGAGTATTTTTAGAACTATAAATTCTGAGATGCTGATAGATTATTTAACTTTTGTTTTTTGGCTTCGTTGTATTGACAATTTGTAGCACTGCAAGCTTTGTTTGAGCTTGGTCATGTGTACTCAGGAGTATAGACTTTTAGTTGCACTGCGTTGTACACATCAATGATAATACTCCCGTATTTTTTGTTTTGTTTTATAGCATTCCTATGGCTTTGTTCAATGCCACAACCGACAAGCCAGACTGTTCTTTCATTTCAGTCAGTTTAAAGGAGATTCAGATTCCTTGAAACATGGAGGTTTGGACTGTATAACTATGCACTATGCAGTATATTGCATATATTTGAGTTTGTGCTTTGCGATATTAGAATCGTATAGTGGCTTCTTAAATAGGTTTATGTGGACGTTAGAGATGTTGAGAGCATTGCGTGGTGTGATTGGGTGACCAAAATTTCCCGTGGTAGAGGACTGCTACGTAGTGTTTTACATCTCCCTTAAGTGCCTTCGAGTTATAAACGTCTGTTAGTTTCATAAAAAGTTTGATTTGACTGTATGACATTGAATTTCCGAGAAATCATGATTTTCAAAGTTTCAATTAGTTGGCCATGCCAGAGTAGACTGTGTCTCATATTTTAATGTTTAAATCTGTATGACATGCTGTATTTGTCAAGATTGCAAAGTCTACATTTTTATATTGCGTTAAATTTTGCAAGAACTTTTGCATATGTCACTATTCATAACTGAAGAATGGGCAATCCATTGGGGGGGGGAGGGTATGCATCTGGAAGATGAATGTTAAACTAATTATTGTCATTAATTTCTATAAAGACATTTGAAATTTAGGCAGTGGCTTTGTGGGAAGCACCACGATTTCCTCTGATTGGATGATAGAGAACTTACTTTAGGCGGTGGAATCTTAAACCCCTAAATCAGCAGTTGGTGACAAATTAGTACAGAACTTTGTCCTGCCTCGTATTGATGCTTTAGGCTGTGAAGCAATTAATCTTGCCGAAATGAATGCAATGTGGAGTTCATTCAATTTGTACTGTTTAATCGTTTTAGACATTTTGGAGTTTGAGGAGGCTTGCGATAATTTTACAAATAAACCAGTAGCCGTTTCTCTAACACGCCAGCCGAGTATCAAGAAGTCGGGTGAGATAATGAGCGAGAATGCAGTGATTGGAACCGTGTTGACAGAAGCCAAGCCGTCACGACCAATCTGCGTAAGCTGCTCTTGATGTTTTCTTCGCTGATCTGTTCAATTTTTCTCACAACGGTGTACTTGATATATTGCTATTTAGGCTTCTTATTATTAATGGTATTGACAAGGATGCTAAACTTTTCCAACCATTGAATATTTTTCACCTGCCCCGTGACGATCACATATTTAAAAAAAAACAGCTGACGAAGTAAACAGACCTACTTGTCATATCTTAGGCAATAGTTGACATATGAACATGAGGTGAACACAATTTTTTAGCATTTTATCTCCTCGTGCCTCTGTTCAGGTTTTGAATTTTTTTAAGTATCCAAAATTACCTAAACTGTACCCCCATGTCATTTTGTGTGCATAAGTACATGCATGGATGCATGCATACTTACATACATGCATAGAATGGCCTGGCATTTAATTGAGTGTGAAATTTTGGTTTTGTAGGGTGATGGTGAGATGACGGGTTCGCAGGATGGCAGCGTGTCGTATGAGCAGAGTGGCGAGATGTTCTTTCTTGCTTACGCTGTTGACGATGTTGAGGGAGGAGGAGGAGGAGGAGGGGGCCAACGCTTGTTGCCTGGTGACCAAGTTGAATTTTTCATCTCAACAGATGAGAGGTTTGTATGAAAACCAAACTGATACTCTTTATCTGAATTTATTAAAAACCAAACTGATACTTTTTATCTGAATTTATTAAAAGCTTTTGTCTAAATCCAGGCAGCTTATATGCTTTGTCTGTTGTGCTGTCTTCAACATTTTGAGTTGCACCGATGGTATTAAAACATTTTTTGCTGCCTGCCAGATAGTAGGTTGGTTTTTGACTAATTTAACTGTCAATTGTTTGCCATAGGTGTGCTTATTTACATAGAAAAATGAATTAATTGGTTGACTAATTAATTGACAAAGCTTGGTTGTATATATTTTATATGTCTAGGCATTTATACTCTACCTTTTGTCACCTCTAATTTGTGCTGTTTTTTAAATTTGCAGAAATAGCAACCTTCGGGCACGCAAGATTCGCAAGGCTGGTGTCGCCCTTTCAGGTCAGGTGTATGAGGGAGTTGTGTGCTCGTTGAAAGAGAACTTCGGTTTCATCGAGCGATCGGATGTCGTGAGGGAGATCTTCTTCCACTACAGCGAATACAAGGGAGACATTGGGAACCTGAATTTGGGCGATGACGTAGAATTCGGCATTCAAACAAGAAATGTAAGTGCTAACAAGTGTGCCTTCGAGACCATGCTTATTAGTATTGCTCATTTAACGGTGAAAGAGTTACTTTATTTTTGGTGTGTGAATTTACGACTTTGGTTTCTCCTTTGTATAAGTTTTATTCTTTGAGAAGTGGTTCAACGACTGGAGTAGAATGTAGCAGTTTTGCTGCGCAGTGGAACAAGCATAAAAGCCGTTTGAAGCCGCTGGAATTTTTATTCAAATCAGCAACCACGTCAGTTGTTGGTTTGTCTTGTGTGTCATTTTGACGGATTATTCGGCTTAACGTGGAACTTGCTTGAAAATTTTCTATGCGCTTGAATCGTTACTTTTTCCGAGTTTATGTGTCGGAATTGTTATCTACGCATTGTTTTTGCTTGTTCACTTTTATTCGTTATGTAATGACTTTTGAAAGTTATCAGGATTGTTTTAAGGTAACTGAGAGATTCAATATTAAATGGCTGAGTAATTAACTGGCCAATGATCTAGCTACCTAAAGGATTTTTTTCTACACAACTTTCTTTACCGAGACTTCTCGCCTTTAACATGGCTGCTGAGTAACTATATATTGTATTTATTTGTTATCGGATTCTCTTTAACTGCAGTCTTTTTCCTGATTTCTAGAATAAGGAAGTGGCTGTCAGCGTGAAGTCATTGCCGATTGGAACTGTCGTCTTTGAGGATATCTCTCCCGATCCTCAGAAAGGCAGAATCATCAAGCTGCCGAAGCAGGGACATGGTCGGCGACAGAGTGAAATCATGTCTGGGCGAATTGTCTATGAGTCAGGCAAAAGGTAAGTGCAGCTGCACTGGCAAATGATTTCATATGTGCGGCCTTAATTCGATTTATTTAACTTCTGGGTAACTAAGTATGGATGCTGGACTGTTATTGACACTGACAGTCTTTCCGAATTTAAAGGTTCTTCTACAGTGCTAAATAACCTTCACCTGGTGCCATCAGCTTCTGGAGCTCTGGCGAAAGCCCTGGTGTATCCTCTCCAGTTGATCCTCTCCCTAGTCGCCTCTCGTAGCTCCTCCAGTCTCATGCCAGACTTTTCCTGTACCTCATCCAACCATTTCTTCCTTGGTCTTCTGCATCTTCTCCTTCCCTCACTGCATGCCGTCATCAGCTCCTTACTGATTATAATACAGTTGACTTAGGACAAGATGGAGTGAAATGAAGAGTCATCAGACCTCATGTGTACTTAAATGGACGACCAATATTACACAATATGAGTTATCAGCATTTTAATTTGCACATTGCTTTGTTGCAGCTCTACAGAAATTGTATTTGGGGATGATGCTGTCTATGACTACACATTGTTGGATGGAGATCTGGTTGAATTCCTCATCGCAAGTGATCGGAGGGACAGGTTGCAGCATGCTATCAACATCGAATTACTGGAGGATACATTTCATGCAAATCACGAAAGAAGAGAGAAGGTAGGCTGAATTATTTTTGATACTCTGCTTTACACTTTACGTGTGTAATTCAACAGAGTGTGAGTGGTAGAGTTGAAAGCAAGGCATTGTGAGCATGGTAATCTGTGTTGTTGTGTTATATACGGTAGCAGATAGGTTTGAGTATGTGCTTTGCAGCACAGAATTTGCGGTTTGAGTCTCTGCTGACACATTTACTGTGTAGAATCCTTCATGCATAGCATGGTGTTATATTTTTTCATGGTCTTATATTATCAGGTCGGATGCACCCATGAAGAGTTGTAGAGGCACTGTATAAATGTGTGCTTTCAAAGAAAATATTTCATGTAGCTGTGCATTAGTGTACATTTTAGCAGCTTGAAACGATGGCTGTTGCTTTTCTGCAGGGATTCATAACAACTTTGAAGGAAGCGTTTGGCTTTATACGCTGCACAGATCGGGAGGCACGGATGTTCTTTCATTTCAGTGAACTCATGAACCCAAAACGACCTCCACTGACTCAAGACGAAGTGGAATTCACAGTTGTACAGGTACAAAATCGGTTTTATCAAGACCTTCATTCATTCAGTTGTATTCTGTATATTCAATTTTATGTATATATTCATTCATTTCAATGATTATAAGTAGTAGCCGTTGAAGAAGTCCGCTCAGAGGCACTCCCAGTCAAACTACGGTGATATGTTTGTATGTTTGTTTATATGCATCTTGTTTTTTTTATACAATACCTGTATGAACTTGTTAGAACTCTGGCTATCTAGCGTACTAAACAATAGTAATAGTAATATTATAATTATAAGATTATTTATATAGAGCCATACAACAGAGCTCTGGGACCAAACAAACCGGCACTGTACATGAGTTCAGAAAGTTGATCAGTCATATGGTGTTCTTAAGGGATAGGTCTTGAGCTGTGATTTAAATGTTTTCAGAGGTGTGCAGTCTTCAATTCTCCTGCTGGACAGTCTTTCAGCCCAGATGTGACACTTTTTAACAAATAATGTGAGTTCTGACGATTATCTTTGCAGGACCCAACGAATGAAACGCGTCAGATTGCGATTCGCATTCGTTACCTTTCCAAGGGAACAATTGCCGTCGACAAATGTCCAGCTGAGAAGTTTTCAGGAGTTGTTGAGAAAGAGTCGGGAACGCAGAGAAATTATGGTATTTATATTTCTTTACAGCAAATTGCTTCTTGATTGTTCTCTGTTAGTTTTACTGATTTTACTCTGGAAATATCAGGGAACTACTGTGGTTAAAAACTGGCAAGAATTCATATAAAATTATTTGGATCATGCATATGTTTTCTATCTATGTTAATTCACATTCCTGGCTGTTTCAATTTTCAGGCATCACATGGGATCACCAAAATAGTTGGTGAGATGTAGCGGTCTAAAGTAAATAATCATTTTATTATGTACACTTACAGCTATTGTGAAAAGCTGTTCGGAGTTCTAAAATCCTTTCAGCCAAGTATGATCATCAACAGAGCTTTCAACAGAACAGTTGACAATATATTGTCAGTGATGCGGTAGTAGTTAGGTTTGAGTATGTGTCTTGCAACACAGAATTTGCAGTTTGAGTCTGTGTTTAGTCATTTACCGTGTAGAATCCTTCATGCAAAAGTGCATAGGACCATTGATTGTTGTTGTGTCATTTTATCATGGTGTTTAATAAATAATATTATATACAAAGTAGACATACATATAATAATAATTTAAACCATTGAAAGGGGGAACAATTATTGCCACTGTGCTCTAGTGTAATATTGATTATTAAATATTATTACCAGTACATGCAGTACATTTATGGTGATAATAGCAATAATCGTATAGAATGTTATGTTCCAGCTTATTCGCAACTTGCAGGGAATGCTTGACAGGTTTGTTTGTATGTGCACTTGTTATAGCGCCCCTTCAAGCTCTCTCTACTCAGAGGCGCTCCCGATGCAGAGCGGACACTGCATCGGAGTTTCACGCCGAAGCGCTGAGCAATTGTGAGTGAAGGACTTGCCCAAGGTCCTTACGCGGGGAGGTGGATTCGAACCTCGGACCTTCCGGCTCCAAGGCAACGACGCCACCACTAGACCACCGCGCCCCATTGCATTGCATTAGTTGGATTTTTCTTCATCTTTAATATGTTCTACTTGAGAGTGGCATCATTAAACAGCATTGACAACATGCAACATAGTAACATGATTAGCTTGCCATGCCATTTCCATCTAATCTTTGCTTTATGAATATTTCATTTAGGTCAGGACATGAACCCTGGAATAGTGATGTACGATTTCAACAATATGAAGCAGACAATACCGTACAGTAGTTCTGCTGTTGATGGCAACCTTCCAAAACTTGGAGATAAGGTAAATTATTTGATAAACTATAGTGTATTATCGATATGAAACTTGAGCAGTTTTGTGCCAAACAATTCGTCGTGGAAAATCGTAACTGAAATAGTTATTTATCATTTTAGCGTTGTTTCGTTACGTACGCATTATGACATATCATTTCAGTGTTTTAAATACATATCATTTAATAACTAATGTCTGTGATTACTCTTGATTTAATACAGTTGAGCTGTAACAAAACTATCGCTGTGATGATCTACATGCTTATTTTAAAAGCAGCTCTCGAGACAAATACATCACATATGATAGGAAACTTATATAACAGTCGGCCATGTATTGAATCAGCAGCAACAGACATGTTACAGTAGAAAGCATTTCATTGATATCATAGCACTGTTTGAAGAGAATGCAATATATTTATTAGTACATTTTGATCTAAGAACTTTTAATGTTGATCCTGGTTTGACGAAGGACTGAGATATTTGTCGAGCTGATGGAATAACAGCTCCATAAAGATGACCTCTTGTGAGATGATGGAATGTATCTCTCTCTCTCTTTGTTAGGTTGAGTTCCAGATTTCAGAATGTTCGAAAACGATGACACGAACAGCGGTGAACGTGCGAGTGACCGGCCGTTCGATTGGGAACAAAGAGTGTGGCTACGTGGTGACTTTGAAGGACAGCTTCGGCTTTATTGAAACCATTGATCATGAAAAAGAAATCTTCTTTCACTACAGGTACCTAGTACATATCTTAAGTGCACATTCAATCAATTTATTAATAAAATTATGAGAAAATTTATGTGACCTGATCTTTGTTGACCAACAAAAGAAGACCTTTTGAAGCTTTTTTATAATAGATACTCTGTATTTACTGAAAGCAAATGTAGACAGACAGACAGTAAAATGAAAGAACACTAACAGTTTTAATATTTTATTGTTATTAATATGCAGCCTTCCGGCTCAAGGCACCGAACATACCCATACAGCACAGCGCCCCAGTATATCACAGCAGTAAATAAACATTTTCTAATCAGACTAGTTTATCTCTTATGTAATCATCTTTTTTCTCATGCAATATGTTTGTTTCTTCTTACTTGTAGTGCTTACGAGGGAGATATTACCGACTTTGAACTTGGCGATGAAGTTGAGTTCAGCATTTCCCAGAAGAATGGAAAAATTAGCGCTGAAAACTTGCGCCGTATCATTCGCGCCCGTTTTCCAGCTGAAGTAAAGGCAATAAATATGGATGCATTTTTAAACTTTTCGTCCACTCAGTTCTAATCTTGTGAAACTGTTTGGTTTATTCAGCTTTGATTGAGTTCCACGTTATTAGGGTCACCAGGCAGAGATTATATAATGTAAGTTAAATATGTGGCACAATATATGCTATATGATGATATTGCAGATAAAAGCACTATCATAGCAAAATTGAAATTTTTTTAAAAGTTAGTAAGACCAACTGCATGAGAATTCGTCAGGGCTTTAAGCAGAATTGAAGCCTGGTACAAGTACATGTGCAAGAGAAATGAATGCGTTTAGATATCTTTAACCCTTTGATGCCGGAGGATATAGGATTTCCCATACATATTACTACACTCTCGGCATCAAAGGGTTAAGTAATAGATACTTAAATGTGTAAATGAAGTTGTTTTAGCATTATTATCGTTCAATCAATGTAAGAAAGTGGTGCGATTCATTTGACCAATAATAACATTCAGATAGAAAAAGAAACTATAGTTAGAGGATATCTGTGCATGTGCTGCTGTTTGAAACTGTTATATGATATCTGTTGGAAGAATTGAGCCATTCCTTACCACAACGTTGTTGTCTTATATGATTCACATCAGTGACTTCCACACGCTCATTTCATTGAACTTGGATGCATGACGTTAAATCTCAGTGGAAGTTTTGGATTGTTGTGAACAGATCGAGTGTAAACAAACTTCTATATTAATTGCTTCTGATTTTTTCTAGGATGTCCAGCCTGATGTACTGGAAGGCCGAATCTTCAAGACGCTCAGCGTGGCAAGCTCGGACCAGTCGGAGTATTCTGGTACGATCCAGCTGGAAAGCAAGGATGGCGAAGTGATGGACGCGACTTATCCGTACGGGATTATGAGCCTAGTTGACAAGAGGGACATGCCTCAGAAGGGCGAGTTGGTCCGTTTTCAGGTGTCAGTGACGAGAGACTCTGGCAAGAAACGTGCGGTTAAAGTCGCACCCGTCCGAAGATATGTGCAGTCAAGAATCGAGTCTCTGACAAGCGAGGTGAGGAACGTTAACATACCGCGTATCATAAGGCATGTCCTCTGCTGCACTTAGCACGACATTTACCATTGACTTAATTAAGATTGCACTTGTAAAAGTCAATATTTAGTTCTATGCTGCAGTTCTCTTATAAATAATGCATTAATCAGTACAGTGTATTAGGTTGACAGCTTTTGGGGCATAACATCAATGTGCATTTAGTGGAACAACAGTGCAGTACTGGGGAATGATGAACAAATGACCGCACACTTTGTATCACCTGTTTCTTACTTCCATAGAATTGTTTATTGAATTCTTCTTCTCTGTGTGTATGTGTTTGTGTGTAGCTGTGCACTGATATTTAGTGCATTTAGTACATTTTAAGTACACAGCAAAGGTGCTGTTGTCAAACTGGCTGACATTGTTTTGTTTAGTCTGGAACGTTGAATTACGATAAGGACGAAGGCAGGCTTCCATTCCAGCTGGCTGATGTCCAAGACAGCTCCGAGTTGTACGTCGGTGATGACGTCGAGTTTGTCGTCGTTCAGAACCTACGTGGCAGCCGTGCTGCGTTCAATGTCCGCAAGACTTGGTAGGTTCACGTTGCGACATTGAATATTAAGTTGCTAATGTGTATGCAAACGGTAAAGAAACTGCTGTGTTGATATTTTATTTTGATATTAAGGAACCGCTCTTCTCTTCTTAACCCTTTGAACCCAGAGCTCCCGTAACGCTATGGATAACGGGCCGGAAAACCGGCCAGCCGGGTTCAAAGGGTTAATGGCGAGACGCCACGAGAGTGCACTGAAAGTCGCTATGAAATTAATGCAGCTGGTCATTAAAGGGTTAAGTTGACCAGCTGCCCTCTGCCACTATAATTGCTCCATCCGTACTCGGGCAGATATGGTAGCTGGCTTACTGCAAGTCAATGTACTGTCTTTTAATGAGTTTAACATAGATATTATTGAGAGCCATGACATTCGTTCATTTCAGATACTTGTATAGCACCCCTTCGAGATGATCTCTGCAAGAATCTCGGCCTGCTTAGAGCAGAGAGAGCCACAGTGCTGCTGGGCACTAGGGTGAAGCAGCAGAGCTCCTGCCACTCGCGAAATAGCGCCAAATCAAGGCAGATATCTGGTTTAGGGGGAAAGGGAGCCAATGCAAGACATCCCGCATATATTCAGTGACGTGGCTGAATCTTGGGATGCGACCATTAAGTTATGCCGCTGTGTGCAACACCCGAGTCGTCGGACATAACTGCCCATTAAGAAGAATCGTGTGCAAATGGGTCTTGAAGAAATGGGTGTCCACTGTAGCCGTCAAAGCTAGAACTGTCATTTCTCCTAATTCATAACACTGCACTTTGAATTGTACTTAAAACATGTTATATTAAGTGTCTCGGTACATGCATACAACAAACACTACTTTGATTTAGGTATAATTTATCTTCATGTTGTCATTTAAATCTGTTGCATTTTCCTCTAATTCAGAGTTATTTATTTTCGATCGTTTGCCTGTTTCGCAGTGAAAAGCCGAGACCAGAGCGATTGATTGCACGCATGAAAAGCGTCTCTGAGGAAGGCCGTAAGGTGATGGTGATCCGCCAGCCACGTGGTCCAGACGGAACGCGTGGCTTCAAGGTCCCACGCACCGGCAGCACGGGAAAGCCACCGAACTCTGTTTAATCTATCTGTGATATATTTTTTCCTTGCTGCAGAGAGAGAGAGAATAGTGAGTGAGAATAGTGAGTGAGAGAGACGCATTCCATCTGGGAAAATCTGAACAGCCGAGACCGGCGAAAAACTGTATTCCAATTAAATTGTTGCCAATGTTCATTAAAGTTCATGTGCTCGTGTTTCCATACTCGTACTGTAACATGGCAATTTTCTACTTTTGCACTGAATTCTATTCGCCTGACTTTCTTACATTGGGCAGAATTGCTGGAAGTTTTTTATTTATCTACCGTCGTCCTATTTTTCAATTGAGGATATAATATAATCAATCATTTGAACTACAGAACTTAAAAGAATGCATTGCAGTCCATTATGTTTACAGTATATTAATATCGTGACCTTCCAGCTAACTCATCTCTAAACGGTGCTCACTGATATAATTTGTTACAGACTTGAGTTTTTTACATGTTGGTGGTGTGAAACTTTTTCCAAATTTGAACAATGTTGTGACAGTGGTCCAAGTAGCATTTCCTATAAATTAGGACTCTTATCTTTTCATTTGACTTTCGAGTCTTAACTTATCTTGGAATGATGAACTTCTGGTTTTACCGCATGGTCTGCTCTCTGGAGCGTTGTTGTGTAACTATGGAAACTATCTCCATGGTATAATTTGTTATTTTGTAAAACAGTGGTGTCGTCAAACGCACAGGCTGCCAACTGATTTTTTTTGGCCCCACCATGTTTAATAAATATTTTAAATGATTTTCATTCAGTAGTTTTCTTTGTTGACCAATTTTATGTGCAATGTACTTGTTCATCTTTGTCATGTGTGCTGACTAAGTACATGGTTATTCTCCCAGTTTGCCATATCTGGGCAACTCTTCGTGCTCAATCTAGTTTTAGAGTACTTCAAGTGTTTATTTATAGCTTAATTTTTTACTTACAAAAATGAACTAATGAAAGGAATGAGATTTAAAGATGTGACTTGCAACCGAAGTTAAAATTAGCAACTGCCTGTATCAGTCATCCATCAAAAAGACCAAATAACAAGCATATAAAAGTACTAGTGTATGGGGGTGACTATTCAGCACAGATAAGCAATATTCTGGTCAGAGCATTCAAAGTTTTTTATTGCTGTTAGATGAAACAGCTAGTTGGAGTGTTAGAGGCTGTGTCCAGTCAAGCAGACAGACAAACCACAGAGTTGCTGTACTAGGCAAGTCTGATTAGAATAAGCTGTGTTTTGGTGTTTTCAGCAAACATGAACCTAAAGCAAAGCTTTGGGGCCATCAAAGGTGAAACAAGCATGTGCAAGATATTGCAGCTAGTTGGAGTATTAGAGGCCGTGTACAATCAAGCATGGCAGATTCAGTTTCCAAACTGTAGAAGATGGGGAAAGTAACAGTGCACTTTTGGAGCGTTATGGAATAGAGTTAAGTTTCATAGACTTGACTTTCCATAGCAATGATAGCATGTTGTCATCGACATGTATTCAAAGTTTCGTGGCGGCTGGAGCTCGTTAGATCGTATATTTTAGGAGATGTACATGCAGCTGGGTGAACATTATTAGAGAGTACAGACAGGTGGCAAAGAAACTCCGAGAATTCATTGCAGAAAGTAGGTGATTGCCAGGTTTGTAAAGGTGAAGGACAAGTGACAAAGGACAGATGTTCAAAAGTGCTATGGTAAAGATTCATAGCTTGTGTTTAGCAGTGCAGATGTTTTCTTGTTGAATAGACTTGCCTAGCCATTCTGCATTGGCCAGTCAATGCAGAGGCAAAATGGAGTTGTTGATAGGATGACTGAAAGAGTTACTGAATGCAGAAGCGTTTAGTTTGTTCCCAAGCAAATGGACATTAACAAAGGGGATTTTGGATGGGTGGTCTGTTTTGAGTACGAGTTGCTCCAGTTTGGTCTCCAAATTTTATAATAGGAGAGCATCAGTCCAGCGGAGCTGCTCACCTGTAGTTCATCCGCCAAGTAATGAAAGATCAGCCTAGTAACTGATAGTAATGTAGTAGATAATAAAAATGCAATAAGACATTACGACGACTATCATGAAAATCTTAAGCTGTAATACAATTTATCTTGGTTCCATCCAGCAGACAATAAAATCCATAGTTTCAACAGCATTACACAAACTGACTTGATCATAATATTGAACATAATGATAAGGAAGAAAAATAACCCTTGGAACTGTTAATGGTCACTTGGAAAATCATGTATCAGAGAGGTGACCTCAAATGCAATGGCTTTGTAGTAGTGCTGGAAGCAGATGCAAGTTTCACCTATCCATATATCTACTTCTGACAACAAAATTTGCTGAAAAAGAAATGCTCATGACAGCTAGCTGACCAGTTATAAGTAGGTCAGTGTTCTTGATCATCCACAATAAAATCATTTATCAGAAAATGAATTGGAAGTTGAAATTTCAGTCACAATCTTAGAATCTTCTCATATGTCTCTTGAACTTTTCGTAATGAAAATCGTCTGTTGCCTTTTCAGTAGTTTGAGATGTAGATGAGGGATTATCTAAAAAAACATAGAACATACTGATAAATGATCATATTTCAATATCTTTCAAAGAGCAGCTTTATTATTTTATTATTATCAGTAAACAGTTTTGTCTACCTTTCAAAAACAAGTTTATTTCAAACGTAGCAAAGAAAATTTTGCCCGTCCATCAGACAATACATTTGGCAATCTCAAACACTGCCTCAACAATACATTTGGCAATCTCAAGCACTGCCTCCAGAGCATAAGGTCAGAAAGAACACTAACAAAATCGTTTCAGCTTTTAACAGCCACAACCTCATTGTGTTGACATACTGGCTACAAAATGCAAAGCACAGTGACCTGCTGTGTGTAGACAAATGGTGATTAAAATGCGTTAACCAGATGCAAGTTTTTTTAAAAATCAAATGGGAAAAGTATTGAAACAATAGATGTTGCTTTCCTTACCCTGCAGTGTTCGCGGTCTGTCAGCATCCCCAACCCTCAGCGGTGTGGGTTTCGGTGTTGGAGCAACCCGCCTGGCAGGAGCACTCGTGTCTTCTATATTATCTGCTCACAAAAATACAGTATTTTATTATCATGTTGAACATGTGTACTTTTCTGCACCCACACAGAAACGCATATATATCTGAGGTGCAGTTATTCACGTGAAGAGCAGTTAGATATTCAGAAGTCTAAAAGGCATTAGGAAATAGTTCTGAATCATCTCTTGAAAGATAAAAAAGCTCAAACACTGGAGAACCTGCAGTATCATTACTCACAGACAATAACATGGAAAGGAATGAGAACTCATAACTGTGCTACATCTTGGCTCAACTAAACAACCCACAATCAAATATAATAAACTGGCCAGAGGGAAGTAATTAGTTGTTTAGTTGTTAAAATTTGTGCCCGTACAGATTTTATAGGTTTGACCACGGTAGTCAAACCTTTTCTAATGGCAGGCCAGTGGCAATATTTTCCAGCACACAAAGGTGTTGAAATGCCTGAGCAAAATGGGGCAAGCATCTGGGAAGTGATCCCATCTCAAAAAAGGTTTTTTGCAAAACTAAATCTTCAATCATGCATTCTAGTGTATAAACACAGTCAAACTGGGCTTATAAAATCTAAAATTCTAATCTTCGTTACCAGGCATGAACATCTTAGAAAATTCAATGAACCCCAAAATAATAAACCTGAAAATTTATTCTCAATCTGTGCAGTCTTCGGCAAGGCACAGTGGGCCATAAAAATATTGTGGGTGGTAGCCAGCAAACCACCTCGGACACCACTGGGTTAGACAAACTGCCTTAACTATTTCAAAGTTTACAGAAGGCTTCACGATTAGAACATTGCTACATGAGATGGTAACTTGAAAGTTCTGAGATATGCATGATAAAAGTCTAGCTTTATTACCTAGCATTTCTGTGCAAAGAAATAACGTTACAATACTGAAATCATGTAGATAAAAAAATTATATCATACATTAATACAATTTTCTGTCAGTTGAATAACTAGTAATTCAAACTGTAACAAACACACACACACTAACAAACGTAATTGAAAACTAAACGATGACAAAGATTCTTATCATACATCTGTTGTGTTGAACGAAGTTGACGGCTACATTAGTCGGCACAAACTCCGAGACGCCTTCCTTTCTCTTCTTGCGTTCATTGATCAACCTCTGCTTCGCTTCCTCTGTTGCCTCAATGTTCTTGATCTTAACTCTGAATTTATACAAAATCACTTTTGTCAAGTAATCAGACATTTAAGTTGGATCACTTCTTGGATAATCAGCAGCACATACAGTCACAAACTAAACACAAATCACATGTTACGCCACATTATGCATTAAGGCCAGCATAATATACTTATGCATTGATAGGCTATTTCCCACCAAATAATGTTTTGTTTCTTTAAAATGCGCATACATTTTTAAAGCGTTCAGAAATATTTTAGTCTCTTCTTTACAGCGAATCTTAGCTACAGATGCAGTAATTAATTAGAGGCAAAAATCAATCATCATTAATTACGGTATTAATCAGAAGCAAGTATTACGAGAGAAGACTACTTTCTGGCTGATCCAGTAAGCATCAATTTTCTCCACCAAAGTCACACATTAGATTGTTAGACATGTGTCCATGTCTATCCAGTACACCAACAATCTCTAAATAGCCACTATTTAACAGTCTGAACTCAAAGCAAAGTATTGCAAACTCGTGTTACATAAATTATCCTAATTAGAAGGCAGACTTTTCTCCACGGACTCACTCGATTCCCAAATCGACCTCGGGAATTCCAGACAGCATCTGGTTGGACAACATCTCCTCCGTCTTCTTCCGAGCAGTCAGCGATTTTATGTGGTCAGGCAGTTCGTACAGTGCATCCATTGTGTTCTTTGGCCTGGTCACGAAAACATACAAACAATAGATAATTATTTGAAGCTGACCCACCATATAAATGCATAGATTGATTGTCACATCAATAATTAATTTTATGAACAGAAAATTATCGCTAAGGTTTGTACCGAATTAAATTTTTTTCAAATATTGCTTATTTACTTAATTCATCATATAATTACAATAATGCATTTAATTAAATTAGTACCTTTAATACAATTAACAATGACCTGCATTGGTTTCTCAGTCGCTAATAGTACACTAGTTATCAATCATCATTAAAGTGTTAAGTTAAAAAAACTATAATATCGTGGTAATAAAAAATGAACCAGAAATAAAACCATGATAAAGGTAACTATTATAGCTCGATAGTCACTACACTGCATTCTATACGAAACGTTTCAATTAGGTAATCTTGTTCCTAGGTGTGATTTATTTATTAATTCAATGAGCAATACAAGTAGGTTTGTAAACTAAACAATTCTTCAATTGATGAAAACTTTTTATAAGGAAAGTGATGCAGTCATATAATAAGGATGCGTGGGATAGAGGAGAAAACCTGCGGGGTATAAGAACAAAACATGTGGTTATGAGGCCCAGATGAGAAAGACTTACATTTTACAGGGTGGGAATGGATTTGTGAAAGAGCACTGTTTTCAGTTTTTAGTAAAAGACCTTACAACAATTCCTTAAATTTACTAAAAAACGCTCATCAGTACACAAGCAAACAGAAATGAAAGCTTACTTTTCACCGACAAGTTCTTCTGTTTTCAGTCCTTTTCGTTTGGCCAGTTCTTCTTCAACATACTTCAACCTTAAGAAACAACCATGTTCATCATTATATAGAAGAGCTAGGTTACAAGATTTCATAATTCATTAGGCCAGAGCAAGTTGCATAAATAGTTTAAAATTAGCTTGCCTCCAAACATACTATCCATGTACAAGGCTGTGACAGACTGGTTAATTTTCCTGTACATAAAGCAAAAATGAATCTAACAATACACAAATCCACCAGAACAGAGAAGCTAGCATAACAGTAGAGATAAGCTTTCAGCTCAGCCTGCTTTAAAAAATTGTGGCTTGGTTAGACCTGGGACCTGGCTTGCCTCAAATACAAACCATTGCTACTTATGATTGCATGATGATTGACTAAATTAATTGTTCAGCTTCAACATCCACAAGCAACAGCTTATATGCCTCCACTAATCAGAGTGGGTTAAGCTAGGTCAACTGGATTGCCTACTCCAGCCCAATGATCAGCTCAGCCATACATTCTAACTGACGTGTCATATTAATGTCGTCAACAAAACAGGTTGAACATGACTGAACAATCCACTATTTAACTGCATTTTGCCTGATTCAGTTATGCATCAAAACTATTATGACTATCAAAGTAAAGCAAGTTTTTTACATGTCTGCATCTTCATCTCTTCGGTTTGTTTCAACTGCAAAGCTCGTCCCAATCTGTTCAATGTCTTCAGCCTGCGATATTCTAAGCAGATTAGAAAAAACACAACATCTAATAAAACCAGTAAACTCAGAATTTTTAAACATGACCAATGGAGAGTAGAAGATGATGCATCAGTATGGACTCAGGACCAGAATAAGGACGTTTACATAGATATTAGCTCATATTCATAAACAATGACACAGAGTAATTTCAAAGACCATACAAAACAAGCATCACATAATAGGATTTTCTGATCTCAGATCAGTTGGAGCAGAACAGGGCTGGCCACCATTATTATAGATCTACCGAGTAACATGTAAGATCAATATATTGGTTGGACAAAAGAACTGAATCACTGTTACCTTCATAGACAATACACTGTCAATTACAAAAAGTTTACCATCTGTGAAGTGAACCCAAGACACAGTCACAGAGACCAGCAGCTTAGGTCTTAGTCATCACACCAAAGACAACAGATGAAAAATCTGATTCTTTTTATTTGCTCAAAGCAGCATAATAATAGTAGCATAACTTCAAGGCAAAACGCAATCAGAAGCATCCTAAATATATATGCAATTAAATAGTGGCATGTTACATAAATTGCTGATATACATCTAAAGATATAATCAAATAATAAAAAAAATATTTGGCAAAACTATTATTAACAAGATAAGCATAGTGTAATTAGGGTAACCCAATACATGCAATAAGAAACTCTAGGAAGATGCCTGGCAAAAATGCACTTGCATATCATCTGTATCTGCACACTTATTTTGCAATAATCATCAACTTACTCTCGTTTTAGCGCCTTAATGTCAACATAGCCTCCAGTGTTCAACTTCAATGGATCTGTCTAAAAGAAAAAGAATAACAATGTCATTGTCAAATAATTATTAAATAAATTTGCAATGTGCGCAAATAATAACAAATATTTGTAATCATGATCAATAGTAATTACGAAAAGTCAAATTGTTTACATAACTGAGTACAGATTTACATGTACGGTATTTATATGTGTACATAACTATTACATATATATTTAAAACAATGAATTATCTTACAATTTTCTGTTTGCTTGGCTTTGTCTTGATGGAAGCGAGGTCTTCAATGCTGACACCGTGTGGTCGTTTTCGTAACGACTGCATTAGCTTCATCTCTTCGATTGTTGACCGCCTTATATGAAGCAAAAATACACAATGCCATCTGAATTCAACTGGAACACTGATAAGGTTTACATCACTCTTCATAAAACTGGATACTCAATATATAAGCCACCATGGTTATAAACGACACCAGATCTAAAGCGGAAAGAGTAAAGTCACAAGTTTCTAATGAATAACTGAGGCCACTCAAAAATAAAAATATAATCAACAAGCTAGTCACAGCAAAGAGGACTCATCTGATTTGTAGTGATGTAAAATTACCGTCCAGGAACATAAATCCTAGGACGAGTCAGGACCACTATTGTTAAAACTCGAACCTTTAGGATCAATGAGCCCTCTTTATGGAATTCCCTTTGTTCCACTCTGCATGAGACCTATAAATTACATTACAATTCTTTCGAGTGGGTACCTAACTGTCCATCAAACTGTCATCAGTAGGTTAAATACTTTAGTGAACACCAAAACTCAGTTGCACATTACTGTGTAATGCAAGTAAAATCTAAAATAATTTTTGATTGATTGATTTGAAAATAGTCAGCTAGTAGCACGCTAATAATAAACAATCACTATTCAAAAAGTTATATGGACTGAAGAGAAAATATAGTGAAAAATAAACATAATAGATAATAACGGATTGTGATGACACCTCCCATTCAAAGTTGTGTATTAACATAATTGAGTATGCTAACTTAACACAGCCCATAGCGTTGATACTTGGCTTGGGGTTGTAAGAGTTTCTGTTCCTTTACGCATAATGAGCTCTAGAAAATTTCTGCAATTGACAAGCAATAATTAAGAACTCACTCTACGGGCTGCTCCTCTGAATCTTCCTCTTCATCGCTGTCTCCATTGCGAACATTTCGTTGTCGAAAATGTTTTCTAGGTTTCTTTATTTGTATTTCAGACATATTACGAGGCTTACAAATTATATCGCAATTAAATCAATAAACTGTGGATTAGTAAATTACCCCTATCAATCATATTATCGCCACATAGAGTTGAAAACATAGACATCTTACATTTAAGTAATGTATGATGTCTATGGTTGAAAAACCAGGCCGGTGGGATCACGTGGTTTTTGCTGATGCACCTTTCTCGTAATCTTTAATATATAAGGTCGTTGTCTTTAATCATGGTTACTATTTTTAGCTCAACCAATCACAGGCTCACAGCTCATGAAAGAAGATAAACTATAGAGGTTCCAGCTTCTTCAGTGTTTTTCTGCAGTTATAACTGTAAAAAGCGATATTATAATTACAATCTTCATTCAGATGTTTATAAAATAAAATATGGATATACGTGGCATTACGGCGCGTGAAAGGTTGCGCAGTATGCTGGTGAAAAAAATGCATCAGGAAGTTGTTGCATCTCAGGCAGGTACATCAGATGCTGGAGCAGTGCAGCCAAGTGACAAAGATGCGAAGGCAGAAGATTTGGTGGAAACAAAAGTGAAAAGCAAACAGTACTGCGGGAATAAATGCTCTGCACCTGGATGTAAAGTAACTTACGCCGAACGCTCCAAACAGCGAGGAATAACATTTCATTCGTAAGTGATTTTGGGCTATGCTATAAAATGTCTATTTATGAAATTATGCGTCTACAATTTTGACATGTCTCTTGGTATTTTGTTTTTAACTCAATCTATCGATTTTTGGTAAACACGAAGAATGAGTCACCGTACTCCAAACAATATGGCCACCGTAGATGCGTGCATAACAGAGCGGCCCGACATGCGGCCTAATATTTCCGCGAAATTAAAGCACGCTTCAATTTCAGCAGAATGACTGCACTAAACCCTAAAACTAACCCTAACCGACCCTCACGGCGCCTAACCTGAGCCCTAACCGACCCTCACGCTTTGCGTGTTGAGATACATGTTGCGATGTCGTCGACCGGCCGCGTTCTAATTTTACGGCATTCGTTGGCAGCCATATTGTTTGGAGTACGGTGACTCATTCTTCGTGTTTACCCGATTTTTGTTGGCGGTGTAGAAACCTCGAGATTACAATTACGAATATTTACGTTTCTGTGCGTAGCATCGTTGTAGTGTAGCATCGTTGTACAGCTCTATATTCACTGCTTTGATCCTGACGTGCTGAGCACAGAAACTTGCGCTTGATTAACCATTTCGATTTGAGCAAGTATAATAATTGTCATTGATGGTTTATTGTAATTTATGAACTGAAAGTAAAGATCTTTTGTTGTTATGTGACAGCTTTCCATGGTCGAAACCAGATCTTGTGAAAAAATGGGAGCATGCGATGTGCAGAACATCATTTAAAGCAACTGTACGCTCACAAGTCTGTTCAAACCATTTCACCCCTGATTCTTTTGATCGCACTGGACTCAGAGTTCGACTGAAAGCAGGTGAGTTCAGAGCATGTGTTGTTCTTAACAGCTTACATGACATAATTAGATGATGTGGGTATGCAATCGTAGAACAGCGTAAAGTAAATTAAATGATATGGATATGTAATATTAGGAACTAAGTTTGCAGACTTGACGTACCCTTGCAGACAAAAGTAAAACATGATTTAACGAAAAGTGAAACATGCAGCAATCTTTAGCCAAAACAGACCTGTAAATCTGAGCCAGATTTATAATTTAAGAAAACTGACATAAAATCTCTGTAGTAATTTAAGTAAAGTCCCCCATTTTATAACATTTAGCATCACGAAATCTTACGCTATAAGAAGCAGAAGTTCAGAGGATTTAAGCTCGGCTCTGACATAACAGATGTTGCCATTTCGTTTCAGCATCATTTCACATTTCTGACAAGGCATAACAAGAATGGTTATGGTTTGTAAGTGTTCGCTTGCATTGAAGAAGCATTGTAGGCCTAACATAATATGACTTGTATACAGTGCTGACCTGAAAATTGTTTCTGTTTGACTTAAGGAGCTGTTCCTACAATTTTTGAGCTGCCTAGTCACATACTGAACCCAACTCAACATCGAAAGCCGCTTGCTGAAAGCAACGGTCGTGAGTTGTCAGCACCACAGATGTCCAAACCTACCACTTCATCGGCAGTTGAACATTCCTATTCACAAGTACTCGAACCTTCGCGTATCCAACATCGAAAGCCGCTTGCTGAAAGCAACGGTCGTGAGTTGTCAGCACCACAGATGTCCAAACCTACCACTTCATCGGCGGTTGAACATTCCTACTCACCAGTACTCGAACCTTCGTGTAAACGCCTCAAGAGTGATAATTCTGCTAATGGAACTAATGTCATGTCTGTTGAATCGTCAGAAGCATATTTACAGGAACTACAGAGCAAAGAGGGACTCCATGCAGCCAACAGATTAACTGACCGTCACATTCAGTGGAACCAACAAAAAATGAAAGTGCGTTTAGCTGCTCAAACACTTAGTTCTTCTGTTGCAGATAGTTTGGAATTTTGCCAGAAGGATTTATGCATTCCTAAATTTAAAGACTGCACAGCAACAGTAAAATTCATTAGAATAATTGACAGGCTTTTTGATATAATGAATAGTCGTAATCCTCTGGCAAAGGGTTATAAGTCACCATTATTCAAACATAATGAAACTTACTGGCGACCATTTTTGCTGGAAGCCATCCAGTACTTGAAGGGCTTGAAGCTGGCAGATGGACAGTCTCTGTGCAATAGTGTTTGTAAAACAGGTGCTATTGGTTTTATTGTCTCGTCAGTGAGCATTATGAATTTGTTCGATTGTACAGTTAAGGCTGAGTTACATCCACTAAAATATTTACTGACATACAAGTTAAGTCAGGATCATCTTGAGCTCTTTTTTGCAGTTGTTCGCAGTCGAGGTGGGTCTAACAATAACCCTTCAGCCCTCCATCTTAGAAACACTTGGAAACGTCTTCTTACCCACCATGAGTTAAAAGACGTTGCAAGTGGCAACTGTATTCCACAAGACAGTTCTACCTTGATGACTATTGCATCTCGCATACAGAAGCATGAGTTAGATGCAAATGTGGACATAGAGTCAATAATAAACGACAGACGATATGCAATAATTGACGTCTCAGATCATGCTAATTCAGTGGAATCTGTTGGTATGCAAGAGTGTCCTGGCCATTTTTCACTGACGAGATTTGTAGAAAATGTTATTGCTTACATTGCTGGTTTTGTTGTAAGAATTATGTTGAAGAAATTGAGCTGCATTGAATGTAAATTAGCTTTGCTAAAAGCAGATGAAAGCTGCTATTGTCCCAATGTTGACCTAATAATCCGAAAGGACAGAGGGGGCTTAGTTATCCCATCTTCTGATGTGGTGACAGTGTGTAAGATCACTGAAATGTATATACGCCAGAACACTGGTTCAAACCAAAAGCCACTTAGAGGATGTGGCATAAATGGCATAATTGTGAACAATGTGCTTACATTTCTGGTGGGTAGCTCTGTCTTTGAGGGTCTTTTGGATCATGATCTATGCAATGAACCACTATCAAATCATCGTGTCAATCTAATGAGAACTATTGCTAAAGAGTATACATTGATAAGACTTTTTCATCAGTGTAAGACTGTTACACGTTTGGTGCAGGGTAAAAGCTGTCGGTCAGTTCTAGGTAAAACGGTACTATTTAAGGGTCAGTAATCATTGGGACTGTTAAGTATTCTATTCCAATTTAATGTTCCTTTCGAGTTCAACACTTATTGAAGTTTTTGTACTTGTCGCTGTGTATACAAAGACACATGTGCATATTAATATAATGTATCGTATTATTCTAAATCGCTGTAAATATTTTGAATTGTTAATTTATTACGTGTTATCTTTAAAGGACACAAAACATTACATTGTAGTGTGAGTTGATAAATTTGTGAAGTGAATAAATTATAAAATTATGTACTTGCATTTCTGGCTGACATTTGCAAAGTGCAGTAATGCTTGTAAAACGTATCATATTGTATCATATTATTTACTTATAGTGCATCATATTATTTCTTCCAAAGGGTTTATTCTAAATAGCTGTAGATATTTTGAACTGTTAATTTATTACGTGTTATCTTCAAAGGACACAAAACATTACATTGTAATGTGAGTTGATAAATTTGTGTTAACTTTAAATTAAAAAATTAAAGTGATGTCAGTTGACTGAAAAATTTGGTTATTCGTTTAATTTACAGTGTATCACATTATTCCTTATAAACAACTTCACTGTAATGCATTATGCAGAACTGTAATTATTTGTTGAATTGGTAATTTGTTTCTCTTGTGCTAATAAATGAGGTTCAGACAGGTGATGATGATGATGGTTCTTTGCCCAAAGGCAGGTTCATTGGCTTTACGCCCTGGCGATGAGATGAGTGAGGTGGTTTCCCGTTGCCTTCCCCACAGACAATGATGGGTAAGCAACTTGTGCCCCTGCGTCCCAAACATGCTAGACTGTGACACGCTTAGTGCAGGGGCAGAGCTGTCGGTCAGTATTAAGTAAAACAGTGATATTTAAGGGTCAGTAAGTTGTTATTGTATGGTATGGTAATAACCTCACTTTGACTCCTAAACATTCTATTCCAAGGCCAATGCTTCTTATTAAATTTATCAGACCTGCTGCTGTGTAAAAAAGACTGACATTTGAAAATTAATATAATGTATAAACTTGTATAAATAGCTGTAAATATTTTGAATTGTTAATTTATCTTTAAGGGACACAACATTACAGTAATATGAATTTAGGAATTTTTAAAGTAAACTGTCATTTTAAGGGTCAGTAAGCTGTTACTGCATGGTATGGTAATTAATAATGTGACTGTAATGCTTGTTTTTGAATTTTTCTTCTTGCTCAGTAGAAATGACTGACATTTGCAAAGGGCAGTGATGTTTGTAGAATATATCATATTGTATCATTATTTACCTACAATGTATCGTATTGTTAATTCCTAATGGCTTAATTATAATATATAACTAGTGTAAGTGGCTGTAAATATTTTGAATTGTTAATTTATTACGTGTTATCTTTAAAGAATGTGGTGAGTTGATAAATTGTTTAAAGTAAATAAATCGTAAAAGGGCGAATATTTTTAAAACGGTAACTTTCAGTAACAGCATGATAAATATCCGTAAATTTTGGCATCGTCAATTTGTTACTTGTTAATTTTAAATAAAAAAATTACAGTGATGTCAGATGACTGAACATTTGGGTATTTGTTTTTTTTACAGTGTATCACTTCACTGTAATGCAGAACTGTAATTATTTGTTGAATTGGTAATCCATTAAGTTTTAACTTTAAACCCAAAAGTTGCAGTAGTAATGTAAGTTGATAACTTTACAAGTTGTAAACTCCGATTGTGAAGGAAAGGCCTGGAAGTCCATCTTCACATGAAGAGGCTAAGAAAATGATGTTGGCTGTACTTCATCCCCCCCCCCCGTAGCACCTAATAATAATAATAATATCTTTTCTTTATTGAAATGCCTGCAAGACACACTGCGCTTTACATTTACAAGTTATGCAGTAATCTTAATTACACTTAACTACCATGAGCAGCGAGCACACAGAAGACAAAAAGAGCCCTACAACATATCTTATCAATGTGCATGTCAAAACTAAGATCATCAAACAACAGTACACCAATAACCTTTAAGTTTTGAACCCTAGTTAAACCTGGTGTTTCTGCTAGATCAGTCCCTCATCCCCTGCATATCCCCTAGGTATTCTGACAATCAATTCTTATGTATCACGGTACTACAGTTTATTGTTGTATCTTGTTTTCTGAATGGCATGGCTTAAATTTGGATATTGTTAAATTATAAAGTCAATCGACACAAGATAGGCATAACCGAGATGGGGCGGTAGTCACTATAGCCTTCGGATGAAGTGTCCGCTCTGCATTCGGGAGCGCCTCTGAGTAGTAAGAGAGAGAGAGAGCTTGAAGGGGCGCTATAACAAGTGCACAAACAAACAAACTGACCGTCACGACGGCACTCACGGTACCCGATACTGCAATTAAATTATATGACGGACTTTTCAAAAAAGCTCAGACAACCTGCGTGAATACAAATTACATTGCATCATTAGACAGTAAACCATCTGGACATTTAATTTGATGGTTGGGCGCGTTTAGTGACATTCTCGATTGGGTATTAATATTTCATGCTGTAAATAATTGGAAAGTCGCGATCAGGCACTCAAAATTATTATTAATATTTTCCACTGTGCGAAGTTGCGAACGTAAATACGATGAATCGTCTTCTGTGATTGGTGGTTCTTTCATGACGTTTCATTGGTTGAGCTAAAAATAGACCTCAAAATCATAGATAAAATTCAATGTTAGATATAATACTCTTCTTTCTTATTCGGGATCAACGTCATTGCGCGGCTCAACATAGGAAGCTCCGTCTAGTAATATAACCTATCAATGTTAATATAACGCTATATAAAGTAAGTAAGTATGTGCATTTAGCACTTACATTTGTATTTCAGACATATTAAGAGGCTTACAAATTATATCGCAATTAAATCAGACGCCCCTGTAACATGGCTGTGTTACGGCGCCATAGAAATCGTCATTATTATTAGTATTATTATTACATTCTGCTTCCATCACACAGAACTATTAATTATTGAGTTAGAAGGGTCTGCATGTACACGTTTTGAACTAATAACAATAATCTGTCTTCTTTCGCAGCGCGGGTAAAGTCACGTGAACAGGACCTATAGGAGGGACAGCTAGCGGATGGGGCACAGCTGCAGGCGTTCAGTCACGACACTCGTGTAATGTAATGTAGCCTAATGTAATGTAAATGAAATCTTCGAGAATTTCTCAGGGCCCACAAAAACTACGTCAGGATATATCAAATCAAGCCCGCAATAGCCAGAGCTGCCGTTTTCGTTCCGGTGCCAGGTCAAAATCCGGGGAGCTACGGTGGTTGTCGGGTGATGGAACCTGATTGGAATCTGGGTAAGATAGCTTGAAGAGTTTTTTTCATTCGTGAATGGAAAGCAGCAGAGGAGAGTGCAAGCGGAGGAGAGGTTGAATTTGGAGGGGAGATAGGATCAAGGATGAGCGAACAGGCGGAGGTATGTTGGGAGTCCGTTCCAAAGAGCTGGTGCAGCGTAGACTAAGGAGCGGTTGCAGAATTTCAGAGAGGGTGATACTGGAGGTCGAGAGAGAGAAAGATATGATGACGAGCGAGTAGACCTGGGCGCGAGTTTCCAAACCCTTGTATGGCCCAACGCAGGTCGAAATTCTCCATTCCCATTGGCTCCCTTGAGCGACTCATAAATATTCATGAGCAGTATTTAATGCGGTCACAACGGTCTATATATTATTTACATGAGGTCGTTGCTCCGCTCAGCATTGAATTTTTAATAAGTAAGCTAAGCCTGAGACGCCTTATTAGCAAGTGTAACTTAAAGGTCTTTGTTATTAGCACGCAAAGCTCTTAGCCTAAAGTGGCAGAATGTTATGAATAAAAACCTACGAATCACGCAAAAACACGCTCATTTTCATTTTCCGAAATAAGCCTGACGAACATAGTTTGGGTCGAAACTTACTCTTTCTGGCTTATTAAGTTCTTTGAATAGTTAAGTTATCTCCCCCCCCTCCTAGCCTAGATGAGTTATATTTATTAGCAATGTTCTCTACCTCCCTTGGTGCGGTTGAGGATAATGTCTTTCAAAATGCGCATCGTGGCTTCTGAAAAGTTTAATGTTGCTGCCACGAGTCAGAACATCCTCTCGCCGTATCAACAACCATTCGTTTCCTCGCTGTAGGAATTTTTCAACGCGTTTTGAATAGCGGACACAGGGACGTGGTGACGTGGATTCTTGTTCATCTACATACCCATCTACATCCCCATCTAGCTCGTTCTGAGCTGCCTTCAGGTCGTCATCCGATGTAGCGTACATGATCTTTAACAAAAAAGTTCACATACAAAACTCTTGTGGAAGTTCTCCTAGCCTAGTATATTAGTAGGCCTATAATTTATGTATCATTGATTAACCTATCCTCATTCATCCAGGCTTTGGACTGGCACTGTTAATGAACACATTACCAACGGAGTTAGCAGTGGCTAAGTTAACTATTTTTTGACTTTTGTATTTTTTTCGTTTAAGATTATTCTGTATTTTTGTTTTATAGGCCCTAACATTTTCTTTGAAAATTTTACATGTACAATTACTTACTCTTTACCATCTGAGTTAGATTGATGACAATTGAGCTCATTCAGACTAATTCTCTCATGCACTCATCTTCACATTCACACATTACCAACGGAGTTAGCAGTGGCTAAGTTAACTATTTTTTGACTTTTGTATTTTTTTCGTTTAAGATTATTCTGTATTTTTGTTTTATAGGCCCTAACATTTTCTTTGAAAATTTTACATGTACAATTACTTACTCTTTACCATCTGAGTTAGATTGATGACAATTGAGCTCATTCAGACTAATTCTCTCATGCACTCATCTTCACATTCACACAAAGCTGTGCATAGAAGACTGGCTTTCAAACAGTTACACCTCCTAGTTGTGCATCCTTTCTTACATGCACATTGCACAATATCAATCTGCTACAAATTTTGGAAGCCTCTGGTAAAGAGTTCTTTTCATGCTGTATTAAGGTCAGTGCAATCACTAGTCCTGTTATACATGATAATGACAAACTATTATAAAACCCTGATAGAGTTGCTTCATCAATGTCAACTGTCACTTCACATAGATTCAGAAATGTTATTAACCACTGAGTATGAACTCCAAGCTTGCCATGCTGTTTCTTCTCCTTTACTGGCAAAATATGATAAAGTATTATCACATCCTGTAAAACAGTGGATACACTGCTTTACACTTGTCGAGGCAAGGGAATTTGACAAAATTTAATCATTAGCTGCAATCAGGCAACTACTTCTTCCCACAACTGATAGAACAACAACATCAGTATTCACTGTTCCTTTTAATTAACAACAACAGAGGTAATCGAACAAATTTACTCCTGAAATTGTCATAGTTATTACTATTTCATGAACGACAGCATAAGCACAACTAGAAACAAGCTGGTAACCATAATCAACCTTCTGGAAGGCTTTCATAAGACCCTGACGTTCGCCATCGGGAATGTTGCTGACTTTAGCCGTCAACCAACGCCACTCAGCTTGCGCTACGTGGAAGTGACACAGGAGTTGCCTTGTCGATGGCCAGACTGTTCGTAATGCTTTCTTCATGGCTGCAGAATCATCCGTCATAACAGCCAGCGATGACTGAAAATAATAGCAAATCATTATTATTCAGTCAATCAATCATATCACGCAATCATCAATAAATCCATATTTATTGACCCCCACAATAGTAATACAAGCATTCAGTTTACCAAACTCGTATGCAGATTGTCAATAGGTAAACCCTAAAGGACATAATTATTATGGTTTCGCTAAGCAACGTTTTCATATTTACATCAGTAATTAAATAATTAATATACATTACAATTAATAACATATATATTTATGTAGTAATATCATAAAGTACACAGTTCACTTTACTTAAATAAGTCAGAATATTCTTTAATAGACCACCAGCAAACGCACAGTAGTTTACAGAGGAAATAAATAATAGAAAATATTTATGCAAAGTTACACAGCATTTGCATAATAAAACTTCTTTTGACAAAAGAGTCAACTCTAGGAAGGGTTACATTATGTGGCCTTGGTCGAGTATTGTAAGGAGTAACCTTATGAGGAGGGAGGAGGTCGTGAAGAATGTGACAAGAATTTAAGAGGGTAGAGCGGAAAAAGAGCAGTCAGCATTGTACAGGAAACAATAAGGTATTATTATATTACATTGCTTATAAAAAATTCTCATAATAAAACTTCTTGACACTCAATATCTCTTGAAAAATACTCTCAGGTACAACACACTATTCGAAGCAGCAGGATGAATAGCCTAATACCACGTGCTCACCTCACGGCCGTTGAAGCACGTTGGGTAGTGCAGAGCAAGCAGCTTGAATGCCACGTTATAGCTTTCCGAGGACTGTCCCTCGTGTAACATGATGGCGACTGGTAGAGCACCAGCTTTGGAAGCAACCAACACTGTTGTAACAGTAGACGATGTGGCATCACAACTGCTGCTCGAGTCGATAAACACCAGCTCATCAGCGACCGACAAGGAGTGCGTCCTCTTCATTACATCCGTCACAAGAAGAACACACCACGGCTTCTCTTTTGAAAGGTAAATATTTGTTCCTACAGAGTAATAAACCACATACTGTTGTTATTTTAAGCATCAGTAAAAGTCCTATCCCATTCCATTCCATTGAGGAACATAGTGAGGCGCTCATCTCCTTTTTCATGGCCCTGAGCCAGCAATGGACAAATCCCAAGGTCCTGGACATGGGCACGTGTCCGTAAGCAACTTGCCGCTTTGTGAGCGGACGTGTTATCGGTCTGCCACCAGGTCGCACTTAAGCATCAATCCATATATCTGAAATCCGAGGTCGTAATATCAAATGCATTGTATTTGACCATTTCTACGCACAGGGCCATGTTTAAGGTTCTTCGAGTGTCAGTGCAGACTGCAGAGTGTTTCAGCAGGGGCAAAGTGTTGAAGCTACAGGAGATAACTTCGAATAAGCTACTTCAACGAAGGCTCACCTGAATTACGGTAACAGTCGAGTTTCTCAGCCAAGTTAACAAGTGGATCAATCGGTGACCCAAAGTTCTCCCGACGCCAGATATCATGTAGATAATAAACGCTTCTTGACGTTGGATTCAGAGCTGCGTTGGCTAAAATAATTGTAAAGAAAGGTACGCATTACTTCTAATATCTTTATAATTATAAGCATACAATCAAGTCAAATGTCAGCTATTAAATTCCTCAAGTATTTCAACAAGTTCATGGCATGCTCAAAACTCCACCACACTACTACCAAGTCAGCAGATACCGTAGTCCATAATAAACTACAATGGAACTGTATTGACACCTATGGTTGAGGAGATAAAATCTGTTATAAAGCTTATAATTATTTCTGCCAAACCACAGCATGAAAGTCTACTCATAATAAATCTTAAAGGAATCATTCCTAAGGGTTTTCTTGAAGACCAATAAAGAAGGTGATTGGCAAATACAATCCTGAAGGTTATTCCGTTCAGTCGGCTTAAAGGGTGGATGCAGTGGGGTCATAGAGGACCGAATTCTAGCAATCAACTCGAGAAATGACCGAAGCTTTTACATGTGTGCGAATACATTTTCAACCGGTTTACCGTTTACCAGAGCAGTCTGGACTAAATTTAAAGACAGTGTTGAATGTGTCAGTGGTAGACGTTGGGTGACATTTGAACTAGATGAGTTCTCAGTTCTGTTTTAGAGGCATTAAGTTTTATGCGCAAGAATGAATGAATCCAGCACTGTTACGTGCGGCGATCAATAGCTCAATGTTTTCAACAGACTACGGCGATAAATAGCCCAATGTTTCCAGTGCTTTCCACGCAAGTAAGCACGTCATAATAATATTTTAATCATGTAATAATTAGTTTTAGCGGTGTTCAGATGACAGTTGGACTGAAGTAAATAATTCTGGGTAAACAGAAGTCGGATTGATGAATATCATTTTCCTAAAATAGAAGTGGGATTGGTTAAATGTTTTATAATTTGCACAAACGGAATAAAAAGCAATTAGACACGTGTTACAAATTATATGGTTTAGATTGATGATTTTAAGTCAGGTATTTCAAGATGTATTTTCGTCAATCCAGCTTCGATTTCAGGTTTAAAAATACCTGCATCCAGCTTCCATTTCTAAATACCTTTTATTTCTTATTTCTAAATACCTTCATTTTAATTATTTACTTGCTTAATTTACGTGCTTACTTTCGCGTAAACATTGCGTTATTTATTGGGCTATTGAACGCCGCACGTGCCAACGCTCTATTATGCACTGATCTATGGCCACCATATTGTTTACTTGCTACCGCGCCATTCTAGAAAATAACCCCCCATAATTCTTACATGTAGCCAACCTTACAATCTGTTATACCACTCACCGAACGATGTTGTTGCGTGTTTGCTTCACAATAAACTTCTGACATGTATAATGCGGAGCTTTCGAACTTTTGCATCCAGTCATGCCACTCTTGGGGTGACGACAAATAACAGCGAATTGGTGTGTTACCACCCTCGTCCACCCTGCTAGCATACACGTAACCTTGCGACAATTTAATTTGTTCATCTCCCATCTTCTGTGCTTTAAAAACTATTTTATTTGCAAAATTCAATAATTACAAACCCAATGAAAAATCGAATGAAACATAATTATAATCGTGAAACACTGAAGCAGATTACCGATCTAATTTTATCCAATAGGAAAAGGGTATTACTGCCCAATAGGAAATCGGTATTAGGACTAAATTCCAGCGAATAGGAGCGCGGTATTACGCGTATGCGTTGGGCCATACAAGGGTTTGGAAACTCGCGACCTGGGCGGTTGGATAGTGATTAGTTGACGAATGTAGGAGGGCTGAGAGTTTTGAAGAGCGATATGTAGGTAAGAGATAGAATTTTGCAATGGATGCACTGAGAGACTTTTAGCCAATGAAGAGACTTGAGAACAGCTAGGGGTTATAGGCTATGTGGTGATGTTTGGGAGTCTTGGTTACTGCACGGACAAGATCATTCTGGATTGTTTGCAGGCGTTTAATTTGAAGAAAATCTCTTTTATGGATGAGTGAATTACAGTAGGCCTAATCATGAGCTGCTGGAGGCGTGGCGCCGTGGACAGCAGAACCCCATACGTCTCTCTCTCTCTCGAGGGCTGCGTGTGCAGGCTATGTCCGTCGACCAGTGTGTAATCTAGACGTCTCTAAGGTTGGGGCAATTAATATAAGTTCCCTCCAGGAATGAATTCACCCTCACCCCAATCGCGAGGCGTAGTATAAGCTTAGGCCTACATGGAAATACATATGTACGTAGCATAATTATGCTCTCCAACCAGAAAAACTAAATGTGCAACAATTCCCTTCCCCCTCTAGACAGTAATTTTAAAGGTCATCAGTTTTTTGCAGTGAAAATGGTATGATTATTTATGATTTTATCTGGGATTTAAAAAACGGCCGTGAGGAAAATGAGAATCTATTTTATGCATATACGTGCACACATGCATACATACATACATACATACATACATACATACATACATACATACATACATACATACATACATATATACATCAATCAATCAATCAATCAAATTTTTTTATTGAGCCAGAGAAAAGCACACAAGGTACATATCATCACATAAAAATAAACGTACATACATACATACATACATACATACATACATACATACATACATACATACATACATACATACATGCATGCATGCATGCATTGCATACATACATACATACATACATACATACATACATACATACATACATACATACATACATACATACATACATACATACATACATACATACATACATACATACATACATACATACATACATACATACATACATACATACACGGGGCGCGGTGGTCTAGTGGTGGCGTCGTTGCCTTGGAGCCGGAAGGTCCGAGGTTCGAATCCACCCTCAAACCGCGTAAGGACCTTGGGCAAGTCCTTCACTTACAATTGCTCAGCGCTTCGGCGTGAAACTCCGATGCAGTGTCCGCGCTGCATCGGGAGCGCCTCTGAGTAGAGAGAGCTTGAAGGGGCGCTATAACAAGTGCACATACAAACATACATACATACATACATACATACATGCAATGCATACATACATACGTACATACGTACATACGTACATACGTACATACGTACATACGTACATACGTACATACGTACATACGTACATACATACATACATACATACATACATACATACGTACATACATATGTAGACTATGTAGTGAATAATAATCATTACTCAGTAGGCCTATGAACTGATTTATCTCGCAGGGGTTCTCACACGAATCAGTTTAATTAAGCCTATGCTAAGAAAGTAGAAAGTTGGTCTTTTGGGTCTACTTACGTAAATGTCCCCTTCCACACTTTCTGAAAGCGTTTGTCATGAAACGCTATGCCATTGCGTATTATTGCAAATTGCAATAATTCTTGTAGTTGCTTATACTTTGATGCATGCATGTATGTATATAGCCTATATATGGCGCCCTGTCGTTAGCGCGCAGGACGTTTGCGCGCCGTCGTTTGCGCGCCGTCGTTTGCGCGCCGTCATTTGCGCGCAGTCGGTTGAGCGCAGCAAAATGCCCGTCATTTGCGCGCGGGACGTTTGCGCGCGCGCAGTGTGGATTGACTTGTACTATTATGTCTGCCATCTTCGTAATTATATATATTTTTCCTGATCAAACGGCAAACTCCTGTATGATGTGTCAGCCTATTTTATTCGCACTTTGATGTGTACTCCTCTTCGCGTATAAAAATATATCAATCTAGCCTATTGTTTATCAACCTATTGTTCTATTGCTCTTGTTTTGATTTCGCATATTATACCTGTCGTCTTCGTATAATGAAACAGCGAACTCCTGTGTTAAGTGTAGTAGAGCGGCCTGGTGAAAAATTGTGCACTTTGTGATACAAGCATGAAATTTGGTACATACCACGAAAATGTCACTAGAAAAAGATTTGGCTATAGGGCCATCGCAGATTTGGCCCCTGGCCCCAATGGCAGCCATTTTTCAAAATGGCCGACCGGTTTAAAGATTTTAAATTATCTCAGCTTCCAGTGCGCTTAGAATCGTCATATTGGTGTCTAAACATACATAGTGAGGGGCGAGGATTCCAACAGAGCCATTACAAATGTTCCCCATGGTTCCAATGGCGGCCATTTTCCAAAATGGCGAACAAAAAACGAATTTTTCAATATCTCAGCTTCCAGTGCACTTAGAATCGTCATCTTGGTGTCTAAACATACATAGTTAAGAGCAGGCATTTCACCAGAGCCATTGCAAATGTTCCCCATGTCTTCTATGGCGGCCATTTTCCAAAATGGCCGGCCTAAGAAAAGGATATTTCAATATATCAGCTCCCAGTACACTTTGAATCGTCATCTTGGGGTCTAAATATGCATAGTTAAGGGCGAGGATTCCAACAGAGCCATGTAAAAAGTTCACCTGGGCTTCAATGGCGGCCATTTTCCAAAATGGCCGACCTAAAAAAGGATTTTTCAATATCTCAGCTTGCAGTTCACATAGATTTTTCATCTTGGTGTCTAAACATACATAGTTTGGGGCAAGGATTCCAACAGTGCCATTGCAAATTTTCCACATGGCTTCAACAGCTGCCATTTTCCATAATGTCATCTTGGTGCCTAATCCATGCTATTTGTTGCATCATACTATTTCTGAAACTTCTGATTGAGTTCATGTTCATTCGGCAATAAACAAGTTTTAGAATATATGCAATTCAAGATTTTAGTGATGTTCTCGTAAATGTGCATTGTGACATATTTAAGTCTACATATGGGAGCCTTTATACAGACAGAGGACTGAACACAGAATTATACAACATCATAAACGTCATTCACGGTCGCATAGGCCTCTATAGAGACAAAGACCAGTACACTGTTGAGAAGCTTTCACACATTTGCACTGTCCCCTACATCCCTTCTCACAGCCACATCTGAGCAGTTCACGACAGGCACGAGACGCTTCGGGAAGCGTTGTCCACTTCACTTCCCAGCCACCTTCAATCGTTTTCAGCCACCTCCATTGACCATACACGACATGGTAGTTTAGGAGCAGCTATATAAACGTATGTGCCCAAACGTGACCTGCTTGGTAGGCAGCTCTCTTTGTGTGTTCCACCAGAGCAGCTTCAGTTGGAGGAAGGCCATTCATAGGTCTGTCTTTCTGTGCGAACAGCTGCTTCCCTGCCTCATTCACCTTTTCCTCACCACTAGCACGGTCGTACAAAAGAACCACAAAGCGCTCAATTATATCGAGTTGATCATAAACAGAGTTGGGAGTTGATGCTAAAGTACATAAGGCTGGGGTGACGTCTCTGAATCAATGTTTTCCAAATGTCCCAGACAGACTAGACAGTCCTTTTCCACGACCAGCAAAGGATGATACTGTGTCACATCCGCTGAATGCGTGTAGGAAGGGCAAGGCTATGCACTTTTCTGGACCGAGGGCACGCGCCATCTCATGGGTTGGTAGATTTCTGAAGCTTTTGCCTGTGGCAAACCTACCCACAGTTCATCAATGCTCAGCTGCTGAACTACTGCTATTGCCAACACCAACACGTCAGAGTCAACGGCAGGGCCGTAAATCCCGGGGAGGGAAAGGAGGGAATTCCCCTCCCACTTTTCGCCTCGGGGAAGGAACGTGAAGGAATTCCCCTCCCACAATTTTTCTCAGCTGCGTCACAAATGTTAGAGTCAGTAGCCTAAGCTGTTAGCGACTGCACGTTGCTCGAAACGTGGATATAAGATTTGGTCTGTGGAATCAAAGCCTCACAGTTAAAAGAGGTGTAGACTAAATGTATCCATTGACAGAATAGAATCTCTTCTTTATTAATACAGAGAGAGAGAGAGAGAGAGAGAGAGAGAGAGAGAGAGAGAGAGAGAGAGAGAGAGACAGACAGACAGACAGACAGACAGACAGAGAGAGACAGAGAGAGAGAGAGAGAGAGAGAGAGAGAGAGAGAGAGAGAGAGAGAGAGAGAGAGGAATGACTTAACGCACCCAATATAGGCTATCATCCTGAAAGACTGCAGGGAGGAAGACAGTTAATCATACACACACGTGTGTCTTCTCTTCTGGTTCTCTGCCCCTAGGCAGGTTCGGCTGTCCAATGTCGCCACTCTTCCCTCCGCTGGGCCTTCTCCTTTAGTGTGTATTATATATATATATTAGGGTGCCACTCAAAATAAAAGTTTGTAATTTGTATCTTCCCACCCCCAAAATATGTTTTCAATGTTGAAATAATAAGGCTCACAAAATTTGGAAGCATTCTAAAAAAAATTACTGGTAGCTTGACACGGTTAAAGTTTTTAGCATTGGACAATGTTAAATTCCATGGCGTTTCAATGCGTAAGATACACAACTATCCAGGGTGCTCATTATTGCTAGGTTAGTGATGAGCAATTGAGCCCAGCACTACTGGTGAGCAATAGTAGACTCCTTAGTAACTAGAAATGTCCTGCGGTGCCTCTCAGCAACTTATGACATAAATTTATTCTGTTTTTCATAGTGACCAAGAACACCATTGAATAAATCAGCGGCACTGTTTACCACCATCAGACTCTCTGCCCATATCTCAGCACTAGCATACTCAGAAATGCTCTCTCAAATGCTAGGGTGAAGGTCTTTAGGGCCAAAAAGTGCTGTGATATTCCAATTGCCACAAGAAACTGCTAAATATGTTGTCACAACCACCGAAGCATTGGTATAGCAACAGTGTCATGTCCATGCAGTATAAACTTACAACGTGCCGAGGAGTTTGTCCATGGGTTTCTTTACTTAGGGCTGTGCATGACTATTGCTTCCTTCAAATCCAGAGGAACCATTGTATCAGAGAAAGTGTGACCAATTAGTATTTCACCTAGATACTACAAATGACTACAGAAACAATTGATTGCTGAATCGATAACAGTTTAGTTGTTTGTCTGTATGCATCAAACTCATGCAGAAGATTCAAGACGTTGCGAGGATCAGGTGTGGCACATGCATGTGTGTACAGACACTGAATGTAAACTTAACAATTGACTTGAACTCTGGGAGAGCTGACAACTCGCATTTGATGAGATTTATTGAGAGTAAAATAAGTATCTTTGTAACCTTGTTTGTGACCTTGCCATCCATCTAGCTCTAGGGTGGACTCCAGAGGCATGGATATGCACAGATCTCCCTTACGTTATACTCCTTTTAAGAATATCAGTGCCAGGTAAAAGAGCTCATACTCTTCCTAACAGTCTTGACTGAATATCATATTGAGCTGGATGAACTCGATAAACTCATTTTGCACCAGATCCAAACCACAGCAGTTGCTGTCACCTTTATGCCATTTTCATACCGGTCTGCGTCAAATGCATAATTATACGTGAGTAGCCTATCTAAATCTTCTAAATATCTTGATTTTTTGCCACTGGAGGTCCCATCTGGTGTTGAACACTTTGGCATCGACTAATTCCATGATTTTGGTCTGCAAACCAAGCTCAGTAGTGTTTTCTTATACACTTTTGTTCAGACAAAACATAGGCACCATCAGGAAGGATTGTATTGCTGGAAGTTGTATGAAATGACATTGACAGTCTTTAATTAGCCTTTTATGGTTTATCCGTGTTATTAGAGCAACATCCAAGAATTGGGAAAGATAAAAAAATTACAAGAAACATTATTATTCTTAGTCAGTATGAACATTGAGTCACAGCACAGCCTGTTCTCTGTAAATATAAGCTATTTCCATATGCGATTTTGAAGAAATTATGTTATACGCTACTATAAACTACTGACGCGCTAAGCTACCTCTAAATGATCTTCTATTGGAATAAAATTTGTATCACGTGAGTTTCTTGCCATAGAAAACATTTGTAGGGGGTGGGCAACTGGATCAGACAAAATTATTTTTTGACCATGCATTTGGTTGGCACCCTAATATATATATATATATATATATATATATATAACACATACATACATACATGTGCACTCAAAATGGACAAGCTCCTAAACACCTTTGTGACTTGGTGCACAAACCCTCTCCGCAGTACCACCTCCCCCCGCCCCGGTCTGCTGATCGGTCTGCTTATCGACTTGATCTCCTAGTCCCTCGGGGCAAGGACTTCCATGGCCCAACACCATGCTTTTGCCATTGTAGTCCCTTCTATGTGGAATAACCTAACCTCCTTTCTCTATTCCTTTTATGATCTAATTAGAGGGTGACATCTTCAGCCATTCATTGCTTCAAGTCTTTCTTCTTTCCTCGCGGCTTTCACACTGAGAGTGAATCTAAATAGATAGTAGGCTACTGTAAGAGACGCTTTATAAATTGTCATATAAGTTTACAATAGGCTACATACGTGCACTCATGGTTCATGCATACATAACATGTGTACATTGTGTAGCCTACATATTAAGTACATAGGCTAATCATAATTATTGGAAGCGAGGGCTCTGAGTTTTGAAAGGAAGAATAGTGATATTTCTATCAGTTCTTTTCGAGACCACGTTATTCCGCATTTTCGATTGAAGATCTACAGAGGAGTACAAATAAATTTGAGCAAATAAAATTCGTGAATAGATTTAAGAAGTCTCATCTCTTTCGTTTTACCAAATGACTTCATGCAGGATGGTGTGCTGGTAACTGGTAAGTGCTACGAAAATAGTGCAAATGCGCACTGACTTCTCTATCAAGAACAGCTTTTCACATGCATAAACAATTAGTCATTGCTTAAAAATCTGTGCACCAGAAAGTGACTAATAGCATTGTATAACAGCGTTATATCATCATGATCAGATTTCTGTCATTTTATATCTTCTAAGTTAGAAATCTGTTTTGGTTGCAGTTTGTAGCCTATATGTAATCGCAATGACAATCTCCAGAGTAGCCTACTTCAGCACCCACAGAAGCTATAAAGATGAATGTAGGCCTATAGGCCTACGCCTACTAAACCATACAGATGGAGAAGTTAAAATGAAGAAAAATATAAGCCACTAAATAGGCCTAATACTTTCAACTCTTTCGGTTTGGCAAGAGAACCTCTATAGTGACTGGTCGTGTTGTTCCATATAGTTCGAACATATTATTTTAGGCTATGTGCAGTAGGCTTATATAGTGAGAGGTTAGAACCAACAATTTTAACACTAACTTTAGGGTGGGTTTTTGAGGGAGGTAGGCCTATAGGCTTACTATGCACACATTCCAGAAGGGAAATTTTCCCTCCCCACATTTAATAACAGATTTACGGCCCTGGTCAACG
The DNA here is from genome assembly GCA_945859605.1 of Lumbricus rubellus. Lineage (NCBI taxonomy): Eukaryota > Metazoa > Annelida > Clitellata > Crassiclitellata > Lumbricidae > Lumbricus > Lumbricus rubellus. The sequence continues at coordinate 30,960,244 of OX243815.1, read as the reverse complement.
GTGCGTATCGTCACCTTACGATAACCATGTTTAGTGGCATCGGAGACATGCAGAAAAATCCTTGTATCAGTATCCTCCTGAGTACATGGAACAAGTCCAGTTGTGTCTCTTTGACGAGTACAGAGCACATCCTCGTGGTAAGTGACTACGATCTGTTTCCTGTTTCTATTTCTAGCTTTGCTATTTGCAGACTCAAGAAAGAAAACAACTCTGTCTTGTTTTCGTCATTCCTCAGTAATTCCTGCCAGTTTCTGGATAGAGCACTAGAAGATTAGACGCACCTTCGACTTCACTTGCCCCTCACACTGCGTGTGTATGTCTTCAAGCTGCCACCCACATATTCGTCCCATACAACATCTACATGTACTCTATGCACATGCTCCAGCTGTCTTGCGATGTAGGGCAAGAAAATATGGGATGCATAATCCGAAAAGGGGCATGCAGTGCCAGGTTTCAGCATGTTGACTATGGCGGCTCCATCCAGTATAACAGCGTCAACAAATGGAGCACCCAATGAATGCATGGCCTGGTTGGATATCTGCCGTGGTCTCGTTTGTTGAAGTAGGAATCAGTTCTTCCAGACAACTCGCAATGTCTAACTTAGTTCCCAGCCGTAATTTGCCCATATTCGAGAGTGATGGTGGACACGCCTGGTTCTCGTGAGCAAAAAATTCGTCCAGGTCTCCTTCACGTGTCTGACAGGAAAGGTACAACCTGGAGAATAGTGAACTGTCCTTCTTCACAGATAACAAATGTTTTGCTCGTGACTTGACCCGTACAGGTGGACGACTGAAGAGAGAGAAATTAGTTGTTTTTTTATCACTGACAGGTCGCGTTTGGTTAATGAGACGTTCCTTGATGAATGTTTCGTACTGCTCTTGTCCAGTTTTCTCGAGGATGCATATGGTCTTTATCACTGCTTGATCGGCCAGATCTCTTGTATCCAGGACAAGTAGGGCATTGCTGTCGTCAATAAATGGGTTTCCCACCTCTTCGATAACATTGCCGATGGCAGAGATATTGAAAAATTCATATTTTGGTCAGCCATTATGAAAAATGACAGCTATTGAAGCCATGTGGAAAATTTGCAATGGCACTGTTGGAATCCTTGCCCCAAACTATGTATGTTTAGACACCAAGATGAAAAATCTATGTGAACTGCAAGCTGAGATATTGAAAAATCCTTTTTTAGGTCGGCCATTTTGGAAAATGGCCGCCATTGAAGCCCAGGTGAACTTTTTACATGGCTCTGTTGGAATCCTCGCCCTTAACTATGTATATTTAGACCCCAAGATGACGATTCAAAGTGTACTGGGAGCTGATATATTGAAATATCCTTTTCTTAGGCCGGCCATTTTGGAAAATGGCCGCCATAGAAGACATGGGGAACATTTGCAATGGCTCTGATGAAATGCCTGCTCTTAACTATGTATGTTTAGACACCAAGATGACGATTCTAAGTGCACTGGAAGCTGAGATATTGAAAAATTCGTATTTTGTCCACCATTTTGGAAAATGGCCGCCATTGGAACCATGGGAACATTTGTAATGGCTCTGTTGGAATCCTCGCCCCTCACTATGTATGTTTAGACACCAAGATGACGATTCTAAGCGCACTGGAAGCTGAGATAATTTAAAATCTTTAAACCGGTCGGCCATTTTGAAAAATGGCTGCCAGTGGGGCCAGGGGCCAAATTTGCGATGGCCCTATAGCCAAATCTTTTTCTCGTGACATTTTCGTGGTATGTACCAAATTTCATGCTTGTATCACAAAGTGCACAATTCCTTCACATTTTGGTTCCAGGCGGCTCCACTAGTGTACGATATAGGCGCGTTGATGTGTATTCAACTATTCATGTTTGTCTTCTAGTGAACACACAGTATAAGTTCTTAAACTATAACTTTTAATAGTAATCTTATTCGTATACTAAGCTAGAAATATTTCAAGACCAGGGTTAATATAGGACGACATCAAAGTTCGTATTGGTGCAGTATATGATATGAGAAAGGTTTAAATGCCAAAGTAGTCATTTTGTAAAAAAACATTGATGGGTTGCTGAACTTACTGCTAAATAAAAGTAGTTATTTCGTAGAAAAACAAAACAGAATTTTTTTATGATTAAAGTGGTTATTTCGTAGATTCTTTAGTTTGCATATTGTGACGGCGCGCAAATGACGGTGCGCGCAAATGACGGCGCGCAAACGACGGCGCGCAAACGTCTTGCGCGCAAATGGCTGGACACCCCTATATATGCATAGGCGTACGGCAGATTTCAGCAGTGGGGGCAATGATCGAACTTCTGTCCGAAACATTTATCCGGCCTAAAAGTTGACGACCTTTTTTTCGTCGTCCGGGACTGTGTTTTCCCGAAAAACCAGACTTGCCCGAAAGTTGGGAGGGGGTCATTTGCCCCTCTGGACCCTCGCCTCGTACGCCTATGCTTATAGGCATATGAACAGGACAGGTGAGAATTTAGCATGAGTCCCCCCAGTGCTGATTATGTATTTGCGCCACTGCAGTGGAAGTGTGTGTGTGTGGAAGTGTGTGTGCTCCTGATCGTCGTTGACGCCTAAAGTTCCATCCGGGCAAACAAATGAGTCACAGCTATAGCATAGCAGTGTTTACCCGCGTTACGAGCAAGCGCAAACGAAAAAAACAGCGAGAGCGTCCTTAGCGCCATAGCGTTCTTAATATATCGTTAAGTGCAAAAGCATGAATGTACAGTTCACCTGTGTGGGTACTGGGTTGCTATAGCTATCTGTCTGCCAGCATTTGACGAGTCCCTTTGATGATTAACATAATATATGTGTGGTACTCTGTGGGTCTAACTTGGGGTAGAGTTCCATTTTACCTTTTTATGGGCCTGCTGGCATGGCTGCACGGATTGCTCAACAAATCAATCATTCAATCAATCAGAATTTATATAGCGCCCCTTCAAGATCCCTGCATGCTAGCCTATTCTAATCTAATGCATGCTAAATGGCTCGTTTAATGCAAAAGGGCTAGGCCTAATTAAGAGTCTCTTCAAGGAAGACATGAAGAGTCGTTAATAAGCTCAATTGCTCATCTATTGGCTGGTAGGTCTACAGGCCTCATATAGTGTTAACAATGCTGAGCCTGCACCCCAATGAAAATTTGTGAAACATAATTATAGAGCAAAACTCTTAATTATCTATTTAGAGGTTAAATACTTAAATTCAGTATAACTTGAAATCCTCTATGAGATTTGAACACTGTGCACAACCGTTAGGTTTAGGCCTACTTTGAAAGAGACTAAGAGAGGTCTGACCATTAATGCATGACTGATGGCTCAGTTATGCTTTCGATACGGGCAGAGCAGCAGGGCTGTTTTTAAGGAATGTTTAGAACTGCACAACTCCTTTCCTTTCCCATCCTCCATGCTAAATTACTTCCAGTCGGAGGACAGTTACTAATGAAGTGCTTCAGAAGCACTTCTGTAGGCCCTACAGTTAAAACTAGCAAAAAGGTCACTGTCCTCCGATTGTAAGTAATTTAGCATGGAAGCACTGCTTCTACAACTGCATGAATACATTTAGAACTGCACATTTTGTGTACAACTGCACGTTTAAAAAAGCCATGCATGCAGAGCAGATAAATAGGCTAGAAACATTCAGTAAATAGGCTAGGTCTTACAGCAATTGACAATGTGCCCATATTTCACGCACTTTAATTTACTTTGTCCAAAAGAATTACAGCGAGTAGCTATAGGTTCTAATATAAAGTTGCTAAATACTAGATAGACCTATAGGTTTAGTTTTCGGATTGCAAAGATTTCGCCATACATCCCAGCATGCATGGATCAGCAATTTAGCCACTACATAAATTTAACGGGACGAAAATGCATGGCTCTAAACGCAACATATCAGTATCAGGATTCTAAGCTAAAGCGGCAGACGGAGCGAGTTTCAAAATGCCAATTGTAATTAAAGGCAGCTTGACCAGATCTATTAAGCTATAGATACCGGCACGCAGTTACCATAGGCGTACGGGAGATTTCAGCAGTGGGGGGGTCAAAGATTTTACTTCTGCCCAAACAATAAATCCGCGGTGGAAAATATTATTTTTCCAGACAAAAAAAGTTGAAATGTGTCATGAAAAATACAATTTTTCGTATTTTCCCGGGTCTGCTTGCCCGAGAAAACAGACGCCCGAAATTTGGGGGCATTTGCATGCCCCCTCTGGACCCCCGCCTCGTACGCCTATGGCAGTTACAACACGTACATGCAAGTCAGTCAAATATTCTGTTTACTTAGCCTATTATTACTGCAGAAAAACTATAGCAAATTTTGTTTGTTGAAAGAAATATAGATGCGAAATATCGGCATCGAAGGAGATTTAGAACTGACTGTTCGATACACAGTTAGATCAATTCATCTATCACGGAATTCTAATATTTGCAGACGGTAATGACATTTAAAAAACCCAAGAGTAATTGAACGCATCACCGAAGCATTTGGACGGTTGATGAGGATGTGGAAATCGGGAAATAGGATCACATGAAAAACCAGAGGAGTATATCAGACGATGGAAAAAGTTCACAGAAGGATTCAGGACATTGAAAAATCAAAGTGAGAACTGATTCCTCCCAAAAGAAATTGCCTTCATGCATGGGCGGAGACTTGCGGGGGACGAACGAGTGGCGCCAAAGGACGCGAGATTTTGGGCGGACATGTTTAGGCCTACTATTTGACCCTATTAGCGAGATTGTCCATCCCCTCTGGATCTCCCTTAACCCTTTAATGCCGGAGGGTATAGGATTTTCCATATATTTTACTACACTCTCGGCATCAAAGGGTTAATTGATAACCACAAATAATGCTAAATTAATATGTTCACTATGCCTACCATAATTGTGTTGGTTCAGCTAGGATATAACCTAAATTGAATAAACAAAATTTTCACAAATTCACAGCATGCCTTGGCCACTTCGAAATTTGACGTTTAGGCCTATACGCCCAACTATAATATAGTCTATAATAATTATAGACTAAATATATAAATGTATAAATGTATATAGCCTATATATATATATATATATATAAGACTTCGCTTGACTTTGCTGCTATTTCGATTGAAACATTTTTTTAAAGCAGAAGGGATTTAAGAGCTTCTAGTAATCATTAGGCCTATATGCAGCAAAAGTCAACGCAAATCCTCACTAATCCTCATGCACGAACTAATCCTCATCGTCTTAAAGGCCACACCGGTCTATGCATACACGGATCTATTAAGCCTATAATAATATAAACTATTAATTTCGTTCAGATATAGCCTATTCGCACAAGTTTGCGCCACTCGGCAAGAATCAACTCATTCCTTTGCGCGGCATAGAGAGTTCCATGACATGCCTGCATGCATCTCACGCGTGAGTCTCGACATGTTCGTCTTAACCTAATAATGCACATAATTATATATATATATATATATATATATATATATATATATAGGCAAATCATTATATCATGCAAGTTAACCCTTTAATGCCGAAATGGTAGTAAATGGTATGGGAAATCCTATACCCTCCGGCATTAAAGGGTTAAACATAATAAAATAATTTCTTTTAAAGTTTTTATATAGGCCTGTCATATAAAAGAAATGTGTGAAATATCAGATATCTTATGTTTAGGCCTACGTGGCAAAGCGTCCATAGAGTCGAATGCACTGGTCAACCTACAATCTAAATCTTAACATAATGCTTATTATTATTATTACGGTGCTTTATTGCGAGTAGTGCGGGAGAAGTATTTAGGCTACTTCACTGGGCCTAATCACTACAGAATCAATACAGAATAAATAAATGTATAGACTATACATATACATGATATACTGCAAAATGGCGTCAATAGACTGATAGACTGAAGGTAACACCCTCGCATGGCCTATGCCTGTAACCGGTAGCAACGCACGTAGCTCTATAGACATCTGTTGCAGTGGAGTTCATTCTCCTTCGATTGACCCTTAGGCTACCGGTACCGTCGAATGGAGGCATAGGCGCAACCACCCTGTGGAACCCACGGGACGCGTCCCCCCAACTTTGAGTGGTCCCCTAACTTTATTATTATGGTCCCCCAACTTTTAGGACGTGATTCATTATGGTCCCCCCAACTTTTAGGAAGTGATTGCACCTATGAATGCAGGTCGCAAAGCGGTCTCAGATGAGTCTTCTCCTCCTCCTCCTCCTCCTCCTCCTCCTCCTCCTCCTCCTCCTCCTCCTCCTCCTCCTCTTCTTCCTCCTCCTCCTCCTCCTCCTCCTCCTTCTTCTTCTTAGTAGTAGTAGTAGTAGTAGTAGTAGTAGCAGCAGCAGCAGCAGCAGCAGCAGTAGTAGCAGTAGCAGTAGCAGTAGCAGTAGCAGTAGTAATAGTAGTAGTAGTAGTAGTAGTAGTAGTAGTAGTAGTAGTAGTAGTAGTAGTAGTAGTAGTAGTAGTAGTAGTAGTAGTAGTAGTAGTAGTAGTAGTAGCAGCAGCACTGTAGCAGCAGCATCGGCAGCAGCAGCAGCAGCAGCAATAGTAGTAGTAGAAAATAACCTCCGTGCATGAGACTTTCACAAAGCGGCATTGTCTACATTACGAAACGGTGCAAATTATTAATCGTAGACCTAGGTAACGAGGCGAAAGGCAGACCAGGGTCCGTAACGTGCTCCAAGTTGGCGATACTGAGAGCGTAGGTGTGGGAAGCAGCTTATTGACGAGCTGCCTTCATTCAGATCGTCCTTAAACGGTGGGTGCAGGTGATCACGGGATAGGGTTTCGGTGATTCTCGTAGTGTGATATTGTAGAGTTAGCCGCTCTGAGCAAATAACCTCCGCGTTACGACTGAACAAATACTTGGAAGGTGGAGGAGCAGGAGAAGTAGGAGGTGGAGGAGGAGAAGGAGTGAATGAGAAGTCAATGAATCGATTAGTCATGTGATGTAGCTGCACTGAAATCGATCTTCTCCTAAGTGCGTTTTAGACCGTAGCATAGGATAAGTGCAAACCAACTCGGTTGTTACGACGATGGAAAACAAGAAGATGGTCTTGGCAGCAAGCGCAGGACGACTGACTTTCGTGAATGAGAAAGAGGTTCCAGACATGATCACCGCTCGTAGGTTAAACCATGCAGGCGTACGTGTAGGCCTAACAGTCGTTCATAGCAGGCCTGTCAAACTGTACTGAGATCAGTTGAAGCGTGACCGAACGTGAGGATACGAGTAGAGTTGGTAAAGTTTCTCGTCAAAGACATTCCACGCAATAGACAAAGACCGTTCAAGTGGACAGGGCAAACAATTCCAGATCGAGCCCCTGCCTGTCCAAACTTGCACGTACAAGAGCTTGGCTTACCCAGAAGTTTTCCCAAGAGTTTATCGGGGTCCGACCAATCACCGTTAGTGACATTCATATCGGAATGGCCCCAGCATTCCACGGTTTCATATAAAGAGTTGAAACTGGAATTGACGCCGGTGCTCCACTGAGTTTCTTGGGCACAGTGCGTGTGTGTGAGTGAGCGAGCATAAGCCTGTAGGAGGTAAACGCCGATGTTCTTGTAGGACTTGGATCACATCAGGTCAGACACATTTTTCATTCGCATCCTATAGGCCTGCATAACAACGTAAAGATTAAATATAAGCTTACACAATGCAGCGTAATGTAAGATTGTACCAGATACTCGTGAATGTGATTTAAAAGAATCTTGTGTGTTCTCGGATTGACTTCGTATGCAGAATTGCAGTGAAGCTGTTATTGTATGAAAGATCTATGAGTAGGCCTAAGAAGACTTGGTTGGTTCCTTTTTAGATTTATGTCGATAAACAGGTCGGGTATAAAGTTTTTTTATAACGCCACGTGAAAGACTGCATGTTGCCGTGATTTGAAAATGTTTAAACTTGAAAATCTCTTGTATATTTAATGTTGCAAAAGTTCATAAAATGGGTTAGCCTATACCGGTACGACTGCAGATTATATTCGTTGTGGCATACGTTTAGACACTTACAGTCTTTTGCATTAAGTTCCACAGCAACTGATCAGTGTAGTTCATTTTCTTTCCCAAGGTCGTGAATGCAAAATACACCGGTACAGTGTTAGAATTAAATTGGATGACTTGTTGCTAATACTTCGGCTGATGCTGGTGTCACTTTACACCAGAGGATCGGGTGTAAGCCTAAAGCTTCCCCCGTCCAACGCTCGCTGCACAACCTTCACTCAGCAAGCCTGAACTCGCACTTGCATCAAACTCAACTATGCTCATTGTGCCCCACTATAATTCTAACTAATATTGCTGCTAGAGTGACCATCAATTTAAATACATTTACATGTCTATAATAAACTAAAGGATTACGGCATTGGCTTCAGACATTAACTTTGTTAGCTGGCATAGGTTAGAGTCATGGTAGGATCGTAGTTGTTTCAATGCAATTCAATTCAAAAGTAGCCTATAGATAAACAATAGAATCTGATATGCAATGATTATCGTTGTCTCTGGTCGTCAATCTGTGGCACCATTTACAGTGTAAGTAGCCATTAATATTCAAAGAGCACATTCAACATCAACCAAATGAGGCTATGAACCATTGCCCCACCTCATCAATTCAGTATCTTACATCAATTATTATTATCAGAGTTAACTTACATTTCGTTAGCTTACCTTATCTTGCAGTGCGTTGGTCACCTATCAATTTACACCGTCAATGAGCCAATTTATCTAATTATACTTCAGATGTCTTTTCTCGTTTCACCATGTCTTTCACAGGGGCGCCGTTAGGCGTACGCACGTACGCAAGTGCGTACAGCGGGGAAAGGCAAAAATTTTTTTTTTTTAATTGTAAATTAAAGAATTAAAGCGTGAAATATTATAAGCGATGAAATTCTATTTAATCTGTTTTCTGGTGATACCTCATAATCGCCAGTAGGCATATACGGCAGGGCTTAAAGTGTGCCAGGACGGTCATGGGCAGCGTCCAGGCACTTATTTTCGAGGCTGGACGCCGTCCTGCCACTTATTTGGCCAGCACTGCCTGGACGGTCGTCCATGACTGCATGGACGGCGTCCATGCAGTTACGGACGACCGGCCATGACTGCCTAAAAATGGCTCCATTTGAGGAGGACACAGCCCCAGACCCCGCTGCGGGAACTTACGATCAAGACAAAAAACTTTATGTTTTACACTAACATTTTGATTTTTATTGTTTCTAATCTCCCCTCAAAATTCAGCCTCTCCTCCGCTTGCACTCACCTCTGCTGCTTTCCATTCACGACTGAAACCCGAATTCTTCAAGCTATCCTATCCAGATTCCAATCAGTTTTCATCACCCAACTACCACCATCACCGACAACCACCGTAGCACCATGCTGTCTCCTCGGCTTGACCTCCCCGGATTTTGACCTGGCACCGGACTTGATTTGATATAGCGCCGGTGAATAAGCTTGTTTCCCTGATGTGGCTTTTGTGGGCGCTGAGAAATTCTCGAAGATTTACATTACATTACATTATCCTGGTAGTATAGCTTGCGACACTAAAAAACCACCTATTTTTGAAGTTTTCGCGACTTTATCGTTCACAAATAGCTGGCAAAAAAGCCTAAAAATTGCTCAATTTGAGGTCGACACAGCCAAAAATGCGCTGGTCGCTGGGCCTCCGCCCCAGACCCCGCTGGGGGAGCTTACGACCCTCCTCCAGACCCCCTAGTCGGGACGGGCTTCGTGCCTTCGGCACTCGCAACTTCGCGCCTTCGGCGCCGCCACTGACGACCAATTACAATAGCCTACAGCGTCCTGGCACTAGTTTTTTTACACTTTAAGCACTGATATACGGTATATATATATATATATATATATAATGTATATAACTATATATGTATATAAGCTCGTATCGACCGCTGTTCGCTTCATATTATTTTGTGCAAGTTGTGCGTACAGAAAAAAAATCCTGGCGGCGCCGCTGGTCTTTCATAACATCAGACCACTTCAGATGGCATCTAAATTCATCTTATGCGCATGGGCGGAGTTTGGTTTCCGTTCTTGAATGGTAGAAAAGTTGAATCTGGGCCTTCTTCGAGGGGCTTAGCCCCCCCTATAGCCCCTGTTAAACTCCGCCCATGCTTATGCGCACACATTTCACTGCATCTCATAATGTGCACTATTATTAAGCACAAGTTCGCTGATAGCAGACGACAATCTCATCACCTGCAACAGCATCCTATACACAATACTAATAACCTACTAATGCTAATGCTAATAGTAGGCTAATAATGTCTGGTGAGTGCATGGGTTCAACAATACGTAGAGCCAGCGTAAACTGATCAGGCAAACGTGACTGCAAAATAATATTAGATGAACTCAAGTAACATGACTTACATGAGCGTGAAACCTGATTTCTCTTGAAGACAAGGTTTCACATTACTACAACGTGAAATGTGGCTTCACATAATTATTATTTACAGGTGACAAGATATAAACAGCAAAATGTCGACGACAACGATCAAGACGACGACGGTTCAGGAGACGAGGTCTGCCTACGAACCGGACACGTCGACGCACTACCGTACGACGATTACCCCTCGACACCTCGTCATCCAGAGGACCAGCCTCGGCGGTCCAGCTGGTGGCATGGGTAGAAGTGGAGGCAGCGTCAGCATCGAGCGTTCGTCTCGCTACGGTGGGTCGTTCGGGGCCATGCCCGGCGCCTACGCCACCGTCACGACGACCGGAGTGAATGACGTGAAGAACACGAGGGAGAGGGAGAAGAAGGACATGCAGGACCTGAACGAGAGGTTCGCTTCCTACATCGAGAAGGTCAGGTTCCTCGAGGCACAGAACCGGAAGTTGGCTGATGAGCTCGACAAACTCAAGTCGAAGTGGGGGAAGGAGACGGCGCAGGTCAAGGCCATGTACCAGGCGGAGTTGGACGAAGCCAGGAGGCTGCTGGACGAAGCCGAGAAGGAGAAGGCGAGGCTCCAGATCAGAGTCTCTTCTCTTGAAGAACAGGTCGAGGAACTGCGCGGGAAGTAAGTCCAACAGAACCGTTGCTCACTCATGCGTATACAATAATTATCATCATCGTTGTCATCATCATCATCATCATCATCATCATCATCATCATCATCGTCATCATCATCATCATCATCATCATCATCATCATCATCATCATCATCATCATCATCATCATCATCATCATCATCATCATCATCATCATCATCATCATCATCATCATCATCATCATCATCATCATCATCAACATCATCATCATCATCATTATCATCATCATCTGCATCATCTGCATCATCTGCATCATCTGCATCATCATCACATCATCATCATCACATCATCATCGTCGTCGTCGTCATCATCATCATCACCAGCGTCGTCGTCATCATCAGCATCATCATTAACAGCGATACTGGCAGCACCATAATAATGGTAATCACAAATATCATTGTCGTCGTCATCATCGTGGTCATTACCATCGCAACAATTATCGACAGGTTGGATGAGGCTGATCGTGCTGTGGTCGATTACCGTGACCAGCTGGAGCGTCAGAACCAGCAGCTGGCCGACTACGAGGCTGAGATCAATCTACTGCGGCGCAGAGTTGAACTGTTGGACAAGGATCGTGAAAAGGACAGAAGACACATCGCTCAACTGCAGGACGCACTCAACAAAGCCAGGATTGTAAGACAAACAAAAACAAAGATGAATATTACTTTTAGCATTCATTCGTTCGTTAATTCATTAATTCATTCATTCAATAATTTATTACACTAATTTGTATAGCACCTCTTCAAGGGAACTACGATCCCAACCCCAGCGCGGTAAAAAACTGGTTTATGATGACAGAAGAAAGATTTGCTCATCGTTCTTATGCATAAAGTAGGCCTAGGCTTACAGGGTGACAGCAGAGGACTTCGAAACTATACGGAGAGAAAGTGAAATATTAATACGGTATTCTTATAGGTGCCTATTATAGTCTTACGACATAATGATAAGGGATAGTCATAATGACCAAAATAGTAATCGCAATCGCCTATTCACGTTGAATCAGAATTAAGAGTCGTAGTGATGTACTGCAGCACTCTCTAAAAGCGCAAAGTACAATTGTCTGGTTGCTGAAATTGAATAGTTTTGTTAACGAATGATGATAATGAGAGCAATGCTTCGTTTCCTATGCTGCTGTTTAGGATCTTGACAACGAGACTCTGTTGCACATCGACGCCGAAAACAGACGCCAGACTCTTGAAGAGGAAATCGAATTCCTCAAGCAAGTTCACGAACAGGTCAGCATATTCAATTCATTTCTTACCTATCTACTAACATATGTGGGTGGCTGAAAAATCGAAAATATCGGCAAAAGGATGAATGAATGAACCGAGAGTGGAAATAATTATTGGTTTTTGAAAACGAACTTTGTGGATGTCCTTAACGATTGCTAGGCCTATGCAATGATGTCGCCGGATTTGCGATTAGAGATCTAAACCTAGGCCTAACCCGAATTTTTATTAGCTGGACACAAAGAAAGGCGAATTGGACACATACTATACAACCCCAAAATTCCATGCGTTTATAGAATGTGACATAGTAATAATTATTGTTCTGAAATATTCATTTTATTCATTCGGTATGTTTAATTAAAGTAGGCTATAGCTTCAATCAAACTAATTTAAATCGTTTAGGCCTAATTATCCTCATTGAGGTGCTCACTATTAGGCTTAAAGCTACCCCATTGTTTCATTTGGTTTAACTCAACGCACATTTTTTGCTGGTTCTGTATAATTTTATCTTTTATGAATGGCACTTTGAAGGAACCATGACGACATCCGCTATTGTGATGTTTCTAACTCATCGAATTCTTTGGTTTCGCAGGAGATGAAAGAGTTGGCGGCGTTGGCTTACCGCGATACAACAGCCGAGAACCGAGAGTTCTGGAAGAACGAGATGGGTCAAGCTCTGAGGGAAATTCAGGCGGTTTACGACGAGAAACTGGACACAATGAGAGGCGAACTGGACACATACTACAACCTCAAGGTAGGCTACGTGTACAAAGATGAGATGAATGAAAAGCTGTTGTGATCAAAGACGGCGGAAGACTCCCGTTTCCAACTATTTTCTGTCCAGTAGGAATATCAAGGAAATGACGAAGGATGTTACAGATAATGACCGGTCACGAGGCGGAGGAGGAAATGGGAAGAATTGGATGAGGAGAAAAAGAGAGGAAGAGGTGGAGAAATGCGTCTACAAGAAAACACAAAAAGGGACATGTACCCGGTTGTACCGGTATATGAACAAATAAAGTACACATTACAATTGATTAATTACATGTAGCCTATATCTTTTTGTTTGTTTGTATGTGCACTTGTTATAGCGCCCCTTCAAGCTCTCTACTCAGTGGCGCTCCCAAATGCAGAGCTGACACTGCATCATAGTTTCACGCCGAAACGCTGAGCAATTGTGAGTAAAAGACTTGCCCAAGGTCCCTGCGCGGCGAGGTGGATTCGAACCTCAAACCTTCCGGCTCCAAGGCAACGACGCCACCACTACACCACCGCGCCCCACAAATATCGTAGCGCCACATTAAATTGTTTCTTATTGCATGAAATGCTATAGATTAATTTTTTTGGTCGGCATTCGTTACAGATTTCAGAGTTTAGAACTGGAGCGACTCGCCACAACATGGAATCGGTTCACGTGAAGGAAGAGAACAAGAGACTTCGCGATCAACTGACGGAACTACGAACCAAGTTCAACGACATCGACGGAAGAGTGAGCGCACTAACATACAGATAGACACACAGACAGACAGGCAGGGAGACAGACAGACAAACAAAAGCACTCACACAGACAGACACACTCACATAGACAGACACACAGGTTGATGTTGATTAATTACATGTATATCATAGCACTACATTAAATCTGTGATCTATGATGTAACTAGCATTGTGTACTAAAATAATAGATCTATTCTCTCTCTTGCTCTGATGCAAGAATCAAATTTAGGTGCAAGTATTCCGTTTTATGCAGGCATTCATTTCATGCTTTGGTAATCCAACTACAACTACTACTACTCGTAGGTTCTTTGAAATAATTATGAATAATGACATATGAATGATGCAACTTCGAAATTCAATGTTGAGTGTAGGCGGCAGCATATCAGCGAGACTTGGATATTCTCCGCCGTGAGAAGGATGAACGCGAGAGGGAATTGGAATCGGAGAATGGCGAGTTGAGAGAAGAAGTGGCCAAGCTGAGGGCAGAGATGGAGGCCATCCTCAGGGAACTTCAGAACCTCATGGACACCAAGCTCGGTCTGGAACTGGAAATCGCAGCCTACAGAAAACTTCTGGAGGGCGAGGAAACCAGGTGAGATGATCGATATGATAACATCGGTTGATTTGGTTGAATAACGACGGATCTTTGTGTAAAAACCAATTGATGAGAATACTAATTAATAAATCAATTAATATCATCTGTAGAATTTAATATTCATATAATAATTATATTATTAGATTCACTGTGATCAGAGTAATTTGGATGAAGCGACCGCTTATGAAACGCCAAAAGTACAGGACCAGCTGAGCAAAATGTCAATGCACCGTGTCGTTCTGTATTCGTTCCTGTAGGCCTATTTGTTCTTCTGTATGCATGGTTTTTTGACTCAATTTTCAACAAGTTGATCAGACGGGGTCCTTCATCACCGCCACCCTCTGTTTAAATGGGTGCCATATAAGCTTAATTAGGCTACCATTTAAATTTTAAGCATCTACTCTAGGAATTCCTATATGAATCTTGTTGCCTGTCTCAATACAGTTTTAATTAAACTGAATAAACAGCTGTAGGCCTAGTGTAGTTTGTTTTAACTCGTAGTGATATAATTATGTCTGCTTGGCAGATGTTAGAGGCCTAATGATGTCTGATTTTGATGAAACAGGACCGGCTTGAAACAGGTGGTTGACTCAATGTTCACCACGATGACACATTCTAACAGACACGATGGCATTGATTCAGGTGCGTTCTCTAATTTAACTGAAGTCTGTAATATACATGTATAATTATATATATATACTTTATATTATATATAATATATAATATATATATAATATATAATATATAATATATAATATATAATATATATAATATAATATATAATATAATATATAATATATAATATATAATATATAATATATAATATATATAATATATAATATATAATATATATATATAATATATAATATATAATATATAATATATAATATATAATATATAATATATAATATATAATATATAATATATAATATATAATATATAATATATAATATATAATATATAATATATAATATATAATATATAATATATAATATATAATATATAATATATAATATATAATATATAATCTATATAATATATAATATATAATATATATATATAATATATAATATATAATATATAATATATAATATATAATATATAATATTTAATATATAATATATAATATATAATCTATATAAATAAAAATGAAACTTTCCAATAGTGCGGTCACAATCACGCCCAAACTTACGCACCGATTGTTGTGAAAATTTACCAAAACCTTCCATTCCAATAGCACAAGGTCAGAAGGTTTTTCTTTCCGAAAAAAACCCAATCGTTTCCACAAAAAGTGAACTTTGCAATCCGTTCGACCGCCATTTGCAAATTCAACAAAACAGCAGGGCTGCCAGATTTCAGACACCGCAGACGAAATATGAATGAGTGCGCCTGCTGCGACGTCATAAGCGAGTCGCAAATGCAAATTAATTTTCGAAAGCGGCCACAGCAAAGCGTGGCTGGGTACAGCTAGTATATAATATATAATATATAATATATAATATCTAATATCTAAATCTCTGAGAACACCTCGCTTTAAAGGAGCGTAAAAATTTTATACGATTAGGCTACCTTACATTAGGTCAAAGCACCATCGCCATTTCGTCCTGCTTAAGAAGTCTTACTTTACATTGTTATTACTTTACATTGTAGACTCACGTAACGCGGTAATGAAGGGAGAAATGTCAGCGAAGACGACATATCAGCGAAGTGCCAAAGGTCCAGTCAGCATCGCAGACTGCTCAGCCGATGGAAAATTCATTACACTGGAAAACACTGGACGCAAGGTAATTGTAATTGTAATCGTAATCTCCGAATTTTTAATGCGCTGCTCGAGAGCCAAGCGCGGCAGTTTATAAGTCACCAGTCGCGGTTTCCAGCATAGGCCTATAATACGCAAAACGAAACGGATGGATTGTAAGCTGCGGGCTTCATAACCTTCATTTGTTTAACGCCTAGGAGACGCTCTAGGCCTAGTATTTGACTTGATTCAAGACTTTGTGGTAGGCGATCAAAACTCATGCAGCTCAAACTAAAATTATCAGCTCTTATTAGGGCAGCTCAACTCAAAACAAGAAGATAGCAAACTGGAAAGTGATGTCGTGCACGCTTTTGTTGTCATTGCAGGAGGAAACTCTTGGAGGCTGGAGTCTGAAGAGAAACATCGATGGATCCGAAAGAAGTGACTACCGCTTCGCAACCGAATTCGTTCTCAGACCTGGAATGAAGATCAAGGTGGGATACATAGTTTAAGTCGATGTGCAACTCGTTAGTCTATCCGTTACACTTTTCAGAAGTTGCAGATTTGTATGCAAGACAATTGACGACAGTAAACTTCAAGACCGAGACCGAGCAATTGGCACCGATCGAGACGCGAGACAGTTCGAGACAGTTTAAGAATCAAGACTGAGGTCTTTCGAATTTGTTCTACAGGGCAGGACACGTTTCTAAACGAGCAAGGCGCGTTTTATAGCTTGTATGAATTAACAATGATGATGATGATGATGATGATGTTGTTGATGATGATAATGATGTTGTTGATGATAATGATGATGTTGTTGATGGTTTCGTCTGCTGCAGCTGTGGGCTCAGGGATGCAAGCCGCTCAATGCTCCAGCAGCTGACATCGAGACGGATCAGATGACCTGGGGAAGTGGCGCCAACATCAACACCAGACTCATCAGTCCAGTCGGAGAGGTCAGTTTACTCATCATGACTCACATGTGATGGCATCATTCTTCTGTGCCTCTCTGCATTTTTGTGTATTTGCTCCTACACTCTGTCTGCTTCTGGGAGTTGATCTATGCATGCATGTAATACTATGGTGGACATTAAATTAATTTTTGCATCCATTCATCGAGTTATGAGATATAATTCGACCACTCTGACAGATAATTTCTCCTGTTCGTTCTTCAAATTTCCCCCTCTTTAATCTTTATTCTACCCTTTCAATTTCTTACCGTTATCCGCTTCCTTTTTCTTTTCCTTATGATCTAACTTTCGCCAATCCCCATGTCTTTTCCTTCTTCCAATATTACTATTGGTCGGAGGACGGCTGACGCATCAGCAACCTGACGTCTAGTCACTGAAATTAAATGCTTATTGTTCATTACGTTGCTTGTCAACAGGATCGCGCGTCACATGTCCAGAAGACGATCTACACCTAAACTGTTAGCGACATCTGTTGACCACTGACCACCGCATGGACAGGGTCAACATCTGGCAGACATGAAGGTGACGTCACCGCGTTCGTTGCTGAAGAGAAAAAAACATAGACGAAGCATTATACTTGCATCTAGCAGAAGGGTTCCTAGAAATCTTTAGTCTGATTTAAACTAGCCTGCTGTGTAAAATCCGATGGATAAATGTAGTTTCTAGTTCCCCCTGTAGTGCAGCTGATCTAGTGTTTGTGCACGCCAAAATATCCTTCAACCACAGAACAATTATTATGTCTCTGATGAATATTGTTGAGGAAGTAATATTGAATCAGCATTCGCGCCTCACTCATCCATGGCAGCAGACGAAAAAAATTTAATATTACGTACGAGAACTTCAATTTCCTAACCTAACTCTAAATTAAATCACTGCCTGCGTCCGTAGGTGCTTCGAGTGCATAGGCCTACACCTACAAGATTTATAACTCGTTTGCATAGTTTTGAACTTAGATTTTGCCCTGTTACTTAGCAATATTACTCAAGAACGTTGGTGTCCTAAATGTAGAATTATTGTACCATTGCTGTTGATTTTAAATCACGATGCAAGTTTGAACCTGTCTGACTCGTTGAGTTCGTGTTGTTCATAATTATAATAATTATTTATTTTCTTCGCTAGGCTAACCGCCTAGTCCTACACTTGCAGATCGAGTTGTAGCCTATGGTTCTCGAGGCAAATCGGGACAGACATTTTGATGTCTTGGTCTTGGAATCTACTGGCTAAATTGGCTTCGGTCTTAGTCTCACAGTCATTTCTTTACTTTTTGAAAACAGTAGGCCTACTGTCTTGAGGAGAAAGTCTTTTTGGGCACTCGTAGCAGAAAACTAGAAACATCAGATCGAGTCTCTCGCCTCTTGTTCAGCATATACCTGCAACTTCAACTCGCGTAGAAACTAGAAAGACTTTCATCCATAGCGTATGAGCTACATCAGTTCTGTCCAACCTTTTTGGCCCCGTGGGCCGCTGAGCATGCAGGGTCGGATTAAGCTCTCGGGGGGCCCGCCGCCATATTCTCCGGAGGGCCCTTAATCCACCTTGACCTTCCGTCACCATGTTCCTCTCACATGTTAATGCATGCCTATAAATGACCACAATTTTTATAACTCGGACTTAATAATGTGTAGCCTAATGAAAATCAAGCTAAGCGACACCAGTTTTTCTCTTTAGAAATTTATCCATGGTTATGAAGAACGTTGAAAATATTAGCCTAATATTAGCCTATAGGCCTATTTTTTAAAATAGGCTATAAGCTTAGGCCTAGCAGCAATTCCGTCTAGCAGCAATGGCGTCTCTGTTGGTACGTCACAATTACACTAACGTGCATTAAAATAGCACCAGAAGGATGATTAGGCCTATATATTAGGCCTATGTATAATTATATAGGCCTAGGCCTAGGCCTATCCGTTTAATGAGCAAAAGATGCCCTAATAAGAGCTGATAATTTTGCTACTAGACATCAGTAAGTATATAACCAAAGATAGCTCAGGTGTTTTTATAGCTCAGTTGTTTTATGGCTCAGTTATTTTTATATAGCCTAATTTTAGAAATGATAGGCTAATGAAAACATTGCAAATGTACTATTTTTTGTTATTTTTTCTGGACCTGCTTTGCGGACCCCCGGCAACAAGCCGCGGACCCCCAGGGGTCCGCGGACCACAGTTTGAAAACCTCTGCTGTAGGGTAGGCCCTATGCTTAGGCTATCTGTGTGAACTCTGCTGTCCATGGCAATATCTGTTGTCCTTTCTCGCAGAGCCCTTCGCTCTGCCTCTAACGGTAAGCTTTTGGTCCCGCGTGTTGAAACATCAACCTGTCAGCGTCGTGCTTTCTCAGTAGTAGGCAAGGTCGTTGGTTGTAGGTCCTTCTGTCTGGAATACAGGGTGGGCCAAAAAAAGTGAGAACACCTAGTAGAATACGAGTTATTTGCAAATATAATTCAATTAATTATATTGTTTTCATATATTTTTGTTTGCCAAGTATTTAGCTAATCAGAAATCATGTTCAATGTGTCTTCCTTGCTTCTCAACGAGTTTTTATAAGCGTCAACGCCACTCGTTTATGCTACTGCATGTCAATAAAACGCTGTCCCAGATTTCTTCATTCTTCGAAGTTCGATTATTGCCAACTTGAGCTGCTCAACTGTGGTAAATTTTCGCAGAAGGTAGACTTTTTCTTGCAAAGCACCCCATAGGCCTATGGCATAATCTACTGTGTTTAAATCAGGACTGTTCGGTGGCCACATGTCTGGCTCGATGAAGTTACCATTCTCCTGCCAAAGAAAGTTGATTGTATTTCTCGCTGTATGAGATGGAGCTCCATTTTGCTGCTGTAATGTCCAGTTGTGGCTATAATAATTTTATCGCCTTGTCTCAGAACATGTCCACAATAGTATTCACTGTTTACTTTGGCGCCTGGTTCAACGAACAAATATTAGTTTTACCCATTCGAGACACACGCACCAACTGATATAAAAGATACCGCTCGGCTGAAATGGTCACGTTATCGTATGAGTCGACTTTCCTGAACTTACATTTTTCTTTGTTTCAACGGAATAAACAGTTAACTGGAGTGGCATCGGTGAATGTCTTTTCGTCTGTAAACCAGATGCTTCGATCGTACACTTCTCTCATTAGGAAACCGCTCAAGTAGCTGCCGACTGCATTGCAAGCGTTTCAAAGTGACATTTTCATTGAGCTTCTGCCTGATTACACGCTTGTACGTTTTGAGTCGTAAATTTTGCTTTAAAATGCGTCGAAATAAAGACATCAAATAGCTAAATAGGTAAGTAAGTAAATGAGCAAACAATTTAAGCTATTTTTGGATACAGTGAAACAAGTTTTGATGCAATTAGGCCTATACTACTTTTTACGCGATGTTCTCACTTTTTTTGGCCCACCCTGTAGTCTCCCGTTGCAGATGCGCCTGCTGCCTAGGGTCGACTCGCTATAGGCCTATAGTTTTCTACAAGCTCCTTAAGACTTTTTTGTTTCACCGTGGTTCTGAGTGGATTTCTTGAAGAGGCGCTATATAAATTCTTGAAATGAATGAATGAATGAATGAATGAATACGAGTTAATTCGGGAAGCAAAGAGAGCAAATTTTAATAATCGGATAACTAAAAAGAAGGTCGCGAGATATTTCAACCCGGAAAAATAGAAAAATCCATGTTTTTCCATCGACGTAGGCCTATAATATACGTCTGTGAATAAGCTGGTTCCCGCGACTTCGCTTTTGTGGGCGCTGTAGAAGTCTCGAGATTACGAATTTACGATACATTAGGCTACGATTACGTCGATGTAGGGCCTATTTTTCAGATAAATTGTCAATCTAGCCTTTTCTAGCCTTTTTTCGACCGGATCCGACTTTTTTCAAAATTCAGAGTGGCATCCCGGGAAATAAAGTTTAGCGGCTAAGGTCAGGTTAAGCGTCGTGAGGGTCGGTTTGGTCAGCTTAAACGTCGTGTAAGAAACTCAGAAACTCAGAGGTTAGCTTTTTGGACATAAGAAACTCAGCAGTCAGCTGTCACACAGAACTTTCTGTGTGACTGATGAGTTTCTAATACATAAGTCGGCCGAGATTGGGGGCGGGGGTTGTTTCCGCCAGCACTACGACACACATCTGGCCCATTATATGAACTTATAAAAACTCCCCATGTTGCTATATCCCCACTAGTAAGTCTTTTACTCGCAATACTGCTCTTTCACAGATCCTATCCTCATTCTTCCACATCCCTCTACCTCCCATGCTGTTTCAGCTATAAACATCATCCATCTTAGCTGTACGTTTTCTGCTTGCCCGACTCTCTGGATCTTGACCACTGTCTGTTGACTTTGTTTTGATTGAGTGCCTGTGAATAAGTTGGTTCCTGCGGCTGCGCTTTTTTGTGTGCTGTAGAAATTACTCTACAGGAAGACAGTGACATTGTAAATACAAGTACAATAGACGATCTAACGATAGACGATCTAGACGATCCTAACTGCATATACGAATATTCAAACTCTATCTTTCATGGTTTTTTTTCATCATCTAAAAATCTTAATTTGAACGCAAATTTTTTAGTTTTAATTAATTAAATTATTGGTGTGATTGTGAGACGTAAGGGATTGGGATCTAGGGTTTTGCCTCAAGTTTGATTGAATTTAAACATTGTTCGTTAATTTGCCAAAGTCTCAAATTGCGGTTTGTCATTCAGATTGTAATAAACGAAAATTATAAGACAAATCTCCTGAAATTCTTTGTGGAGTGTTTCACAAGTTGATTTGACTGCTGATGAGTCTATCAGTTTGAGGAATTCTTTGGATTTTGCAGTTG
This sequence comes from Lumbricus rubellus, assembly GCA_945859605.1. Classification (NCBI taxonomy): domain Eukaryota; kingdom Metazoa; phylum Annelida; class Clitellata; order Crassiclitellata; family Lumbricidae; genus Lumbricus; species Lumbricus rubellus. The sequence goes on along the minus strand of OX243815.1, from coordinate 30,938,374 downwards.
GGAAATTTGTCTGATTCGTCCCTTTGTGGCAAGGACTACGATCTTCATCCTGAGGTTACTTTGTGGTCAAACGATTATTTAGGAAATTTTGAAACCATGCATTTGCAATAGCTGGCCCGACTGATTGGAATAAACTTCCAGACCTTATTTTCGCAAATCATCTTCTTTATCACTCTTCAAGAAAAACCTTATTGAGACTTATTTGTTTAAGATTTATTATGAGTAGACTTTGCTGTTACATGCTTTCGTGCAGTACTCTTTTTGGGGCACGTTATAAATTAGAAAAGATTCTCAACATTTTTTTAAACGATAACCAATGGACACAAGCCTCATTGCCCATAAAGATGGGTGGTCTGGGGATTCGGAGAGCGTCTTCACTAGCACTTCCAGCCTTTCTGGCTTCAGCTGCAAGCAATCTCCCTCTCCAGACTCTCATTCTCAGTTCTATTAATCTCGAACCGGACTCACACTTTCAAACCATGACGACCGAGTGGCGTTCCAAGACAGAATTTGATGAAGTAGGAATCATGCCAACAAATCAGCAAGCATCATGGCTCAAACCATTCTTGGAGAAAACTGCGAAGACACTGCTCGAAAACGCAGTGGATGTATATAACATCGCACGACTAAAAGCAGTCTCATCGCCCCATGCTAGTGACTCTCTCCATGCGTTACCGATAACCGCATGAGGACTATGACTGAATAACGAGTATGTTCGAGTTGCCGTCGGTTTGCGACTTGGGGCCGCAATATGTGGACCCCACACTTGCGCCTGCGAAGCTCAAATCGACGCCAGAAGCAGCCACGGCCTGTCTTGCTCTCTCGGCTTCAGTCGAATAGCTCGACATGGCACCATCAACGACATTGTACACCGCTCCCTTTCAAATTCAGGAATCCTGTCCATAAAAGAACCACCAGGACTACTTCGCACGGATGGTAGACGACCAGACGGCCTTACCATGATTCCATGGCGTGCGGGTCATCATCTTATGTGGGATGCTACAGTGGTAGACACACGTGCTTGCACCATCATATATCTAGGCCACGGCTTCGACGGCGGGCGCGGCAGCCGAGATTGCTACGGAGAGGAAAAACACCAAATACGTCTCTCTTGTAAACACTCACTTTTTCGTTCCTTGAGACCTTAGGACCCATTTACAGTATTGGCCTCGACTTTTTGTCAGATTTAGGCCGCAACCTAACATTGTCTTCCGGTGATATGAGAGAGACCTGTTTTTTGCTGCAACGCCTCTCTATTACTGTCCAGCGGTTCAACTCGGTGGCCTTTCGAGGCACTTTAGCTGAGTCGGATCATGAGGAGATCTAACAATTGCACTTTTATCATCATTTAGAACAATGACTACCGCTTCTGTTATTTTTCGTGCTTTATGTGTCTTATGTGGTTTGTTGAAGATATTACAAGGAGATAATAATAATGATGATAATGATACACCGAGATCCGAGAGGCCTAGGATTTAATATCAAAAACGATCATTTTAATTGTCTTTATATGATTGCGTCAGTACTGTTTTTGAAGAAATAAATAATAATAATAATTGAATAAAAAAAAAAAAATAATAATAGCAATTCTGATAATAGTAAAGTTACCCAAGGTCCTGTTGTTTGTAGGTTTCATCTTTCTGGTGACAATGGGACCTTATTACGTTGGTGTGGACGTGGGTACCAGTAGCGTGAGAGCCGCTCTGGTCACTGCGATGGGACAGATTGAGGTGATGTCCACGAAGGCAATAGCCATCTGGGAGCCAAGGTCCGACTTCTATGAACAGTCGTCGGACGAGATTTGGAAAGCTGTCTGCAAAGTCGTCAGGGTACGTGTTTAAAAAGTCGGTGATTTGATTGTTGATGGAGTGGTCTTCATTGTTTAGTACTGCAAGCACTTTGGCTTCCTGTTAAAAGCAAGTACTTTTGTGGGGTTCTGTGGTATACTGGGTATGTTTGGTGCCTTAGAGCCCGAAGGTTGCAGGTTCGAATCCACCTCAAGTCGTCGCTTAGGGACCCTGAGCAAGTCCTTCGCTCGCAGTTGCTCATACGTTTCATCGTGAGACTGATTCAGTGTCTGCATTGTAATTGAGAGCGCCTCTGAGGAGAAATCTCGAAGTTGCGCTATGACATTTGCTCATACATGCATACATACTTTGGAGACTCAAATGAACATATATTCTGTTTTGTCCTTGGGCGTGTGCACATAGAGACAAGAAATAGCAATTGCTCAGTGCTTGGATAATTGACACCTATTGTAACAACTGCACTTTTGGTTTCTTTGCACTAATTGTACTGGTGATGATACGCAAAGGGAAATAGAAAAATTTAACTTTAGGCCTAAGTACCTAAATTTTTTAAATTATATCTTTTGTCGTAACTGGTCAACCCACGTCTGAACATTGTCTTCCGTGTTTTGTAATAATTAATTCATAGTATTTAATTATATTGCATTATAATAATGACAATGCATAATAATAACACTTAACACTTAACAATAATAATGATTAAATAACACATAATAATAATTATTAATTTGCATAATAATTTAAGTTGATGCATCATAAATAAAATATGTTTCGCCATGGCTGTTAAATCTCCAATTTAAGCCCCACTTGATATTTTTCTCTCGAGTTTTCTCTTGATTTTAAATTTCCGATTACAATTACCTGATACAATACCACACATAATTTCTACCGCAGGATGTAACACAGAATGTCCCACCAAGCGAAGTCCACGGCGTCGGCTTTGACGCAACGGCTTCTTTGGTTGTACTCGACGAAAAATTCCAGTCTGTCGCTGTCAGTGATGGAGGTGAGTCACAAATTGTACAACAATGAGGGTACAACAATGAGGGTACAACAATGAGGGTACAACAATGGTACCACAATGAGGGTACAACAATGAGGGTACAACAATGAGGGTACAACAATGAGGGTACAACAATGGTACAACAATGAGGGTACAACAATGAGGGTACAACAATGAGAGTACAACAATGAGGGTACAACAATGGTACAACAATGAGGGTACAACAATGAGGGTACAACAATGAGAGTACAACAATGAGGGTACAACAATGAGGGTACAACAATGAGGGTACAACAATGAGGGTACAACAATGAGGGTACAACAATGAGGGTACAACAATGAGGGTGAATTCACTTTCCATGGCTCGATGTTCGTTACAGTATCACGACAACTGGTTCAACGACAACTGGTTCACAGACAATGCGTTCACCGACAACTGGTTCACGACAATTGGTACACAATTGGTACAATTGCTGGTGAAATGAGTACTCAGTAGGATATGATGCACGACTTGCATGACTGCCATACAATTAAATTTTACACCTGCAATCACTCGTGATCATCCATTCATACTGATGATCACTGGTTATTATACTGCTTTGTGAGTTCGAATTAACAATGTTCATGAATATACGTTACAATAATACAGTGGTTCTTAACCTTTTCAAGGGAGCCGAACCCCATGTGAAATCCATGACCACTCACCGAACCCCTAAAGTTTGAACAATAATTTTTAACTATGGGAACAAAAGGAAATAAAAAATTGTGCCAAAATGTGATGCAATATTAATACATTCAATACATGAACTACTAACAGTTAACTACCGGTAACTGTACCAACACTACCAATTGCATCTTAATGTGACCTTTGTTATTAAATAAAATTCGAAAAATAAAAATTAAATAGCAAATGATTTTTCACTCACTCACTCACTCACTCACTCATTGACCCTGAATATGTATATATTTCAGAGGACCTCTGCCGAACCCCTGGCAGTGGCTCATCGAACCCTAGGGGTTCGGTCGAACACTGGTTAAGAAACACTGCAATAATAGATGACCGATGGCCATGCATGTGTGATTCATTGTAATTGGTTCTCAATAAATTAATTATCTATTAAGATTATACAAGCGTGGTTTCTGCAGTCTTTCCATTCCGCATGGTTGCTCCTTATTTTTCAATTCCAGGGCACCATGTGTAGCTATGCCTGTCGCCAATTAGCTAAAGAGCAAAATCAAGGTGAGTTGGCAAAGAAAATTTTGCTATTGTGGGTCCCTCAATGTGGAATCACCTTCCCTCTGGAATTCGTGGCAGGATTCTGGTAGGAAATTCACCTGCATCTTTTCGCTGCTTGAAGACCTTTCTCTTTTCATGGGCCTGTCACGCCTAGAGCGCTTCTGAATAGCTCTGCTGTGAGGAGCTCTTTACAAATGTTCTATTGGATTAGATTAGATTAGATTAGCTTAGACTAGAGTGACCCACTTGCTAAAAAAAAACAACTTTAGTGGCCTGCATTCTCTAACCAATCAGCTGCATTGACCCACTTGCTCTAACCAATCAGCTGTATTGACCCACTTGCTCTAAAAAAACTTTTGTGACCCACTTGCTCTAAAAAAACAACTTTAGTGACCCACTTTCTCTAACCAATCAGCTGCATTGACCCACTTGCTCTAGCCAATCAGCTGCATTGACTCACTTGCTCTAACCAATCAGCTGCATTGACCCACTTGCTCTACAAAACAACTTTAGTGACCCACTTGCTCTAAAAAAACAACTTTAGTGACCCACTTGCTCTAGCCAATCAGCTGCATTGACCCACTTGCTCTAACCAATCAGCTGCATTGACCCATTTGCTCTAACCAATCAGCTACCATGTCGCAAGCTGTATGATGGTGATATTATTATTTTCATTCACAGACATCACTGATCATAACGTGATCATGTGGATGGATCACCGGGCAGTCGATCAAGCGAGGCAGATCAATCAGACGTGTCACGCGGTGCTACGCAACGTTGGGGGAACCATCTCACCCGAGATGCAGCTCCCGAAGCTTGTCTGGCTCAAACAGGTGGCTCACCTCGGCGCCTCAGTTAATTAAGAAGTTAATTGGTTCTGTGTTAATATTATTTGAGTACTAAATTACTGACCCATTGCTCTGGCGGGTCACTTGAAATCGCTCCGCGGGCCGCATGGGACCCGCGGGCCGCACGTTGGACAGCACTGAAGTAGAGAATGGTTGGACGATGTCAGGGATTGGTGTGGTATGGACATACACGGACTCAGCCTAATAGCACAGGAGAAGAGTAAATGGAGAAAAACAGTGAAACTTGCAATTGACACCAACGGGTGTTGAACCCACGAATGATGATGATGATGATGATGATGATGATGATGATGATGATGATGATGATGATGATGATGATGATGATGATGATGATGATGATGATGATGATGATACCTGGTTAGTTTTTATACCTCCACAGCCAATTAAAAAAAAAATTTACTCGTTTTTGACTCGTATTTTGTTTTTACGTCATGCAGGATTTTTCTTTTGAATTAGATGATAATGTGACTTATTTCTTGCTGTTTTCCAGAATCTTCCAGACTGTTGGAAAACATACAGCCATTTCTTTGACCTGCCTGATTTTCTGACGTGGAAGGCCTCGGGGAGTCTGTCAAGGTTTGTGACTCTGCTCGATAGGTTGCGGGACTGTGACAGAAAATACTATTACTATTACTATTATTGCTGTTGTTGTTATTGTTGCTGTATGTTTTGTCATAAAGCCAACAATAAGCAGACGAATTCATCCATTCATTTCAAGAATTTATATAGCGCTACTTCAAGAAGCCTAGTCAGAGGTACTCCCAGTCTATCCACGGTGATAGAAATAGGTTTTAAGGAGCCTGAAAACATTGGTGAGTCAGTGCTAGGTATCAGGCGGATCTTTAACAGGAGACTATTTAAGACAGAGCGAACTACAACCTAAGTTAAATTAATTGTTTTCAGGAAACTGTGCCTGTATGCCACCATAATGTCTTGGACTGCTTTATTATTGTATATTATTTATTATTATTAATAACTTCTATAGTGACTGACTGACCATGTCTTATACATATTGCTTAAAGGTGATATATATATATATATATATAATTTTTATATATATATATTCTCAGCATTCCTCTCTCATCTGAAAACAGTTTTATTTGACCGCACTGATGTTGGGAGCAACTTTGAGTAGTCCCTTTGAAGATGTGCTATCAAATTCATTTAAATGAATGAACGAATATATATATATATATATATATATATATATATATATATATATATACATATATGAACCTGTTTTGTCTGGGTGTGTTTAGGTCTCTCTGCTCTCTCGTATGTAAGTGGACGTATCAGGCAGATGCCTCTTCTGCAGTCTGGGACGGAAGCATCTTTCGTGAACTCGGCCTTGAGGATCTGGTCGATTGTGACTTTCACAAGATAGGTAATTGCGTTTTCTCTATTGTCTTCTACTTAAGGGACCCATGTAGCAGGTTCGTATGACCCATTCCCGGTGTTTTTGTGCAACGGAAGTACAGCCATTACATGCGCACTAGTTTAATACATTTTGTTCACCTTTTTCTTCATATAAATGAGTTCACGCTGATAGATGGTTCTGGTAGTGGTGGTTGTCATGGTGATTGTATTCAGGGCTGTCCACGAGGGTATACCCGGGTATGCAGCGTACACTCACCTCCGGGAAAAACTGGCATCGTATACACACCTCGCGAAAACCAGGGTATACGCGGGTAAAAAGCAGGGTACACGCTAGTAAATCAGGGCGCATGTGTGTGTGTGTGTGTATTTCAAACTGAATGACGAAAATTTCCAAAGATTTTGGCTGGATGACTAAAAAAAGGTCATGGGAAATTTCGAGCCCAAAAAGTTTTGGTTTTTCTCCCGGCCAGCGTGTACTCACCTCAAAATTTACCCGTACAGCCCTGATTGTATTGTATTGTGTTACTGAATGGGTCCTGATGGTTTCTATGTTGGTGGTTTTATTTGTTTGTTTGTTGGTTTTTCAGGTCAAGAGGTCGCGGCCCCTGGGTCGCCGTGTGGTCAAGGCTTGACTGCGGAGTCTGCCAGAGATATGGGGCTTCTTCCAGGCACTCCAGTGGCTGCGTCCTTAATAGACGCCCATGCTGGCGGACTTGGTAAAATCCTATTGCTCATGTCTCTCCGGGTATCTGTGCATGACTGTGTGCCTCTGAGTCATATGCATGCACTTCTGCCTGTCCATCTGTCTGTCTGTCTGTTTCTAACTGAATTGGTTTGCCTGCATGTCTGCCTGGTTGGTTGCCTTTAGTTACACTGATGTTGGCGGCAGTGGTGGTGGTGGTGGTGGTGGTGATGAGCATGGAGGCTCTGCTGATGTATGTGAAGTGTATGGGGAGGAGGGGGTCGTGGTGGTAGTGGCTGTGGTGGTGTTTGTGAGTGAATGAACGATTAAAGGAATGAGTGAATAAATGAATGACTGAATGAATGGATGAATTTTGTTTATTGCACACAAACATCAAATAGTGCAAACATGAGACAATACATACAGTACAACAGGAGTCAGGACAAGAAAATAGAGCTCTTATACTTCCCTGACCATTGTCTTACTTGACTATTTTTTATTTGTGCTTTCATTGATACTCAAAGTTCTAGAACAGCACTGATAATTTAGTAATAGTGATGAATATAATATTTATGATAATAATTATAATAATACCTTTATAATAATACCAACAAATTAATAATACAGCAGTATATCATCTGAAGCGACATATGCAGGTATATTGACCAAATGGTTAATCACTAATATGAATGAACGAGGGAGTGAGCGAGTGTTTGAATGAATGAACTGAGTGACTTAATATATGAATGAATGATGGAATGAGTGGGTGAATGGACCAATAAACAAACGAAAAAATGAATGGGTAACGGTTTTATTACGTATTGTCTCTTATTTACCTTTATCTGCTTACCCTTGGTTATTCGGAATTCCTCCAGTTTCAACTTATTTAAACGTAAACTTAAAAATCACTTGCTTGACGCTGTTTTCTGGTAAAAGCTCTGCAGAATGTCATCTGTGAATCATTCTACGTTCCTTTTTTTTTTACTGCTTTGCTAAATGGATGATGTCGGACTTTGTGGGCACATAATTATGACAACACCTTAAGACATTTCGTTAGGATTTAGTTTTAACTTCGTGGTAGTTTAGACGCATTTTATCTTATTAACATTTTTGCATAACCTGTTGCGGTTTCTTTTTGCTTTTACTTGGGTAAGCCTACAGCAAGACAGTAGTCCCCTAAGGGTTCTGTCCCTTCCCCTTTGCTTTTTTTAGGTCCTATGTCAATAGAGTGAAAATTACGTTTCATTGTTGGTACTTTAAGCAATAAAGACTACGGTTATGGTTAATACTGATTGATTGAATGAATAAGCAAACAAACGGTGGATGATTGATTGATTGAATGAATGAATGAATGATTGATTGAATGAATGAATGATTGATTGAATGAATGAATTATAAACAGAACTCTTGAAGTCGTGCTTGCAATTTGCTTGACAGGTGATCTTCTCTCTTTGCCCATCGATATAATTAAATTTTGTAGATTGTTTGATTTTGTGTGTTCAGTTTTCAAATGTCTGGTTCTTAGCAACTTTGGGATGCAAACCAAAACTGTCAGAAGGATCTCTTCTTCCGATGGATGTTCCAATCACATCGAAGTTGGCTCTGATATGTGGCACATCAACGTGTCACATGATCGTAGGTTTATATTCATGTGTTACATTAAAAGGTCACGTGATCAGTGGCGTAGCTACCATGTGTGCAGTGTCCCCTCTATTCTCGATTTTAAGGCAATTCTCGGTTTTCTCAATTGACCCTATTTTTCTTCTGGTTCTCTTTCCATAGGCAGGTCCGAATGTCCAATGTCACCGTTCTTCCCTCCGCTGGGCCTTCTTCAGTCTTTGAAATGATCCCATTTTCTCCATCATCGAGTCGAACATCATCTGTCGTCGTCTTCCTCTTGTTCGTTTCCCCTTCAGCCATTTTTCCTTCTATCACCGTTTCGTTTTTACCAAGTTGTTTCCTCTTAGCGCGCGCCCTATCCATTTCTTTTGTCTTTCTCTGATTGTTTTTATCATTGTTCTTTCCTCTCCTACCCTTTCCAACACTTCCTTGTTTGTTCTGTGTTCTGTCCAGCTGATCTTTTCCATTCTTCTTCGAGTCCACATTTCAAACGCTTCGATTTTCAGTATGTCTTCTTTTCTCATGGTCCAGGTTTCGGAACCATACAACACCACACTCCACACTAGTGTTTTTATCATTCGTTTCTTGAGGTTTATGTTTAGCTTTCCTCGTAGTAGTTCTCCTCTTTTCGTAAACGCCTCTTTTCCCATTGCAATTGACCCTATAGAAATATATATTTTCTATGAAAAAATCGAATCGCATTTAAATCATATCTCCTGTCTAAATAAAATCCTATGTAAATCAAATCCCATCTAAATCATCTCCTTTGTAAATGAAATCCTATATAAGTCAAATACCATGCAAATCATCTCCTGTCTGAATCAAATCCTATATAAATCATATACGGTACTATGTAAATGTCTCCTGTCTAAATCATTCCTGTGTAAATCAAATTCCATCTAAATCATCTCCTGTCTAAATGAAATCCCATCTACCGGTAAATCATACTTTGTCAGTCTAGTCTTGGTTCGGTATATGCCTAGGGCTGTAATCAAATCCATTATTCGTGTGTTTGGTTTTAAGGTGAGCAAGGAACCAGTGTTTGTCAGAGGCGTCTGGGGTCCGTACTACTCGGCCATGGTTCCTCGTCTCTGGCTTAATGAAGGAGGTCAGAGTGCAACGGGTAAACTGGTCAGTTGTTCTTTGACCCTTCACCTATAACCCCCCCCCCCCCACACACACACTTACGATCGAATTCTCAGTATGAGCTTACATGATTAGCTCAGCATGAATAATTTAGCAAGAGTTATAACTTGGCTAATTAATGTTATGTGAGTTGCACAGAAATGATTGATTTAACAGTCTGAGTAGCGTCATGATTACGCAAGAAATGTTTAAATTAGCGAGAATAACAACTTGATTAAAGTTACATGTTTACTAAAGAAATGATCAATTTAACGAGAGTAGCAACATGATCAATGTTACATGATTATGCAAGAAATGATCAATTTAACGAGAGTAGCAACATGATTACTGATTAACAAATAACCATGAAATAATTTTGTTAAAAAGAATTTCATCCTGAACTAAGAAATGACTAATTTAACATTTGGCATCACTTGTGTGATTAAAGTAAAGTGCGTGAAGAGATCAGCTTAACATGACGAATTTAACATGATGTAGTGTTTTTCTTGCGTCAGTTGGACCACATCATTGGCTGCCATCCGGCTCGATCGTGGGTGACAGATGATGCGGAACAGCGGTAGGTTACTCTCTGTTCTTTTATTATTAGACGAAGGTTCGGTAGGATGTTTGGTTAAGGAGGTGGATGTAGGGGTGGTGGTAGGGGGCCGTCCATAAAGTACGTCACGCTATTTTTGACCCTCCCCCGTCACAAACTGTCATAAATCTCGGACCCCCCCCCCTAAAGTACGTCACACTTTCGAAAATTTTTCCAATGAACACCGCAAGGCTATACCTAGGGCCTAAAACAAGGCTTCACAACAGCATTACTAGCACTCCTAGCGAGAGGAATCGTGAACAAAACATTAAGGGATACGCATTTCATGCTATTTTGACATAAAACTAATTCAAATGTTTCACAAAATTTGTGGAAATTATTTTTAAAGCTATTAAAATCAACTAAAAAAATATAAAAAGAATTGGAAATAAAATTTAAAAAAAATAAATGTGTGACGTCACACATGGCCTGACCCCTCCCCCTGTCACAAACTATCACACTTTCTTACACCCCCCCCCCCCACCTAGAGCGTGACATACTTTATGGACGGCCCCTAGTGGATATGTTGATGGTGGCGCACTATGATGTTGATCATGTCAGTCAACTCCAAGCTTTCTCGGTTGTAGGGCCGTCCATCTGGAATGACCTCCATCCTTCAAAGCCGCATTTATTACATTGTTTCATAAATCTGTCATAGAAGTCTTTTCTTTTGCCGTTGCTCGGCTGGGATAATTCCTTGGTAGGTTTCTTAAAGGGGTGCTATATAGATCCATTGAATGAAGGAATGAATGAATGAATGATGGTGGACATTGGTGGTGGTGGTGGTGGGGTGGTGGTGGTGGTGGTGGTGGTGGTGGTGGTGGTAAAGCAGTGGTGGTAGAAGTGGTAGAGTAGTGGTGATGGTGGTGGTGGTGGTAGAGAGGTCATTGTGGTAGAGAGGTGGTGGTAGCGATATGCTGATGTTTGTTTCTTTTACTTTTAGCCAGTTGCACGTTCATTCCGTTCTCAACGAAGTCTTAGACTTCATCGCCAAACGAGACTCCGCTAGATCCGTGAGCGCCCTCACCCACGACTTCCACGTCTGGCCGGATTACCATGGCAACCGTTCTCCCCTGGCCGACTCAGATTCACGTGGAATGGTGCGTGACACGGAAAGACTCTGATTGGAACACACAGACGAAATATCTATTTATTATGTGATGACATTACCACGATGCTTTTGAGGGATTTTTAAATATTTGCACTATGTAACAGCATAAATATTTAAATAAAAGCGTTTTGACTCCGTTATTTGTTTGTATGTGCACTTTTTTATATAGCGCCCCTTCAAGCTCACTCTACTCAGAGGCGCTCCCGAATGCAGAGCGGACACTGCATCGGAGTTTCACGCTGAAGCGCTGAGCAATTGAAGGACTTGCCAAAGGTCCTTACGCGGCGAGGTGGATTCGAACCTTGAACCTTCCGGCTCCTAGGCAACGACGCCACCACTACACCACTGTGCCCCACATTATTATGACAAGACATGAAGACGAGACTAGAAGATATTTCAAGACAAGAGGACGAGACAAGAAGACAAGGCAAGACTAGATTATCAGACAAGGAAAGCAAGATAAGATGGATTAGCTAAACGGCATCAAGTTCCAGTGCCAATAAGTTTATGTTTGCTCTTCATAACAAGCGCTATAATAAGCGTTCGTATGTTGCAAGTGGAGAAGTTTCAGCATTGTCTTGCGTTTGTTGTAGGTGTCTGGGTTTCGTCTGTCGTCTGGAACGGAGGACCTGGCGCTCCAGTACCTGGCCACAATGCAGGCGCTCGTTGTAGGTATCCAACCCATCTCCACTCCTTTATATATGCTTATGTATGTTTGCATGTGTGTGTGTGTGTGTGCGCGACGTGTTTATGCATGTATAGTTGTGGGGAAATGGGTATGCAAGCGACTCAAATAGCCTCTGCTGCTTAAATGTTCACCCACGCCACCTTCACGAGGTCCCTCCTGTTTCAACGGAGTGCGTGGTGGACGACCGAGTACTCGTTGGTATAAGCGAGTGCCCCATGGGCGAAGAAACCGAAAGACGGACGATGGACGGCATCGACGCTGAGAGATGGTGTCTCTCCGTAAAAACACCGGGAGGAAGGCAACGGGATACCACCTCCCTATTCATCCCGAGGAATATGTTCGTGGCGTCATTGGACAAATGAACCTGCCTGACGGCAGAGAACTAAAGAAGAAGAAGTTGTAGGTTCGAGACTTCGAATCCAACTCGAGCTGCAGTGTATTGACTCTGAGCAAGTCCTTTACTATTGCTCATGAATGTGCTTTGGAGTGACATTCGATTCAGTGTCTGCGCTGTAGTTGAGAGTGCCTCTGAGAAGAAATCTTGAAGCCTGGGCACTATAACAAGTGATCATCTGCTCCTACATACATACATATACATTATATTATATGCTTGGAGAATATTATTTAGACCGTCATGAGCTTGTACCATGGTCTCGGACTGCCACAGCCCAACATTGTAGCGCGGCTTCTGTTGGCCCTTTGCTGTGGAATGACCTTCCTGTTATAACTCGTGCTCATTTCTTGTCTGGGGCCACTACTGTTTCGGTCCCGTCTTCTTAAGACTTTTATTTTTCTATTGGTTCTTCGCATTGAGGCACCTCTGATTAGGTTGTGCTGTGAGAGGTGCTTTAGAATAGAATAAAATTATGTGAGTAGTATGTATGTGTCGTATTTATGATGTGTGTGTGTGTGTGTGTGTTTGTGTGTGTGTGTGTGTGTGTGTGTGTATGCTGTACACTTGTACATATTTATGTTTGAGGTATTTGTGTACATATGATCGGTGATGGTGATTATGTTATAATTTTTGCAATGATTACGATTTGATTATGCTAGTTTAATCTGATTTCATGTTGATTTTTATGCAGCTATTATTATGATTGTGTTATAATTTTGATATTAATTATCATGTCACGAGTCTTATGACAATGATTTTGATACAACAATTATATGATTTCATAATCTTTGACTTGTTTCGTTTTTTTCGCCGCATAGTACGGTACAAAGCACATAATTGAGACGATGAAATCTTCTGGTCATTCCATCGAAATGGTTTACATCTGCGGCGGTCTCGTCAACAATCGCTTATTCGTCCAACTGCATGCGGACATACTCGGTAAGACATTCCACCGCTTTCCAGTTTTCGGAGATGCTGAAAGGTTCCAACAATGCGACGTGTGTATTGTATTGTGTTGCATTGTATTGTGTTGTATTGTATTGCATTGTGTTGTATTGTGTTGCGTTGTATTGTGTTGTGTTGTATTGTATTCTGTTGTATCTATAGATTTATAAAGCACAGTGCACACAAATAAGAGGCGCTCCATAAATGTGAAAACCCATAGAAAAGAAAATAGTTTTGAGACAGCGAAAAGATGTGCTTGGGTACGAGTTAATAACAAAGAACGTGTCGATTGAGAGAGCGATTCCAAAGTGTGGGACCAGTGAAGGCAAAGGTTCAAGTGTGTGTGTGTGCGTGTGTGTGTGTGTGTGTCATTTATTGGGCAATCGTGATGACAAACCACTTTCAGGATGACGGCTGTTTTTATTCCTTTTCATTCGACGAGATCAGTTGATCATCATCTCTTCTCTCGTCATCTTTTAAACTAGATCCATTCTTTGTCAACGAGTTCTTTAGGTCACCGCACATAGATTTTGAAATCATCTCTCGTCATTTGCTTCTTGTTGTAAATGTTGTATTTGAGCATTCTTAGAGTGCCTCTAGTAGGTTTAACCATTCAGAAGCGCTCCCAGTGCAAAGGCCCAATGAGAAGACAAATGTTTTGAGGAGACAGAAAATAGAAGAGAGACTAAATTGTAGAGTGAATGCATGGAGAAAGCGCACTCCAGAGAGAAGGACCCATTGAGGCCAATGAGCGTGACTGTGCCATAGCAGTTCCAGAGCAAGGAACCAAGAGGATTGCTCATTATGCTTGTGTGTTTTATGCAGCGTTAGAGTTAACTCATGTGAACCAGTTAGAGCAGTTCATTCAACTCGTGTAGTAACTTCTGGTCATTCATTCATACTATGACTTGTAATCAAACTACATTCATGTCAGTCTGAATTAATAATTCATTCATGAATTTCCGTATTGACTCTTCAGTTGGACTACTCTGAGGTGCTCCCAACTCCAGCACAGCAAAAATGCACAGTTTTGAGTTGAATAGTTCTAAATTGCTTCAGTTAGAGTCTCAGGAAGAAGACGTAGCTCCTGTGGGAGCCCATTCCAGACCACTGGGTCCACCATGGGAAAGGCCCGTTTCTACGTAGCTGCAATTCGTGTGAATGGAACAAAGAGCACTCCCTTCTGTGCAGAGCGAGGCTGCTCATCTTGGATACCCGTGGGGTAACAAAGCTTTTGTAGGTTGTATGAGGAAACTCCAAACTGACATTGATGAACGAAATCAATATACTATCTGACTCTCCATCTTACGGACTGCTGTCCTGAAGTTCTACCTGTGATTATGGCTTTTGTTTTGGAATGACATCAGTTCAGAATAACAATAATTACGACAATTTATACTGATGCTGTAACATGTCCATATTGTTACAAGATGCCTTTAATACAAAGCAGCTAGCAGATGGGATGAGCCATAGAGAAAAAGTTTGTTTAAATTAGCATTGATTTGAAAGTGTCCACTGAGTTGGTCGATTAAATGTCTTGTCCATGAGACACCGGTGCATTAGCAGTTGCTATACCATCTAACATTTTTCTATGTGAAGGCTGACACTGCCTGACAGTGTGGATATCTTAAAAGCTGCTGTGACATAAGCATGACGATTGTATATAAGGTATCACCGTTAGCTTGGAGTCTAGGTACAAGGAATCGAATCAAATCTATTTTCAGTGACTTATTGAGAACACTAGCACTCAATGAATTAGAGTAATTATATGGTCACGTAGGAGACCATGAAGGGTCTTACACCTCCTCTAGGTAGGACCCTGTAGTAATGTATGATTTAGGTACATTTGGATGACTAAGAGGTACATGTTGTCTTCGATTGTTTTAGGTGTACCTGTTGTTCTTCCGCAGACAAAGGATTCCGTTCTTTTGGGTGCCGCCATTTTGGCAGCTGCTGCATCGTGTGACTTTGCAACAATTGAAGTAAATATGATCCTCGTCATTGTCCTGAACTATGGAAATGTCACAGCTCTCTTCGTTGACACGTTCTTTGTTATTAACTGGCACCCGAAACACATCTTTGCCACATCTCAAAGCTATTTTCTTTTCTTTGCGTCTTTTACACTGGGAGCGCCTCTGATTGGTGCTTTATAAATTTATATCTTGTCGCAGGTCAGTTAAGTTTGCCTCTTGTGCAATTTGGTTAACTGGTAAGCTTTTGTTCTGAAATAAGTTCTATCTATGCAATTATTTAAGCCTAAATTTTCAGTTTTATTCTGATTACCATCTTTTTCACTATTTAATTCATTGTTTATTCTAGGGTAACCCTTGTTAGCGATTCTTGGGCCTTAAAATTTAAGACTCTCCCTTGAGTGAACATTTTATTTTGTTTAAATATTATGTCTGCTAAACTGTTTTACTTTTGGTTCCAATAAAAAGTATGGTTATGGGTAGATGCAATGCAATACAATGCTTATTGCCGGCTTTTGATGCTGTGGAGGTACAGAGTTTGTAGTGTGGTTACTTTTATAGGCCATCTATAAATAATGTGACACAATTTTTTTATGATTTTTCTGCCCCGCCCTGGCACGTGTCAACGCAAAATTCATATGATATCTAGTATTAAAGGGATCGTCGCAACATCACCAGAAAATGTGTGTGACCCCGTAGGTGCGTGACGTCATTTATGGACGGTCCCTTATAGTTATGATCTGCTTGTAATGTTGCAGAATGCAATGGATGCGATGTCTGGCACTGGAACCCTCGTCTTCCCAACCGCAGACGACAGAGAGTGAGTCACCGTCTGCCAGTCTTTAATCTAGACGTCTCTGGGAGAGGAAAGTTCCCCCCCCCCCAAGACTTGACATTCTCCCCACAGGAAAATTTGACAAAATGATATTGGTTTTTAGTTACTGTTTTCATCATTGTTTTACATGAAGTGTTATAATATACCTTGATGTTATTTGCTATTATATCAGTGTTTAATCTAGACGTCTCTGGGGGGGGGAAAGTTCCCCCCAGGATTGACATCCCCCCCGAAAAATTTGACAAAATGATATTGGTTTTTAGTTACTATTTTCATCATTGTTTTATATGAAGTGTTATAATATACCGTGATGTTATTTACTATTATATGATTATATTGACATTATTTACTATTATTATATATGATACTATCATGTTGCAATGAGTATAACTTACTGTGTATATTTGTATAAACACTATTTTTGCACAACTAAAAACAGATATGACATTCCCTCCAGAAAAATTTGACAAAATGATAATAGTTTTAGTTGCTGTTTACATTATCGTATTACGTGAACTGTTATAATATACTGTAATACTGTTTATTATTATATGGTTAATGGCTATAATGTTATTATTTACTATTATAATACATGTATATGAAACAATCCTGCTAAAATGAGAATAACTTACTGCTAATATTTGTGCAAATACTACTTTTGTACAACTGAATGGCTTCTCACCAGTGGTATCCTTCAAATTTTAAGCTGTAGGCCTAAAATTTCAAAATGTTTGGTCCTATTATTTGAACACATATAGTAAAACCTAAAAACAACATCATTACTACACATAGTTTCTTGAATTTGGTACCAGTAGTTTATTAGTTCTTGGTTGGTTTGTGTACCATTAAATATGATTTCAGAAAGTATGTCCTGGTCAGCAATTCAGGACCATCTTGGGAAACAGGGTTAAACTGATATAGTGCTAAAAAGTCAGCTTATAGAGGCTACTATTATATTCATGTCTGCATTTATTCATTAGAATAACTCAGCAACAGGAGCACTGAGCTGCTGAACTCGATACATAAAGATATTTGTATTGTAATTATAATCATATATATATATATTGGATCCTAAAACACTTTTTTATCATTACTGAATATTCTAATGGAGTTATTTTGCTAAAATGGCACCTTTAAAGAGTACCATTACAGTATGGAAATGACCCCCCAAAGATTGCACTATTTAAAAAAAGCATTATGCAAACATAACCGGTTTTGGTTTGTTGAATGAGCGAAAATCGATTATGACGTCACGACATGCGACCTCATGCGATGCATCCTCTGGTGATTAATATGACAACGGTTGGCGATAAAATCTATAGGTCAAATAGTCGACGAATTAAAATGATCATATTGTTCTAAAAAAAAGCATTATGCAAAGCTCCGCGTATTCGAACGGAACGTTTTGGTGAAAGTTTGAAAACAATCTGTGAACAACTTTCTGAGATCCTTGAGGAGGACACAAACGCAGTTACATTTTTATTTATATAGATTGGTGTCATTTGCATGTATCCATAAATCGTTTATCAGTTCTTTTCCAATTCTGTTGATATTGCCCTGATGCATAAGAGTAACTTGGTTATTTTTAGTGTAATTTCTTCTTTTTCATGGGATTTGTATGGATTAATTTTTTAAGATGCACTTTGTCTTGCTCAGATGTTTTCTTCACTCTGCATTGTCTTCCTATTCCAGGTTTCATCGACGCAAGTACCAAGTCTTTCTCAGTATGATCGCACACCAGAAACAATATCGAGAGATGATGACAGCGGGAGAAGTGACGAAATCCACGCCTCAGATATCGTTGTCCACATCCAATGATGCAGGTTGTGAACATTAGAGCAGACTGATCCAGCAACATCATTTTTCTGCTTTACGAAGCTGTGTTAGAAGCTTTGTCTTCTGAGACATTATTGTGCACTATTTTATGCACGTCTATTTATACCATACAATATGCAATATGACTGTTTGTAATTCAAAGATGCCCTTATTACAAAGTTTAGAAGTGGGTAAATGTGTGTTTTAGCATCATGAATTATTTGCCATCGCATGGCTTTCAGTGTTGGTCGAATGAAAGTCAGAATGATGAATAGAATTCTCACTAGAAATAGAAGTCGGATTGATGAAAATAATATTTACTTGATCAGAAGAAAACAATCTCGCTGAAATCCAAGCTGATTCGTGAACATCAATTATTAATTAAATAGCAGTTGTTTTAATTAAAAATTAATTGCTGCTTAAGTAGAAGCAGGAGTGATTAAACGAATTCTTGCCTAAACAGGAGCTGGATCTATGAGGAGGATTTTTGTCGAACTAGAAGTTAGACTGATTGAAAATAATGCTGCACCGAGCACATTTACATCGCTAAAATACACATTTACCCAGCAGCACGCAACTACGCATTGAAGGCAGGTATACGCTAAGAGTTGTAAGTTGACTGGGAGAGGTATGTTTTTAGTCTGAGAGAAAGACGGTCTTGCTAGGAGAATTGCAAACTTGAGGTAGAGATTTCCAGTGGAGTGCTTTTATTTTTATTGTAATTTTTATGAGGACGAGTGAATAGGTTATGAGTTAAGTCATTTCAGTATTATATAAAATCATTTTGAAGGCTGAGTTCCATGGACTTTTGCACAAAATTCTAGATAGTTTTGTACCTATTTGTGTGGCTGTCATTTTTGCTGATTTAATGGAACCCTTGCAATCATTATTTGCAACGAGTCATCTGTAATCTTTACGAACCCGTTTGAAAATTACAAAACTAGGAGTTTGGATCGTTTCTGACTATTTGATACTAACGGAAATTAAATTGTCAGTCATCTTTACTGATTGCTTATAATTATGTGGTGGAGTTGTCTGTTATAATTATGGGGAGGAATTGTCCTTGTATTTCATATACCTCAAAAGAAGACTACTGTTGATTTTAAGATGTGTTCTTTTTGTTATGTTGTTCAAGTCTTGTTAGCCTATATTTTATATATTATGAAATAATTTTCATATATATATGAGAACATGTGTGTGCATCAATGTAGGTCTACTGCATGTATCCTGCTTTTTGTAATAAAAATTGTTTCAATTTGAGCAGTTATTTTTAACTTTTTCTAAATTTTTTATGCTATTGATGTTTACTATCTTTGACCTAAGGTTTGCAGTCAGTTGAGGATTTTCAATCAAACATTTATTATCCTAAGACATATAATTATGATATAGGCCTTCAGCATCTCATGATTCAAAAGGGCACCTAAAAGGGCCCATGGTCCCACCAACTTAGGCTAGCATTAGCCTATTTATCTTAGAAGCAGTAATTTTTATGATATTAGCATTATATACTTTTTCTTTACATTTATTGCTATTTGTTCTCATTATAACTATGTATTATAAAATAATTCTGAAATACGAGATTGTGTGAATCATATTGCCCATGGAATGACCTATGCCTTTTCAAATTATTTTAACATGTATATATATAAGCTTACATTATGCATTTATTTCCAAACAACGGGCAAACCCCTCTGTAGTTGTAGCCTACAGTAAGAAATTGACGGCATGATCTCGACGATATGTGTACGACTGTACATACACAAAATAAATGTCTTTAATAATTATAATGTTCATGTTAGCTTATTAATATCTCTGTTTTATCCAATAATCGTCTGATGACATTTTCTTGCATTATAAAATTCTGTTCAGATCTAAACAGTAAACAATAACAGTTAATAATTTTAGCCAGCAAATAAGTTTACTGAAAAAATAAATAGTGGCCAGCGGTAAAATAAAATGTATCATATATATGACTTTTAGCTAATTAACTTTGGTAAAGTTTTGTAAAGGGGGTGTACAGAAGCTTATTTGTACACATGCAATTTTAAATGTACAACATGCAACACAGGATGGGTTTAAAAAAAATTGGTGTACGTAGTTATGAATGGGCCCTTAAGGCCTATGGAGTCTTCAATATTCTAGAACGAGTAAGAACAATATTTATTAACTTAAAACATTAGCATATACATGCCAAGATACAAAAACATTACCTTTTTACACAAGTACACAAACTTCCAGGGCAGTAGCCTACTAGAAACCTAGAACCCAGAAACTGCAACTACTGCAGTGTACCCGACCATTTTAATATGACTGCAAATTTAAAACCTTAATAAAGAACTAAACATACGAGAATCCAAAGACTTCTGAAAAGCAACACGCAAGAAAAGCAGTCAAAATATCGTAGCATCCACAGAGAACAGCAGAATTTAGTCAAAGGCTAATTAGTAAAGCGCTAATTTACAGCATAAGTGATTTTAAGTTTCAGTAGGACCATAGTCTGACTTCTGACAGGACGAAATTTTCTTGGCCTTGGTAAGTTGGTATGCATAAAAGCCTCTTCCTCACTAAAAGATCCCCAAATCAACGGTGTACAGTCCTTCTGGTAGAGAACTGAAACTAAGAGCAGCACACTATTCACTCACTAGCTTAGGCTACAACACCTCAAAAAGTTCCGTGAAGCGTAGATGTTAAGATATATAATATAATATGTACACCATTAAATGCATGTCAGAAACCGTATGGAAAGGCAAAGCGAGATGTCAAAACGTGGTAATCTCAAGCTGAAGATTATGATAATAAAACAGGTTATGATAATAAAACAACACTGTTGGTTGGACTGATGATAAAGAGGCTTGCTCGGAAAACACAGAATACATGCTACAGATTAAAATTTGACAAATTTTGCTACATAACATTAATGTAATCAATAGCAATGTTAATAAATAATAAAAATCCTTTTTACATTCGTTTTTGCACTACAAAGATTTCTCACACACAATGCAGCCCTTATAAATAGTCCGATACCGTTTCAGCAAATACAGGTTGATATATTCAAGCATGGAAAGGACCTTAAAATAATCGACTGAGGCATACCCGGTATTTATAATGAATGCCAATCTTCTACCTTGTGGCTGCACACTGTCTAAATCACATTTACCATGTGACTCTACATGGAAAATAAACCTATCTATAAGAACAGGTCTCGAAGAAAAATCACAGAAATGCAAAAGAAAACAAGTGCATGTGGATTGACTGGATGATAGATAACTGAGCTGGACTGGCCTCCAGAACAATATCGGATGAAGCAGAGCAAAGAATAATGTTGTAACTGCAATTTCAAGACTCAGTGAGCTATGTAAAAATAAAAGAAAGAAAATTAAAATAAATAATTAATATTTTTATTACTTCCACTAGGAAACAAATACCTAAATAATAATAATACCGGTAAGTATACATCAACTCCAATACCAATTAATGTGCTTCAATGCCATTACATTTAACAGCACATTTCTAAGCTGGCATGGAGGCACAAGGAATGTTAACATCAGATAACCAGGACCGAGATGCACAAGAGAGAATAACTCTTACGTTTAGCGTAAATCTGGCCTATGCGAGAGAAGTGTGTAATTTCCGTATCCATGGCTTGTGATTAGCGAATTACGATAGGTATAACGTTATTCCAACTCGGAGGCAGGTATAAACCTGCTACTTCAATGGTGAACAATAGACAGCCGACTTTGCTGGACAGCGTGAACAATAGGCGGCCGTCGATATTTCCCTGTGGACCGTCTATGGGTCTTAATTTATTCTCCCCACCCTGGCAACAACCGCATATAAATATCTTTCAGGCATGCGTGCTCAGCTCTAACCTATTGAATTGGGGGGAAGAGCAAGCGTCATGCATCGTCGGGTGCAAGGAATGTGTAGATTAGTTATTCTCTTCCAATTCTATCTTTGTGCATACGGCTACATTCCAATGGCTACCTCTGAGGTAGCAATGTCTAGAGGAAGGTCTACCTATAGCCTACGCTATTCCTACTTATGTGCATTTCGGCCCAGGTAACTTTTGGCATAAACAACCAGCCTAATGCCATTTTGGCGATGGAGAAAATTATTTCTGTTATATACAAATAACCTTCACTCATAACAAGCCATGAACTAGTCTAACTTATCAAGAAGTTGTTAAATGAAAAATTCTCCAAAAACCAGTTTAGTACTCACTGATAAAGAAACTGGGTTATGCTCAAACTGTTCGACTGTTTGTCGTGAAATAGCAGGTTGATACCCTGCTAACAATTTTGTTTGACAACATTGTTTCAGATACCTCTGCTCTAACGTGTATTGTAGCATCAAACTTGCTCGATTAAATAGCAAACTCAGTCACATCGTCAATTCAATAGAACCTGTATCATCACCAAACTCAAATCAATCGATTCATATATTAAATTATTGGCAATTAATAAAAACGAATGGGTCAAGAGTATACTCGTTAAAGCAGAAACTTTGATATAGTTGCAGCTCAGGCTAGGCCTACGTCTGCTGCATGACAGAAAAACCTGTTCACGTGACTGGTTGAGTACTTTTTAAACGAAAATTATACGTTCCAAACATTGTTTCTATGTCACACAATAAAACTTAGTAAAACAAAAAAAAGCATGAGGGCACTCTAAAAACCTGATTTTAAAAATCATTGATTTTTTCTATTGAATTTCTAATGTTGCGCAGAAAATAAATCTGATAAAATCAGTCATAACAATGATACATGGAATACGGACAGTGCCTTTTGCCAAGTGCAAAGACTAAACAGAAACAAATCCATTTGCTGCATGAAGATCCCAGCATTTGACTGAACTGGTCTCAAACATTCTTCGATCCATAATGCTACAGAACATCTGTGCGTCAAAGTTCTAGATATGTAATTATGTATATACGAATATATCTTTTGCCAATCACCATAGTTCCAACAGGTTTTGAACTTAACTAAACATTATACTAAAGATCCAAATTAAAGATCAAAGTACGATTCTTATCTCACGTAGTTTAGACTTAGATTACTATCGCACTGATGGCCAGCATAACACAGCCTGCTCTCAAGCGCAACTGGAGGCAGATAAATTACATTTCAGTGACAATGAGAATAAGAAATGTAAGAATACACCAACACAAACAAATACACGCAGACTTTGGAAAAATTATTACAAACTGCCAAATGCAGAGGACGGTTTGATAGTAATCATAACATTTACCATTCATTCACCTTCTCGCCTTATATACAACAAACATTCTTTTCAAGATCCACATAAAGATTTTTCAAATCAGTTGGTTTAGAACTAAAAAAACAAAATTGATGATACCAGGTTCAGTGGTTCACTCTGATTTTTAATTAAAAACATATTTTCGTTGTCATGATTACGCTCAGTTTCACATCAGCTGCTCCGGCGTTGAGTGATTGGTATCGGTATTGTGAACAAATAGAGATACCATATCGAAATAACTGTCTGCTTGAAAATTAGCACAATTACGTGAGCATTTCTGTGCAACATTAATTTTTTTGAAAACATGCTGAGGCCCAAACAGAAGATAGCAAGCTGTCAAAATAAATATAGATATAAATAAAAATGCTATCTGGAAAATGTTCACCGTATTCTTTGGCTTAAAATATCAGTAAACATGAAGTAACATAATTATATTGCGTGGGTTAGTGGCCACCCATGTAAAATACAAAAGGGCACTGATAATAATGATAAAGAATTAATATCGTATCGTAACTGATGAAGATAATAATGCCAAAATTAATTGCAATACTAATTTTAAATAAATTAAAAAATACATTATGCCAACATCTGGTTTTCCTGCTTAGTAACTTACACAATGAATGTTTACACAATTGGCATACAGGGCACTTGTACAGTGTTCACTTGCTTTCCTCTGACTCCTCTTCCCTTCCGCTCATTCCCGTCTCCTCCCATCCTCTCAAAATAATAATACCTCCCCCCTCCTCTGAGAGTTATACTCATATCTGTGGTGTTCACTGTCCACTTTGTCTAATTGCCTGAAGACATTTCGCTTTCAGTGGGGTTTCTACACTGAAAGCGCCTCTGAATAGTTCATACAAGAGGCGCCTTATAAATGTCCAGATATGATACAATTTTAATTATTTTTTTATTAATGTCACTATTTTTTCTCAACTTCTGATCAGACAGTCAAACTACAATTATTTTTATTATTATTATTATTTTTTATTGTAAATCTGTTTCAATTGTGTGTGTAACCCCTCTTTTAGTGAGAAATGACATCAAGAAGTGACATCAAGAGAAATAACGTCAAGAGCAGGGTTTACTATCAAAACCGCGCAGTGCACACAAAACCGCGCACACAAAACCGCGCACACAAAACCGCGATTCACAAAACCGCGCACCCTCAGAACCGCGCACGATCATTACCGCGCTTGTTTGTTCAAATTCGAAATTGAAACGTTCGATGGGCTTCGAACATTCCTTTGAAACTAGTATTCGGTCGATGATCCTATAAGGGGTCATTGCATAATTACGTAACGCCGAAATTGACCGTTTTTGACCCACCCACCCTGTAACGCTTCTTAACGCTGGATTAAATTAATTAGAGGTGACATGGAGGTTGATGAAAAACGCAAGAGACATTGAGGCTGGGTGAAGGTTCTTTTACAGGTAAAATGGAAGCTGGATTAACGAAAATACCAGTAACGCATGCGACATGGAAGCTGGATGGATCATGGAGGTATATTTAGATATAAAATAGAAGCTGGATTAACGAAAATAACGCATGAGAAATGGAAGCTGGATGAAGGTATTTTTAGACATGAAATAGAAGTTGGATTAACGAAAATAACGCATGAGAAACGGAAGCTGGATGAAACTATTTTTAGATATTAAATAGAAGCTGGATTTATGAAAAACGCTTAAGAAATGAAAGCTGGATGAAGGTATTTTTAAATATGAAATAGAAGCTGGATGCATGTTGAAATACTTGAATGCGGCTATGATCGTGCGCGGTAGTGATCGTGCGCGGTTCTGAGAGTGCGCGGTTTTGTGAATCGCGGTTTTGTGTGCGCGGCTTTGTGTGCGCGGTTTTGTGTGCGCGGTTTTGACCGGATACCCAAGAGCAGTGGTGTTGTAACTGTACAGCGCTGAAACAGCGTCTTAATTATCACATCGAAATTTAAGATGCCCATATCTCAGGATTGAAAAGGAATTGTTAGCTGAAAATAGCTGCATTGATCAACAAATTCCAATGGAAATGTTTTGTAAAGTTTTTCTTAACACTACAGCATTCGACCCGAGAGCCTTTAGCCAGAAGGACATCCATACAAACAAGGAAACAGGACAAACTTTCAGACTTGTAGTATAGATATAGGAACTCAAGATATGTCAGATAACTTATACATGCGATTGTAATAGTAATTGTCCAAGAATGTTTCATATACTATCTCTGAAGAGCCTCTAAAAGGTTCTTAAAATGCTTCAGAAGCACAGAAGAACATACTCACAGTATATACATGTAATAATAAACACACATACAATACATATATTGCTGAATACTTTATATGCTTAATGGGTATATTAAGCATCAGGCTCATCCTCTGCTATGACGGAACACCCAATAGTTCCAAGGGTTTGCTTAGAGCTGCTAGGCAATGCTCAGCTTGTAGGGCCGTCCATCTGGAATAACCTCCATTCTAAACTGCATTCATTACATCTGACCAATTTAAACTTTGTTTTCATAAATTTCTCAAGCCCTTTTCCTGTTGCCGTGGCTGCTTGTGAGCGCTCCTGAGTAGTTTATTGAAGGGGCGCTATAGAAGTCCATAGAATGAACGAATAAACATGTGCATGCGTACAGTACGTGTAATGTAAGAATAATTTACATAGTGACTGAAAATGCAGTGAACATGCTTTGATCTACATACAGGCATAATGTAGACATAATAAACAGCGCACACATAACACACACATAACACACACATACAAGCACATGACATAAATTGCATGATTTCGCAGTTACACATCATCATAATTTGTACATCTTAGCACACAGTAAGAAGGTTAGTTGTAATCACTCAATAAGTATTCACACCAATCTAATCTGCAATGGACGTCAAATCATCTGAAGCTGAAAATGGGCTGAAGACGCAGTCTCTTGGTTCTGAAGTGACTCAACAGCTTCACAATTTCATGCAGCAGCGAGACTCTATTGTCAGTTGAAGCTATTACACATCTTTAAGATGACTTGGTCATGCACCAATGCACATATTAATATAAAAAAAACATTGTCTGGATTCCCGACTGAAGCACGGAACTGCTATTTGTGAACTACAGCATGCTTCTGGACGGTGAATTAATTAATTATCAATGGCTGATAAAGTGGTAACGATAAAGTGATAACGTGAATTTTTTTATATACAAAACATGCTCTGTTAGTTGTATCACACATGGTTCACATGGCATAATCTGTCGTTCAATGCTGCTTTAAATCTACTTCATTCATTCACACAGATGTGATCAGCATCACAGCAACTCCATCCTAGAAGAAAGGCTGAAGTTCAGAATACATCAGCCCATGTCAATCCTCAGCTGTGTCACCCCTCCCCCCCAATAACTCTACCTAGCTGTCATGTAGGATTTCTTCATTCTTCATTCACATAAACTAAACAATACGGTTTGTGGAATTCTGCTGTTTTGCTCGATCAATTGTCTGTAGCAGTTTACCAGCAGGTGCCCTTTACAACCACCAGTAAGTCAATCATATGATTTATAATATGGCTTAAACAACAATGTTCCTTGAAATGCATCCATATCACAAAGTCAGTGGTTCCCAACCTTTTTTTGACTTGAGGGCCACTTATTCTAATATGGAGGACATAAGGGCCACTTGATCTTAGTTGAAGGACATTAGGGGGCCACAAGGCTAAAATTGAATTAACTACGAGCATATAATATTGTTATTGTCATAATTGAATCAAAATTTCAACAGGATAGATTCGTTTGATGTTTTTTATAGACGTCAAAATAAAATAATTTGTAATAAAAAAATAATTATGTGTTCTATCCTGTTCAAATTGTCCATATTTTCATATATTTTTGTTAAGTCTTTGAGATGTGAGGGCCAATTTTTAAAGGTCTGGTGGGTCACTTTTGGCCCACAGGCAACAGGTTGGGAACCACTGCACTAAGTGATTCTATGATTGTGTCAGGTTCTAAAGGTCATCAAACTAAACAGCTTATAAATATGAATAAAAATAAAAGTAGTGATTGTAGTCATAATAAAAATAATTGCAGCCGTATAAAAATATGTCATCAATAATTTTGATATCCAAAGGAATAGCATGCACCATGGGTAAAACAATTACTCCATATTCATCAATTAATAGCAGCGCAATGATGACAAGTTTCAATAAGATTTACATTTGCTCGTGTCACTGGTCTGATGACCAACAAATATATCAACAGCCAATATTTCAGATTTTACATTCATGCAATGCAGAATAAACCTACACCAACAGATACCACCAATAAAGCAAGCCGCTAATGATGCACATTAAACACACGGCATGATTAGCAGTATCTACATGCAGGTATCAGTGTTACTTTTACTAACATGTTCTTAACTGGGCAGATGTAGCTACCAAAAATCTTTCACCTTCTTGATAAGACATACAAATCTAACGTAACTGATGCTCAAGTATCTACGCTTCTTAATAAAGCCCATAAAAAGCCAAGCCAATCACCGATCCACAAAAGCCAATGCTAACATTGCTTAAAACTATGCGATCAATGAGAAAAACACCAAACAGCAATATTCCAGAGAAGGAACCATGTAAATAAAGTCAATGTAATATTGCTCAAGCTGTAATGTAATGTAACCGGAAATCTACACGGAGCCACTCAAGAATTCAGGCGCAACACTTGTTCAACTCAAACTCAGCAAAAGATAACATAACATCATCGGACCAATCAATGCCAACGTAACTCACTAATAACCGACCAATTTCAATAGGTAGAACAGTTTAACCCCTTTACGATGAGCAGTATTGGTTTCCCGCATACGTGCTCATCATTACAAGTTTACTGGATATTTATTGCAAAATCAAACGTCAATATTAGAGAACCGTAGATCACTGTCATTGATACTTTCATTAACATCTACTTTTTCACCAGAGGTAGATATGTGATCAATGATCATTAACGTTCTATACAAGATTAAAAGAAAAATTTCACCAAGTTTCGATTGAACAAACACATGCCCTAACTGTAATTGCAAGGCATTAGCAGAGGCAGTTGGGTTTTTATGAACTTGGTGAATTTGAGCGAGACATAACCCCAAATCCCATAATGAAATCTAAACCCAACGCAATTAATTCATGGTCTAGAACTCTCTCTCTCTCTCTCCTCTCTCCCCTGTCTCTCTCTCTCTCCCCTGTCTCTCTCTATCCTGTCTCTGTTTCTCTCTCTGATCTCTCTTGCATCAATGATATATCTGTAGAAACCATTTAGCATGCATGATCCAGCAAAAGTATGGAGCCTTGCATTTTGCTTAAGCGTAGCAAATGAGAAATAATTTGGGGCATGCAATTTAACCACCCAGAGTTCCAGATCTAAATTCTGTAGATTGTATAGTGAATACTAAAAATATGGAGAAATCTGTCGTTTAACACCTTGACTACAAGAGTGTAATAAAAACAACAGGGAATCAACACAGCTCGTCTTTGAAGTGTAATAGAGATGAGGAGTGGCAGCCATAAAAAATTACAGAGTATTTTACGCAAGAACATGCATTTAAAAGACTATAACTTTTTGGATTCTGAAGATCTTCAGGAACAACTCTTGTAGGCCAGCAATGAAATCCATCAACTGATCAGTCATATAGTTATGGAGCATGCATGATGGATATAGCGTTGCAGAGGATGGTAAGCAGTTGGAAAAGAGAGCTTTAAATATTGCCACTCGCATCTCTTTCTGTCCTAAATAAACAGAAACCTATGCATGTTGTCTCAAAAGTCAAATCAGTTCTAGAATTTACAGTGGCTCCTGATTACATGAAAAAAACAATGTAGGAAAGTTAGTTCGCATCAAACATGACATAGCCTCACATAACATTTCTCGGCTGTGTGATTTGTATGCTTCATGCTACGGCTAAAATAAAGTAATTAGGTAGTTAAAACATGAGTTAAGAACAAGTGCTGCTGTTAAATGGCTCCACAGATGAAAAACCGATCCAATGACAGCTATTTATATACTGTGCGTCAGTAGAAACTCTTACAGAATGACACATGCAAACATAATATAGCAGGTAGTGTAACAGTACTTCAAATTCAGTGACCAATCAGAGTTCGTCTATCACTTCAAATGTTTGACCAACCAGAGAGTTAGTCTATAATGGTCTTAACATAGACTAACCAGTCACAGTCAACATAACATTGCTTCGCTGAGTCACCCACCAATCACAGTCAGCCTAACATTTAATCAACTAACAGATGGCAGCAACAGCGAGCGATGCACAATTGATGTGCGTGTGAGCAACGAATGCTCTTCAGTTCCAATTCACAAGAAATTATGTACAGCAACAGAGTTGGAGGCAAAACTCGTCCATCGGCCAGAAACGTGACTGATTGAATTGCTTGTACATAACACAGCTGCTACGTGAGCGACAACAACGACTCTCCTAGCGCTCAACCACCGCACCACAAACACCCGGAACGGAACGTTCGGTAGCGTCGTTTCCTCGTGAGGTTGCCATGGCTTCGGTTACACAATGACTAGACGCACCATGGTGCTATCGGGAAAAACCAGCAAATAGTTCATTGTCCTCTTCCGACTCCGTGACAAATGCGCTTGGGAAATACCCGACCTGTGAAGAACAAACACTTCTGTGAAAGACTGACAAACCAAAGAAAAAACCTTAACAATTATCAACTATATCCATATCTAACATAAAAAACCAAATCCTACAAACTGAAATGAAATACTTTTCGACAATATAATTCTTCTTCTTCAAATCCCTACGACAAAATTCCTTGGAATCCATGTTGACTAGTACCTAAAATGGAATATGCATAATTGCATAAAGATGAAATAAGTAAAAAATCTCAAAAAGCATAGGCATTATAAAGAGAGTCTATTACTTGCTTCCTCCTCATGCACTAAATGACCTCTATTTACTTTAGTCCATCCCTATCATACTAATCTGATTTGGACTTATACCTATGATATCCATCTACAAGCTCTAGAGGTAACAGAGAGTTTGGTAGCGTCTTTGCAAGGACAAATGCCCATAAATTTTCCACCAGATTTCAAGGCCCTGACATGTGAAATAAAACTCGACTATTTTTTCTCTTCTCAAATTTCTCCTTAACCTGAATTTCTATCAGTGATGGATCTTACTTTTCCATTTAGTTTGCCCTTCCACCATCCACGGTTGGCACCTGCCTTGCTGACAATGGCCACTCGATCGCCGTACTTGAGAGACAGCTGGTTTGGCTCCATGGCCGAATAGTCATACAGCGCAAAGCAGTATCCAAGAATGCCAGCCTCGTCAGATCCACCTAAAACCAGAGATCAAGGCAACTATTGATTAAGACAACTATTGATCAAGACAACTATTGATTAAGACAACTATTGATTAAGACAACGATTGATTAAGACAACGATTGATTAAGACAACGATTGATTAAGACAACTATTGATTAAGACAACTATTGAAAAGTTAGAATGACTAATCACTTTTTTATCCTACAAATCCATCAATCAATCAATCAATCACCCACCAAATAACTCAATCATCAATTTGTCAATTCAATTATCAGGTAGATGAGCATGCAGGCAGTGCTTCAGCAAACTAAGCAAATCTATATTTAACCCTTTAGTGACACGGTTCATAAGCAAAGCTCATAGCAAGGATTCCTCGCATCATCTAGCTTTCTCACAGTATTTATTTTCCCACAAGCTTCCATACTGAGGACGATAACAAAAAGTCTATACCACGAGGCGCTTCGTAC
Source organism: Lumbricus rubellus (assembly GCA_945859605.1). Classification (NCBI taxonomy): domain Eukaryota; kingdom Metazoa; phylum Annelida; class Clitellata; order Crassiclitellata; family Lumbricidae; genus Lumbricus; species Lumbricus rubellus. The sequence goes on along the minus strand of OX243815.1, from coordinate 30,907,270 downwards.
ATTGTTAGATACGATATTATTTTAGTTTTATACGCTCATTTTTAACGTATTAATCTGTCCTAAATCATTCAACTACAAGACCCTACGTATCAGTAACAGCATTTTAAGTAGAAATGTGCATTCAAATTCAACTTAGGCTATTATAAACTAATCGCAGATTTGTAAACTTCTATCCAAGTTCTTAAATACTATTCCTCAGTCAACTTTACAACAACTTGGAAATGAATTTCTATAAAGTGTCCTATTAATCATTTCTGCAGTGTGAATTTGATATTTAATATATTTACTGACATGGCTCCCTTGAGTGATAGACAAGCTTGGGATTTGAAAAGGAATGAATTCACTCACCTTTAAGTCGTGACACCGCTTCTTTATAAGGTATTAGCAGAATGGTAGGAACCTCAGGGAAACTCGACTCCAACGAGTTCTGTTGGTAGTACTGCACCAGCTCCTGGGAAAAGGAAATCACAGCACACAAATAATTCCTGGGTAAAGAGTTGTAAGGTAATGTTTTTTTTCTTCAAAGACTCTTCCCTTCAACTGAAACCCTCATGGGTGTGGACCTGCCTTTGAGGAATACTATGGCAGATCTTCAGTCATCAGAAATAATTCAGTGACTGAACAATCTCTTCTTATCGATTACTCAGATTCAAAAATTTATATCGGTTGTCAATTTCATATGACAGAAATAATTGTAAAATCTATTAGCCCATAATTTGTCAGTGCTCATGTCACCAGAATACATTGGCCTAAGACAGTAGAAACGTAGTTTTTGAGAGGTCTTTAACGGAGCTATATACAAATTTCAGACATGTTTACAGTACATATCTGAACTCATCTATGAGTAAGATAGAGCAGAGTAAGACAATAATATTGCGTGTTGATTTATTTTTTTCGATTTACTTAATTCTATCACATATGAATATCAATACCAATTCAATTGAAAAATTAAAAGTACACAAATCTCAGATAATTTATGACCATCCTTTTGTATATCACACACTATAATCACACAATAAGTATTAAGTAGAAGTAACACTTACGACTATTGTATGAAACATTTTACAGTCAGCCAAGAAGTAAGCACCATCTGGTCCTTTCTGTAGCTTAATATGCTTCACCGGATGGCCACGTCCATACCTTAAAATAACAACAAAACAAATGAGGTAATAGGTTAAACCTGTAACACATGAGGATGACAAGAAGTACTTGGGTATAGTCTCAACTCTTTTAAATGTTCAGTGTCAGTCAATCACAAACAATGAAAAGGAGCCCAGCCAAAAAGAAAGTATGTCAGATGCGCATGGCAGTGGCAACCCAAGGTCTTTCAAAAAGCCTCACCAAACAGGTTATCACTACCACTAGACACCAGTCACATGATGTCCTCATGATATCCTCATGATGTCCTCATGATGTCCTCACTAACAATTTGGTCAACTACTAACATTGGTCGATCAATTTAGTGAGTGTAGGCAAATTCTGTAAGTGCTTCATATATCTCAGCATCATTCACCATCTTAACTTATGGACCAGATGAGTAAATTTATACAGGACTTCAGTCTCACTGAAATAATCAATGACAGCTTTGCCTAGTGCATGTGAATAAGCTGGTGCTCTGCAACACTGGCATTCATTCAGGCAGGCTTTAGAAGTAAGTTTGAAGTTTACAATTACGATTGCATTACTTGCCAGAGCAATGTAAACACTGGCTTCACCTTCTCGTGGGTGCTAATAATGTAACAGCTCTTCACTAACTCTTTAGTGCACATAACATGTCGCTCACTCACTTGATGCTCAGTGCGTACTCTCCTTTTCGTGTGTCCGACTGACTGACACGGATAAGATATGTTCCGTTCGGAAGCCTTTCCAACTTTCTCGATGCTTCATCGCGACTCATTCCACCGACAAACCTGCGTTTTGTTTAAACAGATGGAAAAGCAATAACGGTTATAGACACAACGAAATCATCGTGAAAACAATCCAATCGACTGTGAAATTTTCCTACATAACTGCAAAAGGGCCAAAAAATGCTGTGTTTCCGGTAACAGAGCTAAAAAAAATTTGGGGCCTAAGAGTATGGAAATTTCTTTGACACCTTGAAATCACAGCTTTGATTTTCTTTGATTAGCTCACTACAGACCCTGCGTTATCCCAGCATTAATGAGCTCTTTTGTTTTCTTTTCAACACAGTTGATTGCGCATTATTCTGTGCCTGAAACAGCTCCAGAATTTATACATTGTTGAGCCGTGTGCTCCCGTCTTTGTTCTGCAATGCAAACTGTTCTTGATGCACGCTTCATACGTTGACACATCATGGTTTCTCTGTTGTTGGACCGTCATAGAACAATTCATTTGCTCATTTCCTCTCATTTCCTCTAACCAATACCATCACCTTCTAAAAAAAAATGTTATCATTTAACTCATTCATGTTTTCAGTTATTCGTGAAGATATACTAAGTCTTGCATCTGTAGCATATAAATTTTTTAGGCAATGAATGAATCAAGATTTAGACAAAAACTGAGAGGAAGTAACAATTCATTGCATAAACATACTACTGAGGTTAGGAAAGCTAAGCAAGCATTAAGCATAAGCAGCAAAGTTTAAAAAAGCACAGCATTCACATGCTAAACTGCACGCAACTAACAAACGAAAGAATGTGGATGTAAGTAAGAAATAACGTCAACTAACGAAATTTTTACTGTAAAAGTGGTTGCATATCACTGAACAAACAATCATGCTGCACTGTGCAGAATATGACTATGAAAGGCGAAAACAAGAAACAGAACAGATAAACATACTACAGTGAATGAAATCATCACTCTTAAGGACATATTCCTTACACAAGCTGCAACATGTTCAAACATGTACATTGTACAAAGTGATAAATTACACAAAACTAAAAAAGTATTTGTCATAAAATTAGCACATGTATGAGAAATTCTACATATACCAAAATACTATAAAACACGAGACAAAAGGCTACAAACTAGCAACAACACAAAATATAGCCACTTTGTTCTGCACAAGTGCAGAACAAACACCCCAAACACTAGTAGCATCCAAAATCGAAACAAAAGAGCGAATAAAAGAACAAAATGCATCCAAAACCTCAACAACAATGACGATGACAGAGCCTACCAAGGGAATTCGCTCAGCCCGTCCTCACATGTACCATTCGGCGATGACCCGGGCAGGGAATGGTGCAACCGGGGTTGCTGGAGACGGACACGTGTCGCCAGACCGCCCTGGCTCAACAACGTGTGCGAGTCAAACGAATGAGTTCGCTGAACAAGCGCCGGTCGAAATGTGCACGCAGTTTGAATGTGCACCACTGACTCAGCGCGCTGAAAAACAACAGCTCTGTTCATCATGCTTGGCAACTTTTGGCAGTTACGCTTAAAGACCACCGTGTGAAAAAACAATTGTTCAGAAGTGCTGGGAAAGAGTGTCACTAAAGGCAACATTTTATACGTGAATGATCTTCAACATGAACCATTAGTAGTCTAGTAGATCATAACAAGACATACACCTCTTGCAGAGGCGCTCTCAGCAAGGACACTCCAGGGAGAAGAAATGTCACTAAAGATTGACAAACTGGTGAGGAAAGCGACTAGCTCAGTCCTTAGTGAAAGAGGACAGTTATTCCAAATGGAAGGACCAACCACAGCAAAAACCCGCTGTTGGGCCATGAGAACAAAAAGATCAACAGAGCGCAACAAGCAAGATGAGAATGTCTACATGAAGGCCTGCTGCATATCAACCAATGATCAAGTGAATTCATACAGCTGGATTAACATTGAATTGACAAACACACACGCTGAACAAAAATGAGACAGGCCACTTAATCACAAATTATACTGTTTCATGACAACAACAGCTGTGCGATAATCCAAAGATAAGACTTTCAATTTCATAAATGCTCTTTTCTTATCCAAATACAGCCAGGCACAAGCCCTATGTTTAAAAAAATCTTAATCTGCAAAATGGTGACTTTGTGAACAACTCTTGATTTTATTGCTTCGCCTTCTTACAAATTTTATAAAACATCTAACGATCTGACTAACACGTTGTCCTTGAAACTTGGAGTGTAAAGAAGATTCACTAAAAGAAAATTTCTTTTTCAAATACAGGTCTTTGTCAGCTTGCTACTGGCCAGAATTTGAATAAATTTGGTATGATCTTTCATTTTTAACATAAATGGTAGATCACGCTTGACCAACGCACGGCTTATGACCTCTGACTTCGCCTACCAAACATATCTAAACAGAGTGAAATAGAAAAGCTTAAGCCTGCTAACAATCCTAAAACTTAAACGACATGGCACTTTCACTGCCATAGCTGAATATCATCTCTCAAGGAAACAGTGAACCGATCCAAGAATTCTGAATTCATCATTAAACTCTTGACTGAACAGAGCACATTAATCTTAGAAATCAATTTTGAGATCAAGTTGGAACTGATTCACCTAAAACTCAAGAAACACCGACGTTGATAATTTCACGTATTGCAAGCAATCCTGAGAACATAATATTTCCTATGACGCATATCCAAATATATTTCCAAATGAATCAAACTGAGCACTTCGTTTACTGCAATATTTGGCACTGCACATTTCTGGAAGCAGCCTTTTCCCACGGTGCAAAATATTACAACAGATTACTATGGTAAGCAAAAACAGTACCAAGTATTAACTACCACATTCTGTATGCCATGAAGCAAATGTGGTGCTTGATTATAACATATTAAGTGAATATAAGTAGTTTTTGTTATTAAGCGTACCCAAGGTGTGCATAATTTTTTAATAATGATTCAATTGTCTCTTTCCAAATCCAAGCAACAATTCTTTATATACCTTTTATTTATTGTCAAACAGCTTGCATTGCCTTTACGGGCTTTTCAACACACTATGGTTAAAAATTGGCTATTTCTCAAGAAAAAACTGTTCACTTGTATACCTGCTCATAAGTTCAAAGTTATGTCTCATCTAAATCCATGCTTAGAAGCTTTCTTCCTCTCATAATCTGATCAATCACCTGCTACATTGATCTCAAGCAGAAGAGAAATCCTGCTCACGATTATTATCTAAGCACTAAGCACTCTGCTTGCACCTCTGTATAGGTTCCGAGCATCCCCAATCTGAAATTACATATCCTTCGCAACCAGGAAATCCTGAACAAAATTCTGTATATTGGGGTGGCATTATCCTACCATTATCCTACTTGGTGGAAACTCGGAGAAGTTTGCACCTATACTTACTGATGAAATCAGAGATGCAATCAAAAGGTTACCGAAAGGGAAGGCAACAGGTATTGATAATCTACCAGCGGAGCTATGGAAGGTCGACAGCGATGCGGTGGCTGAAGCCTTCTGCAGACTATGCAATCAAATAATGGAGACAGGTGCATGGCCTGTAGAATGGGCTAAGTCTATCTTTGTGACCATCCCAAAAGTCAAGGGTACCGAAAAATGTGAGGAACATCGAACAATTGCTCTCATTAGTCATGCAAGCAAGATATTACTTAGAGTTCTACTCAACAGGATACAGAGGACGGGGGAGGAAGAGCTGGCAGATGTACAGATGGGTTTTCGTAAAGGGGTGGGCACTAGAGACCAAATTTTCAACTTGCGAATCATCATGGAGAAGGCGCGGGAAGCCTCGGTCCCTCTGTACATGGCCTTTATTGACTACAAGAAGGCTTTTGACTCGATAAGCCATCGGAAATTATGGTCGGTGCTGAAAGGAATGGGCATGAGTAGCCATACGGTGGATGCGATCAAGAATCTATACAGCAATCAACAAGCCGCGGTCCGGGTGGAAAAAGAACTAACAGAATGGTTTAGGATAGGAAAAGGAGTGAGGCAGGGCTGTCTGGTGTCGCCATTGTCTTTCAACTGCTACTCAGAGTACGTGATGCGAGAATCGGCGGATGAACTGGGTTGGATAGGAGTTACCATAAGTGGACGCACAATAAACAATCTGCGTTATGCGGACGACATCGTTCTAATTGCGACTTCATCGGCAGCACTTCAACAACTGATGGATAGGGTAAACGAGGTCTCAAAGGAGTACGGGTTGGAAATAAGTATAAAAAAGACAAAAGTTATGGTAGTGTCCAAAACGAGAGAAGCAGTTCAGATCACATGCAATGGGGAACTTCTTGAACAGGTAGAGGCTTTCCGTTATCTGGGAGCATTGATAGATGCCACTGGAGACGGTAGCCGTGAAATCAGGGCTAGATTGGGGATGGCTCGGACGGCGATGGGGTCACTGGACTGCTTGTGGAAGGATCGTTCGGTCGGTGAATTGCTGAAGAGGAGAGTCATGGAGGCGATGGTATGGTCGGTGGCGTTGTATGGAAGTGAGGCATGGACTCTGAAGGCGGCGGATAGAAAGAGATTGACAGCTTTTGAGATGATGACATACAGAAGAATGATGCGGGTTGATTGGAGGGCACACAGAACAAATGCCTCAATATTGGCGGAGTTGCAACCGAAACAGAGACTGTTGGAGAGGGTGCAGAAAAGGAAACTGCGATACTTCGGACACCTGATGAGGGCGGATAACATATCGACACTGCTAATACATGGACGAATCGAGGGAACGAGAGCACGGGGAAGACCGAGGAGGCGCTGGATGGATGATGTATGTGACTGGACCGGACTATCACCTGTGGACTGTGCCAGACGGGCGCAGGACAGAGTGGAATGGAGGAAGCTGCTGTCGTTGCCTCTGGTCTCCGACCCTCAGCAATGAGGATGGACATCATCATCATCATTATCCTAAACAGATATTTCGATCAGTGACTACTCAGCAATTGCCTTCTGCGAATTCTGAACTAGACAAACAGAATGAGGCACATCAGAAACTTCCAGCGACGTGGTTTTGGGAACTCATATACCAAAGTTGGGCTGGAATATTGCAATAAAGTCATTTCTGAAGTGGCACCAAAGCTATGATCCATGTACCGGTAAATAAATTCTGCATTACATCAGAATCTGGGAGACAACAAAGTCTGTTATACAGAAATTCTGGACATGCCCTTCAATTGAAAAATGGTTTGTGTGAAGATATCCCTCCAAAGATATCAGTCACAAACATATGTCACATCTTAGCAAAGAACTAAACTAAGTGCGAGACCCAGAGGCAGTAGTGGCAAAGGCAGTAGCAACAAAGTCATTTGGATTCTTGTTAACCGAAATTTTCAAAATATTATAAATTAATTCACAAAGTAACCCCCAATTTATGCTGAAACAAAGAAAATTGATAACTAGCATTCAAAGAAGATTGTAAAATGTAAGAGAAAGCAAACGAGGACATTATAATAACATTTCAAGACATGTTTGAAGTGAGCACAGCATGTGATTGCAAAGCACCAATGTCTTGGTAAAACCTATTATTACTTCAAGCATTGCAACAAAACTCAACAATGGAATATAAATTCAGCATTGTTTCTCACATAAATTACTTTTCTGACCAATATTAATCCAAAGCAAATTGCTTTAAAAACTGATCTGACTAATAATATAATCATCAGCAGTCAGTACAATTTAGCAATTCAAAAAGCTGCTTACTTGTGCAAACAATTCTTTATCTTTGCCCGAAATTTGCTACTTGACAAATCAAATCCCATTTCATGATTTGTCAACTGAATTTTTTGCAATCAGAATACGCTGTGCACAATTCAAAACTGAAGAAAGAATTACACGTGGGAAAGGTCTGATGGAGAGATCTCCAGAGTGCTCTGAGACAAAGAGGAGTGCAACAACAATTGACAGTGGCATCAAAGTTGTTTCATCAGTGCATAAAACACGACTGATGCTAGGCAGACAAAGAAGAAGCTTTGCATAATTAAGAAGCCCCACAAGCATTGTGATGTATAACACGTTAGACTCATAAAAAACAGAAAAGAATTTCCAATGGTGTTGGCCTGTGAAAGGTAAGCAGTAGCAGGAGAGAAGCAGGTCTGGTCAACTGGACCACCGACCGACCGACCTACCATGGGTAACATTCGAGCTGGTGCAAGCCATGATGCACATCAAGATTATAGTAGCCAAGGCCAATCGAGAGACTTTGCGAAGAGACAGCGCTTGCATTGTACTCAGACAATGACCGCTGCAGCAGCCGTGAAGCATGTCTACCATGATGGTCGTCAGATGCAAAACTGTTGCTAAGCGACAGCTGTCGCGTCCTTGGATGCGAAGATCGACCAGACAACCGCGAAGATGTCGAGGATGACTGCAGAAAATTGCATTCTAGTCAACGCTTCAATAGCCCTGCTTTGCGGCAAAAATTTCGCCTTATATATCAAATTTTCTCTTTCACTCTATAATTAGATTTTGCAACAACACTACACCAACTTATGGAAGAAATATAAATGTGAAGCGTTCATGATTAAAAGAACAGGAAGGTTTTACAAATTCAGCAACTTACAACCTACAATAAGATGACTGCTCAACTAATCAACTCAACATAGTCTGCACAGTTTCCCAGCAGAACATTCTAGAATAATGTTTTGATCGCCCTTCGCAAGTGGGGGTGAGGACTTAACAAAAACTACAATTGCAAGCCTTTTACACAAGTCCTCAGAAATAAACCGTCTGCCCTTCTTGCTCAATTGATGATGAGCAACTTACGGTCGAAACAATTAAGGACGTAACTGCTACTGCAATCGATGCCCCATTCACTTTCTAAAATAATCAAGATGCACAAAACATCATGAACCACTTAACTCTTCATACATGGAAAAAGACTTTATGCATGAAGAACCCTTATAAACTTTTGCAAATATAGTCCCACATTAAGTACTGTTCATTTGGTCAACTTGTTTTTTGCTGAATGCTGTTTTCCAACATGCTTTAAATATGTCTTAATCACACATTTACTTTAATCCCTAACCAAGGGTATATAAGATTTCCCATACCATTTACTACACTTTGGTTGGTAAAGGGTTAAGAAACCTCACCTGGACATCAACAGCCTGCCAAACTTTAGACCCACCTTAATAACATTTCAGAGACTTTTGAATGTCTTTTCTTAATACAGATCAAGAAACACATTACGTCGTTTCCTACCTAATTTCAGTCCTTACCAATCAGCAGCTTACCATGAAGGGCATTTTCCGAAACTGTTCATGCGTTATGGTGGACATCTTCTCGATGCTTGATAAATGAATGGCATGCATCTCAGGATGTCCCGACCTTAGTGCTGCTTTTGATACTATGAAATCCTCACAAAAGCACTTCTGCATATCTTGAACCACTATTTCACATTCTGCAACACAGTCTGCAACTTTTAGCTATGGTCCTATGGATAAGCTTTGAAGTGGCTCTGTCATGGGGTCTTATGCATTCCATCAGGCTGCCCCTCAGGAATGCAACAGGCTACCAATGTTTGTCCAAAGTTTGAACTCTATCTCTTACCCTTTAAGAAATGCTTAGAAGCATTCACTGTATCTTTTTGACTTTCAAATATTTGTAAGTCTAAGACTCTTCGCCTGGCAGTGAACTAACCGCACCTCTGATTCACATCTCTGGGGTTACCCAACATGTGTTAAAAGTTACTCTTTAATAATAATAGTAACAAAGGTTCTCATCCACATGCTTAATCAGTGATCAATAATCACGCATCAATTATGTGACTATAAGATTATTATTGTTCGCTACAACAATGTACTCTGGTGTAATTACCAGATCATAAATATTTATGAGCTCATTCATAAATTAATATCGTTTTGACGATAGCAGTGCATGATCAAACTTTGCAAGGAATCGTGGATAACATGCTCAGGAGAACTTTTGCTAAAATACTGTACCTACCAGTTGAAACTATGCAAATTTTTTCGAATATTATTAGTGTTTTCTTGGTGGCCAGTGGTGCCTAAACGTAACCATGGATCAAGGTCATGAAAAGTATGTCTCCACTGAAAAATGAAAACACACTTCAAAACAGATGTCTAAGAAAAATCCTGTACTCATTGATTCACCTTAAGGAACATGAAAGTAGAGTGTTATCTCAAATAAAAAAGATTTTTAAAAATGTACTGTGGTCTTAACAATGCCAACACTGAATATTTTTAGACACACTCACTCCACTGAAATATTTTCCTGAAAGTATTTCAATAACTTTTTCTGAACACATCGGGCAGCATACTGCTTTAACTTGTTCTATTTTGATATATTATTTATTCTAAATCAGTTGTCCAATCAGAGATCTTGAACTTGGTCGCTGTTTGAACCCAAAACTCACCCCAATCTCTCGAACAAGACGAACACATTCCTTTGGAAAGTAACCTTCTTTACCAGCAAATCGACCCTTAAACACAAATCACATCAAAACATACTTGAACAAGCTGATTCAATTCAACGAAGTCACATATAAAATCATCAAACAAAGAAATGTAGTCTGCAACTTTCGCAAACAACATGCTGTGAATTTATACTGCAGAGTCACTGTTGGGTAAAGCAACTATTAAGAAAATGCTTCAAGTTGTCAGTTTATATTTTTTCGAAAGAACATTTAGCAGCTAGACAGGGTCATTACTATTTTCTTATGCTAACAATTCACCATTCATACTTTGCAACCAGCCACATGTTCCTTCACAGCGTAACAGTTCGTGAAAGTTTTAAAGCAATTTAAACAGAAGCTGTGTACTGTGTGATCACAGGACCATGCGTTGCACCCACTCTTCCCACTGCTCAGGCCACAGCGCTACTCCATGAGGCTGAGACTGCATAACCAAGTTAATCCTAAACAGACAACCTAAACAAGGAAAGTGTTTTGGATAAGAATGCTTTACCTTGTTTAAATGTCATGCCAACCAAAGTGCGGAACAAGCAGTTGGCCATAATAAAGAATATAATCAATCATTTGTTTAACACGTGAGCCGCGAGGAACATGTTAACACGTCCCAAATTGAGTCATTTAACAGAGCAAATCAGCGGCCAACGTGCTAAGTGCCTCAAGTATAACACAGGAACCAACTCAAGTTAATAAAGAACTGGTAACATGTGTCTCCATTTGAAAGATGACGAAGTGTACCAACCTCCCACCAATAGCTGTCATCGTCTGAGAGTAATTCAAGGACTTCATCTACTTCGATGGGGAGCGCAGGTCTTGCATTCGTTGGAACAGGAATACCTTGGTAGGCACATAGCACCTTCACCTTTCCTAGTAACAGAAACAATTCAATAAATAAATACAGATATGTATATACAGATATGTCATCATCATCTATCACTTCTAAGAGATATAGAAAGACCTGTGCAGAAGTAAAATAAAATAATAATATCTCTTAAGCAATTAGATAAATGAAGTTTAAATCTAAGTCTTGAAAGTTCACTTGACCTCTGCAAAATCCTTGTCAGCTAACCTACTCTCAAAAAGAATGCTTCACCTAGTAATAGCAATGGATGATCACATAATATATTTAAGATAACCCATGACCGAATGCAGGTATCTAGTCCCAACATGATACATCACCAAAAAATGCTCACTGGATCTAATATTTCTACTTCATATATTTGTCAAGGATCTGCCAATACTAGTCTGCTCTGCAACACTAAAGTTCTGGAAATAAAAGGTTCTTCCAGTAAACACCAATTAATCATCATAAAGCCCATCTCAAACAAGCCGAAACACACTCAAACCAGCTTGTAGCAAAACAATGTTCTACCTGACCATAGCTTTCAAATATTGAATCAGAGAATGTAAACCTCAATTAAAATTTCAGATAAATCACAAGAAGAAAAAACTTTTATATTTACAATCTATAGACATCTACAATGTCACTAAAACTATTATATTTATAATCTAGTCGAAATTCCATGCATGTAATGCACATACTAAAGAGACAACAAAGAGAGAGATTTCTTTGCAATTACCTTTGGCAGGTCTTTCAGATCGAGAGATTACTGATGGAGTTTTACACGGAGCAGGCTTAGGCGGTGGCTTTGGTGGCCCTGCATAACAAAAATATAGACAAGACATAGTTATACACTATGTCCAACATATTCAATCATCATTGGCACGGAGATTTGAAGGTGAATTGCTTAAGAAGTCTGTTCATGCATATTCTGTTAACACATTAATACCCTCAATACACAAAACTCAAATTATAACTGACAAGTCATTAACAAATAGCATTTATACTTGGCAATGTAGAAATACATATTAGTTGACTTGCTTGCATTTACCAATGAAAGAAAATTCCGATCAAGTTGGAGTAAAATAGGAAGAATTTGATCAGATTTACCTATGGCAAGAGATAAAATATATAAAATAATTCAATTTCCAATATTACATGATACTCAGAAATGTTTTTTTTATTGCCATGCCTCATTTAACGTTATGGGCAGGTACTGTTGATATTTACAGAGTCACATGCATGCAGTAGTAATTTTTAAAAAGATGAATTGTTAAAACTGTATATCAGTAATGCTGTGACATAAACAAACAGCTCTATTCTAACAGAATTTTTAAAATAAATCTGGAGCAACATCACCTGCCATGTCTTTAGCCTTTTCTATGCATTCTTTATGCACCACCATATTCGTCTCTGTCCAAGATAATATACAGTCAAAATTAGCTCCCACAAATCCATTTCAATTGTCCATCAAATTCCTAGGTACTGTTACGGAATGCCACAACACATGTGATCTATTGCATTGTAAAAATACTTTCATACAAATACAACATTTGTTATAATATAGGAAAGCTACACTAGGGTTTTTGAATTATATCACATGCTTTTCTTTGTCATCGCATCCAATACAATTAAAAAGTCCTGCTGTTTTGTCTGCACAGTACCTCTCAGAGACTCTTAAGACATGCCTTACAAGTGCTCTGTTACATAACATTTAATTACAGCTCCTTCTGCAAATGCAACAGAGCCATGCATAACATGTGAACTGGACAACTGTTCACTTTTCTCTGCACCAAATCCAATTACCTTAATTCTGCCTTGATTATCATTTTCTGTAAAGTAATTCCCAAATTAGTCAAAATTAGTTTTCTGACAGAAGAGTTTCAATTTTTCTTCATATTGTAGCTTGAAACCATGCAAACTAATACCGATGGTTATCATACTAAGTTATCAATCAATCTATCTTTATTGACCATCACAAAAGCATATAGTACAAACTACAACAGCAATTAAACTGTAGCTCTCTGATGACAACCAATCACTGTAATTTATTTAGGTATAGTAACATGAAAACATTAATCAACAGCTGAAGTGCAATATATAAATAACAAACAAATCAACTTACTTTGACATTTGTACCCTTGATAAAACACTCCTCTACAAAAAAGTGCATAAGAATCATATAAGAAATTGTAAATCTGCACCTAAGTGCTGATCACAGTTATTCTGCAATGTAACGATAGTGCATGTACAAAGTATTCAATAGCTTAAAAACAAATACCATTTGAAGATTGCTAATCAACTGATACTAAAGCTAAACTATCCAATTGAAGTCATACATGTTGAGAACATTTAAAAACATTCTTATCATGGTGAACACTGAACAGCTGTGCCAATTTCCAGCAAATTGATAGATGGCCAAATCATGTGCTGTGTTGGTTATCCAATGAATAGCGCAACAGCAGAAGGAATTAAATGACTGCAAAAATCAGAACGAGTCAGAGCATAACATACCGGAGCAATTTACGGCAGACATCACAGATAGTTGGTTGATCGAAACTATGCATGAGAAATTCATGAGTTCCGGCATGTGCACCAGGTGGACACGTGTTATCTCTGTCAAAATGCAACAAAAAAGAACATGTTACACTAATTTTAGGCAGGTCTTCCAGTTGGATATACTTAATGCACAGCTACTATTATTATTTTCAGCTACTATTATTATTTTCTATCTGTAACAACAAGGCCAAAAGCAATTTTGCAGTCAAAACTGATGGGTCAAAAATGAATATTTCACACAATGCAATAAGATAATTAAGACATTCTTGGTTAATGGAGAGTGGATTCTTGGATGGCTAAGACTATTTATTTTCTATGGCATATCTAAAAAAAACCTCTCTGACTAAGGAATGCACCAGTGTCCTCTGCTTACCTTCAATCATGAAATTTTGAAATTCTGAGACTACGAATACTGAAACTGTGTTGCATGAAAGCTGTTCTTACTGTGCCATATGAATGGCCTCAATCCACTTGATTCTCAGTTCCTGCGTCTTTACCCCAATCGTGTAGGCATCGAGTTTGTTTTTCTCACCAAGTATGAAGGCAAAACCAAAATTCTATAAAAAAGAAAAGAAAAAAGAATCACTGCTAGAAAAAAGAAGAATCACCGACGGGAACTTGAAGCAAAAACATAAAAGTTAATAGCATCGCATCACAAACATTTCATTATATCAGAGTTCATAAATACATACGTTCACAAGTAACAGTTGTGGACAATAGGGCAAACAAAGTATAAATGCTGCAAATTATGTTATGTGCCAATAACTGCTCCCAGAAGCAAGGTCCAATGTTTGAATATTCATTTGACTGAAGTGCAGACACCTCCAATCTAGCAATAATAATAACCAGTAACTTCTATTGTGTCAGTGTCCAATGCACAAGGCATCAAAGTGCAAAAGAAATAAGAAAAACTGAAGAGTCACGAATAGTTACATCAATAATTCAACATGAATATTAAAGTTCCCTAAACTACTTAAGGAGATGAAACAGAGTATCAACTGAAACTCACTAATATCTACTCATTAAAAAAATTCAGTCAAAGAGTCTAGGTAAGGATGACAATAAATATATTCACTAGTGACATAATATCAAAAAATGACAATGAGTGATGCTAAGGATTTCAAATGGTTCGGGTATGGTGTCAAATAAACTTAAGCAGCATGAGATGTGACTTGAAAAGAAAAGCAAGGTACCCTACTTTAACCATTGAACCAAATTTCATTCAAGATTAAAGGCTGTGGAGCAAGATCTGAAAGAATACCATATCACTAGCATAGGCTAGTCGTAAAGAATTAGCCTTTGCATGGCAACAAGAAATGATGCTGGCATAAAAAATGCATTAAAATCACCAATATTGTTGTCATCCACATAAATACAATCCTCATACATTGCAGTTCACTTATTCTCATTACATCTCATTGTTTTTTTCTCACAGGTTACGTCCTCTGCCTTACACTGTAACATAACTTGCAAATACTTAACAGTAGTTTTTCTGACGGACTTACCCTCTCCTTGTCTCGTCCTGGCAGGTCCTCCACCTCATATTGCGACATTACTAACGCATGCTTGTAACTGTAAACATCACCCTAGGAAAATAAAGAGCAGAACTGCTAACACCCACAGATCCATAATTACACAAGCAAATTTCTTCAATGCAGTACAAATCTGGTAACAGTTATTCAGGCAACCAAAGCTTTTAACTTAATAATGTATGGAATTCATCATCACACGGTACATGGACAATGACTTTTTTAAAACTTCCTATCAACAATAAATTCAAATTCATTTGTTTAAGACTGTGGTGAGTAGAGATGCAATGAAGGCATAGGCAATAAAGATAAAAGTTTATCCACGTCAACAGACTGAGGTAGGCAAAAAGGTAATTAGACCACTTTTTAATATATCCTGGTGTCAAGCAACTCAGTCATGGGTGGTCCTGACAGTTAGACTCCTGACAGCTGTGTCTTACTGGACTTGTATTGCCACTTCTGAGGAGCTTTACCGAACTGATGCTACTTACATCCTACTACATTTTCCACTTTCTAGCCTCCAACTATTTGCTTCTGTCTTCAGTGTTGTTCAGAGCTAGATTAGATGGATGGTAATGAAATTCTTATAAATCCATCTAAGACTGAATTCCTTCTCCTTGGCACAAGTAAAGACTACAGAGCCACATACATTCGACTTAAATGCTGCATTTCCACATAAACGACATCTACAGAAACGGCCCTGAAATGAATCCAACTATTCTAACAAATGGTTAGAAATTCTCTGGCCAGAGTCATAACAGAAAGCCTTATTTTTTACGACTCTTGCCAGAGAATTTCTTAAGTATCTGCAAATAATTCCTTAAGTATCCGCAAATTACAGACATATTGCACATACTGCACTCGCCATACAGACTGCCCAATAAGCGAAGAATCCAGTGTAGAATCCGTCTTATACGTCATAAAGTATAATATTTCAAGCAACTAACATATCTCTTTTATGTGCTTACCCACACGGTAACAAACGTTGCACTTAACTGTGTGCAGTCTTTACAGCAACTGATTCATCTCTGAAGCTCACCTCTTAAACAAGAAATACTGACTTAATCAGCAGATACCCCTGAAGATTACAATGCCCCATTGATACTGTTCCGTTGCTGTCTCAGTGCATTATCACACCTTGTCTCAAAGCCTTTGTAACATATTTCATTAGTGCATCAGAAAAGAAAAGACAACAGCCTACCCTTGATTTGCAGAGTAGCATGACTTTATCGAAAAGGAACACGTATCTATAACAAAAAGCATAAATATTCAGACATAAGTGTAAATATCACAGTATATGAGAGCAACACTTAAAAATACAGCCTTAAATAAATCAGCTAAACAAATCAGTCAAGTTCCCATATCCCACTTTATCGTGAACTGACAGCACAAGGTGACAAGTTGATCCCACTTTATGGCATTATTTGTTGAATAATCTAAGATGCGTCTTAAGATATTCCTCACTTTTCTAGATCTATCATGATATTTCAGCACCTGTGAGTTTTTCAGAGGCATAATAATATTATATCAGTGTTTAGACACAGCCATACGTAGTCAGTGTCACAGAACAATGTAAGCATTTTGTGGCTCTAGCTTAACAAGAAATGAAGAATCAGTAAATTCTGCACTTGTGTACCGCAGAATATTCAATCCAACCCCAACTACTTTTCCACAGTCCTTCTCCAAGAACTTTAGTATTTTAATCCAGACAGCAATTACCTCAACATTTTTGTCAGATTTACATATTTACTTGTCAGTGTCGAAAGTACTTATCTTCAATAGACAAATTACTAATTTACAGTTATTTTCAACAATTTCAACAGTTATCAAACAGTCTCTCCGAAAGTGGGCTTCATCTTCATCTAATCAAAGTTGGATATTTTTATGGCATTATAATCAGGTAGGAAAGTAGATGCATATTGCATAGTTGGAAATCCTTTGTTCCTTCTTTGTGCTACACTCTCAAATGCAAATCTTTGTCCTGCTGCTGGAAGCCACAAACACTGCTGGCAGTAATAAACACAAAATGTACTGAACTACTACAATACATCTGTCAAGTGTGATCAATCAGACCTTGTTTTCGACTTGTTGTCACTGTGTGCCTTCACTTTTAATTCTCCATCCTTAAGTAGGCGACCGTAATCTTTGAGCGTAGTATTTTCTGGCTAAAAACAAAATCGACAATTAGCAATTTAATGTTTTTTCATCAGTTGCTACGAGTTTGGTATAAGTACTGCAGAGGGCAGTACATTTCCAAAGCAGGTGAACTTAACTATATATATATCTGCATAAGACTCTACTATCCACATCTAGTTGCTTCCGTAACCAAGACAAATAATTTTTTTATGGTACTTGTGTCTTCCTCTCACTTCCAGCCTACTTAACACTTGCAGGCACTCAACTGTTGTCTCAGATAAAGTGACAGCAGCGGAGTACCATACAAATGGCAGTTTAATCCGAACACTTTTACATTTGGAATAGTGCATGAAAACAGCAGATAATAATGTGGCCAGAATCACAAATTGTCTGGCATTAAATCATGATCACTTTGGGGAGGATGGCATCCGCGTTCACGAAGCCTGGGTCAATCCAGGCGCGCCCTCCCTGTGAGTACCTTCGGGGAAACTAAGGATGCCACCAGCTGACCGAATTCATCCGAATCCCGGTCCACGCTCCGACAAGACCTGGAGCAGTAGCATACGCGAAGAAGAGACTTTGGAACCCCTGACCCAGATGTAAACGGGTCTGTAATGTTTATCAGAGCAACAGCAGTAATATGAACAATTCTTATATGAAATTTTCATTCAATCCTGCCATGGTCTACATAAGAAGATTCAACATAAAAAAATGCAACCAATTTATTCATCTGATATGATAAGGTGATTCTGCCGACTCATTGGCTTTCCCGCAAAGGAACTTCTGTGAGGAAAAATGGAGTATTTCGACATTCTGTTGGTACATAATTTATGATAGAACAAACGATTATCAGGCATTCAGACAACATAGCTGGTCACTTGTACAGTTGAATCTTTCTACTATAACAGACTTTAAACTTGAAGACCTTATTATAATTTGGTAATGGCAGTGACAAAGTATGAAATAAGATCATATTTATATTAGAACAACAATGAAGCACTTGCTCCTTGCTCACCATAAGCAAATCGACAATGCTGAAAAGGAAAATACATGAAGTAAAGAAATTGTAAAGCTAAATTAAGCAAAATATGTCTTAACCTGTAAAAACATATATTTATGAGATTGCATAATATGTGAATCATAAATGTTTTTTTATTAACTGCATTACCTGCAGAAAGATAAATAGATAAATTCTGATAAATTCACTGTATGTGAAACAGTCAAAAAAATGCTAATTGCTCTAACCCTTCAGGCCAAATTCTAAAAGCATATTAAATAGAACACTAAAACCGTAAGAAAGAATAGACAAAAACACAAATTATGCGGTATGGAATTACAATTCTCAAGGCTTCATTACAAGTTAATAATTCTTTAAGTGTCATTATTGTCACGTGTAATTACCTGCTTTCAATATCACTAATTAAATGCAATGATTCGTTGTCACGCTTGACTTCGTTTACGTAGGTGGAGAGGTCCTAAAAATAACAATAGGCCACGACATAGCGTCATCTAACAACAATGGTCACATTTAGCCATTATTATTGTTAAAATTATGTAGAAATTTCTCTATTGCCAGTAATTAATCCTAAAAGCAGTAAGCGATGTAAAGAGCAACTATCTTAAGAATCCAAACATGTACCTGGTGTACCTGACTATCCACGCCCTTCAAGTACTCAAATTATTTTGTCATTATTATTATTATTATTAATTAGTAACTCCTATAGCTCAGACGTATAATACACAAGCAGCAAGTGGCAACACATAAAAACCAAGTTTTAACGAAGACAACATCCAATGGACCAACCTGCCAACACATAGACTACAGGTGGACAAGCAGTTTAAAAGAATACTTAACAAAATCCATAAATCACGAAAGTCTAATTACCAGCATTTCCTCAAGGGCTCGCTCTAGACTTTTCCGTTCTACGTGACTCTTTTCTGTGTTCTTAATCAGCTCCTACAAAAATTCAATAATGCCGAGACTAAAAGTAGCAATGCTGCAGAAGAAACCCAGAATAATGCATAATTAAATAAAATAATAAATTACATATAAAGAACATAAAAATATTTCAAAATAAAGACTGAAAGCAAGACTTCAGCTATCAAGACGTTCACCTCCAGGCAGGCAAGGTGAGACCCCACTTTCTTCAATAGTGACAGACTAGGGTAAGTGTGCCCCTCACCCTTGGGTTAAGCAAGCTAACTGCCTAGACAATAAACAGCCTAACAAATAGCAGGCAGCACATGCATCCTGTTTGTTGTTACAAGATATGCAGCTACAAAGAAATTGTCTGCTATCAAATCACAACCATACTGGCCTGTAACTAATATGATCATATCTCTTATTAATTTTTCAACATTGCAGAAAATAGACCAGGATATTTAAAAATGGTGAACATAAATATAAGCTTATGCGCATCTGACTACTAGAACTGTGTCCCCAGTAAGGTTCTTAGAACGTTCCAAAATATGTAGCCAAGAACAAGCACACGCATACAAACATACACACGAATAAACACACATGTGCACGCACACACAAGATACCTAGAATAATGTCTATCTGTTTGTGACCATGATTTTAGTACCATTCCTCAATGTTCCTCTTAAAGGAACTGCCACACGACAGAATGCCTATTTCTTCTATTTTGTGACTATATACATGTACACTATATACAGTCATCTTGCTATGCTGACAGTCTCAAACTTAAATAAAGTTCATTAACTTTAATTCAACTCAAATATTCTTATTAATATTACCTTCAGCAAAAGATGGTACTTAAGAACTCTCTGCATTGGAACTGAGAGAAGATCGCGGAGTTTGAATCGACCCTCATTTGCTGCCATCTGACAATCCTGATAAAACACACGAAAAAAGGAACATATCACTCTAAACACCTCAAAATTACAATACAATATCGATACACAAGCTACAATACAATATAGAATAAAGGATTCTTTGCAATGTTTGTACAGTGTACACTGCTGCTGTGAGACGTGGTCTATAAACATTGGACCAATGCAGTTAATCAAAGGTTATACATCTACATACAAAAATGTCTGCAATCTCTGGCAGGTTAATGACTAAGCAGAAACTTTCTGAACAAATCACTTAAAAATCATGTCCATAAAAATACAGCAACCAGGCCCAACCCAGTGCATTAAGTATATCATCAACCAATAAGTCACAACCTAGAAATAAACATTTAATTGGAATAACACTAATATAGAGATTAAATTAATCTATGGCTTAGAACTCAAAAAACAATGCATGAAATCCTAACAACAAGAACTTTGTGTCTCTGTCTCAGAACAGAAACTCAATATAAGTCCTAGATTTAAAAAAAACCAAATACTGAATCAACTCCAAACACGTCAGAAGACAACCTTAAAGAAATAAGCAGACAATCCTACAGATATAAAAGGCCCAAAAGATCCAAAACAGAGACACCAACGACCCAAACACAGATGGACAGACAACAAACACATATCACATATATCAGTCCAGCCCAAGCATAACGACAAATAGACAGACCTAACAAATACAAAAGGAAAAACTGGAAATACAGAGGCATCAACAGAGACAAAGACAGGCACACAGAGACAAAGACCGAACCAAGCAGTCTACAAAGAATTTCAGTGCATCTCACCAGGACTCTCTGTTGTATTAGTTGATTGCTATTGCAGAGTTTATCGAGCAGATCTTGGGCTTTCGGCAGATTAGAACAGAAATCTCCGTAGAGTAGGAATTTCTCCTTCCACGTCACAAAGCAGTCTGCAATTGTTGTGGTGCCGCAGCCATCACGACTCACTCCAACCGCTTTGTTCAGATCAGCATGGAATCCACTGTGAATTGTGTGAAACCTCTGAAATAAAAACCACAATAGATTATACAAAACACATGAAATCTTAATCTCATGTGAAATCACATAAATAAGAAAACAGGTGGTTCGGGATATCACCAGACAGCCATCATCCATCTGTTAGGTACAATGAAATCAACAGTGAGCCATTTGGCAGCAGTTCAACTTGCCAATCACTGTTCCCAGTGCTTAAAGTGTAAAAAAAGAAATGCCTGTACGCTCCTTAACTTTCCAGTATGTGCTGGCAAAATAAGTGGCAGGACGGCGTTCAGATTCGAAAATAAGCGCATAGACGCCATCCATGACCATCCACTTTAAGGCACTTTAAGCCTTAACTGTTCCTTTCTTAATATTCTGTCTATTAGTTCTACACGCTCTGATATTCTAGCTGGTAACCCAA
The DNA here is from genome assembly GCA_945859605.1 of Lumbricus rubellus. Classification (NCBI taxonomy): domain Eukaryota; kingdom Metazoa; phylum Annelida; class Clitellata; order Crassiclitellata; family Lumbricidae; genus Lumbricus; species Lumbricus rubellus. The sequence continues at coordinate 30,885,644 of OX243815.1, read as the reverse complement.
TTATTCCTTTGCCTTTCTAAATATCTATGTCTTGGTGCCACAGCAGCCACACACTGGAATTGCCCCTGAAAGGTTCATCCAACTAATAGTAATTTATGTCTTAATACAATACAATACAATAATTCAAACTCATTCAGGAACTCTAAATGTATTGTCATAGATCTGTCAATTGAGGTCAGGGAATATATGTGCATATGAGCTGGTCATTTATTCAACTCCTGTAATAACTTATGATCATCTATCTGTTCATACAATGAATTGTGATCATATCGTGTTGTGTCAGTTTGAAATAATAATAAATGAAGATCATTACTATCTTTTGTTTATGAGGGTAAGAATTCACATGCGTGACTTAAGCAACAAGTGGAAAGACTCACCTCAATGCACATGAATATTGTGTGGTAATCAGAAGTTGATAGAATGTCTTTCAAAGGCCTCATGAAGTGCTAGAAAAACAAGTCATAAAGCTGTATAATGAAAAGTACCGGCACACGTGAGAGTTGTTCGTGGTCCATAAAAAGTAGATTTAGAACAAGCGACTCACAACACCAATGCCCCAAACAGGGAGAAGGACAAGGACAGAAGAGGGACAAGGACATGAACAGACAAGGACAGAAGAGGGACAAGGACATGAACAGACAAGGACAGAAGAGGGACAAGGACATGAACAGACAAGAACAGAAGAGGGACAAGGACATGAACAGACAAGGACAGAAGAGGGACAAGGACATGAACAGACAAGGACAGAAGAGGGACAAGGACATGAACAGACAAGAACAGAAGAGGGACAAGGACATGAACAGACAAGGACAGAAGAGGGACAAGGACATGAACATACAAGGACAGAAGAGGGACAAGGACATGAACAGACAAGAACAGAAGAGGGACAAGGACATGAACAGACAAGGACAGAAGAGGGACAAGGACATGAACATACAAGGACAGAAGAGGAACAAGGACATGAACAGACAAGGACAGAAGAGGGACAAGGACATGAACAGACAAGGACAGAAGAGGGACAAGGACATGAACAGACAAGGACAGAAGAGGAACAAGGACATGAACAGACAAGAACAGAAGAGGGACAAGGACACGAACAAGAGAAAGTTACAGCATAGATTACAATGATGCAAGTTCTGTTTAAAAGCCAGTCTGGGACTGTCCAGTGTGTCCATGGTGCGTTATGCAGTGTGAACCCTAGGTACAGACTTATGCATGGTCACATAAAGTTGACTTAAGAAGCAGTAGCCCTGTGGCAATGTGCACTGAAGCCTGCTTGTAAAGGTTTATTGCAGCAGCTCCATTAGCAACACTGCAACACTTTGCCTGGATTGAATCTGCTAACACCCAAGTTACAAAATATGCACTTCATAAATAATCTATAAAAAATGCTGAGTCACTTCCTTGGGCTTGGCCGGAAAAGAGGACAGGACAGCAAATGGCACACACACACACACACATACAATACATAGCTCAGTTCTGCATAAATAGTAAATATTACTATAATATCTGTATAATATCTATTCATTCGAGAATTTATAAAATGCCCAATTGCCCATTCAGGCAAACTACTCACAAGGCGCTCCCGACTACAGCAGGCAAAAAATCAGTTTCATGGTTAGTGAGGAAGAATGCTTGCAGAACCCAAAGTGTAGGCGTAACTCTAAAGGAAGGCTATTCCAAACCACTGGATCAACCACAGAGAAAGCTTGATTCTTCAGAGTTGCAGTTTGAGTAAAAGTAACCAAAAGAACACTTTTTTCCTGCAGAGTGTAGGGTAGGATGTCCTTGGATACAGCCTGATGTCAGACAGCGTCTATCTCAGAGGTAAAATGGAACAAATAAGGTTGTAACAAATGGAAGATAACATAACGGGGGTCAGAGCATATTCTTCAGAAGGGGCAATTCGCCAAACCCGTTTTCAGATGCTCTGCATGAGCTAGTCAACGTTCTAAATTGTTAGATATGAATAAAAGTCAGCAGCCTCAACAAATGTTTTACACAAACCAACAACGTCTGCAGGCTTGCATGAATACTGAGCTCTGTGACTTCTAAAGCAAAATCACTGCAATCCACAAGATATCAGCACTTCATGAAGACAAACTTTCTGCACAGTACAGATGGAAGCCTTCTATAGGAAGGCCTAGCATCCTGTATCTACTTAGTTTCTTGTCTCCCATATTCATGCATCATGTATCAAGATATAGTACCTTTCAGTACCTCACAAAATCGCTGGGCACATGGCAATCTATCTGATCTATACTGTTTAGCCACATGACATCAGTTTATAGTTTTTTTATGCTGTAATGCTAGTATGCATTAGGGAATAGTTCCAGATGCTTAAACAGTGGTCTTCAGACCCAAGATGATAAAAGCAGCCAATCAATCATCACAATATGTCTTAACTACACACGAAAATCAGCCTCAATTCTCTTATCTCACTGGGCAATAATACTGATTGCACCCAACTGCAAGCACCACTTCAGAATCCAATCACATCCACTTCCATCCCACTTCTGCAGTTCACGAAGGCCTCCATATGCTGGTAGACATCAGCGTGCATTATGCTTCTACATTTTATCTCGAGTTTCATGTTGTGCCACACAGAATCTCCTGAAAGCATTGCTGTAAAATATAGTTCAATGAACTCTGCTTAGTCCGTTCGTGTTGTGAGAGAACCATCACCAGAAAAAAACCACATTCATAACCTACAGGCTTAGCCTAGTGAAAAATACTCCACAAGCAGAACCACACCCTGAGAGGTCAAAATGTTAAGAAGTTCATCAGTAAGAGAAAATTACATTTGATTACACAGACAAAATACAGAACTGTTTTTTGAGCCGGAATTCCTACATGATGGAATTCTTGATCATCGAGACATTTAGATATATTATCTAGCAAGTTCAGAGGACATTCAGGTCTTTGCGTTGCGATTTGTCAGTGAGTGATACAAGTTAAATGTTTCTTACCTCTTTTATCATCTGTAGTGCATCAATGTAGTTCTTTTCTGTAACAAGGAGCTCTTTTATGTAATGCTCACGTTTTGTTCTTGGAGTCTCCTAAACAATGAATTTACTCACATTACAAGACATCTGTCAACAAAGTAACGTCACTCAATCAAATCTAAATAACAAAAGCCAATCACAATTCTTTAATTCACAACTACTTGCAAACAGACCAAAGAGAGAATATTTAAAAGAAAAGGAATTTATCTACAAAGCAGGAGGTAGTGGATATTGGTGCATAGAAGAGGTAACATTGCTGGCTTGTAATGATCATGAAATTTTCAGTGTTATAGGATTTATGCAAATATTTGTAATCCTCTGTGTAGAACGGCAGATGTGAACCTCTTTACTGCTGCCTTGGTGAACATAAGTCATGTTCTGAGCCCACCCCTCCCTCCTGTAATGATACTCCCTTATTCCCTATGTTATAGACTGCAAGACCAAATCGTCCCATGGGCAGATGACTCAATGTGGAGAATGCCTTTAACAAAGATACTTTTTTATGTTTAATTTCATGTAAATCAAACCGTAGCTAAGTAGCTGAATAAAAACATACTTACTTATTTACGGACTACATTAAATCTTGCTTACTCAATACTCACATAGTTACCAACATGTAACTTACCTTGAAAGATTCAACATTCGTAAATTTCCAATAACATTGAAAAGACCAGCACAAAACTTTAAATACTTATGGTAAATAAAACCTACATTATGATTTCACATTCATAAAGAATTCCCAACATACTGAACTACACATCAATATCAACAAAAATGAACCTTAAACGGTGGAAGAAGATCAACTAGCCGACCGTAGACGTCTCCTTCGTCGTCTTCATGGTCGTTATCAACAACGCCATAGAGTGGCTCCTCACTCACACCTTGGATACTAAACACAAAACAAGAGACACACTTTCTCACAACTCACGCAGGGTCATTCTTTCATTTATACAATCAACGGCAAGGCTGTGTTACGGCGCCATAGAAATCGTCATTGTTATTATTATTATTAACTATATTATTAGCTAAAGTACTCACTACTCAACACACCCCTCCTCAATTCTCTAATGCAAGCTAAGTACATTTGCCTTCTACTACTGCATAAATCCTTGTGTAGAGATGAGTAACAGTGCATATAACAATCTAGATGACTTTCTGATTATCTTCATGGTGATCAGAGAGCATTGGATGAAAGAAAGACAAAACATAAACAGCCATAAAATCACTCGTATCATCGTCTTTACCTAGATGGACAAATTCCCAAAGATGATCCTTAACAACAAACTAGTTTGCAACCAAACCTCAGTATTATTTGAATACTGATAAAAAAGTCAATATCCTTATGCAAATGCACTGAATTTCAAGAGAGAAAGAGGGGGAAGGAGAGAGGAAGGGAGGGACGGAGAGAGAGAGATTCAATGATGGCAAAAAAGACTCACGATGTACTGAGAAACAAAAAAACAGACTTACCTTGCCAGGGTTGGTAATGAGTTGTAGTATAACGAGTGCTTGTTTACTGAAAATGGTCTACAAAGAAGCAAAACTAATAAATAAAAACTTCTTCACATACATAGTGTGCTAAGTGTGCATAACAAACACAGAGTCAACCAGTGGAAGTTGATTCAGACTGAGAAACTCAACATCAAGATAATGGGGGAAGAAGGAAGGAAAGAGACAGAGAGACAGATAGACACGTAGTGAGCAAGTAGGACAGGGAGCAAATGCCAACCAAAGGGGAGGAAGGGAGTGAGATGAGAGAGAACAGTGACCTGACTGACCTGAAATAGACAAATGTAGAGGCGAACCTGAGCTCTACAAGCAAGAGAGCAGAGGCACCTTGGGTCCACAAATTACCTTATCAAAGGTTTATACAAAGTAATAATCTATGGCCAGCACTATATTTATATATCAGACTTTTTAAGCACTGTGAAAAGGGAATGATGTTGAGTATCTACGACTTGATGCTCGAGTTGCACTAACACCTCCACAACTACAAAGTCTCCACTCTGCAAATCTTCATTTCCTGAACTCTAGCCAAATACTCTGGCACTTTTTAAGACCTTAAGGCGATTCGGCAGCCCCACCAAAGAATGACTGGGATCAAAACAGCCCTATCAAGACAGCCCTGTCAAAATTACCTGATAAATTGTTCCTTCAGTTTCCTTAGGTCATACTTAAACCACAGTCAGAGAGAGCTGACTGCCTTTACCATTGCTGTCTTTGCCCATACACTATTGCTCTTCAACACAGCATTGAGCTTTAAGATTTCAATGCTCATTTCATGTGCTGCATGGTATGCAAGTCTCTAATGGTCAATCAAAACATGTATTAATGGTCAAACTTCACATGCTCCATTTTGTCCCAGATGGGCAGAGCACACCAGTGGAACTGACATTTGAGTGAAATGATTTATAAAATTTTATCACAAACATTTTGCTCAACATGATATATTCATACATCTCAGTCGAACATTTTGAAATAAAGCATGTTGTCCAACAGAGATATGTTTACAATTACCAAGAGCAAAGCAGAATAGATAATAACTAATCCATATCATGCTGTTTTGTTTACATTTGGACACCACTAACAGTCATAAAACTCCAGATGCTGCTTATCAGAGTGACCCTTAAATTGGACACCAACAAACATATTACTGGTATCTTGCTAATAGAGCTGATCATTCAGTAAAATATTTATACCAGCCTTTAATGGAGATTAGCAAAAATGCTGCCTAACGTCACTGTTGGCACCACTCTGTAATGGTGCAAAAAGTCCTACAAGTCAGTAGGTATGCTATTTTACAGCACTGCTGGTACTGTTTCTCATATGTGCATGAAAACGTTCAAATAAATGGTTTAAATGAATTGCTGAAAAGTCAAATTTTGTCTTTGCTGCCTGTGTGGTCATAAAACACGATTGAAAACAATTAAACAGATCAGCTTTAATATCTCCATAACCAACACATATGTAAAGTAAATAACAAATGGGAAAATTGGAGCACATAAATAAGCCTAATTAATCAACTGTGCGCACAACTGCATCTTTATAAGTAAAATCAAGCCTTATAGCAGAGTGAGCGTTTTGTCAGATTGACGATTGAGTAGAGCAAGCATCATCTTCCAATTATTCTTAGGAGCCCTCGACTCAAGACAAAGACATGCTAAAACCAGTCATAAGAACTGTAATTTGAAAGGGTCTATGCACAAAGTGCTTCATGTATAAGTCTGCAAGGACCGGATTTTAAGGGAAAAGGACACACAATTATTCCATCCTACTTTAAAAACCTACAGCTTTCCACTGAACAGGCAAGTACTGGTACTATTTCTATATATTTATTTTAGCTGATAAAAACCACATTCCACTAGATCCTATCCTACTACAACTACTACACAGAGGTACCCGTAATTTCTATCTCAAAAGCACGTTCACCAAGGATGGCACATACAGTGTATGTATCATTAGTGAAATGCTGCAATGTGTGAATGTAAACTGATAACTTTTTGGACCATCAGAAGCAAGTAATGGCAAAATTTATACAAGATGTCAAGCACATAATTCTTTTCTTTTTTAAACCGACACAAGTAAAAATTTAACTTACGGAATACTTGACTTGAGTGCCTCCAATGTTCGCGACAATGTAGACAGAGTACTTATGACCTAAGTTAAATAGATATACAACTATAAAGCATCCACATCACTCAACAATATTAACTTTCTCTCTAAGTTTCATTCTTGCTTGCAATAATCTACTTGAAAAGGACACACAATCATTCCAACTTGCTTTAACCTGTTTCCACTTACCAGATAAGTACTATTTCAATATATTTCTTCAGCAGATAAAAGCCACATTCCACTCACTCCAATCCTATAACTACTACTACACAGAAGTACTGATCGGTAATTCCTATCTCAGAAGCACGTTTTCCAGGGATGGCACATACACTCATACAGTGTTTGTATCATAATTAGTGAAATTCTGCAATGTGTGAAAGTAAATTGATAATTCTCAGGGGCTGCTCTAAAACTTAACTCTATAACAAAATTGCCATATTGTCTTATAAATTGCCATATTGTCTTATTGCCATATTGTCCTATTGCTATATTGTCTTATTGCCATATGTATATGCACTTGAAATTTAGCATGCACCCATGTTAGCATTTTGCAGATTTCCCAGTATATGTTAGACTAAAGCTAAACTTTTGTCTACAAAACTGTTTTTGCAGGATGCTGCAGACTACTTACTGGCAGCTGATAAATGTCCTAGATCACGCAACTATGTTTGCAGTTTACTTTCCAAGTCGAAAGTAAAAGCATAAAATTGCTGATAATAAGTCACATTTTTTAACCACTGTTTCGCAATAGCAATTCCGTTACATTTTAGTATGCTTAATTGCTTATCGCTGAAAAGCGAAACTTGAACTGTATAGTTGTATAATATGACTGATTGAAACATCTTGATGTGTTTCTCACTTGAGACCTGTGCTAACCAGTCTCACTGACTTTACTTTACCATAGCTTAGTTGCGACGCTGAACATGGAATTCATTCAAACAAGAAATTCATAAAATGTTAGAAACACATCTGCTAGTTCAGTTTCACTCTCAAAGCCTCTGTTACAGATGCCACCATCATCTGCACTGCAACGGCTGTCCACACACCAAGTTGCTCACTTTGTGGAATTTGAATAATGTTGTCTTTCTTCAGTGTAAGAGTGCGAAGAAACATCAGGATATCAATGATCACTGTCAGCTGTTGACCAGAGCCATTTCAAGATGATTTGGACAGATATTGATGAATGCTCAAGTTCGACTTATGCATCTTACAAAATTCATATACAAAGTATAATGGTTGTTAGCATCATTTTTTTTTCGCACACCAATTGTAGAAAACCGAATTGAAACCAAAAATCCTTTTTATTGGCATTCATAGAAAATCTGCTATTCCCATGGGTTTGGGGAGGTGCATGCACCATCTACAAAAACTATAAGTCAATTTACCAGCTTCATAACAGCACTGACTCTGAACACCTGCAGTTTGTTGTCAAGAGGTGTGACTATGCCCTGACAGATCTATCTCTTTTCACCACTCCTTTGGTGAAAGGCAAAAATTCAAATAAAAGCCTTCCTAATAAATACAGAACTCCAATATATATATAAGGTCATTTATAATTCCGACTTACCTTGCCAAAATTTTTCATGTCAAAGAGATCGTATGGATCAAACAGATCTGTATCCTTCAGATCAAAATAAACCTTGCATGCCTGGAGAAAGATTCGAATGTTCTTGATGCAAAGAAACTGAAACAACAAATCAATTTCATTTCCATTATTAATTGTATTGTATTGCATTGTATTTGAAATTTTTTAATCTGTATAGTATTGCATTGTATTTGACCTTTATCAGCAAAAACCTTTCAGAAGCACTAATTATAATCATTATCATTTAACTAAAAAGAAAACGTACCCATCTGCACAAATCAATTTTAAGTCGAATTTTTTTACTTTTGAGTACAATATACCCATTTTAAATAGAAACACATACTCTTTACAATGGCATGAAATTATCTCCATAAAAATCATTTTAAAAATTAGTGCGTTTGGATAAGATCCCAAAATTGAGACAATTTCTTCCAAAATCATACTTAACAGGGAAGCAGCTGGTACACCTTACAAATTCTTGCCGCTAGCGGTGTACAACTTGACTGCAACAACGATTTATATAAAACTTTCTGGGAATTGCTGGCTCACTACATTGTGTACTTGACAATATCAAATGACCCTTAAAGCGCTTGAACCAGAGCAGTGATATTTTCGTGAACGAGAACGAAACGAGAACGAAAAAGAATAGGTAATCGTTCACGAGAACGAAAACGAAAACTAGAAAGAATTTGCGAACTAAAACTAAATAAAAACGAAAAAGATTTGCAGTCGAACGAAATAAAAACGAAAACGATAATGAAATCTTGAACGAAAATATAAAAAAGCGCATCATAAAATGGCATATTATTTTCGGCGGCGACGCAATTTGATGGCGCACAGAACTGTAAAAGTCACACTCGGACAACTTCCTGTTTCCGATTGCGAGTTTCTGTCTTTTGTGTTCCATGCAGTTCAACTATTAGCAGGCGCATTAAATAAGAAATAATGAGTCTAGTAAAGCTTTTGTCAGGTAGGAAACGTGAAAGTGTTGTATGGGAATATTTCACATACGAGGAAGGTAGCGATAAAAGCCGCTGTACAGTGATGACAAAGGAGAACCATGCGGTGTTCGCATCGCTGGTGAGTATCGTGCACGCTATTTTTCCTAAATTTGTTTACGTAAATATATTTTAGCATAATAAACTATGTAAACCTACTGGAGTGGTTAATTATAATATTTTAATCGGATTGAAAAAATTGTTTTAGAATTGACTATTGAGATTCATATGCTTTAGCGCTATATATGATTCGCCTGCGACTGCGTAATTATTTTTTGTCAGTCCCACTCCTATATTGGTATGTTTTTTTCATCTATCCAGCTTTCACGTAGGCAAAATAAAAATGTGTTTCATCACAAATGGGTTTAATCAATCCGACTGCGATTTAGCAATAATTCTTTTCATCGATTAAATTTGTAGACTATATACGATCAACTATAAAACCCATGCAATGGCGAATAATTTAGAACGCTAAGGCGATTAATCAATTGAAATGTCTAAATTGATTATTGAATTGGCTCATATGCATTTTACCGACGTCTTTTATAATTAGCCTACAATATTCTTTCTATTTTAATTCAATGTAATGTAAATCTTCGAAATTTTACTATTTACTATCACTGACAAAATCTGTCGCGAACATTTTGAAAGTCACGGTTTATTTGCGATTTGTTATGGCGATCCTCATGGCTGTGGGTTGAAACAGCTTTTAAAATAAGTAATCTGACTTATTATTATTATTAAATAAATTTCTAACGTGCACAAGGTCACACCAAAATGTGAAGATGAGGTGCAAAAAAGTCCAAGTCCCATCTTTTAGTTACTGACATGTGATTAGCCGAAAAACATACAGTAGCAGCTGCCATGCACATTTTGGAAATATGCATACCGACCCATCTGTTAGTTACTCAATTTCTTTAATATGTTGAATGAAACTTGAATCCAATTATTTACTAACACAAAATTGTTTTGAATTTGTTTATCACAGGTAAAAATCCAACAAATCTTAAGACACACATAAGCCGAAACCATCCCGAGGTTCACACAGTGGTGAATTCGAAGGAAAATGACAGAAAGATCCAGTGTAAGCGTAAAGTGGAAGACATGGACAGCCCATCAAATTCGTCAACATAGACTTTGGATGCTTGCTTTTCGAGGAAGAATGCTTCATACTGGACAGAATCTGCAGAGTATGTGAAGCGCCTGGATTCGATAACCAACCTCATTATAGGGTCATTCCATGCCAAATCAACCAAAAATCCAACTTTTCCCCACTCTCCGATCCAGATTTTTTTGATATTTTCACCAAAAATCAATTATCATCTGGTATGAAGAACTGGAAAGTTTCAAGTGTCCAAAGTGAAAACTGACCGAGTTATAGGGTACTGAAGTCGGTGGGGGTAGGCCGAAAATTGAACGCGAATTTGCGTCTGCGAAATTTCTTCCATTTGCACACGTTAATAACTTTTGATCTAGGGCAGCTAAAGACATTTGGTTTTCAGTTTTCAGTTCTGTGCATAGCATGGTTTGACAAGATCAAGTAATATTTGCTGTCTTTGATACAAGGAATTAACAAAAAAAATTGAAAAGTGTCGAAATATTTCTTGCCGAGCCCATTTTTGTCATGTTTGCAGACACACTACACTGGCAGAATATGCAAGAAAGGAATAATTTTTGTGTGGTTTTATTCACCTATTAGTGGAGTCTTAAATGTGTGATTTATTTGTTTCTGGGTTGAAAGGAAATGCTGTGGCTCTTTGCCAAAAGCCCTTCATCTCTGTGACAGTGGTCACTTTCAACTGACCAAATGGGCATGTGGATCACCTGCTAAACAAGTCAAACACACACCATTGGAAAGCTTCAAGAAAAACCTTTTTACTGATACCAATTTCTTGTTGGTACTCCTAAGAATAAGTTATTAAATTATTTTTTCAAAACCCGTGATTTTTAATGCGAATTTGCGTCCGCAAATTTTTTCACCATTTTCAGACGTAAATAACTTTTGATCTAAAGCAGCTAAACACATTTGGTTTTCAGTTTCCACTTCTTTGCATAGCATGGATTGGCAAGGTCAAGTGATATTTGCTGTCTTTGATGTAGTGAATTAATGAGAATTTTTGAAAAGTGTCGAAATATTCCTTACCGAGGTCATTTTTGTCATGTTTGCAGACACACTACACTGGCAGGATATGCAAGAAAGGAATACTTTTTGTGTGGTTTTATTCACCTATTAGTGGAGTCTTAAATGTGCAATTTATTTGTGTTGTTTGGTCCACAGGAGCTGCTGTAGCACTTTGCCAAAAACCATTTATCTTCGTGACAGTGGTCACTTTCAGCTAACCAAAAGGGCATGTGGGACACCAGCTAAACAAGTCAAACACACATCATTTGAAAGCTAGAAGAAAAACATTTTTACTGATACCAATCTCTTGTTGGTGCTCTGATTACAAGGTGATTAAAGTGTGTCTGTAAACATGAAAAAAATGACCTCGGTAAGAAATATTTTGACACTTTCAAAAATTCTTATTAATTCACTACATCAAAGACAGCAAATATCACTTGACCTTGCCAATCCATGCTATGCAAAGAAGTGGAAACTGAAAACCAAATGTGTTTAGCTGCTCTAGATCAAAAGTTATTTACGTCTGAAAATGGTGAAAAAATTTGCGGACGCAAATTCGCATTAAAAATCACGGGTTTTGAAAAAATTATTTAATAACTTATTCCTAAGAGTACCAACAAGGAATTGGTATAGGTAAAAAGGTTTTTCTTCAAGCTTTCCAATGGTGTGTGTTTGACTTGTTTAGCAGGTGTCCCACATGCCCTTTTGGTCAGTTGAAAGTGACCACTGTCACGAAGATGAGAGGTTTTTGGCAAGGTGCTACAGCAGTTTCTGTATACCACAACACAAATAAACTGCACATTTAAGACTCCACTAATAGGTGAATAAAACCACACAAAAAGTATTCCTTTCTTGCGTATCCTGCCAGTGTAGTGTGTCTGCAAACATGACAAAAATGACCTCGGTAAGAAATATTTCGACACTTTTCAAAAATTCTTATTAATTCCTCATATCAAACAGAGCAAATATCACTTGACTTTGCCAATCCCTGCTATGCACAGAACTGGAAACTGAAAACCAAATGTCTTTAGCTGCTCTAGATCAGAAGTTATTTACGTCTGAAAATGGTGAAAAAATTTGCGGACGCAAATTCGCATTAAAAATCACGGGTTTTGAAAAAATAATTTAATAACTTATTCTTAAGAGTACCAACAAGAAATTGGTATCAGTAAAAAGGTTTTTCTTCAAGCTTTCCAATGGTGTGTGTTTGACTTGTTTAGCTGGTGATCCACATGCCCATTTGGTCAGTTGAAAGTGACCACTGTCACAGAGATGAAGGGTTTTTGGCAAAGTGCCACAGCATTTCCTTTCAACCCAGAAACCAATAAATTACACATTTAAGACTCCACTAATAGGTGAATAAAACCACACAAAAATTATTCCTTTCTTGCATATCCTGCCAGTGTAGTGTGTCTGCAAACATGACAAAAATGGGCTCGGCAAGAAATATTTCGACACTTTTCAAAAATTCTTATTAATTCCTTGTATCAAAGACAGCAAATATTACTTGATCTTGTCAATCCATGCTATGCACAGAACTGAAAACTGAAAACCAAATGTCTTTAGCTGCCCTAGATCAAAAGTTATTAACGTGTGAAAATGGAAGAAATTTCGCAGACGTAAATGTGCATTCAATTTTCGGCCTACCCCCACCAACTTCAGTACCCCATAACTCGGCCAGTTTTCACTGTGGACACTTGAAACTTTCCAGTTCTTCATACCAGATGATAATTGATTTTTGGTGAAAATATCAAGAAAATCTGGATCGGAGAGTGGGAGGCATCGGTTGATTTGGCACGGAATGACCCTATAGAGACTGGATATCCGGTGACCTTGGTTGATCAACAATCTGAAGCACAGCTTGATTTTGTGTTTATTTACAGCAAGGACATTCTGTAAACATTCATAAGTAGCAACTTCTTTCGGACAGATGAACAATAATGACAGTGTGACTGAGCACAGCTTGATTTTGTGTTTATTTACAGCAAGGACATTCTGTAAACATTCATAAGTAGCAACTTCTTTCGGACAGATGAACAATAATGACAGTGTGACTGAGCACAGCTTGATTTTGTGTTTATTTACCGCTCGAAAACTAGAACTATAAAGATTTTGTGAATAAAAACGAAACTAAAACGAAAATGAATTGATGAATAAAAACTAAATAAGAACTAAAATGATTTTGAGAAATGAAACTAAAACTAAATAAAAACTAAAATGATTTAGTACAGAACTAAATAAAAACTAAAATAGAAATGATTTTCTGAACTAAAATAACACTGAACCAGAGTTCCCATTGACTAGCATACATCTCATCTGAGCACTTTGTTGGAACTCTTGAATCAATTACATGAACGACTGACCAAAATCAGTCCTTCTCTAAATGTTTACAACATTGATTCCGTTAAATTTTGCTTTGTTTGAGTAATGTGCTACATTTCGCCATTGTATGTGTAGTTCCTGTCAGGATAGGCATTTGTCTCATGTAATAAAGAATACAACTAACTTACCTGCAAACTCACTTATAAATGTAGAATCAGGATTTAGTTTAAAGATTGTTCTGCTACTTGCACACGAACTTAAAAATTTGGGCATAATGATAGTATCCGGGACCAACGTGTCGGTTACGTTCAGGTTTAGGAGTCGTGAGGGTCAGTTAGGATCAGGTTAAGCGTCGTGAGGGTCCCGGATACTATAAGTTTGCCCAAATTTGTCTAGCCTGTAATTGGTCTGGCATCTTACCAAGGCGAATGCGTCCTAAATCCCCTAAACGAATTTCCGTCGGATCCCCGAAATCAATTCTCACACAGCCTAATCAAGTTTGGACACTAAACCGTGTTATCCATAACACTAACAGGATCATGATATCCTCGATGTTATTTAACTCTGTATTATAGTTCTCGGGAGTTCGGTCGCTTCTATGAAACTGTTCTCGGAAACTCTGGCTTTTGTGTATTTTCTGCGTTTTCAGAGGTTCTGATTGACCCTGGTTTTGATTCGGCCCACCTTTAGTTTCATCAACAATATCATGATTGCGCGTTCACAAAGCATTATTAAGCCCGGTTTCAATAAAAACAACAAACGGTTTGACATTAAATTACACTACGCCCACTGGTTTACCTGTGACATCTGCGGTCTCTGACAGAAATCTTTCAGGTCAACGGCTCCAGGATGCAAACGATTAACTAGATGACATAGTAGAACGCCGTCTCTGAGAAGCTGAGCCAGCTGAAAGACTTCAGAGTCGTTTGATGCCACTCTGTGATCGGTTGGCAGTATCTGACATCGGACGAGCCATTCAGCACATAACTTCCAGTCCTCCTGCTTCGCCATCTTCCTCCATTAGTTTCTGCACACCAGATGTCGCACCAACAGTGACACGTTTTATCCCGCAAGAAACAAACCTCTAAGAGCGCATAGAGCGCATAGTCGCTGTGTTGCGCTTTAACGATAGGCTAAATTATTGGCACTGTGGTGTAACCTCAATTTATTATTTTTTGTATTTAATTCAACGCCTCAAACTCACTGCGCTTTACATGCACAAGTTATACAGTAATCTTAATTAACATCAAACTGAACAGACAGCATGCAATACGCTATAGCGATCAATCCACTACACATTATGTTAACCTAAGATCATTTTATCTTGGTCACTGAATGATATTATGAGTCTAGGAATTTTACAGTAATTTTTTGATTCTGTAGACCGCGAGATCTTGTTAGAGTGACTGAGTGTTTCTTTTTGGAGTGCAAACTTCGATCAACTCCTCTGAGTCCAACGGTTTCTGATGCGACTTGTAAAATTCCGTTTAATGGCAGATTTTAATCAGTAGAACCTATCAGTACGGTTCAAAACTACGTTTGCAGCACTTTAACCACACAAAGGTAAAGGGAGAGACAGAATGTAGGCTGCATGCTAATAATAACACCTGGTTAAATTAAAAAAATATACTTACTTACTTACTTACTTTATAGTGCGCCTGGTTTAGTTTGATTAAACATTGCGCTATATAATTGAATGGCCAGATGACGTCTTTTGTATTATCTGGTTGCCTGAGTAAATTTATCAGCTCTTGAAATAAAGACGCATTTCATATTTTCTGAAAATTTTCAGAAAGTTGTTCTTTTTCGAAATTCTTTTGATTTCTGCTGTGTCAACTGGTGTTTCTTTCGATTCTGCGTCGAAAGGTAGCCTATGTGGGCAACAACCCGAATAATTACAAAGCATCGAATTTTATCGAAATTTTCAATTTACAGTGATCTCGAAGTGGTTTGCATTTTTTTTACGAAGAGACTCTGTTGTTGCACCGCGATATAATTTAGTTATGTTTTGTATTTGTTAAATTTAAGCTTCTTATTTTTTCCTTTATTTTGCTTAAGCTAGTGAGACTTGGTGATTTAACATTTTTTTTCTTTCTTAGAATAGATTTTTAACACTTTGCGTTTTTAATTTAAATTTTGAAGTTGATCTTTAAAACTTTGTTTGAGTAAGATAAGATAATATAAGACTCGGTGATGTAACATTTGCTTCTTTTTATAGAGTATAGATTTTTAACACTTTGGGTTTTTAATTTAAATTTTGAAGTTGATCTTTAAAACTTTGTTTGAGTAAGATACTGAAACTTTGGTATAACCTAATAGACTTTCATTACTCTTTTCTGAAACATTTATTAAATTTATTTTCATTTTTTAATTATTTGCTGGTTCTCTATGATCCTGATTGTAATTTACACGTTCTATTTGTTGCTTAAACAGGAAGATGCCTGACTTCCTTCGACTCGAGATGACAGTTGAATGGGAAGCAGGAGGAGGTGAATGTTTGAGTATTTTAATGTTTTGACCATCTGCTGATGATATTCACTTTGGCCTATAATTAAAGGGGATGTTTCATCGTTTGCAATCCACATAGGCCGAATAACTGGGATTACGGAGACCCATGGACAATGGTTGTATGCCTACATCATCAATAACTCACTCATAATAATTTATAATAATTTATTTTCTGTTTTCTTTTACAAATATATGGCACCAGCACAAATAATACCTTCATCGCTAGCTACTAGCTCATTAAATGCTATATATATATATATAAAATTTTTATATTTTATCCTCTTCACTTGATCCACTCTTTTTTGACTTTGATGCTTTAATTTTGAGCTAGTGACTTCATAGATATTGATTAGCAAGTAGTAGCAGTTGCAGTTTAATATCACTGTGTGATAACAAAGATCATTAGCGATGCCCTCTTCCTTTGTCCAGACCTGGGACTGGCACTGGCAGAGTTATTATCGAGTAAATGATTTAACAAATATAAAGCAGTGAATTAAATGATTTAAAGGAGGAAGCCGGTGCTAATACTCCTTGTTATGACACAGTGTATAATGTATATAGCTTTTTAAAGAGCAACTATGATAATGGCTACAGGATTTTCTAGCTGGAGTGAAGTAATGGTATTAAATGACTTTCTAGATGACAATTAAATGCCTCCCAATGCAGACAGATTTGTGACCTATATTACACCGAAGATGTTGCTTTTTATTTGTTATCCATACAACAAATCCCTTCACTGTCGTCAGAAGCTGCAAGAATCCTTCCTGAAATCAATCAATGGCGGTTATGGTGGATCGAACAACAACCGACACCTGACGACAGCTGTCCATCCTTTTATTATAACACAATCCTAAGAATATCTCAATAGTCAGAGATGGTGAGAATCATGGGCGGAGACCTAGGGGGGACAGGGGGGACTGTCCCCCAATAAAAGTGTTGGGGGACGCCCCATGCATTGGTCCTCCCCAATAATTGAGTGTCAAGAGTAAAAAAACGTGCCAAAATTTTTTGGGGAAAATATAAACTGTTCTCGACTTTTTTGGCCAGATGACTAAAAAAATGGTCATCAACTTTTTGGGCGGGGAAAGTAAATAATTTTTCTTGGAAGATCGTCAGAAATTTTCGTCCGCCAAAAAATCTTGCGTCTTTCCTTCTCGTTCGTCCCCCCCAAATCTCCGCCCAGGTCTCCGCCTATGGTGAGAATAACATAAAACATATTATTAAATATATTTGTAATGCTACGTTACATTGATATGTGAATCTGAGGTGCGGATAGTGAGTTTCCAGGAGGGGATGCAGTTAGATATAGAATTAAGTGCTTGAAAGCCGGGGAGGAATATATTTCATTAGCTTCTTTTTAAGGAAGTCCTGAAGTGAATTGGAGTTACCACATGAGAACGGATGCCAATTCAATTCCCTTAGGTGCAAAGGCATGGAATGCACGCAATCTGTATGGGACCTCAGCTAGAAGATTGCGCCTGATGGTCCCAGGCCATGAGGAGGACAATGGTGCAAGGGGTTTTGTGGACAACTTAAAATTTTGTCCTGAACTCAACAGGAAGCCAGAACAGACAGACGGACAGACCTATAATCGGAGTGACAAAGTTATAGAGAAAGAAGACAGGCAGTGTGGACCAATAGCTAGTCAGAGTGAGAGTTAGGCACAAAAAATTATCAGAAGGACCTAAAGTCAAGGACAATTTGTACATGCATGTCTGACTGTAGGTCTGTCTGGTTATCTGTTCCTTTCACTGTCTGTGAATGACTGCTTATCTGTTACTCTGTAAGTCTGTCTGTGTGTCCCTTTCTTTCACGGTATATGTCTACCTCTATGTTTGCCTCCTTATATGTTTCTCTCACTATACCTGATTGTAGGTCTGTGTGTTTGTCTCTTTCTATCATTGTCTGTCTGACAATGTATCTGTATGTATCTGTATGCTTCTCTGTTTCTCTTATTGTCTGTCTGCTAATCTATTTACTCTCACTCTATCTGACTGTAAGTATGTCTGCTTATCTGTTTCTCTCACTCTATCTGACTGTAAGTATGTCTGCTTATCTGTTTCTCTCACTCTATCTGACTGTAAGTCTGTCTGCTTATCTGTTTCTCTCTATCTGACTGTAAGTCTGTCTGCTTATCTGTTTCTCTCTATCTGACTGTAAGTCTGTCTGCTTATTTGTTTCTCTCTATCTGACTGTAAGTCTGTCTGCTTATCTGCATGTTTCACTCTATCTGACTGTAAGTCTGTCTGCTAATCTGTTTCTCTCACTCTATCTGACTGTAAGTCTGTCTGCTAATCTGTTTCTCTCACTCTATCTGACTGTAAGTCTGACTGCTTATCTGTTTCTCTCACACTATCTGACTTTAAGTCTGTCTGCTTATCTGTTTCTCTCACTCTATCTGACTGTAAGTCTGACTGGTAATATGTTTCTCTCACTATATCTGACTGTAAGTTGTGTCTGCTTACCTGTTTCTCTCACTCTATCTGACTGTAAGTCTGACTGCTTATTTGTTTCTCTCACACTATCTGACTGTAAGTCTGACTGCTTATCTGTTTCTCTCACTCTATCTGACTGTAAGTGTGTCTTCTTATCTGTTTCTCTCACTCTGTCTGATTGTAAGTCTGTCTGCTTATCTGTTTCTCTCACTCTATCTGACTGTAAGTCTGTCTGCTTATCTGTTTCTCTCACTCTATCTGACTAAGTTTGTCTGCTTATCTGTTTCTTTCACACTATCTGACTGTAAGTCTGTCTGCTTATCTGTTTCTCTCACTCTGTCTGATTGTAAGTCTGTCTGCTTATCTGTTTCTCTCACTCTATCTGACTGTAAGTCTGTCTGCTAATCTGTTTCTCTCACTCTATCTGACTGTGAGTCTGTCTGCTTATCTGTTTCTCTCACTCTATCTGACTGTAAATCTGTCTGCTTATCTGTTTCTCTCACTCTATCTGACTATAAGTCTGTATGCTTATCTGTTTCTCTCAATCTATCTGACTTGAAGTCTGACTGCTTATCTGTTTCTCTCACACTATCTGACTGTAAGTCTGTCTGCTTATCTGTTTCTCTCACACTATCTGACTGTAAGTCTGTCAGCTTATCTGTTTCTCTCACTCTATCTGACTGTAAATCTGACTGCTTATCTGTTTCTCTCACACTATCTGACTGTAAGTCTGTCTGCTTATCTGTTTCTCTCACACTATCTGACTGTAAGTCTGTCTGCTAATCTGTTTCTCTCACTCTATCTGACTGTAAGTCTGACTGCTTATCTGTTTCTCTCACACTATCTGACTGTAAGTCTGTCTGCTTATCTGTTTCTCTCACACTATCTGACTGTCAGTCTGTCTTCTTATCTGTTTCTTACATTCTATCTTACTGTAAGTCTGTCTGCTTATCTGTTTCTCTCATTCTATCTGACTGTAAGTTTGTATGCTTTTCTGTTTCTCTCATTCTATCTGACTGTAAGTCTGTGTGCTTATCTGTTTCTCTCGCTCTATCTGACTGTAAGTCTCTGCTAATCTGTTTCTCTCACTCTATCTGACTGTAAGTCTGTCTGCTAATCTGTTTCTCTCACTCTATCTGACTGTAAGTCTGTCTGCTAATCTGTTTCTCTCACTCTATCTGACTGTAAATCTGTCTGCTTATCTGTTTCTCTCACTCTATCTGACTGTAAATCTGACTGCTTATCTGTTTCTCTCACACTATCTGACTGTAAGTATGTCTGCTAATCTGTTTCTCTCACTCTATCTGACTGTAAGTCTGTCTGCTAATCGGTTTCTCTCACTCTATCTGACTGTAAGTCTGACTGCTTATCCGTTTCTCTCACACTATCTGACTGTAAGTCTGTCTGCTTATCTGTTTCTCTCACACTATCTGACTGTAAGTCTGTCTGCTTATCTGTTTCTCTCACTCTATTTGACTGTAAGTCTGTCTGCTAATCTGTTTCTCACACACTATCCGACTGTACGTCTGTGTGCTTATCTGTTTCTCTCACTCTATCTGACTGTAAGTCTGTCTGATAATCTGTTTCTCTCACTCTATCTGACTGTAATTCTGTTTGCCAATCTGTTTCTCTCACACTATCTGACTTTAAGTCTGACTGCTTATCTGTTTCTCTCACACTATCTGACTGTAAGTCTCTCTTCTAATCTGTTTCACTCACTCTATCTGACTGTAAGTCTGTCTGCTAATTTGTTTCTCTCACTCTATCTGACTGTAAGTCTATCTGCTGATCTGTTTCTCTCATTCTATCTGACTGTAAGTCTGTCTGCTAATCTGTTTCACTCACTCTATCTGACTGTAAGTCTGTCTGCTAATCTGTTTCACTCACTCTATCTGACTGTAAGTCTATCTGCTGATCTGTTTCTCTCATTCTATCTGACTGTAAGTCTGTCTGCTTATCTCTTTCTCTCATTCTATCTGACTGTAAGTTTGTCTGCTTTTCTGTTTCTCTCATTCTTTCTGACTGTAAGTCTGTGTGCTTATCTGTTTCTCTCGCTCTATCTGACTGTAAGTCTATCTGCTGATCTGTTTCTCTCATTCTATCTGACTGTAAGTTTGTCTGCTTATCTGTTTCTCTCACTCTACCTGACTTTACGTTTGTCTGCTAATCTGTTTCTCTCACACTATCTGACTGTAAGTCTGTTGGCTTTATCTGTTTCTCTCACCCTGTCAGACTGTAAGTCTGTCTGCTAATCTGTTTCTCTCACTCTATCTGAATGTAAGTCTGTCTGCTAATCTGTTTCACTTACTCTATCTGACTGTAAGTCTGTCTGGTTATCTGTTTCTCTCACCCTATCTGACTGTAAGTCTGTCTGCTTATCTGTTTCTCTCACCCTATCTGACTGTAAGTCTGTCTGCTAATCTGTTTCACTCACTCTATCTGACTGTGAGTCTGTCTGCTTAGCTGTTTCTCTCACTCTATCTGACTATAAGTCTGTCTGCTAATCTGTTTCTCTCACACTATCTGACTTGAAGTCTGTCTGCTAATCTGTTTCTCTCACTCTATCTGACTGTAAGTCTGTCTGCTGATCTGTTTCACTCACTCTATCTGACTGCAAGTCTATCTGCATATCTGTTTCTCTCACTTTATCTGACTGTAAGTCTATCTGCTGATCTGTTTCTCTCATTCTATCTGACTGTCTGCTAATCTGTTTCACTCACTCTAATCTGTTTCACACATTCTATCTTACTGTAAGTTTGTCTGCTTATCTGTTTCTCTCATTCTTTCTGACTGTAAGTCGGTGTGCTTATCTGTTTCTCTCGCTCTATCTAACTGTAAGTCTATCTCCTGATCTGTTTCTCTCATTCTATCTGACTGTAAGTCGGTGTGCTTATCTGTTTCTCTCGCTCTATCTAACTGTAAGTCTATCTCCTGATCTGTTTCTCTCATTCTATCTGACTGTAAGTCTGTCTGCTTATCTGTTTCTCTCACCCTGTCTGATTATAAGTCTATCTGCTAATCTGTTTCTCTCATTCTATCTGATTGTAAGTCTGTCTGCTAATCTGTTTCTCTCACTCTATCTGACTGTAAGTCTGTCTGCTTACCTGTTTCTCTCACTCTATTGACTGTAAGTCTGTCTGCTTATCTGTTTCTCTCACCCTATCTGACTGTAAGTTTGTCTGCTTTTCTGTTTCTCTCATTCTATCTGACTGTAAGTCTGTGTGCTTATCTGTTTCTCTCGCTCTATCTGGCTGTAAGTCTATCTGCTGATCTGTTTCTCTTATTCTATCTGACTGTAAGTTTGTCTGCTTTTCTGTTTCTCTCACCCTATCTGACTGTAAGTTTGTCTGCTTTTCTGTTTCTCTCATTCTATCTGACTGTAAGTCGGTGTGCTTATCTGTTTCTCTCGCTCTATCTAACTGTAAGTCTATCTCCTGATCTGTTTCTCTTATTCTATCTGATTGTAAGTCTGTCTGCTTATCTGTTTCTCTCACCCTATCTGACTGTAAGTCTGTCTGCTAATCTGTTTCTCTCACCCTATCTGACTGTAAGTCTGACTGCTTATCTGTTTCTCTCACTCTATCTGACTGTGAGTCTGTCTGCTTATCTGTTTCTCTCACTCTATCTGACTGTAAGTCTCTCTGCTTATCTGTTTCTCTCACTCTGACTGTAAGTCTGTCTGCTTATCTGTTTCTCTCACTCTATCTGACTGTAGGTCTTTCTGCTTATCTATTTCTCTCACTCTATCTGACTGTAAGTCTCTCTGCTTATCTGTTTCTCTCGCTCTATCTGACTGTAAATCTGACTGCTTATCTGTTTCTCTCACTCTATCTGACTGTAAGTCTGTCTGCTTATCTGTTTATCTCACTCTGATAGTAAGTCTGTCTGCTTATCTGTTTCTCTCACTCTATCTGACTGTGAGTCTGTCTGCTTATCTGTTTCTCTCACTCTATCTGACTGTGAGTCTGTCTGCTTATCTGTTTCTTTCACTCTGTCTGACTGTAAGTCTGTCTGCTTATCTGTTTCTCTCACTCTATCTGACTGTAAGTCTGTCCGCTTATCTGTTTCTCTCACTCTATCTGACTGTGAGTCTGTCTGCTTATCTGTTTATCTCACTCTGATAGTAAGTCTGTCTGCTTATCTGTTTCTCTCACTCTATCTGACTGTAAGTCTGTCCGCTTATCTGTTTCTCTCACCCTATCTGACTGTATGTCTTTCTGCTGATCTGTTTCTCTCACTCTATCTGACTGTAAGTCTGTCTGTTTATCTGTTTCACTCACTCTATCTGACTGTAAGTCTGTCTGCTA
This sequence comes from Lumbricus rubellus, assembly GCA_945859605.1. NCBI lineage: Eukaryota > Metazoa > Annelida > Clitellata > Crassiclitellata > Lumbricidae > Lumbricus > Lumbricus rubellus. The sequence continues at coordinate 30,862,750 of OX243815.1, read as the reverse complement.
ATCTGTTTCACTCACTCTATCTGACTGTAAGTCTGTCTGCTTATCTGTTTCACTCTTTCTGACTAAAAGTCATTTGGCTTTATCTGTTTCTCTCACCCTATCTGACTGTAAGTCTGTCTGCTAATCTGTTTCTCTCACTGTATCTTATCGTAAGTCTGTCCCTGCTTTATTCCTATCTGTTTCTCTCACTTTTTCTGACTGTTTCTATTTTATCTGTTTCTCTCACTGTCTTTGTCCGACTGTAGGTCTGCGGCGTCAGCCTATTTATATATTTCTCTTTCTCTCTTTGTCTTTTTGTAGGTCTGTCTACTTATCTATTTCTCTCATTATCTCTGACTGTTGGTCTGTCTGCTTATCTGCTTCTCTCATTGCCTGTTTCTGTCTCTATAGGTCTTTCTTCTTTTCTCTATTTCTCAGTCTCCTTTACTGTAGATCTGTCTGCATCTTTGTTTCTCTCACTGTCTGTGTCTGACTGCTGGTCTCTGCATATATGTTTCTCTCACTTCCTGTTTCTGATGTTACTTCTGTCTACTTATCTGGGTTTTTTTACTCGGTCTGTGTCTCACTGTAGATCAGTCTGCGTATTTATTTCTATCACTCTCCCTAGGTGGCTGTTGGTATTTCGCCATTTCTTTTTCTCTCATTCATTCATTCATTCATTCTTTCATTCATTCAGAGCATTTATATAGCGTCACTTCAAGAAACTACTCAGAGGCACAATTTTATTCATGATCTTGAATGTTAACAATGTGATAACTGTTATCTCCTGTTGTTTTGTTTGAGAAATGTGATGGTCCAAATGCATCACATTTACTCTCTTGCTTAGCTTCAAGGCTAAAGCAGCTATGAATCATTTGGGTAGTTCGCTCATGGTAAGCTCACTCAAATGCAGTTTTAGTTTCTGTTTTGCCGCAGTATTCTTCAATTATGAACTGACCTAATCGTCTTCGCTTTTACGTTATTACGCGTTTTAACATTGGCGAATTATCCGACTTTAAATCTCTGTTTTCAGTTTTAATAGGTTCCCAATTTCTTTTTGGCTCGATGTGTAGGCCTATACGTATTTCTAACCTCACATAGGCCTATGCTCTGTCTTTATTCTCAAAGGTTGCCTAACTGCGTTTTCAATGGCTCTTAAGTAATTTCTGTTTTCTGCGCATCCATATCTAAGTTCCGAGTTTTTCATCTATTTCCCTCTATTAATCAATCAATTAGTTCATCATCTCTGTCTATCAATGGCCTATGCTATAGCTCTGATTTTCTGTCTCTGTCTGTCTCTGTCCGTCTGTCTTTTTGTCTGTCTGTTTGTCCGTCTGTCTTTCTCTTTCTCTCTATGTCTGTCTGTCTGTCTGTCTGTCTGTCTGTCTGTCTGTCTGTCTGTCTGTCTCTTTCTTTCTATGTTGTTCTGATGGTTCTCCCAATGTCTTTCGTTCTCAATCTTTAAATTTTCGGTTCCTTCCTTCTCTCTTGTTTGCTCTGTCGATTTTTATTCACTCTCGTTCCATATTTCTCTAACATATAGACCTAAACACTAGCCTGATCTTTTTCATTCACTTAGGGGTCAATTTGCTCCTCTCTGTCTGGTTGGTTACATTCGATATTCAAGCTTTCTGCCGCTCTCTTTTAATAGCCACAAATTCCAATGTCTATAAAGTTATCTTTTGTTTCCAATTGAAATTTTGCATCAATGCGAATGTTTGTCTTGAATTTCCATGCAAATAAACGCAAATTACTTAAATTTGAGAATGTTTCTAAAATTGGACTTTCTGTGGGCAAAACGAAATTGATGTCAATGAAATTCTACTGCCTGAGCTGAAATGAGCGAACTACGGAGACCTTTGCCAACACCTCCTCGTGGTGGTCTCTGGGCGTGCAGTCAAACCAGCTGGGTTTTGATTGCATGGCTAAGATTGGCAGTATTATAATTTATTATTCTTTTGTTTTTTCAGTATGTTTTACTATCTGAGTTACATTATTTACATTGTTGATTATGTTGTTATTTGACGTGTCTGGACTCTAAAGTATGCATTGCATGAATAGCCTACGTACGTCACTACGTGTGAATTTCCGAAATCTGGCTGGCATCATCAGGTAGGCCTACAGTACAAGCTTTCACTCTAGTAGGCCTACGTGAAATTTTATTTTACCGGTTTTGCTAGAGTTTGAGAAAGATGTACAGTTGAGTTTTTGTGCAGTTTAATCGTTGGATCGCAATAGCATAACTGCAGGCTGTGAGATTTTCATTCATTCATTCAAGTATTTATGTAGCGCCTCTTCAAAGATATGTGAGTCTTTAACTTAATAATGTTCTGCCGTCGCCATATGGGCCTACTTTGCACTTTTGATTATCGGCCGACAAAGTATTTCGATTTAATTAATGAGTGAATGGTACTGAAGATTGACATTTGATTGCAACAATGATTAATGAACTTCTACCGCGCCCAAAAAAGCGAAGTCGGGGACACTAGCTTATTCACAGGCGCTCAATGGAAACAAAGTCGATAGGCGTGAAACAACCAGAAGCAGAGCGAAAATCAATGTCGATAGGCAGAGGTCAAGTTCGAGAGAGCCAGATCGACGGGTGTGTAGACTAGCCTACCGGCGAAAGTCATTGATCATGCTCATGGGCGTCCGCAGGGGGGCGCAAGGGGGCGCATGTGCGCCCCCCTGGATTCTGCGCGTATATGCAGAGAAATTTTGATTATTTGATGATTATTATCATTATTACAACACTTCATGATTATCGGAAAAGACTATTTCTCTATAGGTAACTATTTAAAATTAACATAGGAAGCGTAAGATTAACTAATAAGGCAGTATAGTGTATCGGCTGAAAAATACGATACGCTCCACAAGTAGGACTATATATGCTGCTTTGCTTAGGTGCAGCCTATTTTTGAAAATTCAACAGATGGAATTCTCTCTTGGTAATACAGAGATTCATAATTATTGTCTATACCCCGATATGGGAAATGAATTCACTCGTATCCGCTAATAGCGAAGTAATTTGGCATCATATTCCATTTTAGCCGATCATTGCGAGATAACAGATCCGCTGAAGAACCGCCTATTGTAGTGAGGATCTTACATACATGTATATTATATATATATATATACAATTTTTATATGCATAAATATAAGCTTACATAAACATATTTTGACACTATCTGAAGTTGGCTAGAGCGATGGTTTCCAAATATGGCTTAATCACCTTCTTAGATGCCAGCTGGCACATGTTCTGCCACACCGTCTAAACATACACCGCTAGATGAAAGAAGAATGCTAATCCATAATTTATCTGAGTTGTCACAAGGTTCATTAAAACTGTAAATTCGTCAACAATACGTTGTGAGTCAGTCGGGCAATTTATCACAGGGATGGAGGAGACGAAATAATAATAGGAAAATTTCGTATCAACTGTGAGGGTCGACTGCATCGAGGGTCGAAGAAACTTGATAAACCTATATGAACAGAACAGATAAGCGTTTGTCTTTCGTGGTTTGATGCGTACACTTTGTTGTAACTGAGCGCTGAAGGAGGTTTACTTATACACAGCCGGTTAACGTGTGTTGTTTTGCTGTCGACAAACGAAACCGATTCCGCCTTCGACTGGGAAGGTAGGTTTAGGCCTACTCGTATTAGGCCTAGGCCTACTTTGAAGGAGGGGAAATAGAAGAAGGGAATCTTTGCATAAACTCTTTATTCAAGTCGGAAGCTGGTTGTAGTAGGCCCATGCAATATTACAAAATAAATAATAACAGAAGCTTCTTTTATATTCGAACAAAATAAAATATAAAATAGTAATATCCCTAGGCTATATCTTTCATTACTGATAGCGGTTTGTCACTCGAATGTTTCTGTTCCAATAATAAAAGAAGATATTTGTAAAATGCTCAATAAGTTATAGGTCTATAATAAAATTGATAGAGAGGGTACTAGCACCGAGGCAGTTAACTAGCGTCGAAGGTGGAATGGTCGGTTGCTTTTGACACCTTTTTTAGTCCCTGTGACAACCATTCAAAAGTTTGCGCCCCCCTAAAAAAATTTCTGCGGACGCCCATGATCATGCTCGCCGTAGGCTACGTTTCACACACAAATTTGCATAGGACTATTATGTGAGGAGCCTGAGATGCGGGTAGCTGCCCAGGTATATAATAATGATGAGCCGATGTTTCTTGAATTTTAACACGATACCCCCTTCAGTCTTTCACCCCGCGGCGAGAGCTTCAACACTCTTAGTTGTGCAGTGCTGGGTTTTAGCAAGGGCTCATTAACATCTAAAGGTCCTTGGTAGCAGCTCTGCAGGCTGCAGCGAAAGGGTACTTAGAGGAATTTGATCTTTCCCGGGCAGGTCTTCACTTGGCCCAGGTTGGCTCGACCAGGGCCACGGCTCCTGTATAGGGTATAGGGTTTCATCGGCCACTGTGGGTTAACGGACAGTGTGTTTGAATTCTGTACGGCTACTTGGCGTCCTTTGTCTGTGTGTCTCCCTTCGCTCCTATTGGCCAGGGTTGGGCCGGATGGGGAAGTTGCCTGGCTTGGCGTATGTGCCAATCAGCCGCGCGGGTAGTTTAACCACCTGCCTGTTTATCGAGAACACATGTCTTCTTTGCTAGAGCCTGGAGGGGACGAGAAAGTGCTTTTGTGCATGGTGGCAACGCGATGTGGATTTTGCTAGGTTTGTCGCGCGCGCGTGTGTGCTAGACGTTCAAGATACAGGCATGGGTTATCGTCGTCGGCGGGACATTTAATAAATTACAACAGACCGTCTCCTAGGCTAGCCGATGTATTTCTTTAACAGAACACGCGTATCAATCGTTACATTTCTAATAGATGAAGATTCTGAAATGGAGTTTAATGACGCCTTCGTATCAACAACAATGGACGTGAACTAATTGACCTAAGTTCTAGTTTCTGGACGAGACCGAGACTATTGCGCAGTGCAGAGTACTACAGACACAGAATTGTTTCAAATTGTTCTGGATCTTCATTTCTGGACATGGTTTGGATCTGTCTCTCCAGTTTTACGGTTAAAGTGAACGATATACCAGACAGATACAGATGAACAGATCTTGGATTTGTTGAACTCTAGTCAGGATACATAATTATGTTCTGTTGAACAACCTAAATTACTGTTCAATGCTCATCAGGACTGTACCTGCTAGATTACAATTCACTCAGTTAATGACTTCAGCAGACATCGCTTCTTGAAAGTGTGGATTGGATGAAAATACTCTAGTAAGTATGAAAGAGTCAATTATTCAATTTCATTCTTTTGGGTTACTGAATGGTTTTTGTGGAGTTGGTAACAAGAACTCCCAAGACTAGCGCAAAAATAGAGGTTTAATCCACTTTTACCTTTTTTGTGTAGACGATTCTGTTGTCTAAGAACCTTGAGAACCTACCAAGTGAAACCGGGATATCAAAGTCTTTAATTAAGATTTTGAACATTCCGTTGACTGTACGACACCTCCCAAACTGTTCTGCGTTTCACCAACTGATGAGGACTGCTCTTGCACTTGGCCTATGCCGGGAGTGCTTCTGAGTAGTGATCTTGAAGTTACACTATATAAATTATACTATAATTATACTAAATTACACTATATGAATTTGATTGATTGACCAATTGATTGATTCGTATGCCTCTGTGTATTTTGATTCATCATCCTGTGTCTGGTGATACTGCAGATGGTCTTCTAGCTGTTTTCCTTAGATTACTTTGTGTGCAATTTGTCTCTTTTGGACTAATTGGATGTGATGGTCTATTGGTTTCAATTAGATATATGCTAATTGCTTCCTAATGATATGCAACACATAACAAATGCATGAGGCACTTTGGAATTTCAAATTTCAGAGCTCTGTAAGGGGAAGTAAAGTAGTGTTTGATAATCTATTCACGCATGCATCAGCGTGCAATTATCATCCTTGAGATGTTTGGTGCTTGCAGTAAGTCTTTCTATTGAAATTGTATTCTTTGAACTTGTAGACTTCAGGAAAGGGAACTTTGAGGTGAATGGCAGGGCACAGAAACTGCACATAAGGACAGGGAGATCCAATTTCCTTTCATGCAGGTGTCGTCTCTTGACTAACTTATCTTTGTGAGACCCTCCTTGACACTAAACGTGACTGGGAATCCAATGCAGCTCTTAGGATAATATATTCAAACTTATCAACCTAAGTATATGGCAAGTGCCAGCACTCATGTAGTCCTATAGACTGGGAAGGTTTCCTTTGCAGTTACAATACTCCTTTGAGAAGGATAAATAAAATCCCAATAGCAGTAGAATGAACAAATTGGCCCCTTAGGTCAGAGGGTGAGGCTGGTGACATATACAATACATCTACAACCCCTGCTGATAAAATATCATTATAATCTTTAGTATATGACTCATTACCATTTCCTGCCCTGTATGACATTTGGGCTGCTCCTGTCATTGACTGAATTTATTGACAATTAAGTGCTGTTCTTTTCTACATTCTATGTGTTATTACGTTATATAATTAAACTTGTCACTTCCTATGTGGGGAGAATGGGTATTTGAGTAATCAAATATGGGTAGAATGCCTGCTCTGGTTGGGTTGACCTGTGTGAAGAATTTGACTTGTTAAATGCTTGGGCCTTTCTTCGTAGCTCTAGTATTTTGCCTTTGGCAAGCACCTTTGAAACCTGATATTTATTACTAGAGGTACTTTATGTGAGGCAGACTGTATTATAAAATTATTGAATAATATTGGGGAATTGATTTATTGAGCAAAATTGCATTTTGATAATTTATTGACTAGAATTTTTCTTTTATTTATTTAAATTAATTTAATTAATTAATTAATTTTAAATAATTATTTATTTTAATTTTTTGTCTGAAAATTTGTCCAGCCATGTTCTCGGACAGCAGTTCGACGACATCTTCGTCAGCAACTGATGCTCCAGCGTTCATCGCTATTCCAATGGTTGACTCAAGTTCAGACAGCCACAGCGAGAAGAATCTCACCCGTCCTTCCAAGCATCCTTCTACGTGTGGACTCTCAAGGAATGACCCTGGAGAAATCTTCCAGGGTTACCGAGGTCAGTCATGCAAAAAATGTGCTGTTTAAGGATATAACATTGGTATTTCTGTACTTTAGCCAAATAATCGTATCCCAAGACCTGATCTCTCGAAGTTCACAAACTATTATTCATATATATTTCAAGTGGTCGTAAGCTTGACTCACGAACGTGTAGCTCTTTTAAAACTCTTTTTGTCTTTTAATATACAGCCTACGATCTGAAATTTGATCTTGGCCTGCCCTATTTGTTTCATTTTAGAACCTTGTGTTTATTACTAGGGGTTTATATAAAGCAGGTTGTAATCCTGGGCGTCCGCAGGAATTTTTCTAGGGGGGGGGCGCAAACTTTTAAACAATTGTCACATGGTCTAAATTTAATGGGTGACAGTTTGAATTTCCATATTACGACGAGAGAATCCTATAGCCTACCTATACGTTATGCGCCCAGAGAAAGATAAATACGTTCAACTTGTAGAACGAATCGATAATCACATTGAAAATCGCGTTGTAGCAATCACAACAAAATAATCTAAATTTACGTGCAACTATGCAAAAAATTCAGGGAGGCGCACTTGCGCCCCGCTGCGGACGCCCATGGTTGTAATTTCAGATTTATTGAATATTGCATAAATTGTAATTGATTTAGTGAGCAATTTGATAATTTATTGATTAAACTTTATTTTTATTCAATAATTTGTCCACTGTCCAGCCATGATCTCAGACTGAACATTGGCTGCCTCTGACTTTTATTAATATTGAGTGCTTGCAACATTCAGTTCTCGATTAATAGTCTAAAATGTTTCATGCTCTGTTGTATCATTGACTTCTGTTATTTGCAATCGACACTTGATACCACTTCTCCTTGTGCTGTCCTCGTCCTTGTGCTTTCGTCTTCATCAAACAAGAAATGTTCACTGTGTAATGTGCCTTGGGGCATAATGCATTAGGAAACTTTACCAATTATCGAGAGGAGAGATTCGAGAGTGCCCTTCAGTGTTAGCTCATGCAAGTATACTGACAGCATTTCTTATGCTAATAATTACTGCAGTAGTATCATTTGTTATTGATAGTGGGACTTTATGGTGCCTAGGGCCATGTGATTAAGAAAATCTGACAAATTGATTAATGCAATTTAATATAATGTAGAGTTGTAGACTGATTCTATGCGTGGCAAGGCCCTATAGTATAGTTGTACAAGACTTCAGAATTGGATTTGTTAGTAAGGCAGAAATAGGCCAGAGATTCAGATAGAATTTGACAGTATAATTTAGTTAAACCCTTTAATGAGGAGCATGTACATGTACTTGATTTAAATGGGAAACCATTGCCGCTCATCGTTAAAGGGTTAAGAGAAACTGTATCAGTGTCAGCTGCAGTTGAACCCAATGACCGAACAGAGAGTGGTGAAATTACAATGAGATGCCAAAGCATGCAGGAGGTAACCCAATACAGCAACAACTAAGCAATGAAACAGACCTATACAGGCACAGTAACAGAGGGGGGAACACACAGACATGATGTACACACACTCTTGGAGACAGCCAGACCTGGGTGAACTTGGGTTCACAGAAGCCAGTAAGGGCAAGATCAAAGGAAGAATGGCCGCTTGAAATAGCCTATAATGAGGTAATAGTAAATGCAAATGATAGAGCTGAGCAAAGTGAGAGTATGCTGGAGTAAGTATAAGGTAAGTTGACGTGGAGAACCAGACGAGCGTGCATAAATCAACCTATGATGTATGTTGTTTAGAAGTGTCTAAAACCATGCCAGTGTAGTATTTAACAGGTGATTGCTGGGTCACGTGGAAGGTTATCGAAGCAAGGGTAGACCGCGTATTAGCTGGATTGACAACATTCTTGCTTGGTCCCGTCTTTCCGGATCCAATCTTCTCGCCGCTGCATGCGATAGGAGGCAGTGGAGAGCTCTAGTCCATGCATGTAACCAACGTCGGTGACTGACATGACATGACATGATTGTGAGATATCTTGTGTGAAGCTCTGATGTGTCTTGCACTAACAAGAGCTTTTTTCCTATGCATCTCACATTTGTGTGAGGTGTTGAGAACTCCGGAGCATAGTTCTAAGACTTTAAGACACTTTAGAGCATGGCTATAGATGCTGAATAGTATTGAAGCATTTGCACAGATCACAAGTTTTTTTAGCTTATTTAGTTAGTCAATTAGTCAGTTGCTCATTCCCCATGTCTTTTGAAGTGTACTATTCATGTATATATCAATATGCTACTGCCTATAACATTATATTGTGTATCCAGTAAAATCAGTAAAAATTCACTTGGCACTTCTTGTGCTTCTTTATACAACAAGAGATGCTTATGGTATGTGATGTTGACTGGTATTTTCCGTGCATTGAATTTATGCTCTTTAATGCTGAATCAACTGTTTACAAGCAGAAGTGTTGCCAGTACGCATTACCGGTAGTTGTATTTACTTGCAATGGCACTGAATTTGGGTAATCAAATTACCACCTGTTGCTATTTAGGACAGCTGAAACTCTCCATTTGCATCAGAGGCGATCTGCTGACTGTTCATGGTAAGAGTGAAGAAACGCTAAATCTTCAGAGCTACATAAATTATCTCCTTTTGAATCTGTGAATCTCAGGAGCCTCTGTTTTATTAAAAATATACTCAAATATAGTGATTAATTTTTAGGATGTATAGATCTTTTGTTCGAAGAACGCCATCTAGTTGATGGAACATTTTTAAGTGGCTGTGGTAGGGCAGGTGCAGGATAAAAACACACGTATGTGTCTGGCTAAATTATCAATCCAGCTTATCTTGCGTCACATCTTTAGATCTGTCAGACAGATAAGCTTCAAGGGTGCCATAAATGTGCCCCTCCCAAGGGATGTTTATACATAATATATTGAAATTTACTTATACAATAATTCACGTTTTGTCACTTGTCATTCATTGTTTTGAATTGGCATCATGAAAAACAACAAATTAATCGAAAACTGTATCCATGCAGATGGTGCAGATCCTTTGACTGCCATTTCTATGACCACTATTCTAGCGCATCTATTCATTTTGTTCTTTATTTTGATCATCATAGAAATGTGGACCGTGGCTAATTGAAAGTTTTTTAAACTTAACTCTGTTTATTGTTTCAGTGATTTCTGGACGGAACATCCACTCAGTGCGCAAGAATCCCTGCGATTCGTACGTCAAGGTGAGTACAATTAAAGGCCAAAGCAATTAAGGTGCACAAGGTGAATATGCTTAAAGGCCATAGCAATTAGGGTACACAAGGTGAGTACACTTAAAGGCCAAGGCAATTTCTTAAAGGTACAAAAAGTCTTTAAAACGTTTCAAATATTGGAGGCAGAAGATGGCTCTGAAATTGATCCAAACATTAAGTTTCTGGCAAGAGGACACAGAAATTGTGATTGCTGCCATGACCTGCCACCGAAATTCCAGGTCCCTAGACAGATGAGTCACAGGCCCTAAACGATCCTTAGGCTTTGTGAGAGAATTTTAAAAACCGAATACTTAAAGTGTGGGTTCTAGTTGTAAGATCATGTGATGTTATATCTATGGTATATTTACAACTGTTGTTAATTTAATAAATAGTTTGTTTCGATATGAGACATAAATCATGAACTTTGTATAACTACCCAGTCGAGGGGCCTAAAAGTTGCTGAGCCCTGGACGTTTGTTCCTCTGTTTCCCCTCTTGGCCAGCTTGATTGCCTCAATTGCTTCCTATCTGTAGTCAAACATGTTTGTTTGATTAGTACAGAGGACATATTAACCCTCATGCTGAACGATGTGAATGTGATAATGATTGTTCTCAATTTAAGCTAAGTGTGTCCTTCACAAGAAAAGATTTATAATTTTGTGGAGGTGCAACTGCTAACTTGGACAAGGGTCATGTGCTGGAAAATATGAGTGGCTCTTTCATCTTTTAACATTCTGATAGATGATGTTAAGGATCACAGGCCAATCTAATTGGTATGAGCTACCTTTGGAAGTATAGATTACTGGTTCATATATTGGGGCATTCTACGGACCTTTGAATATATAGTTACAATGCAACTTGAACCTGGTAAAATTTACCCCACGAAGTTCTAAAGTGCACATTGAAGGTGGTCTTATATTAATGACTTTTAAAATGTTTTTTAGAAGAGGTCAGGTTATAGGGAAAAGCAGTATCAGCAGGAAAGTTGCATTCACCAGGACTCCAGGAGATAGAGGGTTCCAGAGGGTGGGACCATTCCGGACCAGTTCTGTGAATGAGTGCCACACAACAACAAGAAGTGTTGCAAAAATAATATATTTTCCATCAGACATTGATTGAAGAGAGAGAACTGGCCTTAAAGAGAGCAACAGGGTTTTACTTGGGAAAAGAAAACAAGCAGGATGGGAAATGATTTGCATGTACTTTGTGCTTGCATGAAGACTGCCATCTTTAAGCAAAAGAGTCACATACAGGAATCTAGCGTAGAGAATGAAGATCAGGTGTTTTATGACCTTGGTATTAAAGTCCAACACACTGTCTTGTAGCTTGGTATGTTATGTTTTTGGAAGAAGCATTGTGCATTTGGAAAGACCATAGCGGTGCAACAGCTGAGTCTCATCAGAATAAGACTTGGTGAATCAGTAATATTGATTTGACGAAGCTGAATCCAGGATAGAGCAAAGTTGTCTGATTCTTCTGATTTGCAAAAGGCTTGTATGAGATGCTGCAGCTGTTTAAGGTCTTAAGAAACAGTGCTTAATCAGGCATGACTCCCAAGATGCTGAACTGCATAAAAAGCCAACAGGTAGACCATGTCTAATCTAAGCCAAATGACTTCTAAAGCACATTTATCTTAAATTCCAGGGCATCAGTACTGTTGATGGCTGCTTGTAGTGAGGTCACAATAAAAAACGAACAGTTATATTATACAGGGAAAAACGCTAAAGTGTGTATTGCATGGACAGCGATGATTAGGAAGGCTTACAGGATGAATGGCATCATCATAGTCCAGTAAGTAGGGCATGCAATTGACACAAACGGACAAAACCTGTGGACTGAGAGAGAGAATCATATTCTATGCATGGATAAATTCCTGTGTATCATGTTTCTAGGTGTCTTTGGTCCCTGACGATACGAGGAAAACGCGATGCAAGACGGAAGTTGTTCGTGCATCGAGCAGTCCATGTTTCGATGAAAAGTTCTCCTTGTTAGTATATATTCTCTAGCTCATCGATCCTACTGGTTACAAGGGATTTCGATATGATTAAATGCTTGATGACTTGGATGCAAATCTTAACGTACAACCACTCAAAACACTCATCCGCTGTTTACCCATAATATGTCTGTTTATCTGTTAGTTGCTGTATTGCCTTTTTATTTTAAAATGGGTTTGTTTATCATAAAATTCCTTTTCTGTGTGAGATAGTATTGGGATTTCATATTAATTTAAAAAATTTGTTTTTCACCTATCAGTGAGATGATTGAAGAGGACATCGCAAAGAGAGTCTTTGTATCACTTTGGCACAGGGACAACATACGAAAGTAAAGTAACACATTTCTGCTGTTAACATTACATTATTGTGGTGGCTATACTATTAATCATGCACAAATCAGATAAACATGTTTGAAGTCGTCTATCTTCTTTATATTGCAGCTATTTTGAGCATTAATCTCTGCTTAACCACTTACGCCACTCTCTTTGAATGGCTGACAGATTTAATTTCTTTGTAACGGTAAAACTGCTGCATGTTCACATTCATTGTGACAAGAGGTCAGACCAAAAGGTCAGCTGTGAATGCACTGTCATTACAGCGTATTCAACTTGGTTCAACAGCATTTTCTAAGGAGCACGCTATAAATAAAACTATTTTGTTATTGGGCCATTCAAGTGCAGAATAAAACTGTCAGAAACTTTTGTGATTTTAATGAGAAATGCACTGCATAGTTGTATAGCTTGCGTGGTTGTTCATTGGCCCTTATTATGGAATAAACCACCCAAGCAGTGTCTTTTGAATTCTGAGGGTCCACATTGACTCCAATCTGATGGCTTACATTTTATCACACCTGCAAGTTGCTCTATGATTGCTGCGCTTCACTCTATACAGGATAAGTGTAGCTCTTGTGAAGTCATAAATAAGCAACCCCACTTTGCCAGAAGTTGATTGATTGCGTGCATGAGTTATTTCTCAGACCAGATGTCATTTATGGCAGCTCAAATGACAGTGCACCTTCCTCCCACCTGAGTAACCTATTTGCATCATTGCTAATTGTATATTTTTCTCATTTCTGTGTCAAAGTTTAAAACCATTACTTTTTTGTGTATATTACTATATTTCTCTTTTTACTATCAAATTGCTTAATTGTTAATGTTTAAACCGCTGCATCAGAAGTGTTGGCAGGAAACATTTGGGGTATCCTTTCTTCATTTCCAGTTGCCGCAGAGTGCAAGTTCTGTTTTGACTGTTTTGAATTTTGCACATCAACATTTTTCAGCAATTTAAATAGAAAGCCTGTGGGCAAACCTGTAGACCCCTACATCGCCCATGCAATGCATTGAGTGTGTGTGTGTGTGTGTGTGTGTGTGTGTGTGTGTGTGTGTGTGTGTGTGTGTGTGTGTGTGTGTGTGTGTGTGTGTGTGTGTGTGTGTGTGTGTGTGTGTGTGTGTGTGTGTGTGTGTGTGTGTGTGTGTGTGAGTTCATAAACTACCAATAAATAAAAGGAATTATAAATGTGAAACAACCGAAAAATAAAAGAAATTGTGAATGTGTAATACTGAATCACAAATTACTTTTCAAATGAATGATTCTTTAGTGCTGCTGCTGTTCTCATTTTTAGGGAATGTGAATTTCTCGGATGCATGTCGTTCAGCGTATGGAATATTTATGAACACAAAAAAGTGAGAGCATTACAAATTACTTTGAATTTAAGCGTATAACTTAGCAACATCAGAACCATCTGAGTGGAGGCTCTAGCCATCAGTCTTCACATTTCACATGGCTTGTTAAGTGTTGTATCCGTTAGGTAACGTTGCCCCATGATTGGGTTATGATAGTGAGAGTCACAAAAAATTGTACTCCCACTGTATTCAAGGTTTACCAAGAATCTCAAACCTAGGTTCAAAGTCTTGCCACAGTTCTACGGCATCTCTGGTACAATCCTGGATTGGATCATCTTGTATTAATTAATATTATTATTGTTATTATTAAGATTTATGAAGTACAAGATATGCAGCTGATGATTATATTGCATTCTTGGACGCTCTTCAGTTCCAAAGCTCCATGCTCTTGCCTTCGACTAAATATGATGGATGTACTTTGGACTAGACTCACGAGTAGGCTTTCCCTTGTGCTCTAATTGTACTTTCACTTTGGCTCTTTTATGTCGTCCATCTCTGCTTATCAGTGCCTCTAGTGTTCAGCTTTTATGCCTCTGCACTTTCAGTCATTGCCTCTTGTCAAGGCAATGAAAACCACCTTTATGGCATCGACATCAAACTGCGGAATGATGTTGCAGCTTTTTTAAATGCATCGTTTGCATACTCGCTATCTGTTTCCACTTATGGTAGTAATGCCAAGTATGTTGTGTCTACTGGTCCATATAATCGTACTTAGTGAAAATACCTGTAATTAATCCTTTCAAGTGTGATGCTGTAATATTGCAGCACTGAATTTTTTTAATAATAAAAGACGACATTCTTCATAGGTGGTTCATGGATGGTATTACCTTCTCATTGGAGACGTTGGTCAAAGACGCCATCTCAGAGTCAAAGAAAACAAAGCCATCCATCGAGAAAACACTCACCTGCGAACAATTTCAGTAAAAAAATTCTACGTTGATTTTTTGTAGTCGTACATGCTGAGCAAATGCTATCAGTGTTATATTAAGTAGCAATGTAGTTTGACAAGACATTGTCAGTGTGCATGAACCATTAATAATGTAAATTGATGTCAGAAGTGCAACCATTCTTATGTGAAGTTTTGTTTGTGAGTACCGGTATTAACTAAACTTATTTGTAACAGACAAATTATTTTTTGTTTTTAAACCAAGTTGATAAAAAGTGAGCAGCTTGCTAACCGCATTTTGGTTTACATATAGTGATAACGTAAAGGCTCTAATGTGCCATTCTAATTTTATTGTTTTTCAAACACCTGATGCTGATGTAGATATGCAATTAAAAATTGGCCAGACTATCCAAACAAGAAAGTCTTGTGCAAAGTTTTTAAAGGTTGTCCAGATCTTCATACAACTGTATGGTATCCATTTACAAAGAATCTTTAAACAGTTGAAGAGGATATTTTATTATAAGTTATTCATTTCTGCATTTCAAACAAGAAGATTTTTTAGGTGTTCTGTAAGTCCTGATCGTTTTGTTGTAGGTAGCTGTGAGGAGAGGCCATAGCGGGGGCTTTGGTTTTTCCATCAGCGGGTCAGGTATGGTGCAGATATGTCGTGTCGACCATATCTCTTATGCCGCTGGTCTCAGGGTCAATGATATCATTCTGCGAATTGATGGACAGAACGTTAGAGGATTGTCCACAGATGCAGTTGCCAAGATCATTCGGTAATTGCAAAGTGTACTTCTGTTGCCTAGAATTAAGTATTGTATTGTATCTATAAATTTATATAGTGCCGCTTGCAGATTGACTATTTAGAAGTGCTCTCAGCACGAAAAACTCTTATGGAAAAGAAATGCCTTTAAAAAGTTAAAAAGTGAGAGACAGATAAGGTTTAGCTGGTTGCAAGCTCCTCTGCTTCATGACACTGGATATGCCTCAACAATGTGACGACAAGTTGTATTCGTTATTCAATTGCTTTTAGTACATTCCAAACATTAAAGTGTTAGGCTTTATTACAGTGTCACCAGACCATTTTTGCAAACATTGACGCCACAACAATTACACGTAATTGTAATTACAATTGCACATTTATATAGTGCCACTTCACATGTGCGATGATTTTCATCTGCATTGATAAGATAAGATAAATGACTATTTGTAACGTTGGGACAAATTCAAGGAAGAACTCATCAGTGGTGCTCCAGACCCAGTATGGACAACCACCATTCAAACAAAGACTTCAAGTTTGTGAGCAGAAAAGATGGGCTGACTAGCTCGGATGTACTTTTACGAGGAGACATTGTTTCAGGCCACAGGACCAACGAAGGCAATGCTTTGCCCTGAGTTGTAGAGGATGAAGCCTGTGGGATCAGCTGAATAAAGGGACCTTTGGCTAGTAACGGATGAGGTAGAAATACACAATGAGCCATGATAGAATGCAACAATTCCAACCAAGCAGTTCCACATGAGCATTCAAATCTTTATTTCAACATTGATGGGATGGGAAACCAGTGCATGGTATCATAATTATCTTCTTAAATATGTGTTTTGTAACTTTCAACGTACTTGAATTGTATTATTGCCCGCATGAGACTGCGATGCTTCTGAGTAGAGCCTACATAAATGATCTAACCACAGGTGGACCTTGAAATCAGGAAATCTGTATGATTGGCAGTTTTCATTTGGTAAATTAGGATTGTTGTTTCTTTCAGCAATGTTCCAAATTCAGTCATTTTGGATGTTCAACGGCTGGAGGTGTTCCAGATCGCCGCAATGGATCGTTCACCAACCTCCGTTCGCCGTGGATCGAGAAGGTGGAAATCAGCGGATGTTCCTGAATGCCGATTACGAAGCGATTCTTCTGCGTCAGTTGTGACGACTGTCAACTATGGTTGGCTGGATGGAGGCGATGACGTCAGGTGCAGCAGCAGTTCTTGCGGAAGCAACAGCAGCAGCAGAGAAGCGCTGGCACCAGCAAATGCCACTCTGGTTGAAGGTGTCGCAGGTATGCAGCAGGTACTGGAAACAGTGGACGAAGATGTAACCCTCGAAATTGAGGATGGTGTAGAGGATAAAGGTAATGAAGAAATAAAAGACGAGGAGACAGAAGAAGAGGAGGAGGAAAATTTGGATGATTACATGGACAGTTTCAAATATGATTCCTTCGATAGTGATGAGCAACATGTCGGCATTCAGAAACAGCAACAGTTTCTTGCAGTCGAACATCCGAATGCCAATAAAGAAAACGTCTGTTCAAATGTGGCCGATCCTCACTGGCGCAACTCGCTTCGTGATACAAACCAAGAGGCCGTAATGAATACCTTTTCAAGTTTACCACGCTCTTTTTCTAAGCCAAGTGCAGAATCTCAGGACTGTGATACACCTAAGCTCTGTAATGCAGATGACCAGAACTTTAGATTTCATGACTTTTCATCTTCTCTGGCAACATTGGCTGTCCCACAAAAGTCACAGGGAGTTTTCAAAAGAAGTGCTAGTCTCAGATGTGCGATTTTTCCAAAGTTGTCAAAGCTAAAAACTGTTTTCAAACCAAAGAACTAAAGAAGAGATGGCACTTGAAGGCACTTGTTTAAAACTCTTGCATTTCCATAACTTGGAAATTTTAATCAGCTGTGCTGTTGTTTCTACCTGTGCTATCGTTTATATTTATTACATTTTATGCAACTCTAGTTTTGCAGTGATTGTGAGTTAAAGTAAGGTAAAGTATTTTCTTGTTATGCTGTGCCTTTTTCAACAACGTTTTGCAGAGGAACAGCGTTCACAACATACTACTTCCATTGGTTTCAAGTTTCTATACTAGAACTTGCCTCTGGACTGTTTGTGTATCAATTGTTAACACATTACTGGTTTCTGCATTACTGTAATGGTGCTATAGAAATGTTGGTTTGTTTGAGAACTTACTGTGAATTAAACGTTTGGCAAATTATGCAACACATCCAGTTTTTTAGGTTGAGAGAATATTTAGCTGCCTGCCTTAGAACCACTGCATCAGCTCTGTATCATAATATGATATATTATACGCTGTATGTGAATCTGCCTACTAGTTATGGACTATATTTGTGAAACTTCTGCAGAGTGCTTTGTGTGCAAACCTGTGCAGCTCTGTGAATAAATCATTCTTCTAATCTAGAGGCCTCAACATACCAGCTGAACCGCAGATAATTATATCTGAGCGAATTAAACAATTAACTCAACAACAACCAATTGCATGTTCATTGAATCAACTTAAAATATTCTTTTTAGTTGTCTACTGCACTTGCAGTGGGAAAAATGGGACATCAAGCATCTCAAAAAGCTTTTGATGACCAAAAATCCACCATATCACCTACATGTGGTTCTTCTGTGCAAGATAAGTGTATGGTAGGCGACCGAGTCCTTGGGATATGCATTGTGCAAGTGACGAAGTGATGAAGAGCTAGAAGGACAGATGATGGAAGACACCAACGCATGTCTCACTCTTCTGAAAAAACACTAGGAGGAAGGAAACTGGAAACAACATACCTATTTTTCCCAGGAAAGATGAAGGAAATTAGTGAAAAAGCACAAAATAGACAAGAATGGTGTCGCTGGAATTCTGGACCTGTGTAAGGACAGAACACTTGAGAAGGCTTCATTCACAGGCATTGCCGCATTGTATATGTGTGTATATGTCTACACGGAGTAGTGGCAACATTAGAAGTGAGTAAATAAATGCTACAGTTACCTAGACTTGTCTGCAAGTAATTTTCCTGTAGGCTATACTAAATGCAAATATTTGTGAGGTAAGTGCACTCTGTATAGCCTATAGGCCTACCCCATTATGTGTAGGCTACCCTCGACTTTAGCTCCGCCTTTTAAGTATAACAAGAGAAGATCTTGAGTACATACATGTATAAACTTTATAAAGACATTCTATATATATTTGTCCAAGTTGTGTCATATAAATTGGCGCCTGATTCAACGAGCAAGGACACTAATACAAATTAATCATCTTATTGCCTAACCAACCAGCAATCTGGCAGTTGGTTAATTACATTTTCAATAGGAAAGGTATCAATGAGATATCTGATCCTGATAAGTAGAGACACCATGTGCAAACCATGCCAATAGTATCAATTTCTCCTAAACATTCTGTCTTAATTGTATGATGATGATGGTTCTCTGCCCGAAGGTAGGTTCATTGACTTTACTTAGGGATGAGATGAGTGAGGTGGTTTCCAGTTGCCTTCTCCACAGCATTGTAATTAACACCACGTGATACAATAATTATTATTTTGCGATAAACGAAATTAAATAAAGGCGCTATAGAAATATTTTTTGGACGCGCAACCGGAAGAATGTAGCTCTGTGTCTATGGCAACCCATCTTCAAACTTAATATCAAAGATTTTAAAATCTTAATATCGCTGAGTGAAATATTAGAGGCATGGATGCGACGCAACGGCCAATAAGAATTCCGCCGGAATTCGCGAATTATGCCGAGAAGCACAGGGTTTTTGACATTTTCAGGGTGAGCTGGACTACAGTTCATATTATACAAAATAACTAAACGTTTAATCTCAAGATTGATTGCGAAGTAGGCTGTAACTCATTAAAGCCGCATAATGATCTACACTGTGCCACTTCCGATAACAGTACTGACAACATGCAAATGATCCCAGTTAATATGACTATTGGGGCAGGCAGAGTCTGCTCTCTAATATAGGCTAGTATAAATTAAAGCCACTGCATGTTTTATTTATTTATATTTTGGCATTTTAGAGACTGCTATCGCAGTTGATCATTGAAAAACCTGCCGACCCTTTGGATTTCATCATAAAGGAACTGAAAAAAGAGGATGACGAGGGTAATGTTCCAGTACAAGTTTAAAGCTATCAGGAATTCACAGTCAATTTTAAACCCCATAATTTTCCGCAGTTACCTTTTAGATTCAGACTGACCCTGTGTTTCAGTTTTATGGTCCTACATTTCTGCTTGCAATAAATTTAAATTGTGCGTATCTTAGAAGTATGTAGAAAGTTTTGCATAGCATTATTTCATAGCCAAGCAATTAATACTTCCAACTCAATAAACCTGTCGTGATACAATGCAATACAACTTAAATTTAAAATTGAATTTCATATTGTAATTGTACATTTATATAGCGCCCATCACAGTTTCAGTAGCGCTCCTGACCCTAGTTAGCACTGTAAGGTAACAGCCTCTTTCCAATGAGACTGACTGTTAATGAATCATGTTAGACTATAGAATGCATAATTATGATTAGAATGCATAATTATGATTAGAATGCATAATTATGATTAGAATGCATAATTCACATATATACTCCATATTTTGGTAGGATAATGAATGGTTCTGCTTGTTTGTGTTTAGTGCCACAGATTGTTGTGATTGGTCCGCCGTGTTCGGGCCGTGGATCTGTGTCAAAGATGCTTGCGAAAACTTTTGGCCTGGCCCATGTTTCAATAGAAACAATTCTGGAAGAAGCAAACTCGAAACTGAAGAATGAAGCTTTGTCGTACCAGACCAACGGTCAACCAATGCCAATCGATTTGTTTATCAGGCTAATCAAAGCAAGGTAACAGTCTATTTTCACATGTGGCTGACTGTTAATGAATCATATGTTAGACACAGTGATAGTGGCCTGGGCACTGTGGGCAGTTGGGATTCCAAGTTCACATTCCTGCAGAAGTGATGACCTCTGAGATTCATATTGGCTTTCGAGTTGCTGGTATTATTACATGGTATCTTACGTTTACATTTCTTGAAGCACTGATTTTCTTCTGGCTAAACTTTCCTTCAGTTCACTTCACTTACACCACGGGTGTAAAATCTATTTTAACAGTATTTTCCAGCAAGTGGCAGGTCAGACATGCAAGAGCAAAATAGGGGCAGGGATCTTGGAGGGACTTGGTGACCTCCCATCCTCAAAAAACCCGACAGAAGTGACACTGTTGAATAAATTCCAAGTAATTTTCAGGTAAATTTGCAGAATGGCATTTCTTGCATAGCAGATTAATTTTCTTATGTTTCATTAGTCTGTTGTTGCATGTAGATTGCAGGTTTTTGATGCGGTTAAACGTGGCTGGGTCATGGACAGCCTGCCAGAGACAAGAGAGCAGGCACTGGCATTATCTGCACTTGGCATCTTTCCAAAGCACTGCGGTAATTATAGATTTTCTACTATTGGCTTTAACTAGATTTGTTAGAGCATGTTTTGGTCAGTACTTTTAATTTATGAACAATCTTTTAGCTTTTATGCATTCAAATATTACGACTTTTATTGAATTCTTATTAAATAATTAATTTGTTCTTTTAGTGTTGCTGGATGCACCGGACACCGCGCTCATTGAAAGAGCAGCTGGGAAAAGATGCGATCCAGACACAGGAGGTTGGCTGGACAATAATTAATCATTTAGTTAACATTTTCAGTTCTACGTTCTTTTCAAAAACCAGTGTTTAATGTAAAATAATTATCGGTTGATATGATATGTTTTTCTTCATACTGTAATCCTTGTTGTAAACTTCAAATGTCTAAAGCAACACACGAAAGCCAAGCGCTGGGCACCAGCTTATTCACGAGTGCTGTGTCAGGTCAGAGGGGTTGTCAAAATGGGAATTCGGAGGTTTGAGTCTTGTTGCTAGAGGATCAGAGGGACTGTTAAGGTGGGAGTCTTTTAGGTTGAAAATTATATGATGTTAGTTCTTTAAAGGTTCTCTGAATCTGACTGCAATGTGTGAAATTTGTTGTCAGTGTATGAACATTCTTGCATGCGCTTCTGAAAGAGATGACGTCCCATGCAGTGCACTGTGTTTTGAAGACTTTGGTAATTTTGTTTTATATGCTACTTCATGTGTTACTTAGTTAATGTCTCAGCACTTTAGTATGGCTGATACTTAAGCATTTACAGGTAATTCTCTCTTTGTTGAACTACTTTACTGTATCATTTAAATCTTGTTCCGATTTTCTGGGCTGCAGATGTCTTCCATATCACGTTTGACATGCCAACCAGTTCAGAAGTTGCTAACCGCTTGGTAGAACCACATAGTGCATGTGAGCAAGTGGTGATCAAGCAGCTGGTCACTTTTCATCGTCACATTGATGGAATCAAGGCTTGCTACGACCATGTCTGCAAAATTATCAATTCTGATCAACCAAAGGCTGATGTCCACTCACAAGGTTCCATGTTGTTTTTATTTCTTTTGAATCCATGGTAGAAATGATTCACTAAGATTATAACATTTTGGGGTTGTTGGCTTTAGTAGTTTAAAGAATAATTTCATTGGTCAACTGCTCACCTCGTAATGTCTGGTGTGAAGTTTGTAACTCTTTTGAGATAATAGGGCGTGTTTTGGGTGTTCGAACACCCCGAAATGAAATAATGTAAAAATGAAAAAATGAAATAATGCATAAATTACTAGTACATAATGTGAGAGCTGCAGTGTGTAATGTGTTGGCCGTCCAGAACCTGCTAAAAAAACTCATGACACTTTTGCAAGACCCTTGGTCAGTTGATTTCTTTGCTTGTGGGCTTGCTCACAGTTGAGAAACACCCCGGAAATAAAATCCTGGCTACGGCCTTAAGAGAGATTTAGACAAATTCTTGTCAAGGCAGTTGCTGAACTTCATCAATTGATGATTGTACTAAATATTGGCATCGTATACATTTGTATATGAGGGCAAAACATGTTAACATCATTATTTTGTTTTTACATAGCATAGAATTTATTTTTAAAATTACACTGAAAGAAATGTGTTCCATTGCTTAGGTTTTATGTTGGGAGATGATTCTGACAATAATTATTATTTATTATTGCAATCAAGATTTGTATTATTGTCTCTTTGAATGATCGTCATCATCCTCATTAATCCCAAATAAATATTTAAATAAATTGCGAAGTGCCATGTACAGAATGTGTTTATCTTTTCTGAAGTGATGACCTTCGTCTGCCAGAGGGCAAGGTCAGCTGCTCCTCACACTCCTCGGATCATCCTCATTGGTCCAACTGGAAGTGGTAAAGCTGTGCAGGCACAACTCCTTGCCAAAAAGTACAAGATTGTCAATGGTAAGTTAAAAAGATGTGTGTGTGTGTGTGTGTGTGTGTGTGTGTTTGTTTGTAATGATCACTATCAGTTTTACTGTAACAATCATCACCAGTATCACTATTATCATCCTTTGTGATCTTCTTGTGTATGGTCATCATCATCATCATGTTTGCCATCATATTATTTCTATTGTGATTATTACTTGAGTATACCTACAATGCTGTGGGAGTTGTTCTTATTGTACTGTAAGACATTAACGCTACAGTATTAATATCTGCTTGTTCATCACCACTAACTTGTGGTCACCAAGTTCATAATCAAATTATGAGCTGCTTTATATCAGGTGCTTTCACATTAGCACTTTCCTCACAGACATGCTCTAAGAGTCTCTCTTCATGTGTCCTTTTTAATTGTGTACATGTTGTATTCAGTGGGTTTTCTTTTTTTGCAGTTTGCTGCGGTCGTCTTATCAAGCAAGCTATTGCAGACGACTCTACTCTCGGACAGATGTGTAAAAACTTTGTGGAACGAGGAACAATGGGTAGGTGTCACTCGTAAATATATAAAAAATTGTAATGATAGTAATAATAGTTAAAATTATAATCATAATACATTCGACCTCCTCTACACCATGCGTTAATGTGTATGGGAATTCAAGTACAATGCAGTCTACAGCTCAATAATGAACAATGAACATATTTGACATTCTCCAGGTTTATGTCTGGTAAAATGGCCGTTTACCACGCTAACTGCTATATCATGTGAACACCATATTTTAAATGATTTTCAATGGCATAGAGCTCTCCAAGGTGTGTTTGGGACATAATCACCATTCATTCTTCCTGAGCCCTCTTAATTTTTGGCTGATTTTAACATAGATAGAACTATGTAAAAGACGTGGATTAATAGTGAAACTTTTAATTCATGCATTACGATTCAACTGTTTATTAATTCTAATTCTGAACATAGTTCCGGATGACACTGTGCTTCAGTTGCTGAAGGACCGTTTGGATCAGCTGGACTGCAGCACACGTGGTTGGGTCTTGCATGGTTATCCATTGTCCAGAGAGCAGGCCGAACAGCTTCAGGCCAGTGGACACTTTGCAAACAGGTTGGCTCTTCTGCACTCAGTTAACATTCTCACCATTAACACTTGAGCGTGATTAGCTACTGTGGTTTCCCAGTCACTTTAGCACACTCTCATCATTAGTGTTTAAGGTAAATTTACTAGAACCGTAATATAATTCTAAAATGCAAGAAAATGAATCCATTGATAATTTCATGGGCGCCCGCAGAAATTTTTGCAGGAGGGGCAAAACACAATGGTCAACGTTAAAAATTTTTTGCAAGAGGTCAAAATGCAAAGCAGGGAGTTAAGAACATGCATGAGTATTTTTAATAGAGGTTTCTTGATGTAAATTTCTCAGCTTCACTTTTTAAAATGTCTAATTATGAATTGTTTCTTTTTGCAAGGAAATTTGTTTAAAAAATCGAAAAGTATTAGTTAAAAGTAGGTTTTTTAATTCTCTAATGCGAAGAAATTTGTTACAAACCCCAAAAGTAGTAGTGAGAAAAATAGGTTTCAATTTTCCAGGGGGGGGCAAATGCCCCCCCCCCCTTGCCTCTATGTGCGGGCGCCCATGTTGATAAAGATCTTGGCTCTCAGACTTGGATTTCCTAATGTTCCTTCCTCTGATATGTGTTAGGCCTTATGTCATTCCTTTCCTAGGTTCTTTCATAAGCTAAGTGGCCTACGCCAGACATCGAGCTCAATAGTCTGCAACGCATCCAAACTGTTTGGCTTGCGAAGTGCTGTGTCCCACTACGAACCAGTTCTTCAGTCTTACTCCATAAGCTGCACTGGCTTCCTGTCGAGGCCAGGATTAAATATAAATTGGCTTGCTTAACCTACAAATCCTTCAGCACCAGCACACCTCCCCACCCTTCACTCACTGCTAACTCCTTACATTTCTCGTCGTTGCCTGTGTTCATCAAGTACGAGTCTTTTAGCTGAGCCCTGATGCAGGACAGTTTTTGGGCTCATGAGCATGCCATGCATCTGCAGTTCTGCACCCATTGAATAGAATCGACTAATGCTTTCGCATCGTAGCTTAAATTCACTTCCTCCAAAAATCGGCTCAAACTCACTATTTCTGCTTGGCTTTCAAGCATATGGATCTCTAACAGCATCTTCTTCTGGTGGCTGACTAATGTGACTATCTGCGCTTCAGATTCACATTGTGCATGTTATAAATTCATTTAATAATAATAATACACTAAAACTGTTATGTTACTTTTGCTCTGGCTTCTTGTTCAACATTGTTTTGAATATCAACTGTAGTTTTAAAGGGGATGTGATCTTTGATGTTCTACAGAGTATTTTTCATGGACATTCAAAACGATACGGTGATCGAGCGTATCGTTCTAAGATCCACGGATCCCATAACCGGTGAACGCTATCATCTGCTGTACAACCCTCCACGAACGCAGGAGATCAAGAACCGACTTACTGTTAACGCCAAGGATGGAGAGGAGAACGTGAAAAGGAGGCTGGCTGCTTATCGTGCCACTCTTGAAGAGCTGCAAGAGTTCTACGTGGATGCACTGCACGTCAATGCCGAACAGGAGTCACATCATGTATTTGAGTCCATTGAGAGCATGGTTGTTAAGCCACTGCCGAAGTGCAAACCATCTTATCTAAAATAGATGAGACATCATCTAGAGAGCGAATTAAGAGATTTGCTAAGGTGACATAATTTGAATGGAAATGGATTGCTGTTTCAGTAATTTACAACTGTGATGAAATTGGTCATTACGTTGAAATTCGTTAATTGTCCGGAGAAGTTTTCACTGAGCACTGTTCAATAGATTAAATGCTGAAAATTTCGGTCACTTTTCTCTTAACTATTGACTACTGTGAATAGGTTACTGTATTATCTGAGATAGGTCATCATTTACTTAAACTCTCCGTATCAAATGTACCAGTTTTCAGTGAATGATATTAATTCAACTAGCTGTGATGGAGAGAATGCTCTTGATTACTTAATTTCTGTCTTTGGTAATAGTCTAACAGGTTTAAAACTAACAATGGTTAATATCAGTCTTCTTGCATGTGTTACATTTTGCATTACTAATTGTTATCTTTGTTCATAATAGATTGGTAACTGACATTCGATAGAGCCAAGTCACTTAAAAAACTTAGACTGTTGAAAACGATACTTGTATATTGTTTTACAGTATTATCCTTACTGGTGAATCCTGAAGTCAAGGGGCTATTTTGCAGTGGTTGAAGTCTAAAATGATGGACAATTTCTCATAACCTTGTTTTTTTAGCATTTGCCGATGTTATAGCTAATTTGTTGATTTCAAGGTTTCATAAAGCAAATACTGTTGACCCTGGATCAACTCTGTTCTTTTCTTCAGTCTTCAAATAATGGAACAGTTTGGCTCAGTTATGCTATAATCCCTTGTGACGGTGCCTTTAGTTTTTATCTACGGTAAATGTTTTCTGTCTTAATAAGCACTTAATAATAATATATCATTGCTGAATTTTACTTGAATAATTGTTCTGTAGTCATCTAGATTAATGTAATTCACTTCTTGCTGGTTTGCCAAGTCACAAACTGTCTACACTCTACAGTACATTGAGACCCTCGGTAGTTACAAATTATAATTATTTAAAAACTTACTTTGCAGAATATGAAACAATTTTTCACTTTACAATTTACTGACAGAAATGAAACACGTATTTTGATACGATGAACTTAAATTTTTATTTCCCAAAACTGTACAGTTGTAAAAATAATTATCTCAGTTCCTATTGTGACACCAGCATGTCAACAAAACCTTGTACTTAGCATCATGATCGTAATCTCCAAATTTCTAAAGCGCCACTCGAAAGCCAAGGGCAGGGCACTAGCTTATTCACGAGTGCTGAGCTTATTCACGAGTGCTGAGCTTATTCATGAGTGCTGATGCTCTTCAAACCATAGTCTGTTTGGTTTGGTTCAAGACAAAGTCTGCCGAGTCCGATCACAGATGTGGTGACCACACAAATCCTGAGAGACAGCGTGATGCCAAGTGATGTGTCAGATGTTTCTTTGTGGAAATATAAGTTTGCAGGAGTTTGAAGGCGTCTGTCATTCAGGCATTCGAGTCTTCGTCTCTTGATCTTTAAAAGTTCTTCGTTTTCTGACGCATCGACCAATGTATCAGTTTCGAAGCTTCGGATAAAGCGCCTTCCGCAGATCTTCATAAAGACACGACTTGTATGTCACAAACTCACAACCGCATTTACTTCAGGCACTGCTTTTGTGCCACGAATGACTTTAGGCAATAAACGGCGCCTTAGCACTCCTATTGAACCTTGGCACTATGGTCTTCATCCGTCATCTGAGAAGATACCTCTGAAACAACAATTCACATCAAACAATGCATCAACAAACAATTACGGTTATCATTGTAATTATACTTCTGAAAGGCCATTCTTAAGCTATGCACAGAGCACCAGGTTATTTGCCTCAACAACATAAATGTGATAACCATATTCCTCAGCAACATAATTCTAATTTTCATCTGCCTCAACAACATAATTCTGACTATAATACGACTCAATATAATTCTGACTAGCATATGCATCAACATAATTCTGATTATCATATTCCTCAACAAAGAGCCAACTGTTACTATAATGTATTGCTCTCCTTGCTGATTCAGAACATGGTATGCAGTTTCCTCCAAAGCCTAACATAGGTCTAATTATGTTATGTCCTTGGTGCTATAAATCAATCCACAATAAATCAATCCACAATGGCTCATATAAAACTATAATTAGTTTACACAGCAATGAAGCACAGTATGAGATTAAAAGAACAATTTGATTGCTAAATGTTTTAGCAAACAGAAAAATAAACGAACTCTGTACAGTGGCAACATCCTTAATCATGTTAAGATATCAAAATTTTGCATAAATAATTACATAACATATTAACCTGTTAACAATGACCAGTCCACCTATAAAAGCCTCTTATAACAAGAATCATAAAAGAACATTTGAACAGTCTTCATCAAAAACCTCTCAGAGGTGTTATGTACACAGCTAATTGTAATTGAACATTTATAAAGCGCCGCTCACAGATTCAGAAGCGCTTCCGACCCAAGTCAGCACTCCCTACTTTCATGGGAAGCCTGTTCAAGAAAAGTCATCCAACCAGACTATGCCAGCCACAGAAAAGCACAGGTGGTAAGGTTCAATACAGCGTACAACAACCACGGCCTTTGAAATACACAGGAATGCACTAAATACATTTCATAGCTAACAAATTCTGCCTTTTATTTAACTAAACAAGTACAATCTTAACCTTACATTCCATAGAAGAAAAATACTGCCACATCACTGTGACATCAGTAACCTTACATCAGTGACCTTACGTTTTAGAACAGTGGCCATAACTCTGCAAACAAACCTTGACTAAGATCCTCTGCCTGGTCAAGCGTAGTATTTCGAGGTCTTGCCTTTCGTGGTTCAGTGCATCGATGTCTACCGAGATGCAAGAATCCCTCACCACACTTTTCACAGAAGTAGGGAAACGCTGCCGGGAGGTTCTTGAATGGATGCATGCGTGACTGATGATTGCGGACGTTGTGCTTGTTCTTGAAGAACTTGCCACACATCTCACACTGCACTGATTTCTCATCTAAAAGTCAAACTACAGATCAGCAGTCGGCATGAGACTCGGTCACTGTTTACATGATTTAGAAATCTTGAGCATACTTACAATTGAGCTTCACTTCGATCAAAACATTTTATGTTCGTTGTAAATTTGAACAAACTTTCTGCACTTTGCAGCGCACTATAATATCTCACTTTCTATGTATTTCATAATTATTGAGCAAACTGTACAATTGGTATTTCACAAACACATTGACTGCACATAGTGGAGTTCACTCTTAATCATATGAATACTAGTCACTTGTCTGCTCAATCACCTGTCAAAATTAAAAGAATACCATTACGAAATAAACCAAACAGTAATCATACAGAGTAAAAAGTATTTGATTATTTTTTTCATATTAAGAAACTTCAGTTGTGCTTTGCACGTTCACTTTCAGCAACAAAAGCAGTTGCAT
This sequence comes from Lumbricus rubellus, assembly GCA_945859605.1. Lineage (NCBI taxonomy): Eukaryota > Metazoa > Annelida > Clitellata > Crassiclitellata > Lumbricidae > Lumbricus > Lumbricus rubellus. The sequence goes on along the minus strand of OX243815.1, from coordinate 30,833,722 downwards.
TATAACAATTTTCAAATGAACAGATTAGATTTCAGTGATTCCTCCAACCCTACCGTTGTTTTCCATCTCTAGAGAGAAAAGAATAAAATAACAAAATCAAGACCAACCTTGATGTATCGACATGTGGCGATCGTGGTGCGATCTGTAGCGAAAGCGTTTATTGCACGTGTCACAGGTGTAGATCTTGACGGGATTATTTCCGATCAGATGAACGTAGCGCATGTGCCGAATCAGTCGACTGCGTGTGAAGAACCCGCTGTCACACATCTCACACTTAAAGTCACGCATAAGAACATGCGACTTCTTGTGCTCGAGCAACTCCTCTTTACTCTGCGTCTTGAACTTGCAGTAGCAGCAGTGAAACACTCTCCTTCGTTCGGGATTTTGCGAGCAGTACGTAAATATGTGCTGGCTGAGGTTACCGTAGTAGACACCACAGAATGGACAGTCGCCCTGCTTTGAAAATTTCGGCATCAGTTTCCTAAGCTTTGCATTCTTTTGCATGTGGTTTTTGACGAACAGCGGAGGATCCGGTGACTTTTTCCCATCGTCAGTATCGTAGATCGTGTCATCATCCGACAGCAAACTTCCATCCGTATGGTGGTGTTCGCTGTCATCCGCATTTTCAATTATGTCTGAAACCTTAGGACGATATTCATTGTCCTCAGAAACCTTAGGACGATATTCATTGTCCTCTGAAACCGTAGGACGATATTCATTGTCCTCTGAAACCGTAGGACGATATTCATTGTCCTCAGAAACCTTAGGACGATATTCATTGTCCTCTGAAACCGTAGGACGATATTCATTGTCCTCTGAAACCGTAGGACGATATTCATTGTCCTCAGAAACCTTAGGACGATATTCATTGTCCTCTGAAACCGTAGGACGATATTCATTGTCCTCTGAAACCTTAGGACAATATTCATTGTCCTCTGTACGAGATTTCACGCTGCAGAACTGAGGCAGACCGTTGCAAGAGGTTGAAGTGAAATCGTTTTCTGTCGTCGTGGGATTCACATCGTCATCACATTCATCTTTAATCTGGACGTCATTTGAATGGGAATCGTTCGTCACGCTATTATTCAGCGCGTTGCGGTACAACAAAGAGTCATCCAAAATCTCATTTCTGCTGGTTGATTGACGGTGTTCAAGTCCGAACCTTGGATTCAGTGAGGCTGAAGCCACACTGTCGCGCTGAGACCTCCTTCCAGACTTACGCTGGTGACAACTCATGTCCTGTACGCTCATCTCATGATCTAAGATGGACTCAATGCTGCATTTCAATAGATTTGTTGACAGCACTTCAATGACAGGAATGCCTTCAACAGCTGAAATTCAAACATGAGCAAAATTAGAAGTACTGGTGCTAATAATTAATCTGTAAGTCTTTGCGCAACGAAAAAACTTATGGCAGGAGAAAAGAACATCAGGCTTAACACGTTGAAAGCCTACTACGAGTAGTCATTTAACATGACGTGTAAGCGGTCAATGTGTTAACAAATATCATTTTGTATAATTCCCCTATGGCCACACACTTACAACCAACTTCTCTTAATCAAACACAATGCTGCAGAATAGACACTAAGCTTCATTCCCCTATACAGCATCCACAATTCCACATGCATTGCAATAAAGAATGCTAATATCAAAAGAGATTAATTCCTTAACACTTAAACAACAAGCGTGCACTAAATATAAATGGGAAACTAATGCAGCTCAGCCATTGCATGAAATATAAGTGATTTTATTTTTTCACATCTACGTCCAAGGGCGGATGGCCAGGTTTTCACAATTTCTGAGCAAGCTACCAACAATGCACTCTCCATGAATTCATTTTACAGCCCTAGTTTGTGTTCCACTTGTGTCCAAGTTACCTGGAGCACAAGTGAAACACAATTTTAATTCTATTAGTGCTGTAATGTGAAGAAATTTTTAAAACCTAAGAGCTCGTTTTTTAGTTTTAAAAATAGGTGTCAACTTTCCAGGGGAAGTTGCGCATCGTCTTGACCCCTGTGCGCGGTATCTGCAATACCTTCGCTAAACATGTACAAGAACCCTTGTGCAATACTAGAAAACGAAATTTAGCATCAACTGAAACTGGTTAACTTGCCTTGGAACAAGAATCTGGCATGATCGTTCGATTTTTCCAAAAAAATGTTGAGCCTCACTAAAGCAAACAAAAAGATGAATATAGTTGAATAAGAAGAGCAACTAAAGTTCTACGCAGAATCTGCCTTTAACATAAAAAATTTGCAAATCTATTGATTTAATGCAAAAATTAATGCCATAAAAAACTCTTGAAGGAAAAGAATCAATCTCTGGCCCAGATATAACCTCTGTCTGGACAGCTGTGGGTTTGCAGAATCTACAATTAATGGTAAATTATGCTGCATAATATTGTACATATTCCTTATAACCTGGCAGATAACACCAAATAACTCTTATGTAATATTTTATCTATCTGCAATACCTTTGCTATTTATTTAATCCAGATTATAGAAGATGATCTCCCTGCAATGTGACTCAGAACTCAACCAGACATCAATCTCTGGACTTCACATCTGATACAAAGAAGCACTCATAAATAAGCTGAGGCCCTGCATTTAGACCTAAGGCAGCGCCTTAGAAATTTTAAGTCTGCTATTATGATTACAATTAACATAACGCTGTGGAGCTCTACACAATAGGGTGCTAAATAACAACAATGTAGGCCCTACAATATTAATAGAAATACGGTTGTTGCAAATAATCCCAGATACCAGAATCAGACGATAGTGCAGTAAGGCGTGCTGCTGAATTATCGTTCATGAGCCAACAGCTTTCGATAACAGCAAGCGGCAGCTTAAGCTCAAGTCTTGTAGGATTCTGTAGACTCTTCCGCATGGTTGACATGGTGAGGCTTTTAAAAAAAAAACAGCACAAAACATCAGATGCATTTATAATCAAAATATGCTACATCCATATGCATAGTTTTATCTAAAATTGTTGCACAGAACAAACATAAGTCCCATCCAGTAACCACGACATTATGAAAAGCTGGTATACAAATGACAAATGTTCACATAATATGTCATACACTGTAATTACTCCACAGGAATTTTTCAATTCAAGCAAGTTTCTGTCAAGATTTAAGGCAAGCCAATGTAACCATTAAAAAAATTATATTGGATTTTGGACCTAGGATTTTGTGCTATTTGAAAACATTTTGAAAACATTTTGACATTGATTGGATGTAGAAATTATGTACGTTTGTTTATTATACCATGTCTGTACACCAAAATGCGGATAGCAATTGGTATATTAAAGAATATTCTTATCTTATCTTACCATTCATTTTCTGCAAGCAAGATTAAAAACACCTTAAGACGCCTCGTAGGAACCTTGTATGTATGTAACTATGTAGGTATGTATGTATGTATGTATGTATGTATGTATGTATGTATGTATGTATGTATGTATGTATGTACGCATGTATGTATGTATGCATGTGCATTTGCTATAGCGCTCGTTCAAGAATCTAACCAGAAGTGCTCCTGACTACAACACGGACACTGAATCGGAGTTTCACACCAAAGCACCTTAGCAATTAAAATTGCGATTGAAAGACTTGTTAAAGGGGTAAACACGCACACTGCGTGCCCGTACTCCAAACAATATGGCTGCCAACGAATGCATAAAATTAGAGCGGGACCATCGACGACATTGTTCATCAATTCAGCAGAATGACTGCACTAACCCTAAAACTAACCCTAACCGACCCTAGGCCGCGCTCTAATTTTATTGCATTCGTTGGCAGCCATATTGTTTGGAGTACGGGCACGCAGTGTGCGTGTTTACCGTTTTGTTTTATAATTATCTGGAAGCTGAAAGAAGATGCTGAATGCTGTATATTCTAATGAATATAGCGCCACCTGCAAACACTGCGTTAATCGGACGCAAATTACTCACTCTCGCGCTAAATATCTATATATGTTCCAAAACACTTGATGTATATATGCACAATTGATTTTAAAAAATGTAATTCAAATTCTAGTCTGATAAAAAGTAAATTACTATCATTATACAAATATTAAGAAGGACCAAGATTGTAAACTTTCAACATGAACTATGTATTACTCTAAGACCCAAAGGCGCTTTTAAAAATGATTGCCGCCCTCATCTGACGTGTTGAACATTTTAATTTACCAGTTGGAAAATTATTCAGATCCCCGATGAGAGACCGCGGTCATTAATTTTGGTCTTAGGCCAGAAAAATCGAGTTTGTTACTGGTCTTGAACCCTTTGGTCTTGGTCTCAATACTCCGGTCTTGGTCAATGACTCAATGGTCATGCTTTCAGAACCAAGCATTAATTTAGTCTTAGCCTAATTATTATTATAGGTCGGGTCAGCCGTAGGCCTACGTTGATCTGCATTCAGTGGCGGCGCCAGGATTTCAGTTTGGGGGAAGGCTGAATAGTCGCGGAGGAAATTTTCCATTTTTGATTCGCCAAAATTTCTTACGACATTTTTTAATCACTTGGCCGAAATCTCATATAGGCCTATGGATGTTTTCATTTCTTTATGGGGGTCTAATCACTAAAATGTTTAATTTTTCCATGCAAAAAAGGATGGTCTTTTTAGGAGGGCTTAGCACCTAGGCCTACTACCTAGCCCCTCCTCTGGCGCTGCTACTACATATGTCTGCATTGTTTTGTGTTGGTGGACAACGACGTGTAAGATTCGGGGTGTGACGTCACAATATATATATCTCATATCATATTCTCGAAATGAACTTCTATAACAGTAGATTTGTATAATAATCGAAGTGACGTCACAATGGGCCTTCTTTGCCTTGTTTATACTCTCAAAATGTACTTCTATAATAGTACACCTAGAATAATACTTGAAGTGACGTCACAATGGGCCTAGCTTTGTATTCTCAAAATAAACTTATAGGTTTATATAATAGTACTATTATAGCAGCCTAGATCTGTATTATAATCCAAGTTAGTCACCCAACAGGCCTGCTTTTACTTTTCTTAAAATGAACTTCTTTAATATTAGCTCTGTATCATGATTCATGATCGAAGTGACGTCACAATGTTCTCAATACTAACGTCGATTACAAGGGCGGAGACCTAGGGGGGAAAGTGGGACGGTCCCACTTCCTACGGAGGTGCTGAGGGGACGGCCAATGCATTTGTTCCCCCCCCCCCCCAATCGTTGAGCGTCAGGATAATATTATGTTGACACACGACACACCACACACGCGACGACAAAATCTTTATTTCCTTGACTTTTTCGCCGGATGACTAAAAGAAGGTAGGCTAATCAAAAAAGGTCATCAACTGGACATAACCAATATCATAAGTCCATCCTTGTTCCAGTTCCGAAGCGTGAAGGACTGGACTTGTCTGATCCTTCCAACTTTAGGCCAATTGCTAACGTGTCTTTCATTTCTAAATTAATTGAGAAGATTGTTGCTTCTCAACTAACTGCATATCTTGATGTAAACAATTTACTCCCGATTTTTCAATCTGGGTTCCGTAAGGGCCACTCCACGGAAACCCTCTTAGTTCGCCTCCTTTCTGATATCTATATGGGGCAATCGATAGATCCCAGGTCACCCTTTTAGCACTATTTGATGTAAGTGCGGCTTTCGATACTGTGGATCATCATATAGGCCTACTTCATAAGCGCTTATCAACCTCGTTTGGTCTTTCTGGAAACTTTCTCGACTGGCTTGGTGTCGTGGTTATATTAAATGATTATCAAATTAAACACTTGCTATGCATGTATAATTATTAATTATAGGTAGAAGTTAAGCTAGGCAATTTAATTGGCGAGTTTAGGTAATATGTGTGGCAACATATAAAATATTAATACATAAAACCAATGACTGCAGCTAAGCGTAATAACGAGTGGTCAAGATTACCACGACAACAAAGGACGCTAATCCTATTCGTGATTGGTGCAAACTGGAAGCGAATGACGTGACGAGTTAAAAATGACGTCAGCGAAGTGGACGTTAAGTTTTTGACTCTCTACAGGTATATCTGGAAATGGTGGTTGTTTCGCTGCGGTGATCAATCCAAAGTTGTGATTTTCAGAGTAGAGACGAAGGTAATTGAACTGTTCGGACGATCAACCGATAGTTCAAAGTATTGTGCATTAAGTGCAACGCAATTTAAATGAGAAATTTGCGTTAGTGCATAATAATCATCGTGTGAAGTGTGAGACACTTGCGAAGAAGACGAACTCTTAGGCAACAGACTGAAGAGTCGTGTAATTTGAATCGGCAAGCGAACAGCTGATCGGCGTGTGAAGTACGAAGGACGTTTGGTCAACTGGAGAAGAGCTGTGAGGTGAATGCGATGATTCATCTCGTGTGCAACTGATTCACGGCAAGATACGAGTAAGACGTTTGGTGTGGTCACTTCCATGACTGCATATTCAACCGTCTGATCAACATTCTTGACTGCGAAGAATCGGACGACGGAGAGAGCCGAAGACATTCGAGTTTCATACAACTCGACAGATAAGCGCAAATATAATATTTCCTAAGTAACTCGCCACACTAGGTAAATAGGATTGTTATTTGTTTGTGCATATGAATGATATTGAATAACTTTATATTATATATATTTCATAAGAACTGGGAGTTCGTTGAATTTGGAAGAATTTCTTGAGTAAGTTAAACCCAACCGATTAACCACTAGGATAATAAAGTGCCCTTTTACACGGGATACGACAACTATGGGGTCCTACGTTCCGGAATATTAAAACTGGATTTTTAACTAACACTCGAAATATCAACGAACAATAATCTCAAGTATTGAAAATGTATAGTTTAAAAGTTATCGCTTTTGCGATTGCGAAAGAACGACTTTATTAATAAGCGTTTACTCGATGCGAATTGTTTAGTAAAGATTAACCTCGCGTAACCATAGAGTACGCATCTCAAGAGGAGACATTTTATTAATCTTATTTTAAGATTATCTTTTGAAGAATTTAATTCTTATATAGCGAAAGCTATTTGAAATACTTGTTGACTAAGTAAACAAGTAAGTAGACCATGTCATTTGGAGAACATGAACAGTGGGTTAAACTCGCTAAAGAGATGGGGATGGAAGGTGATGAGTTGAAGACGTTTGTGCGTGATAGACAGCAGGAAGCAAGAGACGACAGACTGCGTGACCGAGAAGAGAAGAAACAAAATGACGCAAGAGCAGAGGCAGAGAAGAAAGCTCTTAGAGAAGAGGCACAAGAAGCCAGAGCACGAGAAGAGGCACAAGAAGCCAGAGCACGAGAAGAGGCACAAGCAGCCAGGGTACAAGAAATAGAGTTAGCAAAAATAGCTGATGCTAGGCTTGAGCGAGAACGGGAAAGTCGTGCGAATGAGGCCAGACTTGAAAGAGAGGCGAATGATGCCAGGATTCAACGAGAACGAGAGGCGAATGAGGCCAGACTTGAAAGAGAGGCGAATGAGGCGCGATTAGTTCGTGAAGCGGCCGAATGTCAAGCTAGGAGAGATATGGACCTTGAGGTCAAAAAGCTTGAATGTGAATTAAGGATGAGAGAAATTGATTCTCGGAATAATCAGAATCGTGGTGAGGCCACATTCACAATGGTTGGCGATGGTTCATACCAAGGAAACAATAACCATAACAGAGGAATGAAGGATATCAAGTTCCCTGTATTCAATGAGAATAAAGATTGCTTGGATGCATATTTATTAAGGTTTGAAAGGACATGCACGGCATACGAGATAGCAACAGAAAATTGGTCTCTGATGCTAGCCAAGCATCTTGAAGGAAAAGCGTTAGAGGTGTATCAAAGAATGTCATCTGAGGAGACACAAGATTACGAGTGTTTGAAAAGACATCTGTTAAAAAGGTTTCAATTAACAGAGGGTGGATATCGTAACAAGTTTAAGATGAGTAAAATGGAGTCAGGTGAAACACCTACAGATTTTGTGCATAGATTGAGGAGATATATGCAGCAGTGGCTACTTCAAGCTGGATTCGAGAAAACCTACGAAGGAATGGAGAACTTATTATTAAGAGATCAGTTCTACCTTACGTGTAGCAATGAACTTAAGATGTTCCTCAAAGAAAGAGGCAAGATGAGTCTAGAGGACACCTTGAACTGTGCCGAGTCTTATATCGAGGCGCACGGATATAAATACACAGAAAGTAGTCTAAGGCCTCCAGTGAAATTCAGTAACGAAAGGCCGAATGTGAAACCGTTCGACGATAAATCAAGAGAGAAGTTTAATGGAAACATAAATAGAGGACGAGGAGACATGAAACAGAACAGGGAGACGAATCATAATGGAAGTATGAATAGAGGATTTAGTAGAGAAAGAGAACAGGCGGCTGAACATAAGATAACTTGTTTCTCATGTGGCCGAACCGGACACAAGTCATATGATTGTTCACACAAACAAAAAGGAGTTGTTAAACATACTGCGGCGGCTATACAAGTATATGAGAATAGGGCGTACAAGATAGCGCAAGCAAATGAAGAGTTGAAACTAAATGAAGTTGAAAAAGAGGAAGAACGTAAGAAGGAATTACCGATACAGTTGGCAGCAAGTACAATGGTTACTGATCGGAGAGATGATGGCGATGACCTTGAGAATAAAAATGAAGGTCAGCTAAAGGTGAACGGTGTGAATGCCAGTTGTCTATATGACTCTGGGTCAAGCACATGTATTGTCAAGAGATCACTGGTAAATGATGTTGATTTCACAGGAAGAGAAGCCCAATGCATATTAATCGATGGGACATTGAGAAATTTTCCGACAGCAAAGGTTAATATTGAAAGTGAGTATTTTACAGGAAACGTTGAAGCAATGGTGATGGAAGAACCGGTGAAACCAGTAATTATCGGTAGGATGAAGGGACTAAAATATCTGGTAGTGAAAGAAACTACAGATAACATGATAAACTGTGATCGGAGTGATACAGATGATAACGAGAATAGAGAGGATAGATTGAAAAAGATTCAGAAATCTTTAAGTGTTGAGTCACAAGGACAAAGTGACAAAAAGAAAGTTCATTTTGCGAGTGAAATCACAAGTGAATTAAATGATGATGTAACGGATGACGTCATCGAGAATGATGATGTGTGCCAAACGACAGCAGCAGTTGAAACCAGAGCGGAATCAAAGAAAGTAACAAAATACAAACAGTTGAAAGTTACTGAGATGCCGGATTTAAATGTATCAACAAAAGAAATTAAAGAGTTACAAAGCAAAGATGAGACTTTGAAGAAGTTTTGGGATAAAGCAATTGATTGGAGTGGTGATGACAGTGTAACAGAGAAAGTTCTTTATGTGAAGAAGAACGGATTTTTGTATAGGAGATTCATGGAGACAACGGAAGATGATGCGAAGTGGCAGTTAATGGTCCCGAAGGAACTTAGAGGTAAAGTATTAGCCGTGGCCCATAACTCGCTATTGTCAGCACATTTGGGTATGAAGAAAACCCATGATAAAATTGTGAATGAATTTTATTGGCCATCGATAGGACAAGAAATTAAAAGGTATGTCCTGAGTTGTGATGTATGCCAAAAGTCGGTAGACAAAAAGGTGAGCCACAGAGCACCGATGGGACATCTTCCGGTACTGGATGTACCATTCAAACATGTCTGTGTAGACATTATCGGAGTGATAGAACCTATGTCATCAAGAGGTTATCGTTATATATTAACGATAGTGGATTTGAGTACCAGATACCCAGAAGCGATTCCACTGAAAGGAATAACTACAGAGGAAGTGGCGGAAGCCTTGTTCAATTTTTATTGTCGCATGGGTGTTCCTCAGAAAATCCATACTGACAGAGGGAGCCAATTCACTTCAGAATTGATGGCTGAAGTTAACAAGATGTTGTTAATCAAGCACACTTTCACTAGCCCTTACCATGCTATGGGAAATGGATGTGTGGAGAGACTTAACGGAACAATAAAAGCAACGTTGAGGAAGCTAATAGGAGAACAGGTCAAGGAATGGGACAGGTTCTTAGCACCATTATTGTTCGCGTTACGAGACACTGTACACGAAAGTCATGGGTTCACACCCTTTGAATTAATTTTTGGAAGGTCATGCAGAGGACCAATACAGATATTGAAGGAACTCTGGACAAATGAGAAAGTGGAGGATGAAGTAAAAGATGTTTATACATACATGACCGATTTGAGAGAAAGAATAGAAGAAACATGTGATATGGCACAGAAGGCCATACATAAAGCAAATGAAAAGAATAAGAAGTATTATGATAAGAAAGCACGATACAGAGAGTTGAAGATAGGAGATAAAGTTTTATTACTGTTACCCAGTTGTAACAATAAGATGCTTGTAAAATGGCAAGGACCATTTGTGGTCAGAGGCAAAATAGGAGATTATGATTACAAGGTGGAAATTGATGGTGGAAAACTCAAAACATATCACATCAATATACTAAAGAAGTACTACGAGAGAAATGGAGAAGGTAATGATGTAGAAACGTCAGCATACATATCGGCGATAGTACATGATGGTAAAGATGGTGAAGATGAAGAAGAAGAGATATTGAGCTTATATGTAAGTAAACAAACGGAGACTTACAAAGATGTGGATATCAATCCTAAATTGACGGAAAAACAGAAAAGAGAATTAAGGGAACTACTGAGAGAACATGAGGACATATTCAGTGATAAGCCAGGAAGGACAGACATGGTAAAGCATGAGATTCATCTGACGAGTGATGAGCCAATTCGGTTACGAGCTTATCCAACGCCATATCACCTCCAAGCGGAGATAAACAAAGAATTGGAGACGATGCTAGATAATGGAATTATAGAAAGATCGGAAGCAGCGTATGCAGCGCCGCTTGTAGTTGTTAAGAAGTCAGACGGAAGTAACAGACTTTGCTGTAATTATAAACAACTCAACAAAGTGACAGTATTCGATCCAGAACCGATGATGTCGAATGAGGATATTTTCAATAAACTCAGTGGAAGTAAAATCTATAGCAAGTTCGATTTCTGTAAAGGGTATTGGCAGATACCAATGAGCGAAGAATCAAAAGACTTAACCACATTTATCTGTGCAAGCGGATTATATAAATTCAATGTGTTACCATTTGGACTAGTCAATAGCGCGTCCAGTTATAATCGCTTGATACGGAAAATATTACATGGAACTGAAAATCTAGAAAGTTATGTCGACGATATTCTTGCTCATACAAAAGGATGGGACGAACACATGAAGACGTTAAGAGAGTTTTTCACAAGAGTGAGAAAAGCTCATTTGACATTGAAACCGAAGAAATGTTCACTAGGATATGGCAAGATAGATTTCCTAGGCCATACATTGAACAACGACGATATAAGCCCTAAGGGAGAATCTATTGACAAGATTGTGGAAATGCCACAGCCTAAGACGAAGAAGCAAGTGAGAAGCTTTTTAGGAGCGATAAATTACTATCGAAAGTTTATTCCACATTGTGCAGAATTGATGGCACCGTTGAGCGACTTGACTAAAAAGTTAGCTCCTAACAATGTTGAATGGAACCAAGAGTTAGGTGAAAGTTTTAAGCAGTTGAAAGAAGCACTAGCTAAGACACCAATCCTTAGGTTACCAGACTTGGAGAAAGAATTTATAATACAGACAGATGCATCAGGAAAAGGGATAGGTTGTGTTCTTATTCAACAATATGAAGGAATAAACCATCCGATAGCATATGCGAGTAGAAAACTGTTGGAAAGAGAGATGCGATATTCAGTTGAGGAAAGAGAATGTTTAGCCATAATGTGGGGAATCAGTAGATTTGATCGATATTTGTGTGGAAGAGAGTTTGTGATCGAGACTGACCATTGTGGACTACAGTACATGAAGGAAGGGAGGATGAAGAATGCAAGAGTCATGAGGTGGAGCCTTGCCCTTCAAAATTATTGTTTTACAATACGTTACATTAAGGGATGTAATAATGTAATGTCCGATTATTTAAGTAGAGGATTGACCTAAGATTTAAGTAAATCAATGGTGATACTATAGGTAGATAAGAAGTAGTTGTGTTAGGTTGTGATGTTGTGTAAAGTAGTATAAGCATAGGCATAAGCAGTTATTGTAATTTGATAATTAGATAAGTTGATAAAGCCTGTGTACAGACTTTTGAAGAAAGGGTATTTGTCGTGGTTATATTAAATGATTATCAAATTAAACACTTGCTATGCATGTATAATTATTAATTATAGGTAGAAGTTAAGCTAGGCAATTTAATTGGCGAGTTTAGGTAATATGTGTGGCAACATATAAAATATTAATACATAAAACCAATGACTGCAGCTAAGCGTAATAACGAGTGGTCAAGATTACCACGACAACAAAGGACGCTAATCCTATTCGTGATTGGTGCAAACTGGAAGCGAATGACGTGACGAGTTAAAAATGACGTCAGCGAAGTGGACGTTAAGTTTTTGACTCTCTACAGGTATATCTGGAAATGGTGGTTGTTTCGCTGCGGTGATCAATCCAAAGTTGTGATTTTCAGAGTAGAGACGAAGGTAATTGAACTGTTCGGACGATCAACCGATAGTTCAAAGTATTGTGCATTAAGTGCAACGCAATTTAAATGAGAAATTTGCGTTAGTGCATAATAATCATCGTGTGAAGTGTGAGACACTTGCGAAGAAGACGAACTCTTAGGCAACAGACTGAAGAGTCGTGTAATTTGAATCGGCAAGCGAACAGCTGATCGGCGTGTGAAGTACGAAGGACGTTTGGTCAACTGGAGAAGAGCTGTGAGGTGAATGCGATGATTCATCTCGTGTGCAACTGATTCACGGCAAGATACGAGTAAGACGTTTGGTGTGGTCACTTCCATGACTGCATATTCAACCGTCTGATCAACATTCTTGACTGCGAAGAATCGGACGACGGAGAGAGCCGAAGACATTCGAGTTTCATACAACTCGACAGATAAGCGCAAATATAATATTTCCTAAGTAACTCGCCACACTAGGTAAATAGGATTGTTATTTGTTTGTGCATATGAATGATATTGAATAACTTTATATTATATATATTTCATAAGAACTGGGAGTTCGTTGAATTTGGAAGAATTTCTTGAGTAAGTTAAACCCAACCGATTAACCACTAGGATAATAAAGTGCCCTTTTACACGGGATACGACACTTGGTTCCTTTCTCCACGACCGTTCCTTCTCTGTGGTCTACGGGTCTGCCAGAACTCCATGGGTTCCTGCCCCATTTGGCCTGCCCCAGGGCTCTGTCCTGGGTCCACTTTTGTATATTATTTATACGGCTGATCTCGATTCTCTCCTTGCTGCTTCTTCCGTCCTTAGCCAATCCTACGCGGATGACCTGCAAGCATATCTTCACTGTTCTGCGCTGGCAGCCACTTCCACTGTTCGAGTCATGAGCCGAGCAATGGAGGCTCTGGAAGCCTGGATGTCATCCAATCGCCTGCGACTCAACTCCTCTAAAACCCAATTTATCTGGTTTGGCACACGCCAACAGCTCGCCAAAATTGACCTGGAAGTTCTTGCCCAGGAATTCCCTCAGTTCACCTTCTCTTCCTCTGTCCGGGACCTTGGTGTCACTTTGGACCAAGAGCTTACTTTCACGCGGCATATCAACTTGCTATGCCGCAGCTGCTATTACCAATTGCGTCAGCTTAGAGTGGTGCTCCGCTCCTTAACTTTCAGCGCTGCCTGGACGCTTATCCACTCTTTCGTTGTCTCACGTTTAGACTATTGCAGCGCCCTCTATGTGGGTCTGCCGGTGACTCGGGTTGGGTGCTTGGATCGGGTCTTGCGCTCTGCGGCACGCCTTGTCGGTCACATCCCAAAATTCGGCCATGTCACTGACTATATGCGGGATGTCTTGCACTGGCTCCCTTTCTCACAAAGGGTCACTTACCGAATATCTTCCTTGGTCTGGCGCTGTCTCGCGGGTGTGGCCCCTGTCTATTTACAGGAGCTCTGTTGCTCCACCCTGAGCGTCCAGCGCCGTGGCTCTCTTCGCTCTTCTAAGCAGGCTGAGCTTCTTGTCCCCCGGTCACGCACTTCTATTGCGCAGCGCCGTGCCTTTTCTGTTGTTGGCCCTGCAACCTGGAATGGGCTCCCTGTGGAACTACGTCTAATACCTCGAGCCTTCGAGACTACGTTCTACTCTGCTCTTAAGACTGTTCTCTTTAGCCGTGGTTGGGTCGGGAGCGCTTCTGAGTAGATATTCTTGAAGAAGCGCTATATAAATGCCTGAAATGAATGAATGAATGAAATGAATCATATTGCAGTGTTTCAAGGTAATCAAAACGCATGACGTCACAGTGGAACCATTATTAGGCCTATCGTCGCTTCAATATTGCAAAATAAAAAAAATTGGGCTGGTAACGACGGCAACGATTTGCCAATGAACACCAAAACGCGTTAACCAATGAGAGAACGAAAATCACGTTTGCTTCAGGAACAACTATAATTAGAAGTAGTGTTGAATATACTGAACTTCAAACAGTAGCCTAATTAATAGGCTAATTATGGTCGTACAGTAACGAATAAACCGATTTAAGTTGCATCTGAATAGACAGAGTCTATGTATGATGCGACGGTGCATTTGGAAAGTCGTGGACTGTCTGTCATCTTGTAAATGCTTAAAACTACATCAATCAACAGGTTCAATAGTTAACACATATGACGTGTATGCGGTATTGTCAGATTATCTTCTTTCTGTGAACGGTTATAATATGCAAAACGGGTGAGCATACCACGGGTGGTTAGAACCCGAAAGTCCACGGTAAGCGTGCATTCGTCAAACGGGTTTGCCCAAACCGCTTTTATAGGAGCACCATGTGTGTTATGAGGCCGCCATCAATCTCCCGCGACATCATATAAGCGGGGTTACAAATGTATTCAATCCTTTCTTACTTGTATGCAGTGCTTTTTTGGCGGGAAAAGGTTTCGGAACTGAACAAATTCAGAATAAAATATTGGGACATATATTTATTCACACATAGGCCTATGTTAATTTTATACACAAGTATCAAAATACACTAAACAATGAAAATAAGTTAAGGAAACTAGATATATTATTTATTTAAAATTTTAATTGACTAAATTAATTACTTTTTAGAGCTACAAAGGTTCCGGGACGCCGTTCCGGAGCGGTCCAACTAAGAAAGCGCTGCTCTCTTGTATCTGGCACACTTCACTCTTTTAAATCTGTCTTCACAATCAACTCGCAGATGATCAAAACAAAAAGTAATGTTTATAATTATTTCCGTGCCATCATTTCCATGCATTGGCAATTATTGATTGCGCCTGCTGTGTGACGTAGCGTATACTTCAGCGTCGAACACATATAGGGCCTACAGGGCTGTAGCCTATAGCCTAGACTAAGTGGTAAAATTTGAGGTGAGTAGGCTACACGCTACGATCGAAAAATAGACTTTCCGCCGAATTTTCTGATGACCTTTTTAAGGATGATCTTTATTAAAGCTGTTTTAAAGGCCTCTTGGATCCATCTTAAGCACCATATGAATTATACTACGACGTACGAAGCCTGCCACCGTAGTCGCCTATAATAAGACAGAGGTTCTTAACCGGACACTGGAATCAGAAACAACTCGAAAGACTGTAAAGGCCCTTTGGTCATACACGGTCGTTAAACTTCCATTATGATTATTGTACCGGACACTGGTGTGTCGCGAATCGCACGTGTGTCGCGTAGGAATGTTGCGTCGTTTGTGTGTCGAGAAGAATTGGTGTGTTGCAAAATCTCGCAACAAACATCCGTCAGTCTTGCATTACGGTTTTTTACACTGACTTGCTTACTTTAGAAGTTTAGCAGATATAATATAATAACCTAATAATATAAGGTGTAAGAATTCGTATAGGCCTAGCACTCAGCTTAATTATCATGCATTCCAATTCATCTCAATCTGGAGCGACCACGGCGTTTGCCTAATCCCTAAACACATGACATGCAGTAGGCCTAGGCCCTGTTACTACTGGAACTCAATAACGGATTAAAACAGAATCATAAATTTTTTTCCAATTTACTGCAATATAAGCTTAATAGTTTGACAATAGGCAGCAATATTGAAACGAGAAACTGTGAAGACGATTAAGAAATTAACAAGTTTATTGAAAACACTGCTATTCCACCATGAACACCAGTTCATTAACGATTACGATGATGATCATGATCATGATCATGATGACGACGACGGCGATTATGATCATGATCATGATGATCATGATCACATGATGACGACGACGACGATGATGATGATGATAATGATGATGATGATTTCTCTGCACTAAGGCAAGTCTTTTGGCTTTTATGTCACCTGGGATGAAATGATTGAATCGACGTGCATGGTTTCCAGTTTCCTTCATCAAAACACTTAATACGGGTAAACAATAGGCCTACTTGTCCGAATCTTCTTGGGGTGGGTTATGTAAAATTTAGAATTTTATGGGGAATATTATCCATTTACATGGTAACAACAGTTCAAGATCTTTCTCGGAGTGCCATTCCTAGGGGAACTTCCCCCAAAGATGCCTAGATTTAACACAGCTCTTTGTGATACGACGAAGCAGGTAATCCTTCTTTTATTTGATGGTGGGTTCATCCAATGCCAAACCGATATCGCGAGATTCCGAGAATCAAAACCGATGCTAAAAATCGGTATCTCGGAAACCGAAAGCTGCAAAAAGACAAAACTGATGTCTGCTTTCGTAGAATGAAAACATTTCATGTATCACTGACACAGCAGCTCCCTACTGGGTCGTACATTTCAAGGATATTAAATACCCCAGTGCTCCACCAGTCGAGGTTATCCGTCGAGATCTCGCATATGGTCTCGTATGCAAATGTGGGAAGGTAAAGCCTTATGAGACTCGTCTGACCCCGAGGCACTGTTTCTTGACAATCGATCAAGCGTGACAAGACAGCAACGGTCCCATTAGTCGCTTTTTGGTGGGAAACGGCTTGAAGGCTATAGAATCATCAGCCACGCAATAAGTCCACATTCATTGATGCATAGAATCAAGGCTGTAGTCAGAATTTTGTTTGGTCGGGGATGCTTAGTCAGCTGAAATGATTGCTCAAAACTAGCAGCTTCCACATCATCATCATGATTAGCTAATCCTTGTGATCTAATCTATTGTAAAACTTCACATAGAAATTGGTGCTTCAAAATCAAATTCCTCCATATAGTTCTTACATCGTGTGTCAGAATAATGCATTCCCTTCATTCTCACATTGTTTCATTTCGAGGGTGTTCAAACAACCAAAAAAAAACCCCTAAATATACGGTCTTGCATAGAATTAATGCCAAAACCAGCTCGGCTACAAATCGATATAAAATTGTTCAATTGGCCAAAGGTCGTCAAGCGGCCTAAAACGCGTCTCTTTCGTCTTTTCCCCCTCTTGACTGCGAGGTCTACATTGCATGCTAGAAAGTGAACGCAGAGCGTTGGAGTAACACGAACAAAATTGCTTCCGTCTTGTCTGGGTTCATGGTCAAGCCGTTGAAACGGAAGCAGGCATAGCATATTTTTTATATTAGCCTATGTATAACCTACAACTACACATGCTGAACAATGTAACCTATACATAGCCTACTGTAGATAAAAGGCAATCCTATAATTATAACGTTTTAGTTTACCAGAATGGTCAGTTTGTGAGAGAGCATGCAATGTGGAACTGAGTAGGCTATAATCCGCCTATAGCCTAAATATATACTTAGAGAAAGAGAGCAAGAGAGAGACAGGCAGACAGGCATAGACAATTAAAGAGGCAGAGACTGAGAACTAAACAAAGAGGCAGAGACTGAGAACTAGACATAGGGACAAAGAAGCAGAGAGAGACAGAGACATAGACCGAGAGACCTTGAGGGATATATATATATACATACAGTATACACTGACAGACAACATAGAGCTAGAGACACTGAGACAGACGCACCCACAGACAAAGACACAGAGAGCAAAAGAGAGGTACACTGACAAAGATAGAGACAGAGACAGAGACAGACAGAGACTATAATCGATGGATCAACCTATATACAGAGACGGCGCATAGACCATGCTGCTGATTGTGGAATGATCCCGCATTCCAGATGCGACGTAAGATACAGTGCTAATAAATAAGTAAGAGAGCATTGTGCGAATGGTCGACTGCATCACATCCGTCTTCTTATATAGCCTATACATATAATTATAGTCTGCGGTAGTTTGACGTCGTTCTTCTTCAGATCAATACAGATCCATATTCCAAATGAGACCCCGATTGATGCCTCCTCATCCTGCATTATACCCTCGCAAGTTCGCAACTGATATTCCTCAGCACGGAGGTTCCAGAAGTATGGACGAACTATTATAGTCTGCCGACGTGCCCCAGTAATCCTCAGTCCCGTCATTGACCTGTCGCTTTTATAGCGCTATATTTCACCATTTCACGCTTCGATATCTCGTTTGGTTTCATCTTTGCGGCTGAGGGGCTGTCGGAGATTCGATCTGCCGTAAACTGAATAACCGATGGCTCGTGTAATTATTGTCTATGGTCTACGAGCCAATCAGCGACCTTATATATATATATATATATATATATATATATATATTGTTCCAACATTGACTTATCAATTATCGCCTTCATACCATTCATCCATTTTCATAGCCTAATCTTTGCTGTATGTTTTCTCGTCCAAGAATACTAGGCCTATACGGTATTGACCTCCAGCATCCTTTTTACAAGCTGGCCTAGCTTTCACCGTTTCACCGGACAATATAAAGCTGTTGTACAAACGTATATTATGGGCCCTGCTTACCATAGGCCTACTTGTCCATTTATTACATGCGTAATATATATATATATACACAGTATACATAATATACAGTATATATATTATATATATTATATATATATATATATATATATATATATATATATATATATATATGTATAAGAGCCTTCGTGAGGTTATTGTAAGGCGCTATATAAATGTTCATATACATAGGCTACATACATACATACATACATACATACATACATACATACATACATACATACATACATACATACATACATACATACATACATACATACATACATACATACATACATACATACATACATACATACATACATACATACATACATACATACATACATACATACATACATACATACATACATACATACATGTAGCCTATATGCATAATTTTGACTTGGCCTAGACTTGCACTATTCTAGGCCTACATGTACATGTAGGCTACATTGTCTGTAGGCGCTTAAATTTGCAGGAGTTATTTTTATCCGGTGGTGTTGAACTACGCTCAGAAGGTGCAACGTTTAAAGAGAATGTTTTTAGTGCACAAGGCTATAGGCAAGTTGAAGGAAGTTGAAATCGGAGTAGGGCTCATGTAGTAGGATATATACTTATATATATCGACTGCGATACCGGGTCCAGTATTGGCGGCTGTAGGCCTATAGCCTACCCGATAGGCCTAGGCCCCATTACTAAAGATTATTTGAGATGATTTAAGTCGTTTAATTGAATGCACGGCATTGCACGCAGAACGCTGTTCAATACTCCGTCCTTGAAAGCATCTGGTATTGGCAGCGTTCCGCTTAGTATTCTAAGCGAAATTTATTTATGGCGCGATTTGATGGCGATAAATTCCCGAGTACGGGGCTCAGCCTCCATAATAATGGGGCTCACCCTTGAAATCCCAACCACGTACATAATCTCACACCGATGATCGAGGTCACGAGAGGTCACGACAGTGTGCGCCACCGAGCGAGAAACGACGAAAAAGCGCTGAATGCGTGAAGATAGAGCGCGCATGCGGACCGAAACGATCAAGTGATCAATGGGCGACATGACTTCTGGCTGTGTATACATATCTCCGTCTATCTCATCGACAATCTGCACTGCCGTATACACAGTGGAACGAATACGATACAGTTGATGCACGCGCGCACACACACACACACACACACACACACACACACACACACACACACACACACACACACACACACACACACACACACACACACACACACACGCACACACACACACCCGCACACACACACACACACGCACGCATATACACACACGCACGCATATACACACACACACATACACTAAGTCCATAATAATAATAATAATAATAATATCAATACTGTACAGAAAGGCATACAATTATGCAGATGGAGAAGTAAAGAGACAAATGCAGGTACAGAAGGAGATGCAACGAGTGACAGAGACTTGCTGAACCACTGAGACAGAGAAAGACAGAGACAGAGGCAGATCGAGACAGATCTAGAGAGAGAGAGAGAGAGAGAGAGAGAGACAGACAGACAGACAGACAGACAGACAGAAAGACAGAGAAAGAGAGAGACAGACAGCCAGAGAGAGAGAGAGACAGAGAGAGAGAGAGGGGGAGCGAGAGAGAGAGAGAGCGAGAGAGAGAGAGAGAGAGAGAGAGAGAGAGAGAGAGATAGAAAAGAGAGACAGACAGATAGACAGACAGAGGCAGAGACAGAGCGAGAGAGCAGAGAGGGAGAGCAGACTATGATGTACTCACATACAGACCCCTTAGCTGGCCCTGCATGCAGGACTTGAACCAATGAGAAAATGGGTCTAAGGGTTAATCACAGCGCTCGTGAATAAGCTGGTCCTCTGTGCTTAGCTTTCAAGTGGCGCATTGGAAATTACAAGTTTACGATTATGTATATATGTATATATACATGTGGGCATATATAAGTGTTATGCATATGCATATTATGTATATATAATTTATATATATACACGTACTGTAATAAGCAGATGCAGATGTTCATAGATGACATTTATGCAATACATGTTCCTGTAGACCTCGACGTATTTCTATTTTTACGCATAGATTACATGTACAATTGTACATATATTTCTCGAACACTATACATACATGTATAGTGATGTATACCCAGTTAGGGTCTTAGGCTGACAGCATTCATTGTATAGCTCACACCGACTATAATAGGCGCCACTGTCAGTGAGGCTGCCGGATCGCATACGGATTGTGGCTTATTGCAGAGATTTAGATTTGGGACAAATACGGTTCACAACAAACGGGAAGCATGAATGGCGTATTTGTTCGAGGCATCTCGCCATATTATAAATCCCTCTCCGCAGGCAAAAGAGCAGGGTCGACGATAATATAGGGCCTAATACGGTCTTTTAGGCTATAGAACAGTCCTGCCCAATCTTTTTGCCTCCGTATACGTCGCAGTAGCAATAACTCTTGAAGCCGTTGGCCGCGACAATAAACTAAAAAGCAGAGGATACAATTTATTGGTAATGCTAACTGTGTTTTGTTGTTGTAAAACCGTTCATGTTACTACGCAATTATAGATGTAAAAAAGCATCTATATAAAGGAGCTCCAAATTTTCTTTGGAAGGTGTTGTTGCTTGGGGGAATTTCCCCCATGGAGATGCCTAAATTAGACACTGCTGACCAAGTAGGCTTTTAAACGAAATGATTCAGATACAGCACGCGACCATGAGAAATTTGAATGCGTTGAAGCCTGAAACGATAAGACGAGTCTCGTGACCAAAACAGATATATAGACACACCATCCAATGATTGCACCCAGTCATCGGCTAGAGGCTTCGGAAGAATATTTAGTCATGTGATACAAATTAGAAATGCGAAAACAGTAATTTTGCAGAAAAGTAGGTATACGCCAAATCTAAACCCAATTGATGAGTAGGTCTAGGCTACATAGCCTACTAGAACCACCGACGGAAGAACCCAACAAAACATCAAATTTGTAGCGCTAATAGAGCGATTGGTACAATCAGATAGCCAGAGCCTACTTTTTCACATTTTCAGTTATCTATCTCTAACTCTTCCAATTCCTTCAACCTCATCCCCAAAACATTTGCTTCGTTTTTGTGCTTGTATCGATCACCAAATTACACCACAGTCTATATCCCTCATCACTCAGCGTGTACGTTTCTGAATGCATACATGTATGTTCCTCCATCTCCCATTCTTGTTTGCTTTTCAGACTTTGTATACATTGCAGTGTACAGTGTACACACATCTTACATTGCTTGCTGTCACAACTACTTTCCCCTTCCTATACGTCCATCTTCCTCACTTTTAAAGAACACTCTTCACTGCCTCTCTCTTCTATTACTTCCTTCTTTCCTATCATCAATAAGCGGCTCCTCCTATAGCTAGCGTCAATTCAGCGTCGGCAGATGCTGAGGCAAGTGGCATACATCCTCCAATGACCTTCCTCATCCTCCTCTTCCTTCTCCACGTCCTCCTCTTCCTCTTCCTTCTCGGTCATCATCGAAAGCCACCAATCAGGCGGTCAGAGGCGGCTTGTGTAGCGGGAAGCAGGTGCCGCTAAGGAGGGCGGTGGCGGTGGCGATGTCCAGATGATACCACTGACCGGTCTTCTAAGTGGCTTCATCATTATCGCCATCGTCGTCGACGTCGTCATCGTCGTGGTCATCGTCATCGTCATCTTCGCCGAATCCACCGTCGTCGTCACCGTCAACTGACAGTAAGTCTCTCTAGATATTATTAGTGTGACAGACGTCATGACTACAGTTATTATTAGTGTGACAGACGTCATGACTAGTCGTCCTCATTTAACAGTATGATCGCCAGCAGTTCGGAAAGTATATGCATATAAGCCATCCAGGCTTATGCCTATAGGCCTATATACTTTCCAAGCTCAGGCTTTTATATACTTTATAAGCTATACGCTGTTTGAATGAACCTTATTTAGACGAAGAACTTTAAAGTCAATGGTGCGATTAATTCCCGAAATAATTATGTCGTCGAATAGGGAAATAGACGACAATTTCAATTCGCTATTGAAAATAGATTTATGCGAAGATGGATAGAAGTGAGAAATGCGACTGACAGTGCAGAATTCGTGTATACTGACAGTGCAGAATTCGTGTTTTTTTATGGAGCCTGCTCGTTAATTTAGAGTCCATATTGTTAGTCATAGTAGGCCTGCTGCACTGGCTTCCTGAAGAATTAGGAATAAGATCTAAAACTGTCTTGACTCACCTGTGACGTGTATTAGGCCTATATTGCAGAAACGATCCTATATGCCTATCCTTAACCTCAGTCTTCTTCTTACATTCATCCCCTCAGACTCAGCCTGTGACCTTGTGACCTTCGGGCCTACGTCTTTTTTGGCCGATCCACGATGCTAAGCTGTCAATAATTTATTGCCATATAAGACTCCGCTCTTGATTTTAATTATTTAATTTTCCAAGAAATGACATCGACAACGCACGTACATGTAGCTCTGAATTAAGTTCGTTATTTTTTTCTTCTTTAAGAAACTCCTTGAAAAACTCATTATTTCTGACTGATGTTTGAACATCTGGTAATTGTCTGGGGGGAGGGGTAATTGTCGGGGGGTAATTGCTCTATAACCCTGGATGCCTTCGTTTGCGATGATGCTAATGACCAAACGCGCTTCCGATTCATATTTCGGTGCGCGATGACTGCTACTGGCGTTGACAATATTATTTCTCTTACGACGCTAATGATAATGCCAAATGCAGCTGCGCTCGACGTCTCTTGAGCTTAGTCGTGCGGAGTGTTCATTATTTTGTGAGCGGTTTATGGGTCCGCCCTGGCCACACTCATGCCACCTGCGCCTCAGATCTGAAGCGTATAGTATAGCCGGAACTTTAGGATTACCAGGTTTTCCATTTTTAACATAGAGTCTATATATATATATATATATAGCGCCTCTTAAAGAGGCATAGCTAGAGTATCTCGGTGCGCAAGCTAAATTATATGATACTAAATCTCGTTGCGAAAGAGAAAGAGAAGAACACTCGGTTGGCAAAACCATGTATAGGCTATAACATGTGACCAGTGGTGGCACATGCACGCAGAGACACACACAGACAGACACACTAACACGCGTAAGTATAGCCAAGCAACGGATGCTCGTCGAATGCTGACATAGTTATGTGGAATGGATGTTCAGAGTTTCTTATCGAAGTTGCGTCGATTAAGAAGCAGAGCGTTCGCGCATAAGTTGATCCTGCGAACGCTAGAACAGACCCTCAGAGAGGGGGTATAAGGAGAAGGGTGTCCGGACAATTCGGAGCCGGACAATTCGGAACGGACAATTCGGACCGGACAATTGGGAGCGGACAATTCGGAACCGGACAATTCGGAACCGGACAATTCGGACCGGACAATTCGGACCGGACAATTTGGACCCGGACTATTCGGACCCGGACAATTCGGACCCGGACAATTCGGAACGGACAATTCGGACCGGACAATTCGGAACGGACAATTCGGACCCGGACAATTCGGACCCGGACAATTCGGAACGGACAATTCGGACCGGACAATTCGGAACGGACAATTCGGACCCGGACAATTCGGATCCGGACAATTCGGACCCGGACAATTCGGAACGGACAATTCGGACCCGGACAATTCGGAGTCCATATACATATTGTGAGCCACTAAAAGGCGCTTACGGCGATCAAACTTTTATTTATTTATTTAAGCCAATTATTTCTTGAGTTGCAAACAATCGTGTGAAGTAAAAGCATAAGAAAAATCAAAGGTCTGAGTCGATTAAAAAGCAGTGTGGCATTACAGCTCTCTGATCTTGAAGACCCTAAATTCAAAAACTTTAATTAAGAAACTGAGATTAGAAGTAATAGGCCCATTCAATAAATTGCCAACTTAGAAGCAGCTCATTGAAATCAGTCAGTCAGGTTTCAGATTGCAGGCTGTCTGTTCAGTTTGATGTTAATTAAGATTACTGCATAACTTGTACATGTAGCATACAAACACAACGCGTTTGCAGGCGTTGAATTAAAGAAAAATTGTTATCATTATTATTATTACTATTATTATTCCTTTTTATATTATAAACACATGTTTATTTTCTTCAACAAAAATTTCAAACAGAATAAATCAATTTCAGTAAGACCAACCACCCTCATCAATGTCAATTAGGGACTTAATAAAGGAACATGTGAAAGCCACAGCGTTACAGTTTTGTATACATAATTATTATTATTATTATTATTATTATTATTATTATTATTATTATTATTATTATTATTATTATTATTATTATTATTATTATTACTTTGTACGTGGATTCCCTTTTCTTGCAAATACCCTAATAGGCCTATTATAGGTCATTATAGTCTCATACTATGCGTGACGTATCCATTTTGAAGTGCGTATGTCTTTCCAAATCTAACTTTAATCATCTATAATGTCACTGCAATGTGAGGTAACATAATGTAATAGGCTACTCCTCACTTGCGTAATATTATGTTTAGGCCTACGGTTGCTTTGAGAACAAAAAATAATTTTCTATTTTTGATTGAATTTGAATGCGCAATAGTCTCTCCGGTCGACATCATTCTGTATTCGGGGATGGTGATAAGAATGAAAATCTGGTCTAAAAGTTTAAGTTCCATCATTAATTTTGACTGCTACGAATTGTCCGGTCCGAATTGTCCGGTCCGAATTGTCCGGTCCGAATTGTCCGGTTCCGAATTGTCCGGTCCGAATTGTCCGGTCCAAATTGTCCGGTTCCGAATTGTCCGGTTCCGAATTGTCCGGTCCGAATTGTCCGGTCCGAATTGTCCGGTTCCGAATTGTCCGGCCCGAATTGTCCGGTCCGAATTGTCCGGTCCGAATTGTCTAGTTCCGAATTGTCCGTGCCAGAATTTATTCCGAATTGTCCGTGTCCGAATTGTCCGGTCCGAATTGTCCGCTCCAAATTGTCCGGTTCCGAATTGTCCGCTCCCAATTGTCCGGCCCGAATTGTCCGTTCCGAATTGTCCGGCGCCGAATTGTCCGGGAACCAGGGAGAAGATGAAGCACATCCGGGTATTCAGTGAAGTAAAAGGAGCGCATATATAGAGAAGGAGGCATTGGTCGTGTTTCGGTCGAAATCGGACAGATTGAAGAACCAACCATCAGTGACCAACGGCCGAGGTAATTCCAATGACTCGCGTCGGTCGTATGATTCATTCATTCATTCATTCATTCATTCAAGAATTTATATAGCGCTTCTTCAAAGAGGAACTACTCAGACGCGCTCCCGACTCTAGCACGGCAAAAAAGGAGACGAAAAGACTTGGCGGCTGATGGAGCACGGTGCGCATGGATTAGACTCGACCGTACAACAAAAGGATGCGCCTGATGCAGTCACATAAGCCAATGTTTAATCTCTGGAGGACTAAGATTTTTAACGGGGGTAGGAGGATAAACGAGCGTCGGAGGACGGTTGCTGATGCGCTTAACGCCGCTCGGGTAGGACTTGGGGGAGTGGATGTGCCACTGCCCATGAGAAAGTTTTTGAATTTCCACATTGCAATGGCAGCATTTTAAGCTGTCGTCTTAATAAAATTGCTAACATTGCATTTAGATTTGTAAAAATCCGTCGAAATAGCGCGAAAGTCGATCTGGCAGCGACCGACGTGGTTTGCGTTATGCTGGCTTTACTGAGATAGACAGGAGCTGTGTCACGTGACACCCAGCTGCTGCGCTAGAAGTCGGAGTCCATCTTATCCACTGTGATTAGTTTAAAGCCGAATGTCCTACAGGCATCCGGCATAGGCTTAGTCGTGAGCTGCACCATAAGTAAATCAATCTGGGTCGAGTGTCATAAACCCACTTTATGATATCTCGTGAAAACTATTTGCATCGATGGAGTTAATAGGCATGGACTGCACATATTGATCGAAGTTGCGCTTGAAGTAAGAATATAATAATTATATTCCAATAGCCTAGCTTTCGTAACCTAGTTGCGTGTGTGCACAACGTGGGTTAAGAAGTTTATGCTGGCAGTTTTGGACTAGGCCTAGGCCTACTCTGAACCGGAAATCAAAAACCCTCTTTCTCGTAGTCGTGAGAGCCCAATAAAGCCGTCAAAATGCAACATTGCTATTGCAGTTACATTTTGAACATTAAAATTGGCTTGAAGGGCAACAGAGTCAATTTATTTCCACTCCAAGGTCGATTATAAATTACCCCCGTGTACTGTGTACAAGGCCTCAATGCACACGACTGATCAAGAAGACTATTCCATGCACTGCAAAAATCCATCATGATTTGCAATAGTAGACTATAACCAACGTTGCATAGGTCAGTCGACATTGATATCAAAATGAGTCGTTGTCCTTTTGGGGATTAGTCATTGAGAGATATAGACTAACAATTTATGGCTTTCATTGCGTTTTATGCCTATATGGCGAAACGAAGTATATATTTATGTAAACTTACATGTAACCTATGTCTGACTTAAATATATCTTACATATTCGTAAAAATATGTAGATAGCTAAAGGGCTGTTTTTAAGGAATTTTTAGAACTGCACAACTCCTTCATTTCCTTCCCATCCTCTATGGTAAACTACTTCCAATCGGAGGACAATGACCATTTTTTGCTAGTTTTACCTGTACAGAAGTGCTACTAGCCTTCTACAACTGCACAAATTCATTTAGAACTGCACTTTTGTGCACAACTGCACGTTAAAAAAGCCCTGAATAGCTATAGGCTATATTTAGTTGTGGTCCATAAAATTGGTTCTCGTGAGATGCAAGGATGGTGAAGTCTGTAGGCCTAATACTTAATAATTTAATATAGTTTGTTTTTTGGTCGTCCGTTGTATTGTCAATGGCAGTCTTATATAAACTCATGTTCGAGTAGGCGTTGAGAGCTTTTGGCAATTTAGATGTTGATATCCTGTTTTGTATCAGAGAGCCAAGCATCCAGTAATATAATTAAGTAAAGAAGAACGAATTTGTTCACTTCTGTTACGACCACAATATATATATATAATTATATATATAATTATATAAAATTATATATAAATAATATATATATATATTATAGATGTCTGCTTCGTGTTCTGAAACACAAGCAGAGCTACTGGTGCTTTGACCAGAGACACTGCAGTTTCTTTCGGATCGAAGTTCCGATAGTTTATAGTCGCCCTTGGAACGTTACGGAGCTACATAAATTGTCATTATTTTCATTATTAAGTTAAGTCGACTTGTCCTGTTTTTTCTACAAGACATAATTGAATTGCTTGCTCGATTTAAAAAAATGATCTTAATCGTATAGCGACTAGCCAAACCGAGGACTGTTGGTTACAGCAAGAGATATACTATATATATATGTGTGTGTGTGTATTGCATGTATGCATGTATGTATGAATGTATGTATGCATATATGCATGTATGTATTTATGTAAGGATGTATGCATGCATGTATGTATTTATGTATGTATGTATGTATGTATGTATGTATGTATGTATGTATGTATGTATGTATGTATGTATGTATGTATGTATGTATGTATGTATGTATGTATGTATGTATGTATGTATGTATGTATGTATGTATGTATGTATGTATGTATGTATGTATGTATGTATGTATGTATGTATGTATGTATGTATGTATGTATGTATGTATGTTTGCATGTATATATGTGTGTGTAGATTGCAGACTATATGCATGCGGACCCATGTATTTGTATATGCTTAGTCGATGCAGTGATATTTCAGTTCCAAATATAATTACCAATATTAGTTCTAATTCAGTTCTAATTCCATTCTTATTTTGAAAATAAATCCTATTTCAGTTCTAATAAAAGTTCTAAAATAATGTCAGTTCTTTCCAATTCTGGAGAAGTATTTCGTACAAATTCATTTATCAAAGACATTGCAAAAAGTACAGAAAACACATTATGCTAAACAATTCCAACTTGTAATATGATCAGATGTCCTAAACGTCAAAATGTTGTAGTTCAGCTTAAGAAACACTAAACACTCCATCCTCATTCGACAATAACACTATGATTCCCCTGCCTACAATCAACTGAAGCAGGATGTCTGATGAGGTTTCAGGTCAATTATTCCGTGGTCTTACCCGTTTCCCTTTCCATTTATGGATCCAGGTGATCTTTTGGATGGTTCTTACATGCTTCGTTCATTGCAATTTTCTTTTCACAAAGTGTTCTGTACAGTATGCCTGCTGTATAAAAATTGTAGAAAAATAACCGGGATGTGCAATGAAGACTTTGTTATATGGTCCTAAAAAGACTATAGTGGGTTGAACCCCCGCAAAGCCACGGCAATTCTCACCATGGTTCTGTATACATGTATATGCCTATCTTCTCTCGTCCTCTATCTGATCTATCATATAAATTTATTCGAAGTTTTATCATGCCATGAAACCTACAGAATTCTCATCGAGCACATAAACTATGACGTGTCGCATTCTGCAGTCTTTTTTGATGGCCACTGTTATTGACTGCAGGTCTCAGATACGTACAGCAACTTAATCAATACTATATGACATCACGCAGAAGACGAATAATGCGCATCAAATATAGAATTGTGAAATTATTGTTCAAACTCTGCGGCAAATGTAAACAGCGCACGTACATAGCACGTGCAGATGAAATATCTTATGATTTTGCACTGGTTATTTGTTGGGCAACTAAAGGGCTGTTCGATTAAGAACTATAGGATAGGCCTGCATGTATGCAGCTCGCAAGCAGCTGTCAAAGAGCCCCGCTGGCGCTGCAATGGAACACCCTAGGGAACCCGCACTGGCATGCCATAATATAGCCTACTTCTCATATTGGATCCTTGATGAGTACATAGAGGCAAGCTCAAGGATTCACTTGATACCGAGGGTAAATTAAAGTCACCGGTCCCATAAATTATGTGGGCTGTCTATAATGGGCCTCACCTATAGGGCCTAGTTGTCTTTATGAAGAGCATTTGAACACGCTGGCTGGATTATGTACAGCACAAAATCCTTTGCATTATGATCAGAAATTTTGGCTAGGCATTGCGAGTATAAGCTTACATATTGCGGTAATCAAATAAAGTGGTGCCATATTCTGTCTATATATGTACCAACAGATTGATCGATGTTATGTATTTTTAGGAGTGACCGGACTCGGGGCAATATGTTCCGCGGCCATTACTTGAAAGCAAGCATACATATAATTATGTTTATATGTATAATATAATATATCATGTTATAAGAATGGAGCACGATATAATTGCAAGTCTCTATGACAAATATTTGACAATTCTTCTGTAAAGACGGACGCTCTTTCTTCGACTAAAACCTACATTCCTGACAGAACCACCGGTGCTCAAGTAAGAAAATATCACGGGGGAAATGATCAGAGAAAAAAATCAATCCATGTAAACATTTCAGTCGCATATAGTAGGCCTATGCCGATATGACAACAGAGAGAGATAGACCAATAAAAATTTCCGGTGGAGGCAGACAGATAGGCTATATCAGATGAATATATTATATATTATATAATATTATATATATTATTTATTCATCTGATGTATCTGTCTGAGCGTCCGTCTTTACAGAAGAATTTTCAAATATTTGTCATAGAGACTTGAAATTATATTGTGCTCCATTCTTATAACAGACAAAACTAGCAGTCATATGAAAGCGCTTCAGGTACAATGTAAGATAATTATACTGATCCTTAGTTAACCGGATTACGACCTCCTTTGGACTATTCATTTAGACAACCCTTTGGACTAGACACAGTACTCGTGAAAAAGCTGGTTCCCTGCACTATAGAAATTTAAACATTACGATTATGATTACGGTGCTGCTAACTAGATCTGCAGATATTGGACCATTTTTTGCTTTAGGAACTTTTCAGCTCGTCGACTGAGAGCATCATGAGAGCGTATAAATTGCAAATACGACTTTAGGCCTATATGTTTGCATCGGTTGCCTGCGTGTTATGTTAGTATGGTATTAAGACCTATTGGATAGCCTCTCTATGTTAAAGCCTGTTTTGGAAAATTGTCAATATTCTGAATACTTTGCTAATAATGATCTTTTCATGGTCGTTTAGGGCATTGAGGCCTAGTGATGTCTAAAGCCTAAACTCAAAATGTCAGTTGCTCAAAAGTGCGTCACTGCGTCTACTGTAACATAGACGTAAATGTAATTCTAAAAAATTGAAAGGCTGCACCAAGGAGATTGGCGCATTACCACTACAGCCATATAGTAAAATAAAGCTGTAGAATGTGAGTAAATAAAATCAATCTATAGATACAATCAAGGTTGTAAAAGCCAGGTTGTTGGGTCAGTAGCCTATTTGTTCCATATCGGAACTGTAAACAGACCCATGAGCTGCAGCTGTGTGAATATTATTCTGACTTGAATTTGACTTATTAGTCGCATGACATAACTCGTCCGCGTGTGTTTGTTCTGTCTGAACATGACATTCGCATTTCATCCAATCATCTTAGCATTCTTTTGATTACAGCTCATGACGGACAACAAGTCGCATGCATTTCATACGCAATCATGAGCAACCAAAGACACGCTCATTTCCTTTCTATTTATACAAAGAGAGTCTACTTGATGCGAATAATAAACGTGCATTCGTTCGTTTGCCCCACTTCCCCTTCTCCTCCTCCGAGGCAGCGATCATTAAGCGAACCAGGGAAGAATACGAAACCACTGCAGGAAACGCCTGAAGCGCACGTTTAAGCCGAACGTCCATCTGATGTCTGTCTGTCTGTTGAACACGACGACAATAGACCCATAGACCTTCACTTTTTAAGTGCTGCTGCATATCAATCAGCAACGTTGCAACAATCTCAACAACATGTGCAAGTGCCATATTAAAACGTAGACGATGATATGGCCCAGCGTGCTGAACAAGGCCGCATTTAAGGGGGTGTTTTGGGTGTTTGAACACCCCCCGAAATGGAAAATGCAGAAAAAATCTATTGCATTTTCAATTTCGTGATCCAAAAAATCAAGAAAAAGTGATGAAAACACCCCCCGAAATGAGGTAAAGAAATTTGACGGCGAAAAAATTTCATAGATTTCGACCGAATTTTTAAAGAAAAGTTCATCAGAAATTTTGGCGGCTAAAATGGAAAATAGGCCTATTTAACAGATTTCGACCGGATGACTAAAAAAATAAAATAAAAAATAAAAAAAGGTCATCAGAAATTTTGGCGGCGAAAATGGAAAACATTTTTTAGATTTGGCCGCCACTGAAAACACCCCTTGAAATAAAATCCTGGCTACGGCCTTGGTGCTGAAGAAGGTGGATCGCAGTGAAGAGAGGGTGGAAGGGTGTAGAAGGAAGGAAAGTGAGGCAGATTCCGGATCTAGTATTATAGGCGTCTGCCAGCCATGAATAGGAAGTGCGAGCACTGGAAAATCAATTCTGCGTCTGAATTGATTTTAAACATATTGATTTTTAACAAAAATTTACCAAACGCGGCCAGATGAAATCTGAAGTCACTGCTTTGGCTTAAAAGCTAAGGTCTATATGCAATGATGTATATGCGAGCTAAAGGTCCATATGCCTATATATACACACATGTACATGTAATTACATGTACATGTATATCAAACGTGAATGGTGTATATTTTTTCATTATATCTATGCGCATGTGTGTGCTTTTACGTATTCGTATGATACTTCTGCTTTAAATGTCGCGCAAAAGCCGATTATTGCAATTATAGTAATATATAATCTATCTGTAATCTTTCAGATGACATCTTATAGGAGCTGAAGCCGGTGTCACGTGATATTCTATCCCCCCTTAAAGCTATCCGGGGGTATGAATTAATCTGTCCTACGGATGGAATTTACGTATGTATGTATGTATGTATGTGTGTATGTATGTATGTATGTATGTATGTATGTATGTATGTGTGTATGTATGTATGTATGTATGTATGTATGTATGTATGTATGTATGTATGTATGTATGTATGTATGTATGTATGTATGTATGTATGTATGTATGTATGTATGTATGTATGTATGCATGCATGCATGCATGCATGTATGTATGTATGTACGTACGTACGTACGTACGTACGTACGTACGTATGTATGTATGTATGTATGTATGTATGTATGTATGTATGTATGTATGTATGTATGTATGTATGTATGTATGTATGCATGCATGTAGCCTATGTAGGTATGCATGAACATGACATTTGTCATAGAGCACGGGGTGCTTGTACAATGTACATGGGAGGCGGAAGGCAGTAATCTCATCTATCGAAGCAATTTCTCCTAATAGTCACCGTCGCTGATCGACTGACAGACGGACGGACGGACGGGCGAATGGACGAATGGACATGGTAGCAGCTGAATAAATAAGAGGTATTATTATTGCTATGTAGGCCTATATGACCGTCTTTCCGTCTAATATTGTACATTTAGTCCTTCTGTCTGCCTCTGTCCGTGTCTGGCAACTCTCATTTTGACGCTATTTTCAGAATAGATAGGGCCTCGACTCTAGAGTAAAAAAGAAGTGTATTTCTTCCTGTTTCGCCGTGCTAGAGTCGAGAGCGCCTCTGAGTAGTCCCCTTGAAGAAGCGCTATATAAATTCTTGAATGAATGTTCCACTTGCTCAATAGCTTTCCAACGTTTGCTGACAGTTATTGTTGACTCTTTGGTATTGTCAACAGCTGCAGTTATGTTGATCTCTGCGTAGGATATTAGATCTAATCTTCATCTGATTTCATGTATGGCTGTAGGTCTATCTCATGCGTTATAGTCTTCTGCAGTTCTGTTTCGGTTCTTGTGAGGAGGCCAATGTGTGTCGTCAGATATTGGATATTCTTCATTAGTTCCGACTTAATCTGATTTCTGCCTCAAAGTTGCATTGGCCGAAGGACATGTCACATCTGTACATCTACGTCTGTGTTAAAATGGAACAAGATACCATAGATGTGGTGGACATTTCACTGGTGGGGTGGCAAGAGGCCTCAAGCTCAACATCTGCTCGAGTAAAAAATAACTCCAGAATAATATTAGTTTTATGCACATGATGCGTGTGAGAGCTAAGTTGACATGTAGTCTAGTCCACGCAGACTGTAACCCTATAGGTCTGTTCCGTACGTATACGCGGTAGCTGGTACATGTAGGCATATCCAGTGACCATCTTTCTGTGAAAAGCGAAATGCGGCATAAGCAGAAATTGTGCATTCTGACGCATTCCATCTTCGGTGTAGCTTTGTCACATGAATGCCTTTCAATTGATTTCATTACTGCTTTTCTTCTTCTTACTTTAATATGCTATCGCTCTCACAGCGCCAATGACGTCTGTTGTGGCTCATAGCCTAACTGCATATTATTATGATAAGTTTGTGCTCGTAATTCTCATATTGTTCTTATTCGATATTGCCGCAGTGCAATAAAGTATAGCCACTGATTTACTTAAACGATAATAGACTGTTTTTAATTTTGTGACTGATAACTCGCGTGCGTTTCCCATTTCAGCAATCAATTAAATTTCACATCAATTCGTTTGTTCTTCTTGCTGTCAAAATGACACCCAATGCTGACACCCATGGTCCAGGGATAGGTCCATAGTTACTCAGGCTGATAGCATTGATAAAACAACCTTCAGCTGTTCAGCAAAACAACTTGAATATAGTTCTTTTCTTTATTAGTCGTTATTTTGCAAACCAGTTGGATGCTATATAAGAATGTAATCCTAAGTATTTTGTGCGTCAGCGAATGAGCCTTTAATAGCGCTTACAGACTGTAACTGTTATCGCGGTATACTTTGTTAAATTGTTGATGCTGTGGTTTGCGAGCTATTTTTCCGAAAGATCGGTTTTTGTCTTCTTCTTCCCCTCCATCTTTCCTCCCTTACTTCTTCTTCCTCCTCAATTCCTTCTCTTCCTTCTTCTCCTCTTCTTTACACCGAATGTTACGGGGGCAAATTTCATCCCGAGACTCCAACGCATACGTGCATACCTAGTTTCTATAATTATCATCGTTTCTGTATCCTCGCATCGTCTATACTGAAACTTTTCCATTTGCGACTTTGAATCAAGCAACTAACTTTCGAATTGTCGCTAAGTAATTTTATCATAATATATTATTATTATTACTTCCTGCATTCTGTTTATTCGCATAGCTTCTTCGGATTCTCTATATTGTTTTTTCATCATGTTGCTCCTTGTTGTTGTAGTTTCCTTCTGATTTCCCTCGTGATCCAGTTAAGTAGCTTCCGGCCTCCAGTGTAATTTTGCATGTGCATTTATAACATATACATGTAGATAGATACACAGGTCAGATGGAGAGAGAGAGAGAGAGAGAGACAGATAGATAGACAGGCAGACAAACAGATAGACAGATAGGCATATAGACTTACAGATAGATATAAAATATGAATAGATAGACAGATAAATAGATACATAGATAGATAGATATGTATAGATAAAGAAAGATTTGGATTGATGGCTGGATGAATGGACCGATAGACAGATAGATGTGTATGGATAGACAGATATACAGATAGACAGAAAGGCACATAGACAGATAGATAGACATATAGATTCTTCACACACAGACACAGATGGAGAGATATAGATGGGTGGGTGGATCGATGGATGGATGGACGGGTGAATGGATGGATGGATAGACGTACGAAAGGATGGATGGATAGATGAGCATGAATAGATGAATTAAGAGTTAAACCAAAATTAATATTAGAAGAAATGGACCAAGTTCCCTCGATATAATTTTATTTTTATATACTAGGGCCTATATATGTAATCACACCTCGCATAAATGTTTGCACTATTTTATGGTGAAATATGTTCCTGACATCGAGATACAACTTCTGCAACTGCATTCTCTTGTCAAGATGATTGGAAAAACGCACAATTCGTCATTTGTGATAGCTATCTTGCATCATTTCTATGATCATTAAACTGTCACTCAGCCTTAGTTGGGGTCTTTTATCCGAAAGAACAGACAGTTCAGGGGGCATTGTTCCAGTTTCTCCTTCGGTTGTCCATTTCTTTCTTCAGCATGACAAGTGGCATTTGGTCATGCAGTGAAGCGTGCAGCACGATGCACCGAAGCTAGCTATAGTCTACATAGCCGCTGAGCCATCAACGCAAAGAAAAGCGCACAGAAGGCAGGCTGTGAGAATGAGGGTAAATCCATGCTGACCTAAGAAACGACAAAGAAACTGTCAAATGCAGCTGCTATAATTACTATGCCTGTAATAGAACTGCTTTGGAGGTGGTGCATGGAATAGGTGCATTGTGCATTAACGTCACCTTTTGTTTGCACCGACCAAATTAGACACACATAGAAATCATCGTAAGAAATGCCATGCGATATAATATAGCAAGCCAAACCAATTGTAACGCAGTAGCTATAATACATGTACATGTAGGTCAGATTAAGCCAACGCTACACATAAAAACTGAGCTGCGTGCTTTTACGAGTAAAAGAATTTTTACAAGTAATCTGTCAGCAGATCAAAATAGGCCCAGGGGGTCTATTCTCTCCTTCGTGACTTGTATGGACACTCAATGAAAGTCAAATGAGAATTTTCAGCTATAGATGTAAGCATACATGTCTGTCTATATCTGTTCATCAAAACATATTGGTCTACGACTGCAAAATAATAAACGAAGTTCTTTGTTCCTCCGATTTTGACAGCATCATACAGTATCTGACAATCATCGTCTGTATAAGAGAACAATGTCGACTCTTTGCACAGATATTAATAGGCTAACTCCACGAAACCAACATCACTGTCTTAGAAGAATTATTGTTTGAAACAACGCTTGGCAGACAGGGCTGGTTAACACTCGCCCATTCATTGCTTAGTCTAGCGCGTGTATATCCTATACGCTGCAGCTTAACTTTTTAATAAATCAACTTTTCTTGTCCCAGCCAGTAAAGACGATTCTACACAGTAGGCCTATCATCAAATATATTTAAACAATTCTATAAGCTTTCTCCCAATTAGTCTTTGATTCCTTTCCATTTCATTTTTTTTATTTGAGAAGGAAAATATTTCTTTGCAAAAGGCTACTTATCTTATTAGGCTACATTACCTATAAATCGAAACATCACGGTAGGTCAAAGATTTCTTTAGATCGCTGTAGGCCTACATAAAAGCGCATAATATTATTTAATATGTAAAACCGGTCTGAATCGGTCTTAGAGTAAAAATAATGTTTTCACACAATGCCACACATTTAAAAGTTACATAATAATTTAATAAAGCTTATGTTTCCTATAGATAGGCTACTGACGTAGGCTACAAATATATTGTCATAATGTATAATTTCGCATAAAATTTGCAACGTGCGCCTGCTTTTACGATTCCACCTGAATTGCGCACCTGAAAACCCGGCGCAATCGACTACATGCAGTCTGATAATAAAAGTAGACTAATTGTTTTCAGACATTTGCAGAATCGACCATTTGCCATTACTAGCACATCTAATTACATTCCCGCAGTTCGCTTTTTATGGTTCTAACACTAAAACTCACGCAACGCGTGACGTCATCAAAGCTCACCTATTGTGTCTACTAGCTATAAAATGTCTGATCATTCAGTCTAGATTTTAGCAGCAGACGTGCCATTAAGTGCCTCAGAACAATCTATTGAAAGCATTTTATTGCATGATCTGAATGAATGATTAACTACGCAACAGGTCTATAATGTTATAGCCTATTATTATTTATCACGCATGTCAAGCTTACAGCCTCACATGGGACTTGAGGGCTATGAACAAATAACCCTGCGGAAATATAAAGACATGCACATAACTGTTTTTAAGTGTAGTCTTTATGCTTAGTGCTCTATTTATATCGAGGCAGCGATATGTTTGAAACAATATACGCGACTTGTGGCAAATAGTGTTTTCAAATTCATGCTACAATGTACTTCTTACATTATTTTGTTTGCAGCCTGCACCGCATCGTCGTCGTCGTCGTCAGGATGCGCGAATTTCTTTTCATGAATAGATCTATTCGTCTACAACATACACTATTTTGATGCTATGGAGTCATATACTCATGCACATTGAACAGCACTTAGCAATAATTATTATGCAGTTTACAAGTCTAAGACAAGTGATACAAGTTAGACGCATGCACATAGATAAGTAGGCAACTGCGGAAATAAAGACTTAACTTAGTTACTTGATCAATCCTTCCCATGCACTGAGTGTAGGTCTGTACATTGGGAAACGCATCTCCTCCACTCGTCGTCGTGATGAGTGAATTTTCTGCGTTGTTTCTTTTGCACAAATAAAGAGTAGATCTATACAAGCTTCTTCTTATCTGACAATTTATAAAGCGCTTCTTGCAGCAAGAGCCTTTCAGAAGCGCTCCCAGTGCGTTCATCTCCGAGAAAACATCATCATCATCATCATCATCATCATCATCATCATCATCATCATCATCATCATCATCATCATCGTCATCGTCATCGTCATCGTCATCGTCGTCGTCATCATCATCATCATCATCATCATCATCACATAATTATGTCGACCGATGGATGATTTTGACCTTGAGCGGAGAAACCGATCAAGATCAGTTAGCCCAAGTTGCAGACCTACAAAAACCGAATTAAAGTGATCAAGTCTACAATTTTTCATTATTTATTTGTCGCATTTCCTATTGCGCCTCTTCAAGCATTCTACTAGGGTAACTAGGCACTCCCGACCACAGCGCGGACGCTTGAGGTGGATTCGAACCTGGAACCCTCCGGCTCATAAAGCACCGAACCCACCGCTACACCAACGCACCCCGCGGTGACGCAGTGGTACAAATGTGTGTACGATCATGCCCTCCCAGTCAAAAACGTTGGGTGCGGGTACTCGCCAACCACAATCGAACCACTTCTCTCTCGGATGTCCTCGTGGTGTAGCGTTTCTAACGCTACATTGGCTACAATTTCATGTGCGCCACATGAAACTGATGATTTGGATGTAAGCCATATATAGTCTACAGTAGAAGAGTGGCAACAGTCGAACCATTGGTTTCACGTGGTGCTCAGAAATTGACTTGCAAATGCGAAGCGAATGGTTGCTGCTGTAATTATAGCTGTCGTGCATTTGCTTCTTCCGCGAAAAGTCTCTCCTCTCAGGGATCGCGTCCATATGTAATTAACGATTGTCTGACTGCAAGTGCAAGGAGGTCATATATACGACTCAATGTGTATCATTTAGTATATCCGTATCGCATTGCCTGTTGCCATGATATTAGAGTGGGTCTAATGGAAAGTTTCCATCCTGTCTAAAGTCACAGTCTCACAGATGTGTGTGTGTGTGTGTGTGTGTGTGTGTGTGTGTTGCTCATATTATACACAATCATCAACATGCAATGATGCAAACGCCCTTTCCTGCTTCCAAAACAGTTTTGCATATCACTGTTCTTCTCCTTATTCTGCCTCTCTCTATCCCTATACCTCTGTGCGTCTATGTTCCTGTCTGTATCTGCATATCTCTGTCTGTCTCCGTCTACCTCTGTCAGACAGGACAATTTATGCGACCATCAATCTTTCAATTCGACATCTCGACATGCCTGCGTTGCACGAGTGAAGACTCGAAACGACAGCGAAAAAGCGAATACACAAATTTGCAACGCTGCTCGGTGACCGCGTTTACTGGATTTCGACACGAAACGAACAAGTTCGTCTTAATTTTGGGCGATAGGCGAAGGCAGAGATGGAGGAAGGCATCGGAGGAGGGAGGGATGGATGGATGGAGGGAGGAACAGCAGCACTGCCATCTATCGCTCTTATTAGGGATTGGCCAACTGGAAGGGCGGCTTAGCCCCCCTCCGGTTCCTGTGGCAACGGCACCGAATGTATTGGAGTAAAGTAAGAGTTTTACACTTGACGGACGATGCAGAATCTTATTTGACATGAACTGATTTATTGCGAGCATAATCACGATTACGAATGCCGTGGCTTGCAGCCAGACATTATTTGTTATCACTAGGGTGAAAATTGCCGGAGTGGCTTGAGGTTGGGGTCGAACCCCTAGTCTTTATTAGGGCTCCATAGTAAATTCTTCTTTTCACACCTCAACTCCACGTGGATCATATTTTTAATAGCTCACCTCTATGGCT
This sequence comes from Lumbricus rubellus, assembly GCA_945859605.1. NCBI lineage: Eukaryota > Metazoa > Annelida > Clitellata > Crassiclitellata > Lumbricidae > Lumbricus > Lumbricus rubellus. The sequence continues at coordinate 30,793,748 of OX243815.1, read as the reverse complement.
GTTTTCTACATTGTCTAGAATTTCATGCCGGTTATTATACCGTACAGACTGCATCACAGAAGGTCTTCTTTTAATGAATTTGTAGAACTGCACAAACTGTCCTTTCCCTTCCCATCCTCCATAGTAACTTACTCCCAATAGGATGAAAATGACCTTTTAAAACTATTTTTTAACTGCACAGAACTGCAACATGTGAAGCGCTTCTGCAAACTGGAAATATCCATTTAGAACTGGACATTCTGTGTAGAGTGGCACGCAAAAATAAAATGCCCTGCATTACGATGTCGACGTAAGCTAAAGCCATTTTCGTTAATTAGCGAAGAATGTGCTTTCGAGGAAGCGTTAAATCAGCACCCAGACGACATGGCTATGTTCGGTGCATAGTTCAACGCATATTGGACCCAGCGGTCATTACGCATTGCGTCTGTTACCGAGTCTTTTTAATCTAAAAGAAAAGTCAGTGTGAAGCGAGTTGTAATTCTCTGCGTCCCATGTTACTATTAAAATGGTACGGCACTGTGTAATTTTTCGGTTTCATCGCAACCCACAGAACATTCCGTTTGAGGACAGAACATATTCGTATCCAATAGTATTGCATTAATTATTAATATAAGATACGGTGCGATAAACGCCTTGGCTTGAGGTGAGACTTTAGTATCTCTCGTTAAACGTCATGATTAGGTTTATTGTTACAGACGTTGATCGCCGAGGGTGTAATAATTATAATGATTGCTAGGCTTTTTTGGTTCAGTTTATTATTCCGCTTTCAAAAAAGAAAAAGGTGAGCAATAGAAAGACTGTCTTCGACTACCAGCAGACAATGCAATGCACTGCAGACAATGCAATGCACTGCAGACAATGCAATGCGCTGCAGACAATGAACTGCAGACAATGCAATGCATTGCAGACAATGTAATGCAGACAATGCAATGCACTGCAGACAATGCAATGCATTGCAGACAATGTAATGCAGACAATGCAATGCACTGTAGAGTGTAGACAATGCACTGCAGACAATGCATTGCACTGCAGACAATGCACTGCAGACAATCGACCTTGGAGACAGTTTCTTTCGATGACAGAGGACAATGCAACTGATTTAGTTAGCAGAAGGACAAAACTAAAGGCTCTAAATAAAGACTTTTAATAAAGGCAATTAATTAGAATCTGCGATCTCTTCCGTAACCTTGCGTGCACACTACATCGTCAACATGAGGATGAAGTTTCGTCTATATTGGATCGCCAAGAAGCGGAACTCTCTCTCTTTCTCCCTCTCTCCCTCTCCCCTCTCTCCCTCTCTCTGTCTCTGTCTCTCTGTCCCTCTGTCCCTCTTTACCTCTCTCCCTCACTTTCTCTCTCTTTCTCTCTCACCTCTCTCCCTCTCTTTCCCTATCTCTTCCTCTCTCCCCTCTCTATCTATGTCTCTCTCTTCCCCTCTCTATCTATGTCTCTATTTCTTGTTATTTGTCTGCCCGTCTATTCCTGTGAACGAGTCTTCGGTTTGTCTTCATCTGTTTTATGTTTGTCTGCCTCTCTCACTCTGTCTGCTTATCTGTCAGTCCCTTATTTTGCTTGCATGTCTTTCCTCTCACCATCGTGTCATTCATTTCCTGCCTCATATGATTACTTATGGCTGCACGTCCTTCTGTTTGACTTCCCTCTTTCTGTCTGTCTGCCCTTAATTCTGCTTGTCCATCTTTTGCATATTGCCTCCGTTGTGGACTTTCCGTGCAGATTTTGTCTTTCAGCAAGACGAGACATTTGTCTTTTCTGCAAACGACATCCAATTCATTTCCAGATATATTCAGTTCTGTTGCATTTACCATCGCTCCTTTCCCCACGTCTCTCCTCATTTTCCATCCTTCTCAATCTCTGTCTATTTATCTCTGTCTATCTGTCTCTCTCTTTTCGCCTGTCCACTCTTCAGTACTGTCTAATTCGTCATTCCGTGCCATACACTGATGTTGAGCAAAAACAATTAAAGAAAAGAAGCACATAAGTACAACAGAAGTGGCACAGAAGAGGTAGAGAAGAGGTAAAGAAGAGGCAGAGAAGAGGTGCAGAGGAGGCACGTGTAGACACAGAGAAAAACAGGTAAGGTATACATTTGTTCAGCAATGGATTGAGTCATGAGAAAAAAACGGACGACTAAAACTGCAGGACACACAAAACGACATCATTGAAAGACGGATGAGAGAAGAAGGAGAAGGAAGAAGAGAACGGAAGCTGGAATCGAATCGAATATCTCTCCTTATAGGGAGAGGAAGAGGAATAGGAAGAGGATTAGGATGAGCAGAATTAGGAGGATGAGAAGGAGGAGAAGGGGACGAATAATACAATTCTACAATAGGAAATGGAGTAGGATGAGCAGCTGTAGGAGGAGTAGGAGTAGAAGTAGGAAGAGATGTAGAAGAAAGAGGAGGAGATAGGCACGAATTATACAATATTATTCCATCATGCTACAAAATTGGCCAATCAATCAATCAATCAGACAACGGACAGAAATGTAGGCAAATATAGTCACAAACACACAGACATACAAACACACAGACATACAAACACACAGACATGCAAGCACACAGACAGAAGTATCATATCATCCAGAAGACATACGAGGCAAACGTCCAACAAGACTGGCACAGTAAAGAGATCATCCGAGCCGCATATAACGCCATAAATCAGGAGCTTATGAAGCGCTACTACACGAGTGTTAGGACTTAGTGACCTGTTACCACGATCTCTGCCTTTTCATCCATCACCTCAAGCGAGCAGAGAAAATGCGCAAAATGAATGTTCCATTTTCAACTTGATGGACGGCCATTTTCTTCGTTACACGCTTCACAATTGAATTTTCGTGCGTGTGCGCCGCCTGTTCATTTGACGTTAAATGGCTGTCACTGCAGCAGCAGTTTCTTTTATAAATAGAATTCCACTCGTCTTTGATCAGCGCTCGTCTCCTCGACTGCGGCGTCACTGCTGTGAGCCTGTGAATATATAAACACGTTCTATAAACTTCTATTCTATGCAAGCGTCCAGATATATATATATATTTTTTATATACATATATACATGTATATCTAGAGACAGAGAGAGAGAGAGAGAGAGAGAGAGAGAGAGAGAGAGAGAGAGAGAGAGAGAGAGAGAGAGAGAGAGAGAGAGAGAGAGAGAAAGAGAGAGAGAGACAGACAGACAGACAAAGACAGAGACAGAGACAGACAGAGAGAGACCGAGACAGAGACAGAGAAAGAGAGGCAGAGGCAAAGGCAGAGAGAGAGAGAGAGACAGAGAGAGAGACAGAGAGAGACAGAGAGAGTCGTACGACCTCTGTCTTGCAAATCTGCCTTCATAAGTTTGCCCTTCGTCTATTCGGGACTTGTTGGATGGATCTGCAGGGTAAGGGTGAAGGGTCGTCTTCTATCGCAGAAGATGCAGGACCTTCTCATGCAACCCACCCGCTGCTGCATCCCCTCACTGCCATCATCATCATCATCATCATCATCGTCATCATCATCATCAGTCTCATCAGCAGAAACGGCAGCGTTCAGTGTCAGATTTCACACAGAACATACCCAGATGATACTCGCCGAAGGTTATGCTCGACATCACCAGCTTCAGAAAGTAAAAGCTACATGTATGCACTTCGATCGTGAACAGCTTCAATAGGTTATTCACAGACGTCCAATTAAGGCAAACATGACTGTAATCATGCAGGCTTTGGACGCAAAAGTACAGCTCTCATAATAAGGAGCAAAAGTACGCAAAAAGACAATATTATACAAGAAGACATAATCAAGCATCAGACCAATGCAGCTGAGAGTAGCACTGAACTTGCAGAACGGCCCCAGAATTGAGACGTTTTATTCACAAGTACAATGTAGAGGCGCGAAGTGGCTGACGTCAGAAAATGATGGTGGCAATGATGATGGTGATGATGTGGCTCGTTTATGTTCACTCATTAATTAATTAATTTATTCATCCATTCATTCATTCATTCTAATGGACTTAGGCCTCTATGGCGCCGCTTCAAGAAAACCTACGCAGGAGCGCTAACAGTCCATGCAGCGTGCACGGCAAAAGAAACAAAACTTTAGAGATTTATGAAACAAAGTTTGATTGGCCAGATGCAATAAACACGCAGCAATGAAGGATGGTCATTCCAGTTTATGGTAAGTTTATGTCTAATAATGCGCCTATAATACTTGCGGTTCTTCCTCAATGGTTGTCGTTTCAAGACACTTCAGTTGTCTTCAGCTGCGCTTGAAATGTATAGCCAGACGCGTTCATTCGTATGCATAAACTTCCCTTCCCTCTAAAGAGAACCATTTGATGCTCCTTTATCTGCCGTTACTTAAGGCTTAAGCCACGCGTATCCGGTCTTCCGGCCGCGCTGCTCTATGGGATAGGCTTACCTGAGTTGACGGTTTCTTCAGCTTCTTTATTGCAGCTCTTTTCAAGTAAACCTGGTGGTTTATTTGGCATTCTCCGTTGAACTCTTCCTACATAGCTAAGCCCACTACTTATCTCGGCTTCTCCTTCTTCTTCTTCTCTTCCTGCTTCTTCAATCGCTTGCTCACCCTTCTTCGTTTTTTCTCTTCCTTCACATCCTCATCTACGTTTGGCGCCGTTACTTTTAGGAGCTCTTACGTCCCCGAACGTTTTTTCGTCGGTCTCGCGATTTTATCTGGTCGTCTGAAATTAAGGTTGTTTAGTCAACGTAAAGATTCGTTTGGTTAAATGCAAAGAGTCTCGGATGCAATTCAGATATATATATATATATATGTAATATTTATTTGTTTATGTATATGTACACTGTGCCCCATAAAAAAACACACCAAAATACTTTTCAAATATCTTCTATAAAACTAAGCCAATTGTAATAAAAGTTTGTACGTTGTTTCTCAAATAATTTTGCCACAAAATATGTTACATTTTACTTACTCACAGAAGTGGTTGCTGTTGGAGGCAGTGACACAGACTAGGCGTGTTTAGAAACATTTAAATAGAGATTAGTAACTTATAGTTAACATCGCGCAAAGGACACCATTGCGTTGCTGCGACGTGAAACACCAAGCTTCATTGGGCCAGAACTCTGGCCAGCAAACTCACCAGACCTCAATCCCGTTGACTACAGAATTTGGGGTCTAATACAGGAACGCGTCTACCAGACAGCAATACGGGACATCAACGAGTTGAAGGAGCGCCTCATCGTTGTGTAGGCACAGTTGAAGCATGCAGAGTGTCATTGACAAAGCTATTGAACAGTGGCGGCCAAGGCTGAGAGCCTGCGTTCAAGCGAAGGGACATCACCTCGAACATCTTCTTAAATGAAACATTACTTTTTCTTATTTAACATTAGACTTACATGCGTTTCATGGCAAAGGTTTTTGGTGTGTTTTTTATGGGGCACAGTGTATATATATTGTATAGCGCACAGCGTCAGCGTATAATAATATTAGTCTATATTATAGACTATAGCCACACTCTGCTGCACGGTCACTTGAAGGCATTTGATGAATAATAGCTGATTTGTACGGACTGTCTGCTGCGTTTCCATCTGCGTGCTTTCCGATTTATCAGTCTCTATAAGCCTATAAGCTTATATATGTTTATACGTCTGTACTGTGCGTTCATCGGTATATAGCACAGATCAACCATGTAGGATTGTAGGTATAATAATATGTCTACAGAATGAAATTATTCAGGTAATAATTTTATTCATGTGTGCCAGTCTTTTGGCTTTGATTGTCAGCGTCGCCTCTCCGCTGAAATTTTTGCACTTAAATTTTTTTAAAGTGGTACGTCTGTATTCATTTGTTTCTACCTTTGTCTCGTTTTCCTGTCCATCCAGGGCTTTTTTAGTGTGCTGTTCTTTTCTTGATAGAATGTTCGGCTCTAAAATTGAATGTAGGCTATTTGTGTAGTTGTTTAAACACTTCTGTACGGTTGGAAATGGTTAAAAAAGGTAGTTGCTATCCAATATATTGGGATTAATTTACTATGAAGGATGGGAATTGAAAGAAGAGGGTTGTCTGTCTGTCTGCCTGTCCGTCCGTCCGTCCGTCTGTTCGTCTATCTGTCTGTCTTGTCCTTTTGTCTGTCTGCCTGTCCGTTTTTCTGTCTTGCCCTTCTGTCTGTCTTGTCTGTCAGTCTGTTTTCGTGTTTCTTCATCAGAGGTTGATGTCGTGCGACCAAAATAACATAAATTTTTTAATAGGTGGCGTGTCTAACGAAGCAACTGGATGTGTTTTCCCGTTGCTCTTCTCTGGTCGACCAAAAACGCTGAGGCGAAAACGGATGCAAGCCATAAAACGCACCTCGTGATGCTCTGACTTCCGAGATATAATTAAGCGAATAAAACACTGTGCTGCACGAATAATATTCCGAGCGAAATCGGCGAATCACGACTTGCTGTCACGTGTGCAGTGTCTTCTTCCGGTGGTTGAAAATGACGCAAGTTCTTCCGGTGGTTGAGCAGACTTAAGACACACACCATGCACCCATCCACCGACACACACACACACACACCAACACACACACGCGCACACACCCATGCATGCACACGTGTACATGTAACGGCATGTGAAATATGTGCATATAAAAAGAAGCTTTTCTGGAACTGAGAGTCTAAAGCACATTATATCATCGACTAAGTAAATAAAGCAGACAGAGAGCATCATTATTTCCTTTTGGATGTTATTGAAATTCCGGAAAGCTGGTCGTAAATCAGCGAAAGAAACATATGAACCCAATCAATACAGATGTCAATTTTCGGATGCAGTCAAATCGAATCCAATGGACATTTATTTCTAACGAAATGACTCTTCTTAGTCATCATATAAACCGCCGGCAATTTTCTTTAATACGCATTTGATGACGGATCTGCCAGATCCACTGATATGGCTTTCATCAGAACAGACTGCAGCATGCAGACGATATAATTTATTGCCTATATTATTAAAGTTGAAAAGAAACATATGAACCCAATCAATATAAAATGATATTCAATGATGAATACTAACTTGCTTGAAGAATCTAAATAAACTACATATAGGCCTATTAGCTATCTTTGAAGACGTTCTTTTGCTGCTTAGGCAGTATAGGCGTATACTGTAGTTGCTGGAAAAGTATTTAATGTTTCAAACTACTTTTTAGACCACTATCGTTCATGCCATGACATTGGATGTAAGTTGCTGAATAGCAAATGAACCCAAAAGCGTATGAAATATACATGTACATATAGAGTCTATATATATAATATATCCTATATGGCCTATAATATACTGTACATATACATGCACATGTACATATAAATAAAAGCCTACATATACTATACATATACACATACCTATACCTGTTCATATACATATAGCCTACATATGCATATACAATGTTATATCATGGAACATAATAGTATATATAAAAAGACATTCGAAATTACAGTTTAAAGAATGCATGATTGTTCATTCATCCCTGGAAGCTGCTGCTCATCAGTAACCTAAGTAGGCTAGTACACGCAGGTCTAGCTTACCTCCTCTTCCTTATGCCGATGATATACGGACATGATATTATTATGTTCATGGATGAATCGTTGTCTACGTCTAAACTGTTAAGATAATTGCAACACTTGAGGCGCTTTTCGTCTGGACATCATCGGTCAACTGCTTTCAGCTTAAAAATCACAGAGGAAACTCAATCGATGTGTCGTCGCATACAATCGTGAACGACTCCAACAGCTATTGACTATAGTAATAGAACTGGGAGCTTTCCTCTTCAAAACCCTTTTCAACTGTCTCTATGCATGCATGACAATGAAGCAGGAATTGACCTTCTCTAGTCAAGTGTATATATTATGTGTTTTGTAGGCCTATAGCCTATATCTTTAAATTTATACCATTGTAATAATCGACCATACTTTTAGTATCTGCGCCAGATTCGCAGTTATGCAAGACTCGTTCTTCGCCAAAGTTGCTTCAACATTGAATCACTAAAGAATAGTGCTATAGCCTATTATTTTAACTTCGTGCATGCTACTCGGTGTGTAAGATTACGTAGGCTATAAGCCTATTACAGAGAGTGAGATTTTAACTAAGAAACCAGACCTTCTTTTAGATCTTTGCGGATATATTTATTATTTAATTACTCGGAGACAATGTCACAACTTCAACGACTTGTCTAATTTGTCTAATCTGCTCCAAATGACGTCATTTGGAGCAGATGGGCAAATGCCCTTGCATTTGATGGATGTGTATCTAGTTCTATATATAGGCCTATATGCATGTCAGTGCATTTGATAAACTAGTAGGCTATATATCTTTATTCGTCACTAGAGTCTAGGACAGCAGAAAATCAAACATGCAGCACCCTAAAAATTATTAAATTATGCCTGCAAGCTGATAAGGTCTAATCTATAGCTTTGCGGCACTGATAATACTACATAATAGCACCGAATCGTCGCACAAGTACACACGTCAGTATAATGCAGAGGTCCGATAAAGCGGTCATGGCCATGATTTAATTATACATTCATGGAATGTGTGCAAAAAAATAGACAGCTGCATGGTATGTATAATGTATTGGCCTGACTATCTGCGGTAACATCTTATCTCGTTATTCTTCTTCTTCATCTACTATTACTAATAGTAGCCTACCGGCACCATACAATTACTGCTGCTATACTATCCTAATGCTTCCACCACTATCGCTATTACTGCCACTTTTACCAAAAGAATAATTATTAATTACTATATAGCCTATAAATTCTATTGTCCTCGTGAATCGCAGTCTCTCATCTGTTAGCTTGTTATTTTTATATTATAGAGGCCTAATGTACCATAGGCCTACAACTATAATTATATATATATATATTTGAATAACACAGCGAATGCATCTCTGAATGGAACAAACCAGCGCTATACTGCCGTGCTAAGCAAAAAGACAGTAACTCAAGGTTTTCCGTTTTTGAGTTAGCACTTGTTTTCACATCCTGACAACATGTTCTATCATATCTGGAAGCAAGGAAACGGTATCGGTCCGGGAACATGGAAAAAAACGGAAAAGAAATTAACAGTATCTCAAAATTGGGTCGTCATACTAAGCAAAAAAGCAGTAACTTGAGTTACTGTCTTCTTGCTTAGTATTCCATGTATATTCAAGGCCGACCGATGTACAGATATTTCAATATATCGGCTTTCAAATCACCTAGAATCGTCATCTTGGTGTCAAAACATACACATTCAAGGTCAAGGAGTCCAATAAAGTCATCTAAAAGTTTCCCCATGAGTCTGAATGGCGGCCATTTTCCAAAATGGCGTTCAAAATATGGATTTTTAAATTTCTCAGCTTACAATTCACTTAAAATCGTCATCTTGGTGTCAAAACATACACATTCAGGGTCACGAATTCCAGTGGAGCCATCCAAATTTTCCCAATGGCCTCAATGGCGGCCATTTTCCAAAATGGCCGACCCAACGAGAAGGATTTGTCAATATCACGGCTTTCAATTAACTTAGAATCGTCATCTTGGTGTCAAAACATACACATCTCAGGTCAAGGATCCCAATAGGGCCATCACAAAGTTCCCCATGGCCTCAATGGCGGCCATTTTCCAAAATGGCCGACCCAAAAAGAGGGATTTGTTAATATCTCGGCTTTCAGTTCACTTAAAATTGTCATCTTGGTGTCAAAACATGCACATTTCAGTCAGGGATCTCAATAGGACCATCGCATAGTTCCCAGTGACCTCAATGACCACCATTTTCCAAAATGGCCGTCCCAAAAAGAGAGATTTGCAAAATTCACCTTTTGGACGGCCATTTTGTAAATGACCGCCATTGAGGCCAGATGAAGTTTTGCGTGGCCCCAATTGGAATCGTTGTCCCTAAATATGTATATTTAGGCACCAAGATGACGATTCTAAGTGGATTTAATGCTGAGATATTAAAAAATCACGATTTTGGTCGGCCATTTAAAAAAATGGCCGCCGTTGAAGCCAGAGTTGGTTTTAGATGGCACTATTGGAATCATCGTCCCTAAATTTGTATGATTAGACACTAAGATGACACTTCTAAGTTAAATAGAAGCCGAGATATTTAAAAATATGTATATCTGTCGGCCATTTTGGAAAATGGCTGCCATTGGGGCCAGAGGGCAAATCTGCAATGACCATATAGTCAAATATTTTTCTTAGGACATGTTCGTGGTATATACCAAATTTCATTCTTGTATCGCAAAGAGAACAATTATTTTTAACCAGCCCGCTCTACCATACGATGAGTTACTGCTTTCTTGCTTAGCATCAAACCGATGTTCAATTCTTCGATACTAAGCAAAAAAGCAGTATCTCATTTTTATACAATTTTTACACAAATTTCACAAAAAACGAGTTTAGTTTCAAAATTCAGTAGTTTATATATAACTGCTTGTAAAATTCAGAAAGATTCTAGCGTTTTTTCTGGTTGAATTAAACCAATTTCTTCTTTATCGTTTTACGCAAAATCGTCTTTTTTGAGTTACTGTCTTTTTGCTTAGCACGGCAGTATATAAATCAGTGGTTGTATGCTACACTGCATAGTTTTAGGACTTCATCTCCCGTCGAGATGACCTACAAAGTTGTCAGCGATGCTTCGCTTTGAAGCGGTGCAGCCTAGCGCTAATGATGGTCAGCGCTACCATCAACGTCAATGTCTAACTGAAGCAACAGCAGCAGCAGCAGCAGCAGCAGCAGCAGCAGCAGCAACAGCAGGTGTGCGGATGGGCCGTGGATGGTTTGTGGTCGGTTGTTATCACCTGAGCATTTATATCGCGCCATCGTTGGGGAATAGCAGCTTATGATGTGGTGCATTTCACGACGAATACGTGTAAGCTGAACTGTGCGCGGTTCGTTTCACACGCACTGCAGCAGCAGCAGCAGCAGGCTGACTTAATCGGATTAGAGCTTGTTATGAAGTCCGGTCACGAAATGCATGTGGTAAGTTGTGGCTTCGATATAAGTCTTTTGTTTCAACCTATAGGAAGCAAATCAGTCTCCACTGTCAGGCTGGCTAATCGTCTCTTGCATTGGCTAGCGTTGCTCGTCTATCACACCATATGACACCTGCGTGCACCAGCTGTATAATTTTTTTACATATGTATATATAAATATATATAATGTCCCGTTGCATTAATTTCTGGTGGTAGATTGGAAATAGATCCATCATATTAAACGGTGTCATCTGGCATGATGGATCGCATCATACAATGTCTCATAGTAGACCACTAATTGAATTCACAGAGGGTTCCGTTGGTCCAGATGCGTCTCTTATTGGCTGGGTTAAAAATTCAGGTTTATGCTGACTATAAACGGGTATGTAAGCATTACTTTTCTGTACTAAACTTCAAGGTCTGAAGCCACGAGAACTACTTGACTGCATGTAAGCCATTACCGGAAGTCGATACTTATCTCGCGGATGGCTAATTTCTTGAAGAAGTTTGAGCGAAGGATACTTCGTGAGTCGTGACGGATAATTAGCTTCGAGCGTTGGCTGTATACGATGCTGACATTAATTTCCTTTTCTGCCGTGTTACCGATCTTCGCGACTCAGCCAGCAACTGTGTTAGCTGCGTGATAACTGTAGGAAAAGACTGTGGGGTGGGGGCCAGACCTTGATCCAAGTGGAGCTGAATTTTTATCCTCAATTTTCAAACTGTCAACGAATCAAACTGTCAGAGAATTTTGAAAGCATCCGATTTCAACGCTAGTAGGCCTATGTTTGATATAGCCTACGCTGCCTACAGCAACCTTATTTGAAGGGAGGTGGGGGAGGAGGGGTAGGCCTACATGCCAGTGAATTGGATGGAAAATCAACTATTTATATGTGCGCCAGTGCATTTGATGAAATAATATATCTTTCTTCGTCACAGGGAGTTTAGAACAGCAGAAAATCAAACAGTGCGAAAAACAAAAATATGCTCTGAATGTAACAAACAAAAAGATCGCCAGATCACAGAGTGCATTAGAATGATTATTACAATGCCATAAATTATGACTTATATAATTAAAGATTATTATAATACCACGTAACTTATATAATTAAAGGCTATGTACGAATTTATACACAGTTATGCGATATTTAATGTTGTTGCTGACTACTTATACATAAGTTTGTGCACATTGTCTCATATTATAGGCTACATAGATGAACTCAATAATCTGCTGGTAATTACATGTCTGCACGAAGAAGGAAGGAGAAAGGGCGGGAGGGAAGGAGGGTGAGGGTGAGAGAGAGACAGAGAGAGACAGACAGGCAGATAAGCAGGCAGCCAAACAGACACAGCGAGATATATCACACGTTGGATAGAAACTTTTTATATTAGACAGTATACATGAAATGTGGACGCACCTAATACTTGGACAGACTAACTCCAAGGGGAGCAATCGACTTGACAAATGACCAAGGAAAATAATGGATATCATTTATTCCTACCCATCGCCTCCGGATGGCTGGTGTCAGAAACTGATGATGATTATAGATGTGCAATGTATATATACTTAGGCCTATATGTAATACTATGTATGTGTATTATATGCATACATGTAGTCTACGTATAATGTATTGTACGCATGTGCAATTATGCATGTATGTATTTCATAAGCAATTGTATGTATGTGGTCGTGCGTTTGAGTGCGTCAATTCGTCACCCATTATTCTTGTCAGAATATTTTGTCATAAGTAAGAGGAGGCGAGGTTCAACATCATCAATCACAAACAAACTCGAAGAGGAATCAATTATGTAATATGACTGCAGCACCTACTGAAATATTTAAATCATCTGCAGCTAAATATCGCATTGGTCGCCATTTTTGATGAATTACAGTGACTGATGAGAGGCATATTCTGTCAATTACTCAACTTTTATGACAGAATTTGTCGAATGCTTTAGGATACTTTTAGAACAGCACACGGTATTAGGTCCACGTGATCTCCACAGAGTTTTGGTATTTCTTTCTATCGTCGTTTGTGTGTGTGTGGGTCTGCCACGGTATCTGGTTGCGCTAATTAATCTATTCTTTTGTTGTTAGCGTTGTTAGTCCCGTGAGAATAATAACTTATTACGTTGCTATTCGCAGATTAACACAGTTCAAGCGACCCGCAATGCACCAAGTCTCCACCGAAAAGAATAACTCGCCTTGCCTTTGTTTCGCGATAAATCAGGCAGAAATTGTTTGGTCGCCGTCATCCGTAAGAAACCATTCTCCATAGCATCCAGTCGTTTTTATCGAAAAATACCAGGAGGCTGGACCACACAGCGAAGCAGCGGATCGAAGAAGAGTTAATAAATATTCCGGCGACCATCAGGCTAACCCACGTGACCTCAGCCATTAACGCGCGAGTGTGGACGCAGATAACGATGGTCGTCTGCTTATGTGTTGACGACCGCAGAGAAGCAGCAGACGACTTCTGATCATCACTTGACGTCACATAAACGTCGTCGGCGAATGAAGTCAGCGATGATCAAAAAGCTCCATGCAGCGACACAAACTACATACTCATTTAATTTGCTCGCTTGCTTGACTCGATGGCGTTCGAGGAGAGGCATTTTGCCTTTGGGGCTCATGAGTATATAGTCTATGCCGCTCAAATGATTCCGCAAATCACGTGTAGAGAAAAGACGATTGGTATAATTATATATCAAAAGGTTGGCGATCGATGACTTGTAGCCTACATTTCGTATGCCTCCCATCGGACTAAAACGACTACGGTCAGGACTAAGGACTAAGGACTGCTTTCTTCAGACCAGCATAAAGAAGAACAAGAAGATATTTTGACCAGAGGACAGAATCCGAACACGCAGCTTAGATGACCCCCAAGACGTAGCCAAATCAGTATTATTTCTACTGTCACACGTTAAGATGGAGGACAATTCCAACAGGACAGACAGCAGCGACGTCGTGAATGCGTCAGTTCTACTCGTACGCTATCCAAACGAAACCTCGATCATAGAAGAAATGGACAGATTCCAATTCGTGCTGAACAAAGTGATCGTTCCCATCCTCTTCGGACTGATCTCTTTGGTGGGAACCATCGGGAACAGTCTCGTCATCTACGTCATTCTCTCCAACCACACGATGCGAACAGTAACGAACCTTCTTCTGTTGAACCTTGCCGTTGCCGATCTGTCCTTCGTGCTCGTCGTACCACCATCGACCGCGTACCTGTACGCCGCTGCCAGCTGGCCATTCGGTAACATCCCATGCAAACTCTTACATTACATGGTCAACGTGACTGCGTACGTGACTGTGTACACGCTTGTACTCATCTCAGCCATACGGTTCATGACGATTGTACGCAACGTTGAGACGGCGGCTGTCCGAACGAGACGCAACGTTGTGCTGATGGTGATTGGCATCTGGGTCGTCATGCTCGTCCTCAACGCTCCCATCCTGTCGTCGTACGGTCTGCACGTGAGAGACGGTGTGGAGGACTGCGACAACTACGGACAGGACACCGCAAGGAGGATCTTCGCCACGTTCTTCGTCTTTGCCTACCTCCTGCCGCTGGCCGTCATCGGGATTCTGTCGGTCGGGATCCTGCGCCACATCGGGCGCCACAAGGCGGCCAGCATGCTCCACGGGACCGCGGGCAAGAAGAAGAAGAAGGACAACCGGAAGAAGCAGGCCAGCACGCTGCTCATCATCGTCGTCGTCCTCTTCGCCATACTCTGGCTCCCTGTTCATATCCACCTGTTGGTCGCGTTCTTCGGGAACCCGCCAGAGAGCGCGCTGTACGGGGCGCTCAGCGTGCTCTGCTACTGCCTCGCATATTTCAACTCCTGCGTGAATCCCATCATCTATAACAGAACGTCGAAGGAGTTCCGTGATGCATTTCGGCAGGCCGTCTGCTGCTGCGCCGCTTCTTCGACCAGGATGGAGGAAGATGAGGAGGAGGAGAGGGAGAGAGTGCGCGCTGCTCGTGGACAGAACAACCACCTGTTGCCACCGCCGGGGACGGAATGCACTCCAGAGAACACGGCACCTCTCGTTGTTCAGGCGGATACTTCCCATGAATCTGGTGGCATACAGATACACTAGGCTGTAGCTACACTTATTGATCTAATGACACGAAAAACATGAGTATACACTATACAGTAGTAGTATATTATAATTTATATAGTAGTAGTAGTTGCAGTTTAACGTTACGTCACTGTGTGATAGTAAAGATCATTAGCGACGCCCTCCTCCTTTATCCAAGCTATGGACTGGCACTGGCAGAGTGCAACCAGTGGCAGAGTCGAAGAACATGAATTCTACACGAGTTCTATTATCTGTATATTATAAGACAGTAAGTAAGACAGACACTAAATCTTATCAAGACATGCATAGAATTATTATTATGATATGTTCATTCTCGTAGAAATGACTAAAAATCAGTCTTGCGAGGCGCATACAGGACGCATTTAGATTGTTAACAATGACGTTTATTTATTTTATTTTTGTTTTTGTTTTCTCGCATTGCAATGCTATAGCGCCTCGTCCGGCTATCTATTCAGAAACGTTGCAGACTACAGCGTGGACACTGCATCGGAGTATCACATCGAAGCGCACAAGCAAGTGCGAGTAAAGGATTTGCTCAAGGTCCCTACGCGGCGATTTGAGGTGGATTCAAACCTCGAACCCTCCGTCTTCACGACACCGAATTCACCACAACACCACCGCGCCCACCATGTTCTCAATTTATACCTTGCTATTGATTCAATGGCCAGACATTGCAACCACTCGCACTGGCGAGCAAAATATCGCATAGGCCTACATTTCAAAACAACTATAAGACATTTTTCATTATAATTATTAGCAGCGTATAAGATTGTATTTACACGTAACTCTAGGCCTATTTGCAGAACCGAATCTGTCGAAATTGAGAAAATCGATCACGTTTCACGACCATTTCTATTTTTAACTATTCAAACGGGTAAGTTTCGAAACACAAACTCTTACATTAGCCTACCAAAGTGAATATCAGCGCCACATTTGTAGAGGAGTAGGCATAGGCCTATAATAGTTTTTAGTTTAGTTTGTGTAGAAAATGGTGTCGATGCGTGATGTGTTATTTGTCTCTTGGTGTTTTTGTTTCAACGTCGTGTACGTAGGGTCTACACAGCAAAATGGTGGAATTTATTAAAGTTAAAACGCAGTTTTATTTTGGAAGTGCAAGGTGATATAAATTTTAATATTTCGGTCTAACAGTGACTGTCAACGAAAGACCCTACTGGCTGCGGCACAGTGTCATGCAGCGATACAATTTTATCAGGCCGCGTGCGGGTCATAGTCGTTGCGAGTTAGGGATCTGTCCTTGGCCTCTTACTAAGTGCTGTCTTTTCTTCCCCCAACAGTCGTATTGCTAATCAATTTGACGCCCCAAAACTAAAATTTCCGATAGACTAAGTCTTCGTGAAAACTGAAGAAACTATGGAGTCAATTCCTACCAATATATATAATTATTATTATGAAACTACGCCTAGAAAGAACGATTATGAAACTACACCTAGAAAGAACGACACGTCACACGAGTTATTTTCAGTTTACACTTTTATTGATCGAACAATAAATAGACTTCATTCAAAGTTTATTGACCTAAACTAAGAAACCCACATTCTAAAAAGTTCGTAGAAGAGTGCCAGATCTTTCCCCTTTCACTTTCCTCAACCAGCTGAATGACGGACGGACGGACGATTGGAGGGAGGCCCTCCGTCTAGAGGCGACGGCGGCGACTGCGGCGACGACGGTTTCCCCGTCCGCGACGACTCCGTCTCCGTCGAGAAAGACTCATCGCTCCCTCGCCTCCATCGTCTTCCTTGGCCGCTGCTGCTGCTGCTGACACTTCCAGCCGCCGAGCGCTGCGAGACATCGACCTTCCTCTCACGTCGACGTCCTTCCTCTCCCAGGTTTGATCTAGGACGATTGGCGGTCATAAATTGTACGTTCATCCGCCAATTCGGGTGCATGTATAGCCTACGTTGCTCTTTTGTTGATAATAATGATGATGATGATGATGATGATGATGATGATGATGATGATGATGATGATGATGATGATGATGATGATGATGATGATGATGATGATGATGATGATGATGATGATGATGATGATGATGATGATGATGATGATGATGATGATGATGATGATGATGATGATGATGATGATGATGATGATGATGATGATGATGATGATGACGACGATGACTACGATGATGATGATGATGATGTCAACAACAGTAATAATAGCATTAATAATAACAATGATAATAACGACAATTTATATGGCGCCGTAGCACAGCCGTTACAAGGCCGCCTACAAACTACAGAGTTTGTTTGGATTACCGGTAGCAGATAAACTGAAGTTGGAGATTGCGCTCCGCTGTCGTATCTTCTTTGCCAGAAGCAGAAGGACGCCCATCAGCAGCAGCAGCAGCAGCATCAGCATCAGCGCAGCAACTAGACATCATCAGCATCAGCAGCAGCAGCAGCAGCAGCAGTAGCAACGCAACTAACATCAGCAGCAGCAACGCAACTAGACATCGATCGCGTTCATCACTTCAGGGCATGTTGTCCCAAATTAGAAGAGTCTCCCGACTGATGAAGATGGATGACCGCTTGCAAAGCGACAGAAACATCGGTCACGTGTCACACAGTGCATAGCAAGCAAGCAAGGGAGGCAATGGAAGCATACGTCTCTGGAGATGAGGTGACGGCAGCGGTGACGGAGGGCAAGGCAGTTCAAGTCCATCAATCATTTATTCGTCGGCTTGTGCTGTCGAGCAATCACCAAATCAACCGACGGAAAATGTCTGCGTCACTTTCGCATACCATCAGCTTCTGTAAATCTATAGCTGAAGAGCTCTGCAGCCTGTGATGCATACGCCTTCAGTCATCGTTGCAGGCTTGAAGAGACAATTTTCCGGTTGAGAATAAAAGCAAAGCTTTTCACAAAAAGGGACGCTGACTATAATTCCCTCCTCCGGTGTCAACTATACAATGCAATACAATATAATACAACACAATACAATACAACATGCCCAAAAAGTGGTACTGACCAAATAAGACCAATCCCTCGTTCGGTTTCAATTAATGCAGCAGCTGTATTGGATTGGTAGCTACAGATCCCTGAGTGACTGGATAACAGTAAGATTACCGTGAATGTATATCAACCAGTAGGCCTAAATAAAATATAAATTCGATATAAATTCGAAATTGGAGGCTATAGTTTTAATAATATGCAAAGTAGCCAATAATCAAAGGATCGATGCGAAATTTAAAAAATGTCGCTCAAATTAAGCAATTCGACGAAAGAACATTGAAAGCGCAAATCGACCACTAGCCGAGAGTATAAATATTTGAACTATTATATAGCTGCGGTAAGCCTAGTCGGCGTTACCTGAGAAATTTCAACCCTACTCAGCAATTCCCTCCTCTTAGGTAGGCTACCCGCCGCTGCAGGTAAATTTCGATTTTTCCCCACTCCGCTTCCACCCTATACATCCTAACCTAGCTACCATCTCCCGTACCAACCCATGGCTTATAGTCGAGCCGAGATCCGAAATTGGCAGCCGCATCTCTTCTGCTGGTGTGGACAGACGTAAGACAAAAATTCCTTTTCAACGTCTGGCCATGTTTTATTCGACGTTAGTCACGCTACAACCTAGGCCTAGTGGCTTTCCAAGGTACATTAATTGTAGCCTATGTCTACTGTTAGCCTGTTACTGGTTTCATGACCTTCCAGAGACATGTTACGGTAGGGTGGAGTGAAAATGTAGCCTATGGGTGCCATTCATACTTCATGTTCTGTGGCAAAAGTGGCAGATAGTGTTCCCCTTAGGCTATGCCACATAGGCTAACCACGCTAACGCTTTACCTTGGCGATCGATTTTGTTCCGAATGGATTATAATGCGATGCACGATGATGATTTATTAGGCCTACAAAGAAGAATGTCGAATCTTCTGAATAGCAAATTAAATATAAAACGTCCCGTGGGCCTACCTTCTACTGGAAAGCATGCACGGTCTGGTAAAAAAATCACCTTTAAAAACTCAAATTCGACGAAAATCTTAAAAATTTAAAGATCTGCTGCAGAATGGAGCTTTCCGCTGAGTATCGCGTCACACCAGGTACACCCGCTTATTAAAACGCAAAGTAAAGTTTATACGGTGGTGGCCGTATTCTCGCTAGTATGGGGTGCCAATCTTGCCCACATTGCCACTCTTGCCTCGGTCTCCCCTACGTGTGTAGATTTTACGCATCCCATAAGGCCTATTATAATTATGGTCAAAGTGTTACGCGGTGGTGTCGTGAGTAGGCTATGTTCATCGCCTTGCAGCCGAAGCGTTGCAGCAGGGATTTTTTTAACGTGCAGTTGTACACAAAATGTGCAGTTCTAAATGGATTTGTGCAGTTGTAAAAACACTTCTGTAGGCTATAGTTAAAACTAGCAAGAAATGGTCATTGTCTTCCGATTGGAAGTAATTTGCCATGGAGGATGGGAAGGAAAAGAATGGGAAGGAAAAGAAGGGGGTTGTGCAGTTCTAAAAATTCCTTATAGGCTAAACAGCCCTGCGTTGCAGCTAGGTTCGAATCCGCCTCAAGTCATTGCGTAAGGACCTTGGGCAAGTCCTTCACTCGCAATTGCTCAGAGCTTCGGTTTGAGACTCCGATGCAGTGTCCGCTCTGCAGTAGGGAGCACCTCTGAGTAGGAAGCTTGAAGAGGCGCTGAAATTTTCTGTCATGCACAGATCTTTGACTAAAACGTGGCTGGAATGACGTCATTGCTATAGGTAACGCTCATTGGTTCCAATATTTTATCCTTGGTATGAAAACTTATTTATCAAAATTGTATTGTGATAAATATCAATATTCAAAGATAAAATAAGCCAGGTATATTCTAAAAATTGCTTATAAGTTGCGAATTAATAAACAAATATTTTATTCAATTTTATTATGTGCGGGATGAAATCGATGGCGTGTCACAACAGAATATATATTTTCATAGATTCGACACGATGCTATATCATAGCAGCAAATTGTTTTTGAAAAATAGCGAAGACCTATAACGAGAAATTAAAAACATTTGTGCACATATTGATATTAGATAATTTTCCAAATGCCTCACTGTTTTTCTATTATCGAGCTTATAATAAACAAATTATACTCAGTAGATTGAATAATTGAAGCGTTTCGCAAAATATATTGTGCAGGTTCTTATACGATGCATCTTCTGTGGTGTCACGAACCTGAGCGCAGCTTGTAAATGACTGTCATGGCCGATGCAACGAGCAAAAAAGATAAGATTGCGGCGGCGAGAAAAAAGGCAAGTTATTTTTAAAATAGACACTGTGTAACAACTAAAACTATCAAATTGACGTTGAAGACATGTTGACATAAGCTTTTCCTATAGTTTAATTAGCAGCATCATGTGACGGTGTCTCGAATTGTAGGTCGTCCGTTCAATGTTTACGCGTCAATATTTTTTTACTCTGTCGTCTGGTAGTACTTTTAAGATATCTTGCTTGACTGCCTAGTCGTAGATGTTCCACAGATTTACTTTCTTCCGCCTTTTCCACGTTTTAACGGTCTTAATGTAGTAACAGCTTAAAAACTGAACCGACGGTCACAAGATGCAGCGCATACTTCGTTTTCTAGACCTTTTTAAAATTATTTTTCGGCTTTGCAGCAAAATCAAACAAGCTTTAAACGAGTTTTATGAGTTTTAAAAATTCATTGCCTGACATTTATCTGATGTCCTTTCTTCTTCTTCTCCCTCCCCTCTTAATATATAACTTGTCTGCATAAGAAACTTGCTACTTGCTGCATATGCTAACAATGCCATCCAGCAAAGCAATCATTTTTGCAATAGAGTTATACTTCTAAAATGGATGAAATTCATCAATAGTTGTCACTATTCAGCAAAGTTTTCTGATTGTATATCTTTTGTCATACCTAAAACTAGAATCTTGTTTTTGAAATATTGAATGTCAGACCTCTGTTATTTGATGCTTTGACTTATTTTTGTCTGTTTTGGATTGCCTACCCAGCAGCGGCTCCTCCAGGTGTATACTCTTACGCAAGTGTGTATGCCGCTGAAAGGATAAGAAATTAAAAAATTATGTATGAAAAAGGGAAATAATATTGAGTCATGAAATTTTAAATAATAAAAAGATTTGAAGAAGACAATACAAGACCATAATAGACCATGGTTTCTCATTATCGCTAGTTGCTAGCTTTGATCGTCAATGATTCACGGTTCGCATCAGGTTTGTGCAAATTGTGCGTGCAATAGTAAAATCCTGGAGGCGCCATTCTTCTTCTTCTTCTTTCTCTAACGTCATCAGTAAAAGTTTCTTGGTCAGTTGCCAGGTGGTGACCAATCCTCTCCTGGCAGGGTAAGGAGGCCGGTGGGTCTTCTGGACCTCTTTCGCCCTGAGGTGTCCTTCCAACACCTGCCGCCTGCGTTGGCCAACTCTTTCAGGGTTCCTGGAGGCGCCATTGCTACCTAGTATAGGCTATGTTTATCTCTCTCTCTCTGACTATCTCAACAGATTGATTGTGAATCAGTGTGTTGAGATAGTCAGAGAGATACAGAGCTTATACTAATAAAATACTAATATTAGGGTGATCTTTCGTGCTCCATTGGTTGCATTTTGTGCACTCGACCTTGACGATACAGAGCTACATACAAATAGCAAGGTAATAATAATGTATGGGCAATTTGTGAGCATACTTTAAAGTTCATAACGATGCAATTAATGCATGAGCCACTGCCTCAATACAAGAACAGAAAACCGTATTATGCAGTCACTGCAGTACAGGTTTTCAATTGTCGTGGCTCAATTTGAATGCGTCAACAAATTCATGCAAATTAAATTCTGAGCAGAGTTGTTTGTTGATTGAGTGCTGTGCACATAGGATTCTTATAACTTCATTTGAGATGGCTTTTCTCATGCAAAGCAGTGATCAGTTGTATCATGGGTACTGGCTCTGTTAAGCAAGCTGTAAAGACTTGAGAGTAAACAAGATCCAGTATTGTTTCTAACAGTTTCACCCTAGTTACGCCTGCCTTACGTAACCATTGCTTAAATTTGTTTAAAAAAATGACCATGGGCAACGCTTTTTATTCTAATTTATTGTTCCATTATTATTAAACTAAAACTAAAAACCAGGAATCAGTTTAATTGTTACAAGTTGCGTCTATGACATTCAGAATAAATGAATTTTGATTGATTGCTTGTTTACATTGAAAAAAACCCATTAGTTTCCGAACACTGACTGCTTTAGTGAATGCACATTCAATGCCATTCATGTATACGTATAAAGACAAATTTTTTTTGCTAAAATAGTTAAATTCATTCATTCATTCGGAGATTTATTTAGCACCCTTCAAGGAAACTACTCAGAGGCACTCTATTTTTACAGAAATGGAAGTGTTACGCAGAAACACCATTAATTTTTTCTTTATTTCTATGTACTGAAGTGGACTTCCTGGGATACTTGATGTGGTCTCTTGGGAGACTTCTTTTGGTAGTTCAGTTGAAAGTGTGTTTGTCCCAGTCATAAACTTTAGAACTGTCACTTGTACCTGTCATTGTTTAGCTTCCTTTTTCTTATTGAGTCTTGTTATAAAGGATTGTCTATGATTTCAGCTGAAGCAGTTTAAAAAGACTGGTGGTGCTGGGAACTTGATAGATGGAGCTAACGTGACATCTGCTGGACGGGCGGAATCTCCACAGGTAAATCGATTCACTTTCTGATATATTGATCTTCAACGCAGCTGCTGTATCAAAATAAAACTAAATACTGTAGGTTCACCTAAATGAAACTTTTGTTGAAAATGGGGGACTTTGATATGTGTTTTATGATTTGGCGAATACCATACCTTTCTGTTTTACTTGTCTGTTTATAAAAATCTGTTTGGTAAGAAGCTTGAGTGAATTATTTTCATGAGTGGCAGTGGTGTATGACTGTACATATGTGTTTTTTGTAGACGCAAACAATTGAAAATTCGCTTCCAAATGATGTCAAGTCCTTGCCACCAGTAATTCAAAGTTCTTCGATCACTAACAACAACATTTCTGGGAGGTTTGTGGATTTTTTCTCTCCATACCTATATCGTATATGGCTGTGAAACTTCATCATATCTTTGGTAAATGACTGGTCAGAATTGGTAAATAATTTAATCGCAAAGTCATGTGTTCGATCAAGTTACTTGTGAAGCTTGAACATCTGTAGTTGTGTTGCTAAACAACATTTTTTACGGAATTGGTGAAGTTATGCACCAGATTTAATGCAGTTCTCAGTCGGCATCAATGATCATACGCATTATTATTGTATTACTAATACTGTTCTGGTATATCTTTTCAGAACACTGACCTCTTCAACAGAAAGACTGCATCAACTATCCAGACAGGTTACTGGACTGATCAATGAGGTATTTGAAATTTCGTCAGATCCCTGGATTCATAATTTTGTTGAATCTTATGATAAATGTTTTGTTTCTGTTTATAATTTGAGGACTGCAAATTTTTGATTACTTTGATGTTAAGTTAATGAATTAAATTGTCAAGGTTTTAAAGTCACGGTTACTGAACATTAACCCTTTAGCTATTAGTGTGTACTAAAATGTATTGAAGCCAATGCAATTTGCTGTTAAATGGTTAAAGACCTTATGTACTAGTCTGATATTGCACTCATTGATAAACTGTCAAAACTTCATGTTTCACAGTGAATGCTGTAGTTTATCTATGATATGCTTAGGTTCAATTATTTATTATTTAGAACTAAGGTGGTTGAGGCATCTGGTTTAAGCAAATTATTTCTTATGTACTGTATTTTCAAAACTTGCAAAAATGTTTTGTATGTTTCTTTCAGTCATCTAGTTATATAAATGGTCAAGGAGAATCCAATATGGAATTGGACAATTTAGAGGTGAGGGCATTTTTGATTATTACTTCTAAGAGTAGTTTGCACAATGGAAGGCAAATAATCACAGATTCATTATACACATATATCAACTTTATTTGAGTTAAAAAGTTGCATCAACAGAAATCTACCTGTAGTTGAAGAAATTCCGAAATTGGATAGCCTTAAGGTGCATTTGCAGCTTGTCAGGGAAATGCAGATTTTGACAACACAATGTATTTGAAATAGGGGTACCAATTCCGCTTTGTCACCGTCCAGAATTGGCTGTGAGTTCTCAATTTAAATTTATTGGAAAGGTGCTCTAGTAACTTATTGCTAGCATTAATTATGTTACAGAAGAGAAATCATGAACTGGCAACACTTCTTGAACAGCATTCCCAACTGAACAGCCAACATACAATACAACTTGATGAACTGGTAATATTGCTGTAACATTATTTGTCACATCAAAATTCATTCATTCAGTCATTTCAAAATTTGTATGGTGCTCATTCAAGAATTCTACTCAGATGTGCTCCCAGCCCAACCATGGCAATATAAATTATGTTTATTAAATTACAAATGTTCAACTATGTTATTTTAATGGTCTGAAGGTTGCTCTTGCATTTTGCTGAAGCTCTTTAATGTAAGATGTAGACAAAAAGAAAGTGGAGGTTACAAGAACTTAAGCAAGTTACTAATTGTCAAAACGTTTAATTGCATGTGGATTTGTGGATGCGCCATTGTATATTACTGCATTGTTAATTCGGTTAAATAGAATCACTGCTGTCGTATGACTGTTGTTTGCAGAAGCAGCAGAATGGTCGATTGCAGCAGACGCTGGAGACAGAACGAAAGTCGTACGAGGAAAAGATGAAACGTGAACTGGGAGCCTTAAAAGAACAACTACAGGTGAGATGCTATTTCACTCATTGTCTGCATTTTAATGAAGCTATTTAATGTAAGATGTAGAGTTGTAGACAAAAGGTGAATTTCTTATGTTGGAGCTTGTGTCGATGATCAATGCAAATGAATTTGACATTTTAACGTCATTTCTGCGCTTGTGTGGTTCAGTATATGAGATGAACTTATTTCCATATCTTATTTCACTTTCTGTCACAAAGTATATGTTTTTACCTGAAATTTAAACCAAACTTTATGGCATTTTCTTTTGTCTGTCTTCAGGTGCACATTCAGACAATAGGAATACTTGTGGCTGAGAAGACAGAACTCCAGTCTTCTGTCAACCAGAACTCGAAATTGGCCGAAGCAAGACAGTGTAAGTAGTTGACACAACATTGATTGTTTTTGCTAACGATTAAGATTGGTAGTTGGTGTTATAAGTTCAGCTTGTCAATGTCATTGTCTGTTTTTTTCTTGTGTTTCTTGTGCAGTCAATACCATACTGGAATAAATTAGAATTAAATCATCTGCTGTCATCCTTAAAGTTATCTTACCTGAGAACAGATAATGGGCGGAATCGATATGTGCATTATATGTGAATTTCATTCATGCACTTCCTGGCTACTTATTTAGCACCGGTTAGATCTTCTTAAATTCTTTTACTGTTACGTTGACGTATCTGCTTAAAATAGTTTCAATAAAATTTGGCATAAGACATTATGTGCATTGTCCTGAAATTCTAATTGTTTTTATACCTTTGTGGCTTGCAGCTGAGATTGAAGAACTTTCCGGACGATTGAAAGCGTCTCGACAACGCGTTACAGACCTTGAACGCAACTTCAGCTCAGCAAATAATTCCAGCCAAAAGAATGAAAAGGTTCTGTAGTGCTTGGTTTGTCTAAATGTGTAGTCTGTTGCTATTCCTTATAAATTGTGTTCAGTCTGTCTGTCTTTTTAATTGTTGATTGTAATTAAGTCTGATGTCATTTGAAACTGAGTCTTTGCTATACATGACATTTTAGTGTATCATATTGATAATGATTGACGATAGAAGTCTTTTGATGATAACAAACATGAAAAAGACTGATTGTAAAGTTACTGTTGCGGTTGTCCTGCATTTAATCTTGTTCTTAATTTTTTTTCATAAAATTTATTATTTAAATTTATGTATCTTTGACTTTTAAGTTTGTGGGCCTACCTTTGTTGTCCATGTGAGCTAGAACTATCCAAAGGATACTTAGAATTTTATTTAATTTTTTTCTTGAGTTGATTGAAATATTAATTGCAGTCAAACAAAGAGCTTTCAAAAGATTTGGAAAAGCAGAGACTTGACTTATACCGAGTGAAGTAAGTCTGTCGTTTATTTCTTACATCGAGTTGGACGATTAGCCTTGTTTGAGAATTGAATGTGCACTTTACCAAGGCAAAGGAGTGGGAGAGGGAAAGTGCCAGGCGGTGGGCATGCCCATTACCCAGACACATCTGTTCTCTGTACAAATGATGAACTTTACAACTGAACTTGGTTCATGGTTGATTGAGTGTATTTAGAAAAGGCAGCCAAATCTTGTAAATAGTGTTAGACTATAAAATGATTGTTAACATCGATTATCTTGGTATATATTTAGTAATTTATTTACTTGCATTTGGGTGCTTGTATCTCTGCTGTGGTGCTAGATTAATAAAACTGTGTTGGTTAATTATCAAAGGAACAATGATTTATGAAAAAGGTGAAGCATAAATGGTCTGTTTGGATGCTGTAAATGGTGACTTATAAAATGACGCTTGACATTAAAGGTGGTTTGACAACTATTCCTGCTGTATTGCTTGACTCACCCACGGCTTGTAGTAGTTTTCCTGATCATTTGAAGAATGCACCATATCTAGAAGCATGCATATCATGGGGCTAAAGACCTATCTTTTTAATTATCATATAACGTTCATTGATTGTTGGACTCATGTGCATTGTGCAGTGCTTACTGTCGTATGTTCTATATAAATCATCGTATTGTTATAATTGAATAGAGTTGTGTTCTGTTTCGTCTGTCTTACATTGTTTGAGTTGATTATGTTTTTTCCAGCAAGTCCAACGAGGAATTCCAACAGCACAATGCCGAACTTCAGGGAAAGCTCCAGCAAAAGGTACAGAGGTGGCTTGGTATATAGTAGTGTATAAATAATTGACGACTTCATTCTTTTTGTTGATTTCTTGGTCAGAAATTTTTTCTTTCTTCTCTCCTGATTTTTAATTCTTCAGTATAGGTTCATTCTTGGTTGATTGACCGACTGGCTTATAATTCATTGAGTTTTTTGATTGATTGGTTAGCATGTCCATTTCTTTTATCTGGTTGCAGATTACTGAGTCTGCACGGATGGAAGATGAACTGATTGAGTTGAGAGGAAAGCTAGAGATTACCGAACTATTTGTTCAGCAGGTAAAACCTGTTCATTTGAAGGCTATAAATGCTTTATTCATGTTGTCTGTCGCTTATTTTTTGTAAATTTCTTATCTTGACTGATTCAGTTGTATTAAAGTCTTGCTTGCTGTCTCTGCCAGATATAATTCCTTTTGCCTGCTCAATATTTCTCCACGTATTTTGAGTGCCTTTTGACTGCACTGCAAAGCCCCCTTTATGTGTGTCTCTATATGATCCTGTTTTGTGGCTCATTTCCTGTGCTTGTTCTGTACTGCCTGTTGTTAAGTTTGTACTATGCTATTAATTAGCTATCTTGTGTGCAGTTCTGGTATTTTGCATGCTGGACTATGATTTTACAAAAATCAGAGGTTCAAAGGAAGAGAATGGAGGGAACAAGACTACCACTTGCGGCTTTGCACGTGCACATGGAAGGAGAGAGAAGTAGGGGAAGACAATCAAAAATCTGGGTGGACAACGTCAGGGAAGACCTGAAGGAGACGAATATTGACATGTCAAGAGCAAAGGATCTCATCAGAAGTAGAGAAGTCTGGAGAAGTACCCTGGTGATGGGTGTGGGGGTGGGAAAGATGAGACAACAAAAGATATATGGTTGATCTTTTTCCCATAACAAAATGCTTCTCTTTTGCAGCTGCAGAGCGGCAAAGACCTTCCAGATCGGAGTACTATTCAGCAGATGGATAATCTAGTAATGGAGAAAACAGAATTGCAAACAAAACTACACCAGGTTCGAGAGATTCATTTTAATTGGTGCATCTAGTTGTCTCATTCCATTAGGATTGGGATCTGTGAGGATTAGTATTTGCTAAAAGAAGTTGGCAGCATCTGGTTTCAACTGTCTTTCCAACTCGCTGCCTCAGTGATTTTGCACTGAGAATGTCTACTGTGTTAGGACATGATGTACATAAGCATCACCTAGGCTTACAGAGTGTCCGGCCTGACTCCGGCACTGTATGTAGTTTGCGCAATGTTGTAGCAGGTTATTTTATGCAAGTGTTCTGCACTTATAAATGCGAATTATATGGCTTCTTTGACAGCCCTTAAAAGACAGGGTTTTTGTCATACTTTCAAGATGCCAGTGTTAGTTAATGGATGAACTGAGACCTATGTGACTTGACCAAATGACCAGTTGTTATGTGATGATTGTGTGGCTTTGTGTCACTAAGAGAAGCCAGTTTCAGGGATGCCAGAGGAGAAGAGCTAGAGTATATCTTGATGTTTCTGAGGTTAGTTTAGACTAGCAGCTCATCTATTGTTTGTGTTTAGCAAGAAGAGGTTGTGTCAAAGCTTGTTGCGGAACAAGGTGCCACAGAACTTCAGTACAGACAATACATGGAGCAGCTCCAGCAACAGCTGCACAACTTCCAAACACAGGCAAGTTGATGCTTCTCACTTTGCCAAAGCATTAAGTCTTGTTTTGTCCATCCTCTGTTACCTGCACTGCATCCATAGATACCAGTTAAAATCATCCAGACTGAGATATGGATTTCTTCTGGAAGGTTTTTCTCATTGGTTGATGTAGTATATTAGTTCATCGTTTAAAACAATCTCCCTCTACAATTTCTTTAAGACATGACTCTAATTATGTTCGAGCTTAAGTATCTTAATCTATTGACAACTAGAAGGATTAGTAGCTTTTAGTTCACTCCCATCTGTAAGGGTTAGGCGACACCATATTTTTTCTATCAATCATGTTTCAGCACCTTAGAAAGCATCAGACCTGTGCAAATTCAGACTTGTTACATAGACTACATGAATATACTTTACTGTGTACTTTATAGATTCTATTTATTTTTATGCTATTATTAGGCATTGTTTGATTTTATTCAAAATTTGCTGTCAATCAGATTTGTTTAGTTGTTGCAGATTGTATTTGAGATAAAAGTTGTGAATGAAATTATTAATTTACAGCTGTGTAGTAAGTATATGCTTGCCAAACAATTTTCTGATGACCTTTGTGTTTGATAGGTGTCAAGTTTGACTTTTGAAAGAGATGAACAGAGACGGCTGTGCCAGAATTTAGAAGCAACTATCAGCAACTTAGAAGCTGAACGGGGTTCGTAAATGACCTTTTGTTAGCCTCTTGTTTTTTTATTACTCTGACCCTGAAATCAACAATAATAATATTACTAGATATTGTTGTAGTTATTGTGATCACAATACTTAATTGGTAAAATAGTTTGCACCATGAAAGTTATTAAAGATGAGTAGATTATGAAGTATGAACATTTATTGTGATTCTGGTTTTATTGGGATTCTGTTTTTCATTCGTTGGTTTAGATACAGTTGGTGAGAACCATTTGGAAGACTCGCATGAGAAGATACAGATGACTGACACCATTGAAAAACTGTCGTCGCACTTGGCAGCTGTCAACAAAAACTTTGAAGTGCAAGTTGCAGACAACGCACAGCTGAGCAGGTTGTTCTTCAAGCCGTAGATTCATAGTTAGTGCAGTATGTGTTAAGCGGGACATCTTTTAACACAGCTTTTAAAGTACTTAAGGGAGCAAATGTAGAAGATCAGTTACAGTGAAGAAAACACTTAAACAACTGTCAATTCTAAGCAAATTCAGGTTTACAATTTTGAGTGAATTGCTATAAATTTCAGAGTTTTCAAAGAAACTGTTTGAACTAAAATGAAGGTTCAAAGCATGAAGACTTGTTGAGGAGTCTCATGGCTAAAAGGAAATAAATGTTGAACTCGAATAATTCTGCAATGATCACTGATGAATCTTGCAGATGAAGTTGAATTCAGAGAGGAGGCCAGATATGGTACTACATGATTAGATACATGTGTAAATCCATATGTTTGATGTACAAAGAGTTTGCTAATCCACGGTTTAAATTTCACCAGTCAGTCTGTTTCAATCCATGTAAGATATTATAGAATGTTGTTCAGTTGAGAATTTGTTAATCATGTTTCAGCTCTAACTGCAGTAGGATTATGCCTCTGAGGACTACTGTTGAAATAGTTTTTGACGAACTGGACGATTGCTTATTTAACCTGACCTCTGTTTGAATAAAATTCCAGGCTGGTGATTGAGAAAGAAGATCGAATTGTGCAGCTTGAGTTTGAAGTGGAAAGGCTTGGTAACTCTACAGCTGACAAAGACAAACTTCTGGACACAATTCAGAGCGATAAGACAGCACTTAGTCGAGCCGTTGCACAGAACAAAGAACTAAAGAATCAGTTGGGTGAACTGCAGAATGGGTTTGTCAAAATGGTGAGCGTCTGTTTGTGTTAAAACTTTATTGACAACGTGACTCCTAAGGCAGTGGCCTAATATGATAAACGTTAATTATTGGCATCATCATTATTTCTTCTGTGTATACATGAGCTTTTGCTCTGTCACCCACTTGATCCTTTGGACCATTATCAATAATCAAGTCAAACTTGCTTCTTGCTAGATAGCAAAGTTACTTGGTTTCATTAGTTATATTTAACTGTGTATTTAAAGTTTTAAAGTCATTTTAAAACTTCTACAGTTCCTGTTCAGATTATAAAATTCTAATTGCACAATATGCTGGTTGCGTTGATGTAGCTGAAATTCTGTTTATTTGAATTTTCTGTGGCGCTTTCTGTTGTGATGTTTGACTCGGGTCTGTTGAAAAATAAGTTAGCCCCTCCCACTCCTGGCTTCGCCGATCAGGAGCATTCCAACACTTGGGCCATTAGTGTTAAGTTACCGAACCTGTTGTAGCCGACCTGCGTGTCGTGCGAAGCTGGCCGTATTTCGTATAACTTGTACCTGTAAACGTTCTGCGGTGTGTCAGATTGAATTTGAATAAACGAATATTATTATTATTATTATTAGTCACTGAATACAGAGTCAACTGATGGATGGTGCAATAGAATAAGATGAATTACAGTGTAGTATCAAAGTATTACTGTATGGTTGCAGAGTACAGAAAACATGGAGATGCTGACTCAGTTACAATCAGAGCAGCACATTTCTAAGGAGCTAGCGGCCAGACTGGGTCATCAGGAAGAAGAACTCAAAGAGATACGAGAACTGGTGAGCGTTTTTCAGTAACTCAGTTGAGAGATCTTTTCAAGTATTTTTCTAGTAGTTTGCTGATGAATGCTTATGTTAGTGTAATGCAACATTGCATTTAGACTTGTAATACTCAGTCATGATGTTGATTTATGAATTTCTAAAAGAACTTGCATCATGTTACCAAAATTGAGTTCCTTGCACTGTTGCATTGTCTGAATATGAAGTTATCAAGTGTCAGTAACTGCTATCAAAACCATTTTTTTAAAACCGACATTGTGTTATTTTGTTGTCTAGTTACTTGAGAAGGAGCATCAGTTGAGCGATTTGCGAAGGAGAGACGCCGAGAGAGCAGCTTCACATCGAAGTGAACTCTCGAGTGAGGAAATGGAGGAACGGCTTCAAGAATTCCAGCAGCAGATGCCTTTGGTGGAATCGCTCCAGAAAGAGCTTGCTTCTACTCAAGTTGGTTGAAAAAATACTACGTTATCATCGATATGGCATGATTACTAATCAGTTGATCAATTTGATTAATTATTTAATTGACCGATAATTAATGAACGATTTACATTTCGTTTATTATCAATCAGTATGACAGACTGCAACCTGGTACATTGCAAACTCTACTTAATTGGAAGGTCAGAGGGATGAGTTTTATAGTAGACTGATTGTTATAACGGTTAACTGCCTGTTAATTATTGTTGATGGTTAATGCAAAAGCTGCAGTTGAGTAGAAGTTTTGCTTACAACATTGTTGTACTTGTTGTCAGTGAACATTTTCTCTATATACAGTTAAAGTTGGCGAGTTAAGCCATCTATAATTATTAAAAACGTGCACTTCATAACTACTGGTTTAGTTGAAAACAGATTATTAAATGAGTTTATAATTTATCGGAGTCTGACATTTTAAATGTTTCGTAGGACACAATAAACGCTCTGACGAATCAGAACAGCAGCCTTCGTACTGAACTGATTCAGCTGCAGTCGAAGAATCGCGATGAGAACGGTGAATTGCAAAGTGATCAGGTAGAGCTTCACAATAATCGCAAACAGTAATGAATGAAATGCTGTCTTTATATTAGCATCTAAAAAAAATGTTAAATGGTATGCAGAAATTGGCCTTTTATGGTTTTTTACTTTTGCATTGATTTATTCATTTGTTTCTTAGGTTGTTTTGATTGAACTTTTGGTTTATTGTGTCACGGATTGTGATTGGTTCATTGATTCATTCATTCTATGGACGTAGAGTGACCCTACAAGGAACCTATTGAGGAGCACACTCCCAGCTCTGTCACGGCTAAAGTAAAAAGAATTGAGTGATTTATAAAACTATTAAGGTCTGTAAAAAATGTTAAATGGTATGTAGAA
This sequence comes from Lumbricus rubellus, assembly GCA_945859605.1. Lineage (NCBI taxonomy): Eukaryota > Metazoa > Annelida > Clitellata > Crassiclitellata > Lumbricidae > Lumbricus > Lumbricus rubellus. The sequence continues at coordinate 30,761,133 of OX243815.1, read as the reverse complement.
ATGTGCATCGAATCTACGGTTCATTCTTCATTTAATCTGATAAGAGATGTTGCGACAAATGACTGGAATCACATTCACGGAACTAAATCTTGGTTTATTTTATTTGTTAGATTTGTTCAACTGTTTAGAATTGTTTTCAAGGAATAGAATTGTTTTAAATAGTGATGATGGTTGCTTCTTTGTCAAGAGGAAAGTTTTGACGGCGAAGAACTGTGTTTGTTTTCTTTGTAGGTCGAGTACCTTTCTTCGTCCGTTAGGCAACTTGAAATGGAACGAGATAAAATCCTTGACCAGCTTCGTGAGTCGCAACAGATGCGCAAGATGTTGGATGACAAACTAAACTCAATCCAGCAGGATCTTGCGACACAAGTTCCTGCGACTGTCAATGGTGACGTCATCACAAAGGTTCACTTTGATGCTCTCCAACATGCCATGATGATGCTTGAGGTAACTATTTGGTACCTTATTTCTTATTAGCTGATATAACCAGCATGTTGCTCAACCCAGGCACATTTTTGCAATAAATTAAGAATATTTGTAATAGTTCTTTAAAGAATTGGTAATATAAATTATACTAAGATATAGCATTAATTTATGGCCTATCTCATAATGCTATCAATGGATGTTAGTTAGCTGTCATGATTAACATGTAAGTTTTATGTTGATTATTACTGAAATTACTGAAACTTTCACTGTGAATTTTATTACAGCCATAAAACCATCCTTTTCAGCTGAGTAGTGACCTTGAAGGGGTTCTATATAATCTCCATAATGATGAATAAATTAATAAAATAGACCAATTTTGCATATATTTCTTAATGTAACAGTTTAGTTAACTTCTTCTTAAGGAGTGCAACTTAAGTTGGTATTTCTGGAATTTGTTACATAGTAATGCTGAATGCATCTACCACATGTTGCATATGGCTTCTAGTTGGACAACCACATAATTTCTTTCTTACATAGGCTTTCACACTTTGTGTATGATAAATATTACAACTGGGCATCAGTGGGCTTGCATTGTAAAAGCAGTTTTGACAGTTGTGAATACACTACTCTATAATAAAAAACTTCATTCCCAAAGTGATCTTGCTGTGGTAATAAGCTGAGGTGTTGATTTGTTTTCTTTAGGGGAAACATACTCGTGTCATGCGAGAGAAAGCTGATTTGGTTGATAAGACAGAAAACTTGGAGCACATCATCATGCAGTTGCAAGGGGAAAGCGACACAATTGGTAATTGTTATACTTGTGAACTGTTCTTTAACTTGTGAACTGTTCTTGATCCTTGACATCTAGGGTTTGCTCTCTGGTTATGGTCTAGAATGATGTTGCACCTGAATAATTAAATTCTTTGCAAATGTGCTAGGGTCAACCTGAGTCATTCTGTAAGACTGCGCCAAGACAGATGAGTGAGTGGTTGTCCATATGTGGACAAGGGGAAAGGGAGTGCCCAGTGCGGATATCGGAATCTGCATTATTAGTTTTGGATCTGTGTTTGGCAATGCAGGTTTTATCATTCTTAGAAAGCTTCTTGTGTGACACTGTTAATACAAATGCACTCATGTGTCACAGGTTGCAATGATGACTTACTCGGTGTGATTGGTGTGTGCATGTGTACGTCGTGTTAGTGAGGTTGTTCTGTATTAAATGGCTGTAGGTCCAGGACTTTGGTCAATATGAAATTAAAAGTGACGTACACGTACTGCTAGCCTTAACTGACTGATCTTCCAGTTATCCAAGCATGCAAGCGTAATTTGGTTCCATTATTTGCCTCAATCCTAGAGCCAATCAGGAACAATGCACTTGTAATGCATCAATCGGCTTAAAGTAATAAATAAATCTTTAATCAAGATTAGATTAAATGTTTTATGTTGGTTTGTGAAACACTTGGAAACAAGTTTTCAATCAGCATAAATGATTTATAATCTATTTATACAAATGTCCAGCGAATATGAAGTTACATTAAGTTTCGATGCATATAAAAAAGTTCAAGGCATTTTTCTTTATTTGTGAACAGGAGAGTACGTGACACTTTATCAGACGCAACGTACCATACTCCGCCAGCGAACAGCCGAGAAGGATTCGTACATCTACCAGTTGGCACACGAGCGCATTCAGATGCAGAACAAGCTTGGTGAGCTGCAGGCGCTCGTTATGCAACTGCTCGGAGATCGACGAATGCTGCACAGCTATAACGACGTGAATCATACGCTGCCAAACGATTCAATGGCGTCTTCAAACTATGCCACACCACTCAAACATAACCACACCAAGAGACCAAAGCACAGCAATGGTGATGTGGCTGATGGCACGCCGCATGAAGGTACCTCATCTTTTATTGGCATGGATTGGGAGAGTAATTACTGTCATTATTCCACCTTTATTTAGCACCTTTGTAAGGGAATCTACTGTGAGGCGTTCGTGACCTTATGGCTAGAAACATGATCAAATGGATGGTTTTCCATTGCTTGCAAAGTGGAGGTACATTATTGTTTGTCTTTGTTGCATGTGGAGATATGCTGATACTTGCTCTTTCGTGCGTCAACTTGAGCCCATTGCGCCTCTTCATGTTTTGCACCTTCCTTCTGGAACAGTCTTCCTTTACATGTGCCTGCTGCTTCATTTAACTCTGTTCCACAAGCATGTTTGAACTGTCTTTAAAGTCACTTATTTAGATACTCATCTGTGTGACGTACATGAATATGTGAAGTCCGTGGTAGACCCAGTTGTCTGTAACGGCTTCTCGTAGAGTTATGCCTGCAAGACTCTAACTGAATTTTTTTTTTAAACGAGCACCTGAATTGTGTTTTTAATGTTATCGACTGCCCATCTGTGCAGCAGTTTCATGGAACACATCATTGCTTGTTACTGTTTTACTTAGACTGGCCAGATTACTCGAGTTCCGGTAGTCAATCAGACGAAGAACGTATCTCAGAGGCGACCGATCATCCCTCATCCTCCGTCGTCAACGGAATTTCTCCAGGTGATCATCAGCTGCCACCGAACGAGAAAGAAGGCCGAGCTAACGAGACTTCATCATCGTCGCCATCATCGCAACCGCAGGGTACCTCAGATCCATCGCTCATTCCTACGGGGGACGCGACCGCCCAGCGAATCATGCACCTGCTGAACGAAATCGGAACGTCGAACCTCGTCGAGCGACTGATGTACGACGAACGACATTTCCTGCATTGCAACCGTTGCCTTGGTCGACTAATTATGTTATGAGCTGCCGCTGAGGCTGAGGCTTCTATCGGACTTGTTTCCTCTAGATTTCCATGCTTGATGTGTTGCTGCTGGTGGATGTGCACACGACAGTTAGCCAGGGTTTCAATTCTCCGGAACCCAAGTCTAGTTGGTTCTATATATATTTGTATTATATGTGTGTACATGGTTTCTGGTTTGATGGGATCGAATATGATATGTTTTCTTATTTTCATTGGAATCTAATTTTGGTTGATGTAACAACTCTAGGATATAGATTTGGTTGATATAACAACTGGATATCTGTAGAACAGCTGTTGTGAGCTGGTACCATATTGTGATGTCTCATCACGCACGCAGTTCGCAACCTACGCATGAACTGGGAATGATTAAATTTACTAACGCACACACACAGCAGTTAGATACATATAATATACACCGTGGTTCAAAAAAAACTAAGCCAAATTGTTTTGCATATATCTCTAATCCCTGATGACATATCAAGCTAATATTTTCCAAATATTAAGAGAAGTGGACCAAGAATATGATTCCAAAATTTCATGAAACAAAGTTGAACGGATAAAAAGATATGAATATTTAAACTTCATATGCCGAAATTTCAGTTTACAAGCAATTTTCTGTCAGATTCAATCAAATGTTTTCTTATATCTCTAATGCCTGATGATTAATCATTCTAAAAATTTTCCAGATATTTAGAGAATTGAACTAACAATATGATTCCAACAGTATGGTTTTATTATTTAATTATTTAAGATGCTCAAAATGTCCTCCTGCTTGCACGCAAGCCTGGAAGCGCTGGCGCCATGCATTACGCAACAGCATCGTCAATTATCCTCTGGTCCAGGCCTTCCCACGCTTCCAACAAGCGTTGGTTGCTTCAGATCGTTTATATCATGGATTGTTGTCTGGTAGACTCGGTCTTGCATCACGCTTCGCACTTTATAGTCGACAGTATTCAAATATGGGTTGTTTGTAGGCCATAATGTGGGAGAAATGAAGTCTGGCGTCTGTCTTGTCTGCATTTCGATTGTTTCCTTGGCTCTGTGGGTTGGCGCTGTTCTGTTGAAAAAGAAAACAGCCTTCTGGGGCTATAAATTTCTGATAACAGGTGGAAGATGTTGTGACAGCAGAATATTGTGATAATATACTCCGTTAATTTTACTCCAGAATCCCTGAAGACCAAAATTGGAAACTTTCAAGCATCGAAACCGCAACGTTATGGTAACAGACATGCTGAAAACAGACATTTCTGGGGATTATGGTTAAATAATCATATCTTTTTATCCGTTCAAATTTATGACATGATATTTTGGAATCCTATTCTTGGTTCAATCCTCTAAATATCTGGAAAATTTTGGTATGATTAATTATCAGGCATTGGAGATATAAGAAAAACAGTTTAGCTTACTTTTTACTGAATCTGGCAGAAAATTGCTTGTAAACTGCAATTTTGGCATATGAAGTTGAAAGATTCATATCTTTTTATCAGTTCAATTTTATCTCTTGAAATTTTGGAATCATATTCTTGGTCCACTTCTCTAAATATTTGGAAAATTTTAGCATGATATGTTATCAGGCATCAGAGATATATAAAAAACAATTTGGCTTAGTTTTTTTTGAACCACGGTGTACATATATATATTTTTATATTTATATATATTATATTATATTATGTACACATAAAGCAAACCCTTCAGTGACATTCAGTTTGGATACTAATAACCTATTCTGAGCTTGTTCTCTGGTTGCAGTCTAGAATGATTTTTGCACCTGATATATGATAATGAAATTCATTGCAAATTTGCTAAGGGTCATTCTGTGTATATTATTCATTATTATGGAGTATGTTCTCATGATGGTTAAATGTAGCTTACACAAACCTATTATTATAAACCAAAGCATCACTCCTATCAAGAGTAATTAAACAGAACATATCACGATGCATATGACAACTCTTGTTTTATTTAACCTCCTGGGTATGTTCGAAAGCCATTCAGGGCTGAATTTCTACTTACTTTGCAGAGGACTATCTATAAATCTATAGAACATTTGTTGCATGCCTCTTAGTCTTTTGAAATTGATCCAGTGGCATCTGAGGTACCAAATTTCTGCGATGGACCTGGTTTTTAAGATCTTGTTAATGAAAGTGTAACTTGTTGCCATACAGTCGGTGAATCACAAATGCAAAGTGATGTTGTAAATTTCTGCAAACCAGTTTACTATATTCGTGTTATCTCTCGTTGGAAGCTGATTCTTTTTTTGGTCATTTGGTGGTATGTAACAAAAACAAATAAATGATCAAATGCGACTGTTCTGATGAATTATGTTTAATTTTCCACAGCGCCAGGTATTGTCGTGTTTGGGTTATTTCAGTTGTTGTTGCATCCAAGTTTTTTAGGCTATGGGAATTCTTTAGTCACAGAAAGACTTAGCCGTATGTTGTGAAGGTGTGATATCAAAACTAGTTGTGATTAAGTTAAATGTTTGATGAACGCTCGGCGCTCAGTTTCATCACCTTCTTAACCAACTTTAAGCTGCATTTGCTAATTATTTCATTTTTGTACGTCTTTTTGGCCTTTTTGAGTGGAATTTGCATAGAGGTTCTTGTTACTGTTGTTTGACTGATGAGTTTGATGAAATGGTTTTACTTCAGGTCTTGGTCTTCAATGTGATTCCATGTGTAGGTCAAAATACGCAGAATATAAGATGGTCGTGGTCACAGTTGTGGTCAAGGGTGCAGTCAGAAGAAAATTGTAGAGGCTGTCCCAGTGGATATTGTTGCTAAATACACAGAATTAGTTTTTAAAATTCAGAAATTATTTTTGGGTTTTAACCGGTAAAACCTTCGAGAATACACCGATGAATGGGGTTAAACTGTGCTTGCAATAACTTCTTGGCAGTTCCCGATCTCTTACGTAAGAGTTCTTTCGAATTTCGATTTGCAATTAAGTTCTTCAGTTTGTGGCATTTGTTTCTCTCTTGTGACTGTTTCAGTGTTTGATATAAAAGTGCACATGAATATCTTGTAAGTGTAAATTTCTTGTGTTAAAAGTTCTTTGAAGCTGATAATTATTATCAGTTGATTAATGATATTTCATATTTAAATCATTATATGAACTCTTGATTATTATTCGTTTACTTGACCCGATGCATAGTTCAGCAATGTTGATTTGCATTTCTGTTGAGTAAATTCTGTCTTGGAAAACAGAATCACTGAATCTGGATGAAGGGTCTTGAACTCTCATGCTTTGTGTTGTGGTATCTGCTGGCTTCTTATGAACTCTAGGAGCTTTACAATTGGCAGTTTCATTTTAAGTAGGAATGATTGCCAGCACCATTTTTTCCGTCATACAGCACTTGTAATACTGATTTTTATTATTGTATTGTACATGACCATTAACAACTAAGAGAAGCGACATCAGAAAGAAAGCAATGGAGAAGGCTGGCCTTGACGATCGCTAGAGTTCAACGAACTGACAGCACAAGGTGACAAGGTGTGACATGACCATTTATAAAGCACTTAAGTGCTCCGAGAGCGATTGACTCCAAGGGAAAGGCTTAATTAATATGTGAACTACATACTTCTCGACTGGGTGGCCTGGTCTTTTTTTAGATGAAACTGGGTTAGGCGATTCTTGCTAAAGAAATGTAAATAATTTTGTTGTGCTAAGCGTGTACATTTGCCTGTAAACGTGTGATATCGGTGAGAGAGTCTTTCTGCACGTAGCTAGAGCTATATAATTGATGTCTGAAACTGGGACCAGGCAATGTTATGTGAAAGGTGTTAAAACTGTTTATGCTTGTACCTGGTCTACTGTAAACATTATTATGAATTGGTCAGTGGTTGTAAATTTGTACTTGACTAGTACCATGGAAACATTATTTGCATTTGTAAAGTTCCAAAGGATTATAAAAAAATATTTGTTGCATGCTTTAATTTGAGAATTACCAAGACGGTTTTTCGTTGTATGTGTTTAATCTGCTGTGGGTGAAGTTGTAATATTCTTGCAGAAGTGGTGGGCCAGTCAGTGTAGGTCATGTGTGTAATGATCTTTGATTCTTGCCCCGATCACTTCAAGAAATTATAAATTTTTGGCCATAATTGTTGCTAATTTATTAGAAACATGTGCAATTAATCTGCTATTTAATTTATACAGACATTTATTTAGCCTCAATTCATTAAAACTTTTCAGCAGTATAATACTATGCAAGTATCAGTTAAGGGATTACCTATATGCAGATATGCATGCTAGGATAACCTAAGTGGTCCACTGTGTAGTAAATTTGCTACCCTACTTGCAGAAGTGGTGTGCCGATGTAGGTCATAATGCATTTTATGTATCGGACTTTAAATGAATCCAGTTTCTGTGAAGACGAAGAGAGTTTTTGATGTATCTACCGAAGGACAGACTTTGAGCTTAGGATTCTTAGACACCTTACAACTAAGTTGCTGACAATTTTGGCTACATAGAACATTGCAGTTATATGCATTACCTTTGGCTCCATTGTTTGTATCCGGAATGGCATAGAGTTTTGCATGTCTTATTTTAACAGTGTGCCCCAGTTTCCCATCCTGTGATCTCTTTCTATTGTGCGTATCCCTCTTTGTCTTTTGTATGGATCCCTGTTCGAATAATTTGGTACTGCCTCACTGTTTGTTCTCTTGTGGTTGCTTATGTCATTTTGTTGCTTATGTCATTTTGGTTGCTAATGTCATTTTGTCACTCATGTCAGTTGTTGCTTATGTTTGTTCTTGGCTTAATAAAAATTTGCCTTTCCAAATTTCTTAACCACTTTAGCCTGTCTGTCATAGCAGATTGATCTCCGGGATCATGGCAAGGAATGCACAGGAAGGAGCAGAAATCTATTGGCAATGGGCATTTTAAGTACTGAACCATATTTATGTTAGCACAATGTCATCTAAACAATTTGATTTGCATACATGGTTTAAATTGGTAGTATCACTGTATGCTCTATGATGCACTTTTATTTGCCATCACTTGGTATCTTTGTGTGTTATGGCTGCAGAGCTAATTACTATTCTCCTGCCTCTTTCTGCCAATGTTGCTTTAACTTAATTAATATCATCTGCACATCTAAAGTTGACCTTATTGCCACTTGATTTTGGCATGTCATCAGTTGTGCAAAACGGGTGCAATATACATGGTTGCTAATTAGTAATGAAGCCACTTTACTTTGTACAGATGAGTTTCTGAACAAGAATACAAAGTTCTTTGTTCTAATTTTTAGAAACTTAGTAAATATGGTTTGGTTCGCTGTCACTGAACTTGTCGAGTGTGTGCTTGACCGCTGACACACCCTCGATGTTAAGTTGAAGTGCACTCGAAATGCACGTACTGAGCATGTTTGCAAAAGCAAAATAAGATAAATAATTCTGAAAATGTTTGTAAGAATTCATTTATTTTGCTTGTGAGTTTGTGAATTAATAAATAAGTTAATAGGTATATATTCCTAATTATATATTAGTTGCATTTCCTCACTCTGGTTTCGTGGATAACAGACAGACAGCAAGAAACCTCAATGAACTGTTCTTGGTTTTATATTAGGATTGGACGTGGTAGAGTATACTAGTATTGGACATGGTAGAGTAGAGTATATACATGTAAGTATTGGACATGGTAGAGGAACCCCAAAGCACAGAAATCTAAGGGCAACTTGGCATTTTGAGGACTGAACTATATTTACCGTCACATCTAAACAATTTAATTTGCACATGGGGTCTAAATGGATAGTATCACTGTATGCTTTATGATGGATTTTCATTTGCGTATTGGTTTTACTTGGCAACTGCCATCACTTGACATCTTTGCATGTTGTGGCTGTGGAGCTAAGCACTAAATAATTCTCCAGCCTGTTGCTGCTGATGCTGCTTTAACTTCGTTAATATCATCTGCACATCTTAAAGTTTTTTGTATAATGCACAGATTAGTTTGGAGTTATTTTGTTTGAGAATGCACGATGCTACTAGCCGTCGAAAGCCAGGATTAGGGTGTAACTTTCACTTGCGACTCTGGTATGAATGTGCTTGCTTGCCTTGTTGTTCTGCATTGGTGTGGAGACTTGGAGTCAAGATGCATTTGACTTGAATCTAAATCCAGGATAAACGGCCTCCTCTGTGGTTTCTCCTTTCAGAACTCCATTACTCAGAGATCTGTTGTGTCAATGATTTTGAGATTTGCTTGCTGTTTTGCAAAATGTTTCATTTGGATCTTGTGGCTAAATGCTATGTTTGTACCAATTTCCTTTTTTCTTTCCAAAATTTCTATTGAAGGGAGCGATGGCCTGGCGGTGCGACTACGGTCATTGGACTTTCCCGAAAAACGTACAGAGTTTCGTTGATCATTCCCAAGTTGTCCTAAATTGTGCCTTTGAAACTGTTAGGAGAACATGATTTGGAAGCGCTCTCATTGGCTGAACTTCCGTTCCACAACATGCAATGTTTAACTGTTGAATAGCACTTGGATTGCATTTTATGCTCCAGTTTGTATTATTTCATCATTTTTTTGTGAGGTGTAAATCTTAACGACTAACATGAATTGTATCATCTGTGTATATATATATATCTTATATTATATTAGTTTATAAATTAATAAATTATCAGAGGCCAGACTAGTAGCGGGTGCTAGTCTTCTGTTGCTTTTGAGGGCAATGAATTTAAACTGATGATGATGACGATATAACGGTTGCAAGTTGCATTTGATGGAATTGTTTTGATTTGATTCACGTTCATGAACAGACTCGTTTCATTTCATGTTGAATTCTGTGTTTTGTCTTTTGTGTTGTGTTGATATGGAGCTGTCATCAGTTGCACCACGGCCTCTGCACTGTGCAGTGGAGATTTCACTGATAGCCCACCCCTCTTTACTTAAAACTATTCTTTTGATGCCCTTTAATGTTGGGGTTTAACACTTTAACGATGAATCATATTGGCTTCCTGGTCACTTTTAGTACATGCTTAATGTTGAAGGTCTTTAATAACAATAATAATTAATAATTATTAACGTTCATAATTATTATTAATAATTAATAATTATTAATAATTTTCCTTTATTCAGCAATCCAGTTGACAGACCGCAGCTAGTTACAGCGTTCAGTTATCTTAATTGGCATCAATCTTATTATTACTATTGCTAACAGAACAGACAGTCTGCAATAAAATGGTGCCTGTCAATGCCTGCCTGTCTGACCATGTATGATGTCTGCCTGCCTTCCTATGTCTGTCTGTATGTCTATGTCTCTGTTTGTTTCTTTTTCTGTCTGTACGTATAACATTGTATATGTCTACCTATGTCTGTATATATGTCTGCCTATATCTGTCTTTGTATGTCTTTGTCTGTCTGTGTGTTTTTCGATACCTGTGTTTGTCTGTCTATGTCTGTCTGTGGCTGCCCGTCCGCCTGTCTGTTTCCGCTTGTCTGTGTCTGTCTACGTTTATCTGCCTATATCTTTCTATCTGTCTGTGTTTGTCTATGTTTATCTGCCTATGTCTGTCTTTATCTTTCTATCTGTCTGTGGCTATCTATACCTGTCTGTCTGTGTCTAAGCTTGCTTTCATGGTTCTAAAGTTAATCTAATTCGTTTATTTTCATTGTGCAAAATGACCACGGGACTGTTTAGAAAATAAAGTTAAGGTTAAGTTGATAAAATCATCATAATGGTCACGCTATGAAAGAGATTGGTAGTTCCGTGACCAAGGACTCTCGTAGTCTCGTTCAGGGACTAAGTAGTACTAAGTGCATGCATTTAGATAATTAGTCTCTTATCCATAATAAGCTTAATAAGGTTTCATTTTTTTCTTCCACTCCAATCGATTGGAAGCCATGTGCAACCGGCACGTAGGAAATTATAAAGATGGATTACGCCAGATAAGCCATCTGCCACATTTAGGCCATGGGGACTCTGCATGCGTGCAGAAAGCCAAACACGCGGAATACCTAGGCCTATTCCGCCTATCTGTCAGTGGAGGCGCCAGAGTCTGACATTTTTTGCATCCGCGGCATACATGCAGGGCAGAAATTATCCGATTCATGACGAGCGTGGTCACGGTACACTATCTAGTTACTCTAGTATCTACATGTATAGCTAATTATGGTGATCATAATAAATCCTGCGCTACAGCAGTACAGCACAGGGCGCCCCTGCACTACTATGATTGACTTGTCAAGAGGTCAGGTGGCCGAGGTTCTTTACACTGAACGCTTTCTGAATTCTGATTTTTTACCAGGCGTAGCGCCGCCCCTGCATTGTCCAGAATCCCTTGTCTGTTTATTTA
>OX243815.1:30698891-30749417 GCA_945859605.1 Lumbricus rubellus | reverse complement strand
CATGGGGGGAGAAGCTTTTAGGATTATTGATAAAGGGTACGTAATAGAAAAACACGTGCACGAAATTAATGCCATGATCTGTTATTTTCAGATTATTTCCGATTTCCTACGAAAGCTCCATAGCAACGGTGCTATATATATATATAGCAGTCAATTTGTCTTAAATGAACACAGGTATAGTTATAGGGCCTACTATTTTTTATTTAAAAAAATTGAGGTGAAAACGTCTGGCCATTGTGTGCTTACCTTGATTGTAATCTCGACAGGTGAGACTGAGAACTTTCCGCAGTTTTTAAGAATCTTAGAAGTGGGCTTTGTGACAAGTACTCTTTTCTTCAAATCTGTGACGTTTCTCAACTTTCGACAAGTATCTAATGCCGATCCGCACACCAGGTACCTTCCATCCGTACCAGAGCCTGCGAAAACAGTACCACAGTGGAGAGCAGCCGATATGACCGAGACGTTTCCAGACGGAACACTCTCAGGCTGTACTTCAAAGATGTTCTTCCATTTGACCGCCATGTATCCCATAATTTCAAGAGCCTTGGCTGCCAGTTCGATGACATCCGATGATGAAAACGGTCTCGATAGTCCGACCGCAAGCACTGCACAGTCAGTCGTTGCTTCCACTCTAGTTATGTAGTCGTTTCGATTCACTAGGTCGTCGACAAAGTTCAACAAGTATTCTAACAATGCAAGTACACTGGAAACACTCGAGGTGGAAATAATCGACTGCACTTGAACACTGACTCCCAGCAACGCCACCTCATACTCACCGGCGGCAGATCCAGAGATTTCTTTGCCTTCACTCACTCTTGGTATGAATTGCCCGCACACTTTGTCATAGTTCTCCTGTGTACTTACATCTTCTACAGTTCTTTCCATTGTTTTCTCTTCCAGTACCTCGATGTACGCTTCCATTGTTTCCATCATGCTATCAAGCACGCCATATTTTACCCTTGGATTTGCCGTCCTGATCATCATCAACAGCAGCTCGAATGTGGGTCTTTTAGCGAAATCCTCGTTACAAACATTTTCGATGATATGAAGAACTTTTGGCGGAAGTGCTTCTTTCCTCGTTAGTTTATCTAATCCGTTATTTTTCGTGGTACCAAGCACCACAGGTTGTTTTCCATCTGCCAACACCTTATTGGTTGTAAATATCTCGTAAAGGATCAGACCGAAAGCGTACACATCGCCGAATTTTGTAGGTTCAGATAAGTACATGTACTTTAGAACTTCCGGCGGTGACCAAAACTCATGATACGCGACTTCATCTTCCGTTGCGTTCGACAAATGTCTAGACAACTGAAAGACAAAACTCTTCTGAAAATCTGCGCAATTGCGATTTTGTCTCATTCTCCGAAGTACTGTGTACATATTGTTATACTCCCAATCGGTGACTTTAACCGACCAGCGAGAATCGATTAAACAACTGCTCGTCTTCAGGCAGCCGTGAATTATACCCTGATGATGCAAAAACTCCATGCCATTAGCTATATCACCTGCTATCGCAAACAACGTATTCTCCTCCATGTTGTATTGCTGTTGTCTTAGGAGCTCGTCCAGTCGACCTCGTTCACAAAGCTCTTCGACCAGATAAACATCGCCATTCTGTGATGTTGTTAGTCCGTAGAATCGTGCGACATTCACGTGGTTCAGTGTCTCTCTCATCAGCATCAGAGTCTGGCGAAACTTCCGATTGATAACAACCATGCTAATTGGGATGCATGTGGGTCTAACGCTGATGCACTGGCTATCGAGTTTACCCGCATAACCGGATATATCCCTGTCCTGTTGGGGAATATTTCCAAGTTGGGATTCATCTAACTGGATATCCGAGTTGTTCTGCATCTTTAGTTGACGTCGAGATTTGGGCGCAAGGAACTCGATGTCAAAGAAACTGATGAACCAGTCGTTTCTGTCCAACATTCGTATGTACTTGAGCTTTTGAATCAAAGCGTAGACGACCAGACAGAGAATGATGACGATTATGAAAGGTGTGACGGCTATCACTGGAACCTTCCAAGTCTTTCGAGATTCTGCCTCGTCGTATCTTATCTTCGCCAGTAAGTCGAGGACTTTGTCTCCATCGCAAATCATTTGTTCCAGGATTCGTTCACGTATCATCGTTGCTACCGTGGTGCTCACTGGGACCATGAGGAGTTCCAGTGCTTCGGCATGCGCCTGTTCATTCTCTGTCAACCACAAAATGTAATTGGCCAATTCCGCCGCTTGCCGACACTCTCCTGAATAAGTCAGGTGAATCAAGATATACGAGAAGCCCACTATTGGATAAGCATCGGGATTGGCGACATCCACAAGGTCTGCGTACAGTCCATCGTCCTTTTCAATTGCCACGGCATCCACAGCTGCCTGCACAGCATGAGATGTTCCGTCCATTGCCCTGTAGTATCTATTAACGACCAAAGCATGCGGCAGATTCACCTCGTTGATGCTGTGAAGTGTGAGGTAACCGATGCTGAATGGGATGTTGGTGAGGGTATCAGCCAGACCAGTAGTTCGTTGACCAAAATTCGTCACAACAGAAGGGTTCCAGCGGGTTCTAGAGCTGAAGCTACCGTAAGTCGTGTTCCAGGCATCGCTGAATGCACTCAACGCCTTCGTGAAGGTCATTGTTGTTCCAGAAGAATCGAACCTGGCAACTGGAATGATGGCATTCGGTGGAAAAGTCACTCTGGGATTGAGAAAAGCGAATGCGGAGTCATTCCAGAAGCGATAGGTTCCGTTATAGATGCCGACCAAATGTTCTCTGGCCAGGATCAGGTTAGTGATTCCGGGAAGGTTATAACCCAAAACAACGGCCCTGGATGTAAAATGCATTTAATGCTGCAGATTAATTGCGTGATTCGTTTAATAATTTTAATTCATAAAATGCATTTGCATAGATTAGCCGTTAGCGCCTCTGGCATTGACCTCAAGAAGAGAAGCAAGTTTAGAAGTCGAGGAAATTGCCGGTCGTTGCGCTATCTTGCCTACATGTTTTGTCTGTTTTGTCTAGCTTTGACCAAACCTCATCTGCGATTTTTTTAGGGTTTGTAGGACTAAGCAAGTTTGTTACAGTTCCACTTTTGTATTCAATGAAACGTTCTGAACATGTCAAGGTCTATAGAACGGCTATAATATGAGGCACGTTGGCGTACAGGCCACTTCTAATAGCATGTAACATGTTCAGTGTGGTCTGTATTGCTCTGGTAGACCCTATTATTATTATTACGACGATCTATCTGTCATCGCCATGTAGGCCTAGTAGTTATAGGATGCTTTACGCTGTCCGCGCAAATGAATTCAGTAGTCCTGTTGTTTCAAAGAACACGAAGGCTTCTGGCATCTTGACAGTTAGGCGTATACCGCAGTTGCTGGCACAAAGACATCGCCAAATTTTGATGAAATTGCAGCTTACCCTTATAGCCTTATAGGTTACCATTATGATCTTTTTACTTTTAACTAAGATACCTTAGTTAGTCTGACTTAAGTTCAAACGGTTTCTAAGCATCCTGAACACATATAGTTCTATAATTATGTTAAATATACGGTACTTTTAAAAGAGTGAATGACCAAAACTAAACGAAAAAATGATTTTTTAAATAGCATAGGCTGCTGTATGGAGGAGGGATTAACGGAGTTTAGATGGATGGAGTGACAAGGAAGATGTACAAAGGGGATGCTTTCGTGGCGAATGCAGTATCGGTCATCCGACGCTGGCTGTTAGTGGAAGAAGACCAGACAGCCGAGACGACGTATCAGATTGATACCGCTGTCAGTGCGACTGTTAAGTTAAAACGGTTTCTTGCATCTAAGCCCCATGGCGTGCACGCCATAGTGTCGGACCTTAGTTCCATGCGTGAAATAAACTTTTGAAAGATGAAGAGCTGACCTACCCTGCAATTGACGGAAACGATCGAATATCTTCATCCGACGAACTTGAATCTGATCCCGCATACTCCACATCGTAAGACTGATTGGTTATGGCATGCTGACCAAAGTTGCTTCCTCTACCGTCGTACTGCATTCGAACGTCGACAAAGTCATAGCGATAGGAACGATAGCTGGCCATCCACGCCATGTAGACGTCGCTCGGAAAGGTTGCTCCTGCTCCACGAAGATAAAGCACTGGTTGATCGGAGGTCACTGCCACTGGCAGAAGGACAGTTACTGCAGTCGTGATGAAAAGAACGAGAAATGCAAGATCTTTTATGTTTTGCACAGACATCACGATGTAATAATGTGGTCTTTGATCAGAGAATTTTTGATATCCTAATCGAAACGTCACATAGGCGGAGAGGGACGGTGTGTGGGTGCGGAATGGGGTGGGACGAGGACGGGGGAGCGGTGAGCAGGGTTGGAGCGAGGTGGCGTGGAGGGAAAGACGAAAACCCAAAATTTCCCGGGCAACGCCGGGTACCACAGCATAGTTTGTAGTTATTCGCTGGAATCAAGCATAGAATAGCAACAGATGCAAACGAATCATTCTGAGAGTTAATAATAATTTATCTTCTTCGATTTCAACGAAGCAAATGTTTTCGCAGGTGATGTCAGACAATCAGTGACCTTTCACTCATCATGCATTCACCTGCATCAGTATGGATCGTCCTTTTATAGCGCAGAGATCATGCAGTCATCGGATGCGTCAGTATGCATGCATGCAGGCATAGGCCTACATGTACTACATATACATGTGTGTATATCTGAAGATCGTGCATGTCGACTGCGCGACGTCGTTTTCTGTCGTGATTCCATGAATTGGACACGACCGGAAATAATTATAACTCCAATTAAGACCATCTTAATCTTGCTGGAGTAGACCTTGTTATAGTTGGCTGGAACAACGCCGTACGTGCATGTCTCATGATGCTTGTGCTTGGAAAAATAATTGACCAGAATTAAACGATGGTAGTTTGATAAAGAAAAAGACGTTGTTTATAATTTTGTCGGCATATATTCCATGCACAGCAAAGCACATGACCTATTATAGGTCCATTAATTCTGCACCATTCTGCGCCAGTATACGCTGGCCTATCATAAGCACAAGGCTCGTGATATAATTATTCTATCCGTGTGAGCGAAACATTTACATACATTTAGATGGGGGATGGATACTTACTTGCTTTGTGACTGACGGTGTACGCAATCGAGTTTGCATACTTTAATGTTGAAGTTTGTAGGTAGGCCTAATTCGCAACATTTTGCAACGAGGAATAATTATGTAACTTAAATCTACAACATAATTATTATCTTCCAAAATGAAAGATTTTCGAAGCCGTTCCTCTGGTCTGAAATACAGCACATAGCCAGCCAGCCTACATAACGACATAATTATTGAATCGTTTTCGCCAAAATGCGACGACGACGACGATTGGCTGTTACTTCAACATTTAAGATGCAAGAACTCGCTTGTGTAATGTGCAGGCTATGCCTATAGGCCTACCTATACATGTACACTGGTCATCAGATTGCATTCTGTTCGGGCCAATATGAGGTTTCACGTCGACATATCGACCAATTTGTCGCTGCATGTGTGGAGGAGTAAAATTGTCTATGTGAACCAGAATCAATTATTTGATTCCTTAGTGGTGCCATGGTGCATTGGTGCACCTTCGGCACAAATGTACGATTACAATTACAACGGAAGCCTGTCAGTGCCTGCAGTTAAGGTCAATGCCAATTTGATTCGGCTGCAGTGTGTCTGCATGGCGCAGTCGCACCACTAAAGAAACTTCCATTAGGTCTAATTGATTCTGCTTATTACTCGAACAATCCATTAGCATTTAGCACGAGCTACAGTAAACGATCTGTTTGCCAAATTTCGCCGACGCTATTGTCTTCCACAACTGGCTCTTTTTAAATTTCTTTGATTAGGCTACAGCATAAATTTTTCAATAATACGCATTTTTCAATTATTGGCATAGAATAGTTTTCTCTTTGTTTGTATGTCTACTACTGTACTTGTTACAGCGTCCCTTCAAGCTTCTACTCAGAGGCGCTTCCGACTGCAGCGCGGACACTGCATCGGAGTTTCACGCCGAAGCGCTTAGCAATTACGAGTGAAGGGCTTGCCCAAGGTCCCTATTCGGCGACTTGAAGTGGATTCGAACCTGCAGCCCTCCTGCTGCAAGGCAATGAACATACCCACTACACCACCGCGGATATCTCCCCGGATACTCTATAGGCCTACCCGGTATAATCCATTCCCCCGGATAGCCTTAAAGGGAATAGAATATCCTGTGACACCGGCGAAAAATTTCAACAGTTTATTGCAGGTTAGGCTATATTATTGTCGAGAAACCGGGATCGAGACGTCTGCATGATTACTGCATAGATGATGACATTGTTTCGACCAACTAATTGCAACGGAATCGTATGAAAAATGCACCTGGAAACATTACGGACTGTAGTATTTTTACGATGTTGGAGCTCTGCTGGCATTAAACAAGTGCGTGTTCCTTCTTAAACCTCTGCAGTATTCAGGCCTACATGCATGTATTAATGGGTCTTAATTATGATTGATGAAGATGGGTAACACATGTCACCATCCAAATTTATAGGCCTAATTATTGTTTCGCACTGGGACCAAGAAATGCTGGCTAATTGCGTGCGCTTCTAATTAGTCATTGTGTGTGAATTGTGACAAGTTTGTGGACGATTTGTCTACTCAACATACATGTAGGCCTACGCTATATATTTGCGCATCAATGTTGCCCTATCATGGTATGCAGCGCAAGGCTAAAATGTAGTAATAATAATATGAATGGCCCAAAGCAATTTTCGACGACTCGATGAGTAGAATGCAATTCCAAATAACTGTTTAATTTAGAAATAAAAATAAAATAATGAAAATAATGATGGGCTACTATTATACTAGGTTATTACAAGTTAACTGCTACAGGAACTGTACTATATACCGGGTGTAAATTAATATTTGATATATCTGAAATTAGATCTTAGCCAGGTTAACAAAGTTTAGGAACGTTTTTATGGGTCACCCGGTATATATTGCGTACGCAATGAGGGGAAGGATGAAAGCACGAACATATCAAAGTGACGTTCTCGCATGAAGAGTGGTTTGTATAATTATGTTGGCGAAACTTGGATGTCAATTTCAAGAGAGTCTTCCACCTCTATTGCCATTCGCTTCAGGTCTTTCTAGGTTAGAGCATCTTGTGTAAGCAATGAACATCTCTATGACTTTCGTCGCTTATTCGAGTCAATTATTACACAATTCGCTGCTTGTGGGTTATGTGTTAGTATAGGTCAATGTTTAGCTAACGAATGTCATGGACCTGTCAGACATTCAGCAGTCCTATCAGTTCCACTCATCATGGAGGTGAACTTGGTTCCGTTCAAGATACCGTAAGCTTAGCCTAATAGTGATTGAGAATAATAGACCGATCAATTGCAACACTCTATGCATTATATTTCCATGTCCCATTGTGCGCTGACTAATAGAGTATTACAATAAAGACTATAATTGCCAACGTATTACTTATTAATGCCCATAGGTCCTAGACAGTACTAATGAGAGGAAGTCACGTGATATAACGTACAAGACCTTAAGCTGCTCAAACTGAATAGAAAAGAAGACACCCAAGGAAACAGACAGAAGACATGGAGAGGATCCGAGTGGCTGAGAAATTGATTCTATAGCCTGGCCTGAAGGAAAAGAAGAGGATGATGATGAAGATGATGATGATGATGATGACGATGAAGAGTAACAATGGCAGAAATGTATGTCTAATTCTACGCAATGGTAACGATGCGCTTCCCTAAGGCAGTCTTTCTAATTTCGTAAGAGAATATCGGATTCAAGTGCTATGAAAGATCATTCAGTTCGTATACTACTTGCTTGTGTGGTATTAACAACAACTGATGAGAGTGCCGCCGCCTGTCGATCGATGCTTCTCAGCTTTGTAATGGGTCGGGAAGACTAAGCCGGATTGAGAACACGACAAGATGGATCGGATGCCTGAACATGGGAAAGATAAACTGACACACCGGTAGTCTAGTCTATATCAGTGGTCTCAAACTCAAGTCAGCACGTGGGCCACATTTGGAAATTTACAGGGGCTCGCGGGCCGCGGCATAATAATAATTATAGGCCTATAATTCGCGACGTGAAATTAATCATTGTGGCATAGCATACAATGTGGTAATAATGATAGGCATACAACCCTATCAAATTTACATGATATTAGATTTTCAGTATAGTCTAACTATAATTATGTTGCCATATAAAAAATGAGCCACAATAATATGAAGTAGGCCTACACCAATAACACGTTTAGTAATGCCTAAAAGTAAACTTGTACCGGTAGGCTAGTGCTGCGCAGCTCTAAACTTTATTAGGAGTTGTCTCGGAGGCAAATATCAGGCAATACTTAAGTATGGTTAGCGCTAGTCATCTGACAACGCTTTCCAATTATAAGAACATCAGTGTTTTGTTTTGTCTTCTGAGATGCTACCAATCGGAATACATTAAACACAGCTTACAAATTTTCACATATATACGCTAATTCAAAGCATGCCCTTTTTGAGACTTATTATTCTTTAATAATGACAAAAACTGCTGACATAATTATGTATAGGCATCGTTACTACCAAACACGCCATTATGCGTGTTGCAGCCATGTGCAGTTTTGGGAATTAAATAGAATTTGTCTTGTAGGCCTACTTGCAGAGGGGCGTAGAATGCTGGAACCACAACTTTCTGCTTCAGCATTGCATCGCATTGGTCAACTAATAACGCCATCTGTGGTCTATAAAATTATCTGCTGTTGCAGATTCAATGTCCACAGCAAAAAGCCGTAGAAAACAGTTTTAACCTTAGTTCGCCTCTCAAAAGAACTACGAAATCGGTTTTGACCGAGTTCTCTTTAAAAGCCCCCAAACCAGATGTCTTTCGCGGGTCGCAATAATCGTGTGTTTGAGACCTCTGGTCTATATGATCAGATGTATATGTTTATTCGTCAAGGTCGATGTAATAATAATAATAATAATAATAATAATAATAATAATAATTATTATTATTATTATTATTATTATTATTATTATTATTATTATTATTATCATTATTATTATCATTATCCTTATCATTATCATTATCCTTATAATTATTATTGTTGGTGGTGGTAGTAGTAGTAGTAGTAGTAGTAGTAGTAGTAGTAGTAGTAGTAGTAGTAGTAGTAGTAGTAGTAGTAGTAGTAGTAGTAGTAGTAGTAGTAGTAGTGGTGGTGGTGGTAGCAGCAGCAGCAGCATCAGTAGCAGTAGCAGTAGTAGTTTTACGATCGGACTCAATTTCACCGGTATCGTCTTGATGAAAATTTCTGTCTGTTTGATGACGTTGTTTAGGTTGCCAGGTTTTGAAAGCGTAGCCTATGCTTAGCTCAGGGCCGTATTTACCTTGGTGGAGGCCCGTGTGCACCGCTGTGGTGGAGGCCCATAGGCGGAGACCTGGGCTGAGGATTGGGGGGGGGGGGGACTGACGGGTGGCTGAAGGAAAGACGCGAGATTTTGGGGCGGACGAAAATTTTCCGCGACCCTTTTCTCAAGAAAAAATTCTATTTTCGCCGCCAAAAAGTTGATGACCTTTTTTTAGTCATTTGGACCAAAAAAGTTTAAAAGTGAAGAACAAATTCAATTTTTTCCAATAAATTTTTTTTCACCCACCGTAAAAGTCTTGACGCTCAACTTTGGGGGGGGGGGGGACCAATACATGGGCCGTCCCCCAACACCTTTTTGGGGGGACCGTTCCCCTGTCCTTCCTAGGTATCCGCCTATGTGGAGGCCTTTGAAATGGACATTCTATAAAAAAAATTAAAAATCAATTTTAATGGTGCCGTACGTACCACAGCAATGCCGTCATAAGGGTGCCTCATCTACAACTTGCAGCAGGATATAAAGGCCTTACAAAATATAAAGATTAGGCTGATCTCCATGACATACATGTACATTGTACGTGTAGGCTGAAGCATATTATATTCTGTAAAACTGGTTGCATAAGTGACCGTTGCCTGAAAATTACAAGTAGGGTTAGGGTTAGGGGCCTCCACCACACAAGTAAGAATTTTTTACAGACTTTTTAATATTGTACAGTGTACACTACCCAAAGATACAATTTCGTGCAAATATTTTAAGAAAAAAAAACAATTGAAAGAAACGTGAAATCCTGAAAGGTCAGAAATTAGGATATCTTGTTGAGATGCCAAGCGAACGAATAACCCTAACTCTAAGCATAACCATAACCCTAATTTCTGACCTTTCAGGATTTCACGTGTCTTTCAATTGTTTCTTTTCATAAAATATTTGCACGAAATTGTATCTTTGGGCAGTTTACAGTACTAAAAAGTCTGTAAAAATTCTTACTTGTGTGGTGGAGGCTCCTATGAGGTGGAGGCCATCACCGGATTAACCAGTATGCCATGTCTGCCATGGCGGCGGGCCCCCCGTCGTCAGAGGGCCCCCCGCGTCTGCAAAAAATAATTTTTATTGTGCATTTTCCCATATATTCAATTTTGCTTCAAGGACAGTGTGTAAATTTTGCGTCCATTGGTCATTGTTTTCTTCCTAGGGCGAAAAACAATTTTATTTATGTTGGCCTCCATGTTTGTGCCAGCTCTGATTTATGATTTTGTCGGTATTCCATTCGGCCTACTTTTAGAAGAAATAGGCCAGAGTTACAGACAGGCGGACAGAGAGGGAGAGATCGGCCTTCTAAGAAGAGTCAGACATACATGTAGACGAACAGACAGACGTAGACAAAGTAGAGATTCGGTTGGACTCTGTAATTGGTCTGCACATTCATGCGCAAGGTGTATCATGTTATCTTTGGCTCAGTCTTACAAAGGCAATCTATAATAATTATGTCGAAGAGGAATGCTATTAGACTACATTGATGCGTGGATCACGGCCATCTCAATTGAGTGTGGATGCAGAGAGGGGAAGAGTGAACTGTAAATTGTCACTTGTCAGTGCCTCTGAACTTCTCACCCACTTTCGTATAACTAGAACTCCGTATTAGGCCTATATGTTTCACGCACTCCCTGCATGCCACGGTGACTCATTTGACATCAGGGAGGGACGATCCTGAAGAGGGGAGAGGGAAATATCGCTGAAAGTTGTGCAGCCAAGGCAGAGGCGTAGTCACCCTACCTTTAGGAAAGAACCGCTAATAGTATCATAATGGCGCCAATTGAAATTATGTTTCTCTGTCTAAAGCCGACCAAAGCTGGCTCTGACTTGTAGGATGATAAATTGGGCGAATCATGGATGCCCGAGACCATACTCTATGCATACGGGCTTGCATTCCACTGAAAATCACAACTACTGTAAACTGGTCAATAACAGATTATATTTTGCCAAACCCGTAGACCCGTAGTGGAGGTGGTCACTCGTCTTCTGAGGAGGAATGTGACCTGCAGTATATCATAATATCAACCTATAGCCTACGACAGCTGTGAAATATAATATATAATGGTACGTAGTGTGTCAGAGTGGAAGTCTAGATCAGTTTAGGCTACATGGAGACCCGAGCGTGGGGCTTCTATTGCGGTCAGCGGTGGTGTTGGTGTCCACGACCCGATTGTACAAGTCTACAGAGGATTTAATAAACGCGAAACTCTGATTATGCTAGGCGTCTGCTATAGGGAAGGCCTAAAATAAATGTAAGTTGTCGAGGTGGTTAAAAGCTGAGCCTTCTTCAGTTTGGTTTCTCAACATGAATGCGTAACAAATTCCGATACTGGAAATGCCATCCTCCCCGATGACGAGCAAGCCGTAAGAAACACCTGCAGCTGCTGCGAAAAGATGGCGCGCTTTCCTGGGTCAATCGAACCGTGCAGGCCTACGTAGGCCTACATAAATGTATGGCTGCAGATAATTAATATTATGGCTTCCCTGCTATTTGTTTGTCTCAATGGGCCTGCGGAGTGTGGTGACGGAAGGTAATGGTAAATTAGGGGCCCCCCTGAAAATATGGCGGCGGGCCCCCCGAGGGGTTAATCCGGGCCTGGTGGAGGCCCGTGGGCACTGTGCCCCTTGTGCCCACCCCTAAATCCGGCCCTGGCTTAGCTACATGTAGGCTATTATTAAAAAAGGCTATAATTATCATAGGCTACAATCAAGTTCCGCAATTTGTTAGCGTAAACCTTCACGATAACCAGTAGGTAAACTTTACGCTAACCAGTTGCGGAACTTCGCTGTATGCCGGGTATGTGTTTTCAATCAGATTAAACGTAACTGTCTCTTAATATATCTAACCATGAATGTAGGCCTATGCACACATTATTATGGACTGTATATCCGTGGTATCTGTAACTATTGCGCATTAGAACGATAGTCAAAACGGTTATGATTTCGGAACTAGGAAGAAGTCTTAATCGGTTTCAATGGTCGTCATTCCTCTCACATGTTCGCGCTCCACTAGTTCGTCCAGCCAAAACAACTCCATGTTGAAACGATTCTACAATTCGAAACATAGCTAAACATTACTATACTGTAGGATAAATCACTTGGAAAAACCAAGCCGTCAATTTGGTATAAGCGTCAAATGATTATTTAGAATTTTAGAAAAAGCAGCTCCTCGATGCAAAGTATGTACATATTGTTTGGTGATCTAAATATTAATAGTTACAAGGTCGTTGATCTAAATTCTAAATAAATTTATCTGTTTCTATTCACACGATACTTGGCAGCATGAGGAATTGAGGCTCCCCATTGGCCGAAGAGCGTAAAGCTCGACGGGAGGCTAAGTCGCAGATCAGAGATCAGACAAGTTGGACGGAACACTACTAGTGAGACACCGCCAATACAATTCATACTTGACCAGCTTACCTTAATTGTAATCTCAACAGGTGACACTGAGAACTTTCCGCAAGCTTTAAGAATCCTCGCCGTCGATCCGGTCACAAGTACCCTCTTCTTTGTCGCCACAACGTATTGCAATTTTTTGCAAGTATCCAGTGCCTCTCCGCACACCAGGTACCTTGGAATGCCGCCACATATTCCATAGCCTTCGAAAACAGTTCCACAGTGGATAGCAGCCGATACGATAGAGACGTTTCCAGACGGAACACTCTCAGGCTGTACTTCAAAGATGTTCTTCCATTTGACCGACATGTATCCCATAATTTCAAGAGCCTTGGCTGCCAAATCGATGACATCCGATGATGAAAACGGTCTCGATAGTCCGACCGCAAGCACTGCACAGTCAGTCGTTGCTTCCACTCTAGTTATGTAGTCGTTTCGATTCACTAGGTCGTCGACAAAGTTCAACAAGTATTCTAACAATGCAAGTACACTGGAAACACTCGAGTTGGAAATAATCGACTGCACTTGAACACTGACTCCCAGCAAGGCCACCTCATACTCACCGGCGGCAGATCCAGCGATGTCTCTGCCGTTGCTCACTCTTGGTATCAATTGCCGGCACACATGGTCATAGCTCTTCTGTGCCTCTCTCGCTTCCACCGCGTTCTTTATGATCTGATCCTCCAGTTGCTTGATGTGTGTTTCTATTGTTTCCATCATCGTGTCAAGAACGCCATAGTTCACCCTTGGATTTGCCGTCCTGATCATCAACAACAGGAGGTCGAATGTGGGTCTTCTCGCGCATTCTTCGTGACATGCGCCTTCGATCATGTGAAGAACTTTTGGTGGAAGTCTTTCCTTCCTTGTTAGTTTTTCTAATCCGTTCATTTTCGTAGTGCCAACGACCACAGATTGTTTTCCATCTGCCAATTTGTGCCGAATCGCAAATATCTCGTAAAGGATCAGACCGAAGGCGTACACATCGCCGGGTTTTGTAGGCTCAGATAAGTACGTGTCTTTTAGAATCTCCGGCGGTGACCAAAACTCATGATGCGCGATTTCTTCTTCCGTTGCGTTTGACAAATGTCTAGACAACTGAAAGAGGAAACTCTTCTGGAAATCTGCGCAATTGCGATTTTGTCTCATTCTCCGAAGTACTGTGTACATATTGTTATACTCCCAATCGGTGACTTTAACCGACCAGCGAGAATCGATTAGACAACTGGTCGTTTTCAAGCAGCCGTGAATTATACCCTGATGATGCAGATACTCCATGCCATTAGCTATATCACCTGCTATAGCAAACAACGTATTCTCCTCCATGTTGTATTGCTGTTGTCTTATGAATTCGTCCAGTCGACCCCGTTCGCAAAGTTCTTCGACCAGATAAACGTCGCCATTCTGCGATGCTGTAAGTCCATAGAATCGTGCGACATTCACATGGTTCAGTGTCTCTCTCATAAGCATCAGAGTCTGTCTAAACTTGCGATTGATGGTAGCCATGTTAATTGGGATGCGTGTGGGTCTGACGTTGATGCATTGGCTATCCAGCTTACCCGCATAACCGGGTTGATAAGTGTCATGTGGCGTAAACATTCCTGGGAGAGATTCGTGTAACTGGATGTCCGAATTGTTTTGCATCTTTACTGGACGACGGCATTTTGGCGCAAGAAACTCTACGTCAAAGAAATTAATATGCCAGTCGTTTCTGTCCAACATTCGCATATACTTGAGCCTTTGACCGACGGCGTAAACGACGAGGGAGAGAATGATGGCGATGATGAAAGGTGTGACGGCTATCACTGGCATCTTCCAAGTCTTTTGAGATTCTTCTTCGTCGTACGTCTGACTCGCCAGCAAGTTGAGGACTTTCTCTCCGTCGCAAGTCATCTGTTCAAGGATCTCTTCACGTATCATTTTTGCTACCGTGGTACTCACTGGGACCATGAGGAGTTCCAGTGCTTCGGCACGTGCCTGCTCATTCTCTGTCAACCACGAAATGTAATTGGCCAGCTCCACAGCTTGCTGACACTCTACTGAATAGGTCAAGCGTATCAAAATATACGAGAAGCCCACTATCGGATATGCATTGGGATTGGCCACATCCACGATGTCTGCAGACAACCCGTTGTTCAGTTCAATTGTCACGGCATCCACAGCCGCCTGCACTGCAGTTGGTGTTCCATCCAGCGCCTTGGAAAATCTGTTGACGATCAATGCATGCGGTAGATTCACCTCGTTGACACTTTGCAGAGTCAGATAACCGATGCTGAATGGGATGTTGGTGAGCGTATCGGCCATACCAGTGGTTCGTTGACCAAACCTTTTCACAACAGAAGGGTTCCACGATAATCGAACGCCGAAGCTACCGTAAGTCGTGTTCCAGGCATCGCTGAAAGCACTCAACGCCTTCGTGAAGGTCATTGTTGTTCCAGAAGAATCGAATCTGGCGACTGGAATGATGGCATTCGGTGGAAAAGTCACTCTGGGATTGAGAAAAGCGAATGCGGAGTCATTCCAGAAGCGATAGGTTCCGTTATAGATGCCGACCAAATGTTCTCTGGCCAGGATCAGGTTAGTGATTCCGGGAAGGTTATAGCCCAATACAACGGCTCTGTGAAGTAACATATGAATGTGATTAATGCAAAGAAACGTAATGTGTGCAAACAATATTAATTGTGCTTTGGATGGTGTTATGCCATAATGCCATCGCGGTTACACTACATACAAGAAGATAAAAACTCTATTATTTGTAGAGATATTTGATTGTATATGATCACTCTAGAAGGCAGTGAAAGGCATACCATGTATAGGCTTCTATTAGGCTAATTTTATGCAGAGTTTCTTGAAATAAATCAGTTGTCAAACAGGACGCCCCATTTTGTCTTATAAGCTGAACTAAATTAGCCTCAATCACGCTTTGTCCTAAGACTTAGAAACTTGACTTTTTGCAGAAATTCTAGGCACGATAAGTGCAATCAGTGGGATAACCGTTTTGAAGGGTGAAGTTGCGTTGCCTGATGTGCAGTCCTGCACGGAAATGACCAAGGTCTAAGGACCGTCATAGTAAAAATTCGTAAATAGAAGAGATTAATATAATAAAATAATTGTAGATAATAGATTTGATCGATGTAGACAAGAATCTGTGGTCACGACATGCAGCAGACAATTAAATTTTAACGATACGAGCTGAATATGTTAATAGCCTACAGCTGACCACCTACCCTGCAACTGAAGGAAAGAGCCGTACGTCCGAGTTTTGTGCCGCTTCAGCATCTGTTAGGCTTGAATCCGATCCGGCATACTCCACATCATACGACCGATTAGCGATCGCCTGTTTGCCATACCCACTTCCTCTGGCGTCGTAGTTCATTCGAACGTCGACAAAAGCATAACGATAGGAACGGTACCCAGCCATCCACGCCATGTAGACGTCGCTCGGAAGGGTCGCCCCAGCTCCACGCAGATAAACAACCGGTCGGTCAGAGATCACCGCCACTGGTAGCCAGGTAACTGTCGTGATCAAAAGAACGAGGCATGCAAGATCTTCCATGTTGTGCACAGACTTCAATTTCCGGTTTGTGATAAGCAGATTCTTTAATCAAAACGTCACACGCGTCTAGTCTGCTCGTCCAAGTTATTCGCTAGAAAACAAAAATATAACAGCAGAAAGACACGTGTATAGCTTAGAAAACGACGATCTGTCGATTTGTCTGGACTCTATGATATAATGGAACTATGATGCATATGACCAAATGAATGAGAACTGCAAGATGTTCTATGTGCCCGGACTTCAACTCCCTGTATTTTCGCCATATTATAGCGACTATAATTTGTGCACTTGTTATCTACAGGTTGGACCCTTAGGTTTTCCCCAGTAGATCTATCTTGGTCAGAAATAGTAATTTCTATATCAATTTTTATAGGCACAAAGGCAATTCATATTCACATGCCATAGCCAAATTTCAACTAAATATTTTAAATAGAACAAAAGTTATAGAATTTTTAGTGAGGCCACCCACTGTTTTTTGACGATTCAAAAACATAACGCAGCAAAAAGTAACAAAAACGATTTTATTAAGTCGTATCTCAAATATCCGCGCCATAATTATTATAGTTTCCATATAACACCTGCAGTTTGTGTTGCCTAAGCAAAGCACAACTAGAAAACCATCGTGGTTCTGGCAAGTAATATGCCGTCTTCACGTTAGCAACATACATGTATCAACACCATTAGGCCTATTATGTAGCCTACATGTATATCACATAGATTGCCGACGATTCTGATATGCATTCGAGACACCAAAAGGCTGTACCTTCGTCTGACAAAATTTAAAGAAATACACACCTATTCTTCTCATCTATTCTTCTCACCTATTCTTCTGACCTGTTCTTCTCACCTATTCTTCTCACCTGTTCTTCTCACATGTTCTTCTCACCTGTTCTTCTCACCTATTCTTCTCACCTGTTCTTCTCACCTATTCTTCTCACCTATTCTTCTCACATATATTCTTCTCATCTATTCTTTTAACCTATTCTTCTCATTTATTTTTCTCACCTGTTCTTCTCACCTGTTCTTCTCAACTGTTCTTCACACCTATTCTTCTCACCTATTTTTCTCACCTGTTCTTCTCACTTCATCTCACCTGTTCTTCTCATCTGTTCTTCTCACCTATTTTTCTCACCTGTTCTTCTCACCTGTTCTTCTCACCTGTTCTTCTCACCTGTTCTTCTCATCTATTCTTCTCACCTGTTCTTCTCACCTATTTTTCTCACCTATTCTTCTCACCTATTTTTCTCACCCATTTTTCTCACCTGTTCTTCTCACTTATTCATCTCACCTGTTCTTCTCACCTGTTCTTCTCACCTATTATTCTCACCTATTCTTCTCACATGTACTGTCAAATGCATTTTCAACCTCTATTGATTCAGGCAGCAGTCCCGTTTTGATTAAAGTTGTTTGTTCCCAGATACAAAAAGTTGCAAATTAAAATAGTCACTGCTTTAATTTAAAGACATGAGACAAAGAGGCAGAAGGAAAGCAATTTTGTAAACTACGCAATTTCTATTGATACGGCTTCAAAGGAAATCAAACGCTTTTATGAGACGCGCTGTATACCGGCGTGGTCTATCGAATGCCTGTAGCCTAATAAATAGTTTGTCAACAAATCAAAGGCGCCACATTAAATCAGCTACCGCCTATTAACTTTGCAAAAGGCAATTTAGGTTGATTAAACTTCATAAGAAACCAAACGCTTTTAGGAGGCGCCCTACCGATGGGTGTAGGCTATATTTGCTTACATAGCCTACATCGACGTACCATTATTTTCCCAACTATCTCCACTGTTTCGCCCACAAGCCGAACCAGTAACCATTGAATGTGAAAGAAAGAAGTCAACACAGCAAACATTAATTTGTGAACTGTCCGTAAAAATTGAATACAGTAGACTAGCTATTATTAGCAAGATTATATTTTCGAAAACTTCCACTTCGTTTTTCAGCGTTGGACATTCTATTTTTCTTCCGTTGTTGACGATATTTTGCTGCATTTGCATAACACAATTACACACGAGTTTTTCCATGAGTTTCTTCATGAGTTTCTTCGTGAGTTTCTTCATGAGTTTCTCCATGAGTTTCTTCATGAGTTTCTTCATGAGTTTCTTCATGAGTTTCTTCATGAGTTTCTTCATGAGTTGCTTCATGAGTTTCTTCATGAGTTTCTTCATGAGTTTCTTCATGAGTTTCTTCATGAGTTTCTTTATGAGTTTCTTCATGAGTTTCTCCATGAGTTTCTTCATGAGTTTCT
The DNA here is from genome assembly GCA_945859605.1 of Lumbricus rubellus. Taxonomy (NCBI): domain Eukaryota; kingdom Metazoa; phylum Annelida; class Clitellata; order Crassiclitellata; family Lumbricidae; genus Lumbricus; species Lumbricus rubellus. The sequence continues at coordinate 30,730,789 of OX243815.1, read as the reverse complement.
TCATGAGTTGCTTCATGAGTTTCTTCATGAGTTTCTTCATGAGTTTCTTCATGAGTTTCTCCATGAGTTTCTCCATGAGTTTCTTCATGAGTTTCTTCGTGAGTTTCTTCATGAGTTTCTTCATGAGTTTCTTCATGAGTTGCTTCATGAGTTGCTTCATGAGTTTCTTCATGAGTTTCTTTATGAGTTTCTTCATGAGTTTCTCCATGAGTTTCTTCATGAGTTTCTTCATGAGTTGCTTCATGAGTTTCTTCATGAGTTTCTTCATGAGTTTCTTCATGAGTTTCTCCATGAGTTTCTCCATGAGTTTCTTCATGAGTTTCTCCATGAGTTTCTCCATGAGTTTCTTCATGAGTTTCTTCGTGAGTTTCTTCATGAGTTACTTCATGAGTTTCTTCATGAGTTTCTTCATGAGTTGCTTCATGAGTTGCTTCATGAGTTTCTTCAGTTTTGTATCACATTTTGTTAGGCTATGTCTCGATGAATGCGTGCGACTGTCGGCGCGCATTATTTGGTCTTGCAACTTTTGACGGTTCGCGCTTTTGACGGCGCGCCTTTGACGGGGAGGGGGAGGGATGAGGGGAAATCTGTGTCGGGTACTCAGACAAGTCGATCCCTGCGCTCAGTGGGAAGGAGTGCTGTCAGTGCCGTTATCTCGCACCTCCTTCATGCAAAGGAGTTGTTCACTCGGTAGCATGAAATGGTCTCCCTATTGGGACGCGCCTGCTCTTTGTTCTCTGGCACATTCTATACAAGCACTTGAAAACAGTTCTTTTTTGGCCGTGCTGGAGTCGAGAGCACCTCTGACTCTGAGTAGTTTCATTGAGGAAAGTGCTATATGAATACTTGAATACTTAATTTTGCTTAAAGGTACGGCCATCTCACAAAAGAAGACCATAGATGACATCGACACTGGTATTGCTAGCCGCTTTCTAGCCCATGTTGCCCATCCTCTGGTATCTAGAAGTTATAGACTGTTCGCTCAATAACTAGATGATGAGAGGGTGGCAGTTGAGTCCAGTCCTCGCGCTCAGAGGCATGGATTGCAATCGAGGTAATAACTATTCCGCATCGAGATCCGCATTCGATGATCGTGTAGGCAGCGAGGAGGAATTTAGGAAGATAGAAGCGACTGTAAGTGTAGAGTTTGTTGGTGCTGAGGCCTGAGGGATTTGTAGGTCAAAAAGGTCGATTTAAATGTTATCATGAACTCAACAAGAAGGACATGCAGTTGATGGAGTAAGACTGAGGAACCTTTTTGTTGTGGAACACGCAGCACTACGTAGTCTACGTGTGCAAAGAAGATGCACCCTTTATCACCATAAACGATTTCTCCCTTCTATGAATCGATGTTTAAAATCGTAGCCTATTACCAACTGTTCACTGTTCCTAAATGTCCAAGCAGTTTAGGTTACTCCTACACCATGTTTTCTTTCACAATGATGTATCTTCACTTTTTTGCAACAACCCATATTACATTTACGATACAGAGGCAGATCTCGCATTTCTTCGATTGTTTTTGTTCCATTCGCAACTGCCCTGCTTTCTTTCTATCTTGACTTTACTGCAAATCGCTGTTCGTTAACCTGACTGGAAGAGATTCGCACAAGAAACAAATTTTTCAACACTGTTTGTCGGAATTCATTGGAAAACTCCATGAGCATCAATGCGTTACCGCAATATTGCAAAGATTGGTACCGTAATACTACAAAAGCGCGCGATTCGTTCGGCTGCGGGTGCTCTCTTCCCGGGACGGCATTTTGACCCCTATTTTATGAAGCTAACAAAAAAGAACAGATTTGGACATTATTTTATGCATCGCTACACATACGGTCCATTACCAATATTGCCTTACATATCTTAAAATGATGCTGGTATTTACTCTTACGCTGCGGGAAGCTCTAGGTCCAATCGCCCTATTTATGCCCATTATTGTATTCATTTTTGCCTGTTTTCGTATTTGTCTCCAACAAATCTGTATAGACTAACTTGGAATATATTTCTCCAGCATTTGCGTCAAACTTCCCACCTACAGAATTCCAAAAAGACACCACGCAACTTCCTAGTTAAATAAAATTGATTATATATCTTATGCATGACGATTGACGCGGCGTGTTCTCTTGAACTCCACCATATTTTTGCAAATCTACTCTTGAAGACCACAAGTGAATAAACTCTTTACCTGAACATCGCTTCCCGCAGTAATGATCTCCGAAAAGCAATTCAATATCCCTATAATTAATTATCAGCCGACATGCAACTAACCATCCACCTTGTTCTTGGAGACTTTCTTTTCCACTCACTCAGCCAGTGTAAATTTTCTACCACGATAAGAAATACCCATTGAATATTGCGACTTCGGTGCTATCAACAACCTCTGTGTCCCTATAGACACCACTGCTGTATAATTTCAGTTATCCTGTAGTGAAAGTGAATCTGTTCTATAGGCCTATCGTGAAACTGTCGTCATAGATACATGTAGCAGGCGTTTGGAGAATTAAGCAAGCGTGCCGTTAACTTGCTCAGTTCTCAATCCAACTGCAGCATTACATAAATAAAACCCGTGTGTAGTTGCTGTATCGTCCGCGCGAAGTCTTCTGTTCAGAATCGAGGAAACATCGATGGTTTACATTTTCAAAGACTAAACAATGAACATCTATACGCCGTTTTCTATGGTATTAGATTTCTCGGAGATTTGCAGCCGACAATTCCACGGTGCTAATTAAACGACAGCGATATTTACACGATTGGATTTAATCTTTCATGAGATGAGACGGGCGTTCCAGTAATTGTTGAATGAAACGGACCACGCCTACACGTCGATAGCATCAAAGCAATACAAAATTAGATGGTTCTGATGCAAGAAATTGTATAGTTGACAGAATTTACGAGTTGATGCCGTTTGTAATGCCTTCGTAGCTGCGTGAGAAAGGGCGCTCTTGCTGTTGCAACTGGTGTGTCAGAGCATAATACTAATTATTATTATTATGATGTGCGGGGCGAATTACGCCTAAGTATGCATGCATGCAAAGAAGCCAGAACACAGAATATTCATCAATATTAGCAGGGTGTTCAATGTTAACAGTGAGCTTAAGCAATGGTTCAATATAAGCTAGATCAGTTGAAGCAGCCTGATAATGTCGGTTTAACAACTCGCACGTAACACCACCTAAAACAATACTTTCGATCATTCTTTGCAGTTATTATTAAAGACATATCACTTTCTTCAAGACCTGCTCCCGCCACTTAGCCTATAAGTCTCCCCGAACAATATGCGATCCAGGTCACGTGAGCTTGTAGGCCTAATACATTTAAAGCTGATGCATTTGCAAAAAGAACCTCTATTGCGAGAATGCCAACGACTTTCCTATAATTATACTAACATCACTTATGCCATTAGTAAGTTATTATAACATGCGCCTGTGCATGGTAGTCTAATGAAGAGTAGACCTATTTTGCTTACTTACATAGGCCTACTTATTGCATCAGATCTGTGTGCCCATCACATTTAAAAAGTAACCTAAAACCTTTGGGTCATCATGGATAAACCTGTCATACATAATTTATAGAATGCAAACACATAATAATTCCGAACGACGTATATACGGATGCGATATGGGTTTCTTTCACTCTACATGTATATTCAATCTCAACGACGCACATCTGCTGGAAACTTTCCCACGCCTTCGATTACATCGTGGGCAGGAAAACAAGCCGACATTATATTTTTCCCAAGAAATATGTCATTGGCCGGTGTCGCGGGATATTCTATCCCCTAAGACCTAAGCTGTCCATGAAGATGAATTAATCTATTCCTCGGATGGCATACATTATACATACACGGTATAGAGTATAATCCGGGAGATAAACCCTTCTATTCCCAGCGTATGATTATCAATTAATGATCTTGCTGGAATCTGCTCTTAGAATTTATTTACGGTAGTTTGGCTTAAAATTTAAGCCAAACTACCGTAAATATTTTATAGAAGAGAATGTCCAGAATTTGGTCAATTTTTACATTTTAAAGCATACAATCTGTGTTGGTTGCAGTATATGTATATTGTTGCTATTGTCCAAAGCAGCAACGTTTTATAAACCGAAAATGGTTTTATTGCAATACTAGCTGGGGTACCCGGCGTTGCCCGGGAAATTTAGGATTCGACCCGCTCCGGCAACAACCCAATCACACCACCCCTCCACCCCACCTCCACCTCAAACCCCCACCCCACCCTGTACACCCACCCCTCCATCCGCCACGGCTTCACCCCTCCACCCCTCCAAGCTACCTCCACCCCATCCTCACCACACCCCCACCTCCACCTCACCTCCATCCCCAAACCCCCACCCCCACCCCGTACACCCCACCCCTCCACCCGCCCCAGCTTCACACATCCACCCTCCACCCCACTTCCACCCCCACCATCACCCCACCCCACCTCCACCCCAAAACATCCACCTCCACCTCCACCCACAAACCCCCACCCCATCCCGTCTACCCCACCCCGTTCACCTGCCCCATCCCACCCCTCCACCTACCACCTCCACCCAACCCCACCCGACCCTCACCCCTACCCTCCACCCCCACCCGAACCCCCAGCTTAAGCCAGCTCCCACTCCACACCCTCCACCAACACACCAACCCCCACCCCATCCCCGCCCCCCAAAACCCACAACACTCCGACCTTCAATGGTACGCCATCGGTGAAATTTTGGTTTTCGGGAAAATTTTCCCTCCCACCCCACCCCACCCCAAACTCACCCACCCGACAACACCCCACCACACTCCGACCTCTCCACCGGTGCGCCACCCTTGAAATTTGGGTTTTCGGGGGGAAATTTCCCACCCCCCACGACGTGGGAGGGGAGGGGAGGGGTAGGGGGTTGGGAGGGGTTGGGGGAGAGGTTGGAGAGGGAGCGGAGGGAGGGGAGGGGAGGGGAAGGGGAGGGGAGGGAGAGGGGAGGAGAGGGGAGGGGCAGGCGAAGGGGGAGGGTTGGCAGAGGGAAGGGGAGGGGTGGGTGAGGGGGTTGGGGAGGGGAGGTAGGGAGGGATGGTTGAATGCTCTTTTCAGCCACAGCAACGCGTGGCCGGGTTCAGCTAGTTGACTATAATTATAGTAAGACTTTACAGCAAAGCGGATTGGAATATCATTTACATCAGCTGCGTTTATATAATGACCATGCAAGCGTTTAAAAAGGTGTTTAATAAACTTAGGGTTTTCGCCCCCACCGTGGCCCCCATGGTGGGGGAGATTCGCCAACAACTCCACTGGGTGGTTCCGATGGCCCTCTGTCTAGGTGCAAAGTTTGAAATCAATAGCTGCGTTTTATTGAAAAAAATTTGGGGGGTTTCGCCCCCCACCCTGGCTCCCACGGTTATAGAGAATCGCCAACCCCTCCACTGGGTGTCCGACGCCGAGACGGAGAGAGTAGTGAAGGTTTGGAGTGAAAAGGTCAAAAACTGTCGAAATGCATTCCGGTCAAACACACACACAGACAGACAGACACACAGACAGAATCCTCTCTTTATTAATATAGATTATCACAAGAACAAACCAATTATGTTTTAGAAATTTCCTTAGTGGTTAAAACTTTCCCAATTCAGGCCACAACGCATGTGGAACATTAGGACAAACAGATGATCCGCTACTAATCATATTTAATAGAGTATAATGGATATTCCAGTTGACAATATCTAAATGAGGAACTAGAGGAGCATAAATAATAATGTTATCGCAAATTTAATAAATGCAAGCAAAGTTTTAGTGACCTATGTAATCCTAGTAAAAAATAGCCTTATTGGTCAATTTCAAGCGAGTGCAACGTAGCATATCTCTACCCATCCTGATAGCATTTTGTTTCGCACAAGTTACAGTGAAACCGTCAAAGTTTAATTCCTATGATGGATTTCCTGCATCGGGATAGACCCAATGCAAGCCATGAGCGCATGTCCCAATGCAGGCTATCAATGGCCAGGGTACTATTTCTTAGATAACAAAAAGTTACTAAGTGAATGACTCCCGAATTTTACCATAGGCTTTGCAATATACTGCCCTAAATAATTGGTTGGTATTTTAAGCTATGAGCAATAGAGATTTAATGCAGTGGTTGAGACTGGGTGAGTAAAAATTTAACTATTTATGGTGAAAAGTTAAATTTAACAACATCTCTGTATAAAACGTTGTATTCATTGAAGATCACAACGTACGATCATTCACCATAATTATTATCAAATACGTTCGCTGGGTGTCGCCACACGTGATTATAAATAGCCACAACATAATTATAGATACCGCCATGTCCCAATGCGGAACCTGTCCCAAACATGGACATTCTTCCCTACTTACACTGAGATTATTCTAGATATTTTAAGTAACTTCGCTTTGCTTATAAGTATTTCTTTCGTTTTTTGTCCTTTTTCTTTCCAGTTGAAAAGGGATGAGTACTTTAAGCATTTCTTTTTTTTATTATACCCTAATATGTATAAATATTTGTACATTTGTTCTTGAGCCAGTCATTGTTGTCTATAAATAATTTGTTAAACTGAGCATATTATATGCGGTTGATTTATCCGTTCAACTTTATCTCATGTTTTTGGAATCGTATTCTTGGTCCACTTCTCTAAATATTTGGAAATTTTTAGCGTGATATGTTATCAAGCATTTTTAGCGTGATAGCCTATGTTATCAAGCATTTAGAGATATAGGTCTACTGTCTACATCTGTATAAAAAACAATTTGGCTTACTTTTTGAATCACGGTGTATATCGTTTGCAAGCAGGCTGGTAAATGAGGAAAGAAAGGATTAAGCAATATCGGAGTCGATGGCAATAATAAAGTAGGCTAGTGCCTGGCTTACCTTAGTTACCTACTATAGGGAGTTTCGTCCCTATACATGCCGACGACTCCTTGTGTTGTGTTTTAATGTTTGCATCGCTCACTCAGCCTCCCATCGTCATATATATAGGACAAGAAAATGTTAAATGTGTGTCATCATTTATTCATTCATTCATTCATTGCATGCATTTATATAGCGCCTCTTCAACGGGCTACTCAGAGGCGCTCCCAGCCTCAACGAGGCCAAATAAAACTGTCTTAAAAGATGAGAGAGGAAAGCCTGAGGTTTATGTAGTCGTACATCGTTAGGTGGTCAAATGGTTTAACTCGCGTTCACCTTTCAACTAAAGCTGCATAAACGAATGACTTGCCTATAGAAGGCGACTGTCGACAGCATGTGTAGTGTATTATACATGTAGCCTATGTGTATAATGTAGATTGGGTGAATCAGAGTGGACACGCTCTTTTGCCACTTCTTCTGCAGGGCTTGGTCATGCACTCTAGGCCTATTGCACTCGATACAAGCTTACATTACATGTTCATGCTACTTAAGGGTAAGGCGTATCAGGGCAGCTGCTAGACGTCTTCCTCGATTGTCCCACATCTGTAGGCTACATTCATAACTGAACAACTTCACTGGTTCCTTCTCTAAAATTCAAAGTTCTTTGTTTCTTGAGTCTCAATTGGGTCCAACTTCGAAGTATCTTTGTAATCTTATGCTTCGTCCCCTCTCTGCCACTTCGCTGCGCCCTCTTAGATCCTCTGATCGACTTGACCTCTTTGTTCCCGCGTCAGGACTGTCATGTCTCAATCCAGATGCACAGGTCCTTCTCTATGGAATGGACTTCAACCACCTGCAGTTCGCTCCGCCTTTATGTCTGACAGGCTTTCATTATCGCTTTCTCGTCTAAATCCTGCCATTTCTCACGGTATTGGTGACACTAGGAGCGCCTCTGAAAGACTGCTGAGAGAAGCGCTTTATCAATGGACAATACGACACAATACAATACAATATACAGTACAATACAATGCCATTGTCTTTGCGTCAAACTTACAGCATCGCTAGTCCATAGCAGTGTGTTCTATATATATCGCCTACCTCTGGCATACATAAGTCGTTCTATTTATTAATTTCGCTATTTTTGTTTCGTGGAAAAATTATCCGACTTTCATCATCTAACCCAGAGGTTCTCAACCGGTGTGTCGCGACACACTAGTGTGTCGCGAAGCGACCGGAGGTGTGTCGCGTAAAACTGGTGTGTCGCTGGTGTGTCGCGAAGAATTGGTGTGTCGCGAATTCTCACAACATACAACCGTCGTTCTTGCCTTACCCTGACTTGTTCACTTTAGCAATTTGGCAGTCATAGGCTGTGAGAATATAGGCTATTCGTAGGACTTCATTTATCTATTCCATTTGACCTCAATCGGGAGCAGCCACAATGTTTGCCTTATAAGTCCACATGCACTGCCTATGTAAGCATATATACATGACATAGATTACAGTAGGCATATAATACGCCAGCGAGCGCACTGATTAAAATTTTATCCAATGCTGTAACCTTCAAAAATAATGGGGCAAATTATATATCAAGAAGAAAGAAAAAATTTGCGATTCTAAAAGTGATGACGCGGAAAGGCTGTTTGCGTAGGCCTATTCAGAGAGTGACAATTTACAATATAAGGAAGGTGCACAAGGTCCATAGACCCATAAGTTCCAATGGTCCGTTTTTTAACTAACAAATTACTGTAGGACTGCGCTTTTCAGTTTCCGTTACAATTATTTGACGTTTTGAAGTGCGTTTAGTTTCGGTGGTGTTCAGCTACCTTTATCCCATGTTTTCTTGTTTTGTCTTGAGCTATCAGAGCTAGTGGTTTGGACTATGGACAACTTATGCTTTTTTAAATCTAAAACTCATATAACTCATATATGGCTATTTTCATTCGTTAGTCTCAGACTCTCAGTTGCAGGTAGGGCGCAGGCCCTATAAGCTTACGTGTTGTACTCAGAAAGCCTGTGGATCCTCGTCTAACTATGATCCAAGGAAAATCCAGAAACACAAATCTCATTAGGCCTAACTGTTTGGATAGACAATTAATGAAGAGTCATAAAACGTCGTAGAATCTCAAATTTGGATTAGTAAAATTTTGAATGTTAGAATAATTAGAAAATAGAAAGCATTCAGTATTGGCCTATCAACAAGTTGACTTAGGCCTAATTTAATTTTTTAGCGATATTCACATGATAATTGCTTGGTGTGTCGCGAAATGTGGTTGCAAGTTTAGGTGTGTCGCGCGCGAAAAAAGGTTGAGAACCCCTTACTAGACAATCTCGAGTTTCAGCGCCACACTTACATGTAAATTATGGGTCTATTAATAACTGATTCTGGTCAGGGCTTAAAGTGTGGCAGGACTGTCATTTTCCAATCTCTATGCCGTACTGCCACTTATTTGGCCAGCACACCTGGTAATGTAAGGGGCGTCCTGGCACTTCTTTTGGAAAGGTAAGGGACTTCCAGGCACTTCTGTTTTACACTTTTAGCACTGAGTCTAGTGTAATGAAGCGCCAGCTTTAATTCAGTGAAATTCCCTGATGTCGACCGCACTACATGTATTATAATATAGGCGATCGCTGCAGGCGGATGATGCTAGCACGCCACTTCCGGTTCCGTCAGTTCATCACACATAGGCTACACACGTACTTCCGGTTTAACTTTCGATTTACATTGCGTCATAATAATAATAACAATAGTTATTGTGTTGTTCAGTCGTCTGGTGGTTCTAGTTCTTGCGCGCGAAATGGCTGAGGAATTCGATGGGGATGGGGAAGATGATGGTGGAATTCTTTTCGGCTGAGATGCTGTTCAGCGTCTGAAGGTATCGCAGTTGGAGGGCACACGATGATTCGTTAATGATGTCGGACGCTTCCTTCAAAGCTCTCGCTGACTTCTGCTCGCCCTCCGCAGCTATTACCTATTCGAACAATCAAAAGCAAGCATTTCAATCAATCAATCAATCAATCAATTGATCGATCGATCAATCAATCAATCAATCAATAATCAATCAATCAATCAGTCAATCAATCGATCAATCAATCAGTCAATCAATCAATCCATCAATCGATCGATCAATCAATCTTTCGATCAATCAGGTTTTTTATTGAAAGTTTGCAACGAAATTATTTTAAAAGTGAGAAATTTTAAAATTGCGAAATACATTGGCGACAAAGGTAGGAACGTAGTCCTAAATCGCCTAAAAGCGTCATCTATATAGATAACAATTCTTCGAGATGATTTACCGAGATATAGCCAATCAAAACTGATTAAAGTAACTAAGTGGTGATTGAGCCAGCTAAGATCAAATAGATGAACGATGGATGGATGAATTTATGGATGAATTGATGGATTGAATGGACGGATAGATGGATGGATGGACGAATTGATGAATTTATGGATGAATTGATGGATGGTTGCATGCAAAAGAGAGACGGTGACAAATAGAAAGGCGCATGATAATTATATGAACAAGCCGACAGAGACGACAGGTAGATACACACACACACACACACACACACACACACACACACACACACACACACACACACACACACACACACACACACACACACAAACACACACACAAACACACACACACAGAGTTAGACAGTAAGTCAAACAGACCAAGTGCAACCGTACACACAAACACAGAATAACGGCGACAGTTGCCAGTCATATCCCCCTCCCCACCAGGAGGCAGCAGTTGACGGATGTCTTCCACCATCATCATCACTGCTGCTGCTACTGATAGTATATATATATATATATATATATGTTGAATGGATGGCTACTCTCTCTATATATATAGTATCCTTGCCTGTCCACGGTTTGACGGATGGACGAATGGGCGAATGCGTGTATAAATGTTTGATTAATCAGGCTAATATCAATCACTGGGGACATGGACAACAGAGGCAGCGGCGGCGTTGGCGGCGGCGGCGGCAGGTCCATCATTCGAGGAAGAAGAGTAGGAGGAGAAGAAGGTCACAGTCGTACTCACCTTCGCCCTCGCCTCACGGGCCGCTTCCGCCTCAGCGGCCATCGCTCGCTGCAGCTGGACGGGCAGTCGGACGTCTTTTCTGGAAGACACAAAAGAAGAGGATGACGACGATGATGATGGGACGAAGAAAGGAATAATAGCATCGTCATCATTATTATCATAAGCGAGTATTGTTACGTATCGATCGAACGCTGCAGCCATACGCTGGCTGCAGCCACATTATTTGCAAGATATATAGGCCTAACTGTTGTTGCTATTATGGTGTTGTTGTTGTTGTTACTGATGTTGTCACTGTTGTTGCTGTTGTCGTTGCTGTTGTTGTTGCTGTTGTTTTATATTCAATGATGTGAAACAAAATTGTGTATCCCAGATAGGCTAGTCATTTAAATTCTATCAGTAAATAATGTCGCTGTTTCCCCATCCCATCAGGCATCTTCCACGATCAGCATATATCACCGAATTATTAACCAATAACCACCTAGATCTGACCAATTCCGTTAAGATCTGACCCGAACTCGTTTTAGCCATTATGATTACAGACACCTATTCGGAAAATATCCATTGCGTTGGAGTTTGACATAATAGTAAATTTCGTCAATTCCGTTTTGCGGTGCTCGCTATTTGCGCACCAGAACACGAGAGTATTAGCAGAATAGATCTACCATCCAATCCGCTAACACTTTTGTCCTTACCAAAGCTATGGCAAATATCTGCTGCACTCAGGTCGTTGCAGGTGTACAATGTACATGTAAAATGTACATGTACATGTATACATAGCGGTTATACGAGGAGTCTGTATACCACAGCGCACACATCTCCAGACGTCGTTTTCTTGATGGTTTGATGGTGTCAAATCAAGTAGGTTACAGTATTGGTTAGGCTATAGATTTCTGAAAAGTGTCGAGATTTTCTAATGTTTGCTGTTTGCAACTTAATGCCTCATTGACATCATCGTTCTGTTTGCTATTGGTGGTATCCAATCTCAGCTCGTGCCTTTCTGCCATCTGTGCATGGAGACCCCTGCAGACTGCAGTGGACCCACTCCTGTGTGGTGGTCAATGTACAACGATATACCACACAGAAAGATTGTCGTGGCAAGTACAGCGGCAGCCACAGCAGTGCCGTAAAGTAGACCTACAATTAAATACGATAGGTGAAAATGTCTGGACAGGAAAATAGGCCTACTACATGCAGATAAAAGTGTTTGTACCTACATTTCAACTCTTTCAACCATGATGCCCCAGCTTTCGGTTGCAACATCGAGCGCCTCCTGTGGGAAATAAACAAAACAAAATCTCTTAGGAATATCAACAAGATGACCTTTATAAGATTTACCACTTTGGAGGCTGTCATTTCGATAAAAAAATTCCGAAACCAAATAAAGGCCTATAATTATGTGTGAAGGAAACACTGCGAAATACAAAGTGGTCTTCAAAGACCACATTGTATTCTGCATGTCACGCTTACTTTGACTCTCATAATAAAATTTTGGTTCACATACTTGAAAGGATGAATTGCAAAGCGCATAGGCTCTACTCATGCAACCTATACGTGTGTATGTACGATGTACACCAAGTATTTAACCTATGTATGTAGGCCTACACACACACTGCTTGCTGCATATATAATTTGTTCTCTGAGTTTGATTCCTGTACAATTTTTAGCCAATGAAGAACGAAACTCTTCGTCTCCATTTTTTAAAATTAAGATGTTTTCTTCAGTAAAGGCAATAGCATAGGCCTACATGTACATGTATATCCTGAAGTTCCACGGTGCCACGGATCGATATGATGATAATTAGGCTACATCGTCCTGATTGAGCGGGATCATGGTTCCTTTCAGGTCTTCCGTTTGTACTCTAATATCTGGTGTTCACTCTATATAAACTATGTATTTATCGTCAATGGTTTGACCTGCGCAGTAGGCTATAGGCCTACTTGACAAATGTGTGGGAACCAGAAACTAGATACATGCTTGTTTGTTTGTTTGTTTGTATGTGTACTTGTTATAACGCCCCTTCAAGCTCTCTCTACTCAGAGGCGCTCCCGAATGAAGAGCGGACACTGCATCGGAGTTTCACGCCGTAGCGCTGAGCAATTGTGAGTGAAGGACCTGGCCAAGGTCCTTACGCGGCGAGGTGGATTCGAACCTCGAACCTTCCGGCTTCAAGGCAACGACGCCACCACTACACCATCGCGCTATGCATGTATCTGCATAGGACACTAATTATAGAGTTCACCAACAGCTTCTGAGATGAAACTAATGTATTTTATGTATCGTCCTCTGCTCCTCTCAACCGTTTTAAGGGGTGTGAAATGTTTTCAAGGTGATGGTATACGACTGAGATCGTGATTGTTTCCTGTCGATTGAAATATTATCTGCGTATACCATTGTTGATCCCAACTGCACATGTGTAATTTCACGCCTTTAACCCCTTGACGACAGCTGCAGTCGTGCACTAAAAGTGTCCAGGAAACCAATCCAGTTCGTCGTTAAAGGATTAACGAGCAACGCCATTTGCCAGACTCGTCGCCATGGTTACCGAACGACGCCTTCGCTGCTTCGGGACTCTGTTCGCATTGGCGCATTAATAGCTCGTCGGCTGCGGCAGTATTCTCAATTCGGCAGGGTGTTCTACGGTCCGGAAGGAAGACACGTAATCAGAGAAGAGACGGAGGAAGATGGCGGCCGTGCGTAATTTATGATTGGACGCAGTGCGAACAAGCACAGCGCTATATAAATGCTGGGTCAGTGCAATGGAGCAATCGCAATGTATACGATTGGGTTTCGTTAGCATGACAATAACCAGACAGCAACGCACTGAGCGATAGCCTACAGCCCTACATACTTGTAATTATGAAGGCATAAACAATGTACATAGAACACAGCTGAAATCCAGAAATCATCGACTGAATTCAGAAGTGTCGACTGTTATATTCCAATATCGAACTGAGAAATTGGAGCTGAACTAGGCCTACAATGCGTTGCTGCTCTCTTTGTATTTAAGAGGAGGAGGGGTAATTTCACGTGCCCCATTTGGAAGCAACTTACAATGTAAAATCTAAGCATTTCTTTTTCTCCAACATATTTCTACAAAGCCTTCGTTCGGAGATAGAAATTAGTTTTTGCAAAAAGAAAAGCGACATCTCCACATGATTTCCATTGACCTCCTCCTCCTTTTCCATCTTCTTCTTCCTGTCTTCTCAGACATGTTCAGTTCCTGACCCGCCGCCGCTTCCTTCTTTCCCCTCTACGCTCGATCAGCGGCTATTAGCGATCCTCAGAAAATTGACCCGAAAATTATTAAGGTTGACCTGTCTTTTCCATTATTTACACACGACGCCACGCACTAATAGGATTATGCATACATTATATAATAGACTGAGCTGCAGGGGTTCTTTGCGCTTATCCGTCATCTAATTAAAAAAGAGTATGAACTCTAAAAACGCAGCTGTTTTCATCTGCTGTCATCGCTCAGTATATCTCACTTTACTGCAAACATAAGAAGCGTGCGATCGTAACCATAATCGTGATCTCTAAATTTCTAAGCGCCACACGAAAGCCAATTAGCGTAGGGCACGAGCTCATTCAGGAGCGCTGAACCTGTATAATATGCAGTGGCTTGATGTGGATTCGAACCTGCGACCCTCCGGTTACAAGGCTCAGAACATACATTGTACCGCTATACACCAGCGCGAAAAACGTGGATGAGGCCGTCAGAGAGAGAGAGAGAGAGAGAGACAGACAGACAGACAGACAGACAGACAGAGACAGAGACAGAGACAGAAACAGAGACAGAGACAGAGACAGAGACAGAGACAGAGACGAGAGAGAGAGACAGAGACGAAGACAGAGACAGAGGCAGAGGCAGAGACAGAGACAGAAAAAAGAGAGAGACAGAGAGAGAAAGAGAGAGAGAGAAAGAGATAGAGACAGACAGACAGACATAGAGAGAGACAGTCAGACAGACAGACAGAGACAGACAGACAGAGAGGGAGCGCGCGAGAGAGATTGCTTGATGGTAATATAATGGATGAGAATATTGAGATAACTGGGCCAAGGACAAATCACCGCAGTCTCGAGAAGAGCTGTAGGCGTGAGATCTCGAGAACATTGCTTTCCACGAGATGGAAAGATCAAATTACGAATCTTGGTTAGTGCTGCTGATTGGATTAGGGAGTATACATAGGATGCAGGCCCTTATGTGCATGCATACATGCCGGTATGTGTGGATGTACGTGTTCATAAGGTGCAATTACGAGCAGTAGATGAGTGAATAAATTATATGTTATATAATCAATATATTATATGTATATAATATATATTGATGGCATCAGTAGTTTTGATCTGTATATTACAATGCCATGGTATCGAGTGGACATTATATATTAAGGAGTTGTGAGACGACCCCTGACCTAATATATAGATTAAACCTATATAATAATAGATATGTGGCGTCGGGTGCAGCTGTGAGACGACCCCTGACCTGCATTGACGCTGAGATGGATTCTCGTTCGGACAGAATCTCCGACAAATTTTTCGTTCCGAGAACATTGCGCAGAGTCGTCTGAGCGAGCAGTCGCGTCGAGTGATGTGCGTTCTCAACGTTCGCCACAGATACAGTTGCGTTGCTTACACGATAGTAGACGACGGCATCAACGGACACCGTCACCGAATCCTTCGTCAACACCTGTACACACATCAATCAATCAATCGATTAATCAGTCAAACAGCCTATCAATCAGTCGATCGATCAGACAATCAATCAATCAATCAATCAATCGATCAATCGATCAATCGATCAATCGATCAATCGATCAATCAATCGGTTTATTAATAAATCAGTCAACCAATTAATCAATCAATCAATTAATTAATCAGTCAGTCAATCAACCAATCAATTGAGTAATTAATCAATCAATTAATCAATCCATAAATAAGTCAACCAGTTAATCAATCAATCAATCGATCAATCAGACAATCAATCAGTCAGTCAATCAATCAATCAGAATATATAACCCCCTTTTATTAAATTTCCAAGATCCCTACCCAGAAGCGGTCCCGGCCCAGGCCAAGCGAGAAAAAGCAACACCATCCATCCATCCATCCATCCATCCGTCCATCCATCCATCCATTCATCCATCCATCCATCCATCCACCCATCCATCCATCCATCCATCCATTCATCCATCCATCTGTCCATCTGTCTGTCCGTCCGTGCATTCGCATCCTTTTGTTCTACCATTTAAGGATGTTAGCAACTTTATTCCGAGGGTTCTCTTTGCCGCCCATTAATGACATTGTTATCTTCACATTATTGTTGTTGCTTATATTTAATGTGCTTTGACGTGTAACTGGGTGCGGTGTGTCACCTGATTGGTCTCATTTTCTAATTAAATGAAGATTATAATTATATGGTCATTGGTCATAATAGCCACAGTCTTTCCGTTTGCAAACTGGGTGCAATTCCCGGAAACTTCGGACTTAACTCAGCATGGACATAGATAGACAGCGTTGTGAAACTTTGCAGTTTTGCTGAGTTTGATGTGATTGCGTTCCAAATCAAATTCACTTGCAAATTAATCCATCGGATAAATTAAATGGTCAGAATAGTTAACGACTCGGATGAAATAGCGGTCAACAATATTCGTTACATGTCTGTAAAGAGGAAAATATGACGACTGATTGGCAAACTGGTAGGCATAGGATGTCTACCCTCAGACTGAACTGCATAGTGAATTGTAGACTGACTGGCTGACTGACTGACTGACTGACTGACTGACAATGAACAAATTACATTTAAGCTTACTCTAACGATAAAAAAGACCAGCACTGTTATACGTCATTAATGTCACGACCAGTTGGGATAAACCGCAGTGAGTGGAAGCACATGTAGACTAAGTGCAAGCACTATATAGTAGTGTGAATCACATGCACAGCACTATAAATGTAAAACAGAAAATAGTCCTGCGCCAGAGGCATGCCATCAGACAATTAGTGTTGATCAGTTTAAACAGTCACAGTGACATCATTAGGAACATATAGTGCTTCGAACAACAGCAATACCACTCCATCCTCGCAACACGTTGATTTCAGGGTATCGTAAATATTCATTTAGACGATGGCTGGCTGCTGCACCATTTAACAATGAGCATTAACAATAACAGCGGCAAACAATGCTATGGTGTGTCACGTGTGAGATAGTAAATATCGACCCGTAATTATTCTCGCGACACACGGCCACGACGGGCTTAAAAAATACTGGTGTTAATATTTTCTGGTTTATTGACTAGTGAGTCTCGCTATTATTTTAGTTGATTTTGAGTTGTTGCTTTTGACACGCAGTCTGAAACGTGTAAATCGGCTTGTCCTAAATCGCTACATGCACATGCATTGCTATCAAATGCATATGGCGCACGTTTCACATGTAAAACAGCGACACTTATGCAATATTAGCATAGATCTATATAATTATATTATACCTTAACTCAAAAATATGCATAAACAAATTGGCATGTTTATTGTTCTATTCGGTAGAAATGACTATAGAACTATATGTTTCAAATATTTTATTAAAATTTAAACTAGTGCCGATTAAACTTTTTCAAAACTAACAGGCCTACTGTAGCGTAAAATATCTTTGGTTTTACGTTTCAAGCATACATAAAATTAATTACAAAAATTGGCCTTAAAAGTCGGTGCATTTATGCTGACCCACCATGTAGATCTGTATACTTTGTAGCTGCATGCGGTGTATATAATAAAATCGCAGTGCGCATCTGTTGCGTGGGTCAACAGATCTTTGGTGTTGGATTTTCATCGGACGCTAATACTGACGGATCACACTAAGGCGGCGGCGGCGTCGGGCGGTGAGGCGGCGGGGCGGCGGAGAGGCGGGGCGGCGACCTAGTCCTATATGTTGCAGCACAAAAATTGGATTCGCAACGATTGGCAGCACTAGCAGACGAATGAAGAAAGATTGGATTGCTTGACGACAAGTCCGTTCACGTGCTGCTGGCTTTCTGCTGACTGCAGGTCTCGTTAAATCACCTCGGTTTAATCTTTCGTCGTATAACTGGTTTAATGCATTGGTTTCACGAATTCTCTTCGATACGCTATAAGCTTGTACGAACGTTATGTCGTCTGCTTTTAAAATAAAATCAGAGTACTATATAATTATGTGCAGCTTGGGCTTATTATTTTATACATCTGCAACGTACAATAGGCTACCTAAACAAGTCATCACACGGTCCGTTTTAAATATTATGCTTATTAACCGCTCGTCTATATTCAATGCATTGGATCGTGCACAACAGAAGCTAATTATTATAATTATAATCACTTACTAGCCTATACTGCTGCTACAACTACAACTAAAGCTACTGCTGCCACTACTACCAACACCACTACTATACTTATACCACTAGGCCTACTGCTGTAATTGCTACTGCTGCTACCACCACTGCTACTACTGCTGTTGCTGCAATTACTACCATAGGCTACTGCTGCTGCTATTATTACTGCTGCAATTACTAGAAGCAGTCTATAAAGTTGAAGACCAGAAAATAGCAAGCAGCATCATAAACTAATAACTGCACACAGTGCACAAGTTTAATCGACAGCAAAAGAACATAAAAGAAAAGACAGAGGAAAGCGAACGGTGACAAAGTAGATCACAGAAGCAGTTAACCATCAGGAAAAGAGCAATGCAAAACTCAGATCGATAGCGACACAGAGGATGTGATATAATAATAGTAAACAAATAGTTGCAGATAATGAACATAGAAGTTGGTTGGGAAAACTGATTCTTTAAGCCTACTCTGGCAACTACATGTAGCTGCTGCTGCTGTAATGCCTGAAGCTGGTTAAAAAATAGTTTAATGACATCCAGGCTGACTCAACTACGGTAGGACCTATACCGTAGTTGCGAACGCCATGCAGTAGCGTTAGGCTATAGATGTATTGACCCGACCGCATCATTAGGTCTAATGAGACTGCAGTGAAGGTAATCAACATTCGTCACCATATTATTTGGTTTGGCATATAATCTAATGATCCTGACTATTGAATCCCAAACGCTACTGCATCCATCAATCGTGATGCCTTCTCCCACCACCTCACATACAAGTAGCCTATACCTCAACATATTACACAGAACAAAATGGTATTTTGATCTCTGGCGCAAGCTACATGCATGCAGGACGTAGTGAGGAGGCTCCTGATTATTATCTAACTAAGCTGGCAAGTGTTTATACATGGCGTCGAATACTTAATTGGTGGAATCTCCTCCGCTGCTCTGCCACCGCCGGCTGCCTGTCTCCACGAGCTGCCTAAGCTAATAGCCTAATAGACTGATATATTCTGCCAGGGATATGAGCTTGCATCTCTTCCAACTCTAGGTGCATGACCACTAATGATTAAATAATTAGGAATAATAATTATGATGACGCACAGCAGTTATTGCCACGCATAATAAAATTGGAGTAACTGTTTTGTTTTGAGCAGATCAATAATCAGTAACTCAGTCACACGCTCACTCACTTGTTCACTCCATCAATCAGTTACTCGCTCCCTGGTTTCCACACTCACTTATTGCACACGGGCTAATATTCTAAGACTTCTGATCAATGTGATCATGCTTTTGATAAATGGTCACTCACTCACTCAACGCTCTTGCATTCACTCACACACTCAATCGCTGCTCACTCAATAGCTTACTCGCTCATTCACACCCTCACGCACTCACTCATTCAGTTGCGTGCTCACATGCTTAAGCATTCAATATCTCAATCAATCGTTCACTCGCTCAATTACTCACTCACGCACACTCACTCACTTTTTTTTTCTCTCTCTCTCTCTCTCTCTCTCTCTCTCTCTCTCTCTCTGTGTCTCTCTCTCTCTATGTCTCTCTCTATGTCTCTCTCTCTATGTCTCTCTCTCTCTATGTCTCTCTCTCTCTATGTCTCTCTCTGTCTCTCTCTGTCCGTCTGTATGTATGTCTGTCTGTCTCTCTCCATCCATGCACTCAATTCCGCACGCACCCACATATATCGCTCATGCACTATAATAATTAATGAGCCGATATAGTTTTGTCCAGTTGTCCTTCCAATTGTCCGTTTCTCTGATTGTGTGGAAGACTATTATTTCTAATCGTATCTCGTGCTTGTCTCTCATTCACCTCGATCGCATAGCATGCATTGAAAATAATGGCCACGACATCTGCATGCATGCAGTGCATGGCAGAAGAAGAAGAAGCTCCGTTTCAAACGAACTGAAGAACTTTGGACGATGATGATGACGTTGCCTGACTAACTAAATTGCACAACTTTTCTCTCTCTCTCTCTCTCTCTCTCTCTCTCTCTCTCTCTCTCTCTCTCTCTCTCTCTCTCTCTCTCTCTCTCTCTCTTCTATTGATGATCACGGAATAATTCTAATCACTGTGACGACTGCAGGTCAACAAGTTCGTTTAAGAACAGCTACAGAAGAAGAAGAAGAAGAAGAAGAAGAAGAAAAAGAAGAAGAAGAAGAAGAAGAAGAAGAAGAAGAAGAAGAATAGGAAGAGGAAAGAATGAGGAGGAGGAGGAGGAGGAGGAGGCAGAAGACGAGGAAGAAGAAGATGAAGAAGACGATGAAAAGCAAAGGTAGGAGGAGGAGAAACAGTGGAAGAAGAGGAGGTGAACGATGTGGAGGAAGAGGAAGAAGACGAAGACGAGGAGGAAGAAGGACTACTCTATGCATGAATGCCATACTACTATAGGTTTACTATTAATAATACTATTACTAGTGCTACTGCTATTATTATTCACAGAGCTGCTACTGCTGCTGCTGGCTGCTACTA
Source organism: Lumbricus rubellus (assembly GCA_945859605.1). Classification (NCBI taxonomy): domain Eukaryota; kingdom Metazoa; phylum Annelida; class Clitellata; order Crassiclitellata; family Lumbricidae; genus Lumbricus; species Lumbricus rubellus. Next base: position 30,710,065 of record OX243815.1, on the reverse strand, counting down.
CTACTACTACTACTACTACTACTACTACTACTACTACTACTACTACTACTACTACTACTACTACTACTACTACTACTATTACTACTACTATTACTACTGCTACTGCTACTGCTACTGCTACCGCTACCGCTACCGCTGCCGCTACCGCTACCGCTACCGCTACTACTACTACTACTACTACTACTACTACTACTACTACTACTACTACTACTACTACTACTACTACTATATTACTACTACCACAAGATCAGCTATAACTAATATAGTATACTAAATAACTTAAACTTGATGATAAATCACGCCCATTTCTCTCAAATATGCATCTACAATCACATACTATAGCGTTTGCGCAACGTGACAAGTTGACAACTCCAACTCTCCCCCACCTATAATTATAATTGTAGACTATTATCCGTTTTCCATAACATTGCATGGGCTGCTTGTAAAGCATTGATTGAAAATATATTAGAATTAAATGTGTACACAAAATCTCTCAGCTCTAATGGATATAAATGATAAGCTTGCAGTATAGCCTAATACAGTAAGCTTATCTTGAGCAATAAACCCGATTTAGAGAAAATTAGTTTCTTTCAAAGACGAAGTAATTATAGTTTGACCGCTGCAGCTCTCCATGGATCGATCATACATGATGACGAAGTACACGTATCTGTAGCCTTGAAGTCCAAATCAATAGCCTGCAGCAGTTTACTATTGATATAGCCGCATAACACTGAAGATAATGTCGACTAATTATAAACCTAATGATTTCATCGTATAAGTTGAAGATTCTGGTGACTGAATTGCCATCCAACAAATGTACAACATGCGCTGCAGGGTCTATACCTATAAGTCTCAAAATAATGACACTCCAGACGAATTTAACACTTTGTTCTGTGTCTATAGCCTACATACACCTATAAGTCTAATTAAAATCTGTTTTTAGATCTAATCAAGTCGCACAAAACACTTTAGGACTGGTGTAGGGCCTCGTTCTGATGGCCGATATAATTTTGCGCAGCAGCTTTGAGATCAATTGAAAATAATCGTCGAGAAAAATGATTGAAAAAACATGAAAGCATAATTATAACGACACATTTTTTGTGACAATGATTATGCCAATAAATTGCAACGCTTCATGCAAAATGTATATTTATTTAAAATGTATCAGTCGGCCACGACGACACCTTATATATTTATAAACCAAAATCAATAACATAAGATTGGAATAATTTTTTCATCAGGTTAGAACATTAAAGAACTTAAACTTCAGGGTATTTCCCATTATCTGTCTTTTTTTTAATTTCCTCCCCAATTTGCTGTGTTTCCCTCAACAGGGTTTTTTTTGGTGGCCCGAACTAGATATATATATATATATTAATGTATATAATAATCTATATATATTATTTTCTTACAGGGGCGGAAATAGACCATGAACGGTTGTATATAATATATACACATATATGCACATATTATGTGCACATGATATGCGGAGGGAGACAGCGCATGCATGCAGCTTCTCTTTTGCTGGATATTCTGCAGGTCTACATGCATTCATGGGCTACGTTAACCTACAAGCTTAAATTTTCATCTCCTCTTGCTCTTGTTGTTGTCGTTGCTGCTGCTGCTGAATGTGCTGATGTATACACCTGTCTTAGAAACTCACATTCTCGGTCTGCGCTAAAGAATATTTACAATCCAATGCGATAGTGCTAAGAGACAATTAATGCTTCGAATACCGCATGTGATGAAGAATTCCACGACAATGATTGGCAAAAACCTGCTTACGTTTGTACAGTCCCACAATTACCAATAATAGACAATAATAATCATTGATTAAATCATACTATTGCACTTAATTAATTAGTCAGTTTAACTCAGTTATTAAACTATATATATTATTATTATTACGATTAAACGGATTCTTCCTTGACAATGCTGAAAGCGTTTTATATGCAGAAAATTCTCTCTCTTTCTCACAGTTTTACATTACGCTTCTCTCACTGTAGTATATGTAGTGTAGTGTATTATACGAGACGTAGGCCCTAATATTTTCTCATTCTGCTGTCAATGGGTTGTTTCTGATATCAACAGCCACTGCATCGTGACTTGCGCTTCCGACCACAAACCGAACTCAGCTGCTACAGAGACTTTATGGTCAGCAGGCAGAAGCGCACGACATTTATAGTCTTTCATATTTGCATACATAAACTATGTAGAGATCTGATTGTGCATATAGGCTATAAGATATTTTATATATATATATAACATATAGTCATACATATATAGATATATATACATATATATAGATCTATATAATGGAAAGTGTTTTAGAAATATCCTCATTTCCATTCATTCAACAGGAAGTCTATGCTCAGCGTGGTCAAAGCAACACACACACACAGACACATATATATATATATATATATATATATATATATAAGCGCGAGTCGCAAGATTTATAGATTCACTGCAGCGTGAATATATACAGCATAGTCTGAAAGAAAAAGCATTGCGCTTAACACAGACTGCAGCCGACGACCGCCACACACACTCACATTCACGCACACAAACACACGAGCAGACACGCCTACTCATATACCTGCATATATTCAAACACACGCACACACACACACACACACACGCAGTCACGCTTACGCATACACATATACCTGCGTATATATTCACACACACGCACACAAGCACACGAACACACGCACACACGCACACACACGCACAGAGGTCGGCAGAGTGGCATGCAGTAAGACTAATCGTTTGTGTATACCATTGGTAGTTGCAGACAGTCTTTTGTGGACCAAAACATTTGCATATAGATATAAAATAGACTATATATGTACGCTGCGATACACATGTAGATGCTTATATGTATGTATATGTATAATGTATATTTATGTACATGTGTAGCCTATGTACAAATGTATCGCATTATGTATACAGCAGACTGGAGCGGTGGGTGTTTGGTCGACATGCATGTGTAACATTATACATAAATATACATATACATATACATATACATATACATATACATATACATATACATATACATATACATATACATATACATATACATATACATATACATATACGTATACGTATACATATATATATATATACAAAGATGTCGGAAGACGACTAATGATATTCGCGCCATTATTCTTCACGTCTGCTGTCCTTTCCTCTGTTTTATCGACGTCTCTGCCGACCCAGCGTATAATTTGCATATATATAATATATATATATAATTATATATATTACATAGAATCTATGCTGTATATACTGCGTATATATGCCTATACATGAAAGTGTACACTATATGTTTATCGAGTATGTACATCTAAATATAATTATATATATATACATATATTATATATATATATATATGGAAGATTTTACAATGCTCTCGGGTGAATGATTCTAAAGATACTCTCTGCATGCATGCATGTGCAATTGCATGCATGTGCTTGTTTTGGCGTTGCTCTATAGAACTGCCTTAAGAGACAAAAACCTCATTTTCTCTATTTTTAATGCTCATATACAATATACATGTACTGTAACGGGCGTAGATACCACACTATGGCTCACTAGTTAGTGGAAACTATTCCCAGATTTCGAATCTGAAATCAGGTTACCAATTTGCATACTATTTGGTTATTTGTCGCAATGTGGGTCAATGCTCTAAATGTCAGCCAATCAACAAGACAATGTTTTATATCAAAAATAATATTTGAATCATGAATATTAATATATCAACATATATAGTTAATGAATTCTATGTCTAGGGTCGTGGAAATGTCAGTTTAAATACAAGTCAACTTATTTACTTAAACCAGTGCTGAATAAAATAATTTTGAGGGATATTACTACTATAATTACCCTCCCGCGTTGTATGTTCTTGGCTGAAGCTGTAGATCGAAACGGTCAATGCTTCTCGTCGTCTCTCCAAGCGCCGTTAACAATGGTTGTAGATGACTCATTTCAGTTTCATCATTGCTGCTCTTCACCGTGCTTTTCTGCTCGTAGATAATTATTCTTCGATATAGGGTAGAGAGGGGGAAGTTGGACACCTTAAGCACTGTTTGGTCAATAATGACAATACCTATAAACTTTTAACATGTTTTAAAACATGCTATTGTATGCAAGTATCACGGTATTGTTAACCAGTATAGTAAAAAGTCTTCAATGATTGAGCAAATTCCTGCAATTTGCATCCAAGTATGACCTCCTCAGGTCATGTCCATCTTACCCGGCGTGGGGGTAAGGCGGACACAATGTGATGGTAAGATGGACAGGTGAGACTTGCAGCTCTACAACATACTATATTCACTTACATTTTTAGCAGAGTCTACACAAGTATATGTGTGTGCGTGATGCCCGTCATTGTTCATAATGAAAAAAATCGTTCAGATATCGTGACATGTTAACCTACCATAGCCTACAGTAGCCTACCGTACGTAGCACTTTCGTGGGGTAAGATGGACACTACTTCTTTTGTTACAAAAAAATTGATAACATACTGCAACATGAACGGCCAAAATGAAGCGAGGGCCTACGTAGAGTCAATATAAACACCGAGTTGTTGAGTAATCTGTTGTGAAATACATAAATTCGGTGATGAGCATTCGTGTCCATCTTACCCCTTCTTGCAGGGCTACACTGGGCAGACACCCTACCCTTGAGTATCACAGACAGTGACACAGTATGCGACCACGAGGTGTCTGCTTTAATGTGCTAAATAACAAGCCGATATACATATTTATTAAATAAAATACAAGTGATAGACGATGAACAATTACTGTCTACAGAATTTCCTTAGCCATTTGACTGAGCTTCTTATTGAACTTTAGTCAAAACACGCCCTCCTCCTACATCTGACAATCACCGACAGGCCACACCCCTCTCAGTACGCTGGTACCCGACCGCATGTATTTTAACAACTAGTCGAAAGACGGTGTCCATCTTACCCCAACACCGGGGTAAGATGGGCATTAAGAAAATGACGTTTCTTTAATTTCTGTGTTGGGTGTCCATCTACAACATACTATATTCACTTACGTGGGGCGCGGTGGTCTAGTGGTGGCGTCATTGCCTTGAAGCCGGAAGGTTCGAGGTTCGAATCCACCCTCAACCGCGTAGGGACCTTGGGCAAGTCCTTCACTCACAATTGCTCAGCGCTTCGGCGTGAAACTCCGATGCAGTGTCCGCTCTGCATCGGGAGCGCCTCTGAGTAGAGAGAGCTTGAAGGGGCGCTATAACAAGTGCACATACAAACAAACATCTAACCCCACTGTCCATCTTTCCCCACTCGACCCTACATGTAGCTGTCTGCGAATTGAAGATTAATTGTTCCTTTTCGTATTTACCGTCCAATTACCGCTCGATATAACTTTTGTAGTTTTACTGTCACTTCTCAATGTTGCGAGAAGTAATGCCGGAGTTCTACGAAATCCAATGAAGGTTGAATTTCAACGTCAATTACTTGTTAGTAATACGCTATTTCGGTCTCTCATGCTTTACGAACATCCAGATTTCTTGTCCATACTTTAGGACACTAAACTACCGGCTCCGTTGCTTTAATATCCGATCAAACAAATGTCACAAAACCGTCCCACAACATCTAGCGAATACTCATCGCCAATCGACAACAATCTTCCTTAGACGGCCATTCCTTCCCGTCTCTCCTCCGATCAAAACCCCCTCTCGTGCGCATGCGCAGCAGACGACCCTGATCCCAGCTCTCCATATGTAACCAACGCCATCGCCGATCGTTGTAATATTCCGCAATGCTTTCCACTAATTTAATATATTTTGCCCCTAAGCACTGGTTATAGCACTGGTTGATTAATTAAACAGAACAATGTAATAATTCTCGCTCGAATTATTAGCTAATCATTAACTAAGGCCTCTCCCTAACTTAACACATGCAATTACTAATCAACAATATATATATCAAAGTAAGAACGTATGGGTGGGACCAAGGATATCGTTACATGTACAATTGTACATAAATTACAATATCTAATGCATATGCATGTATATTACAAATGTATACACGCTTTCAATCAATGTGTATAAGGTCGAAGCCCAGTGGAGGTGTATACACAAAAAGATATTAAGCTGTCATCACAGTGTCGTGGCTTCTCCACTTATTTCGATGATGTGACAAGACAGGGAAACTATATAAATTCGCTGGTTCTTCACTTCCGTTAACTCCGCCACTGGTTGCACTCTGCCAGACCCAAGCCTGGCTATAGGAGGAGGGCAACACTACGTGTAATCATCTTTGATATGACGGTATCGTTAAACAGCACGGTACAACAAGACTTCCGTTATATATATTTCCAGTTTCTGTGCACGACAACACATTTTGTGATTCCCATCTGTTATTATAGCCTATGCAAATCAATTCTCCTTTCCATAGCATATATATGCCTACTTATGGATTCTTGCATCTAGGCCTATAGGCCTATACTCTATTACCTTCTTTACTTTAGACCCTTAGTTCTTCCACGCAATAGTAGTGTATCGGGGACACAGCTCCTCCACATCACTCTGTCCTCTGCATGCAGCTGCCCTGGCCACCTCCCACGTCATTCTGCCGTCCTCCAGGTCCTGCATCATCATATCTCGCCAGGTCTACTCTACTAAATGACTAAATTTTGACGCATAGTATAAATGGCGCTATATAAGTCAACTGAAAAATATAGCGCCGCCTATAGGTGTGAATAGTTGTTTACCTCTTGTGGTGGAACATCGAAGGTGACAGTTCGCAGGTCGACTTTCGTGTACGTGTCGATACAGGGCAGAACGAAAAATATACCTGCAGTCCAAGAACACGCCAATTACATCTGAGTTTATCTAGATTCATTGCTAAAACAACGGAAATCTATTGACTGATGATTATTCGTTTTCTGCATGGTGGTTAATTGTAGATCTAATTGCATACATTGGCCGCTTTTAATCTCCAAAATTTGCATTGCGATGCAATGGTAATCGTAATCGTGATAATACCTGGTCCTTTAGCTCCCCCTGAGAAGAGTCGACCGAGTCGGAAGATGACGGCTCTTTCATATTCCTGAACCACCTGCAACAGCAGCAACAGCAACCACGAACGGCATGTAATCAAGAGATGTAGAATGTGCTTATAATTATACCCTATATAAAAAATTATATATAAGTACCACTAATCCGCATTTTAACACGAAAGTGTCACCCGAACGTTCCCGCTCAAGATGAAATACACGGCGATAATTTAATGATAGAAATCAGATACATGTACAATTGTACATGTAGATGACGAAGACGATGTTGATAAATTGAACGTGTACGAGAACGATGAGGAGAAGGATGAGTAGGTAGCGGAGGAGGGAGAAGAGGAGGAGCAAAAAGGAGGAAGAAAAATTACGGTGATGAATCTGATGATGATGATGATGACGATGATAGTGCATGGTGATGATGGCGATGGTGTGGCGATGATGATCATCATCATGATGGTGGTAGTGGTGACGATAATGACGATTGCGATAATGATGATGATGATGATGACGACGACGACGACGATGATGATGATGACCATGATGATAGCGATGATAATGATGACTACGACGATGACGATGATAATGATGATGATGATTATGATGATGATGATGATGATAGCGATGATGATGACGATGACGATGATGATGACGACGACGACGATGATGATGATGATGATGATGTTGATAATGATGATGATGATGATGATGTTGATGATGGTGATGATGATGATGATGGTGGTGGTGATGATGGTGGGGATGATGATGATGACGGTGTGGTAGTGGTGATGATGACGATGATGATGACGATGGTGTAGTGATGATGATGATGATGATGGTGGTGGTAGTGGTGATGACAATGACAATGATGATGATAATGATGACTACGACGATGACGATGATAATGATGATGATGATGATGATGATGATGATGATGATAGCGATGATGAAGACAACGACGACGACGACGACGACGACAATGATGATGATGATGATGATGATGATGATGATGATGATGATGATGATGATGATGATGATGATGATGATGATGATGATGATGATGATGATGATGATGATGATGTGGACTTACTTTTAAGCAAATGCAGAGCGAAAATGGAAACGTTAAGGCCACAAGAATCCACGAGAAGAAAGTTAGAATTCGACCACAACCTCCAAGACCAATTGGTGCGTTTTCACTGGCTGCAAAGCAAAGTTAACAAAGATATATTTAGGCATACACACACACACACACACACACACACACACACACACACACACACACACACACACACCTAACCAAACACATGCACGCATACGCACACACACCCATCCAATCACACACAGACGCAATAAACAAACAAACAAACACACATGCACAGTTGCACACACACTAACACACACATGCACGCATCATGTTCTTGATTATCGCCACCATCCTAACGAAGGCGAATAATAAAAAAAGAACAACAAAGAAGTGTATAAGAATTCAATTATTGGCGATTTTGAAAGATTAGCGTGAACAGAGAGACAGTGGATAGATGGGAGAAAGCAGCAGAACCAGAGAACTATATATTCTCTTTATAGAGTAAGAGGAAGAAGAGGACGAGGAGGAGGAGAAGGAAGAAAAAGAGGAGGAGGAGACAGAGCAAAAGCGACTGCATGAGAAGAATAGACCTATACCGGTGAGAGAAGTCTATGGAGTTCAGGTGACAAGTACGATCACCACAAATGCGGAATCACCAACTATATACATGTATAGGCCTATATAATAACATATGTAATATATATCTAATATTTTATATATATAATAAAAATTATCTTGGACAAAGTTAATTAGCACAAGTCATGAATGAATAATATGCAAGTCTTCGGCATGCTGCATGTAGGCTACTACACGGTCAAACAGTCCACGACAAGACCACAAATAAACGTCTACTGTTATGCCGCAATTATAATGGGTTGTTCCCCATATGAATAGACAATATGTACATGCTTGTATGTGTATGTTCTTATCATGCATGTATATACGACGTACGTGTATATAATATGTATATCTGTCTGTGTGTGAATTCATTTGTAGTCCAATGCATATGGGCATCTACAGGGTGGCGCAAAATAAACCGGACTATTAGTTTTTTGCAATTGCATCGCTTGAATAATCAAAGTAATTATCGCCTTAAAACTATCATTATACAGAAATGACACAGAAAAATGGCATTGGTTTTTTCATTTAATATAACATTGAATGAACTGTAATATTTCAGTGATGTTCAACATGTCTTCCGTTTGCTGCGATAACCAATGATAATCGCTTGCGAAACTGTCCAATAGTGTCCTCGCTGATTTCGTCCCAGCATGCGGTCAGAACTTCTTTCAAATGTTCAATATCTCGAATTCTTTACATGTAGACAAGCTGCTGAAGCATTCCCCAGATCGAATAGTCTACGGGATACAAGTCCGGACTGTTCGGTGGTCAATTTTCTGGTTCAATAAAGTCTGGAACGCGAGCAGTGAGTAAAGCAACTGTTTTTCGTGAACGATGAGCAGGTGCTCCATCTTGTTGGAAAGTGAAATTGTCACAAGAGTGAGCTATAATGTCTGTCAGTAATCCGTGATGTAGGACCACGTCACATTTCTTTCTATTGATAGTTTTAAGGCGATAATTACTTTGATTATCCAAGCGATGCAATTGCAAAACTAATAGTCCGGTTTATTTTGCGCCACCCTGTATATATGCAGCAGCTTGAGTTCGTTGTTGCTTGATGGAGTTCTAATTTCTTTAAGCTGCAGCACTAAAAGATGCGTCTGGCATTGCATATATATAATTATATATATATATATATATATACATATAGGGGTCAGCCATTATTTACGACCCGATCAAATGCAGCCAGCTGAACAACCGCATCTCATGACGATATATACATGACAAGTGCATATGTGCATTGCCTGCAGTCGGAGAATAATGCAGTGCACGCGAATATACCCTTCACATTCATGCACCTCCTGGAAACCTGAGGTCACTCCGCTCATGGTACACAAGCATGGTGGTGGTGGTGGTGATGGTGACTTTGGGGTCATGACCTGCTATTCCTAGTTAGACATGAGAGGTCATCTGTGGTCAGTTGCGTGCTGCATATTATCTTTTCGTCTGCAGTTCAGTCGGTGCGCCTTGCCAGATTGCCATCATCAATCACAGTCGTCGTCGTCGTCGTCATCATCCACCGACAATCCGACATACTTCTACTCCTCCTCCTCTTTCTCCTCCTCTTTCTCCTCTTCCTAGTTCTCCCCTACCCTCCTCCTCTAATTCCTCCTCTTTCTTCTCCTCTTCCTCCTCTTCTTCCTCTTCCTTCTCCTCTTTCTCCCCTACCCTTCTCCTCTTCTTCCTCCTCTTCCTCCTTCTCATCATCATCTTCTTCCTCTTCCTTCTCCTCCTTCTCTTGTTCCTTCTCCTCCTCTTCCTCCTCCTCTTCCCTTTCCTCCTCTTTCTCCTCTTACTTTTTCTTCTCGTCTTCCTTTCCTCCTCATGCTCGTCCTTCTCCTAGTCCTCCACCTCCTCCTCCTCCTCTTCATTCTCCTCCTCCTCTCCTCCTCCTCCTCCATTAAAGTCTAAGCAGTTAATTCTGCAACAACCTCGGAACTCTGATCTGGTAAAAGACTTCTCCGTGTATTATAGTCATCATCTGAACTTATCTGGATAAGTACATGTAGCGCATCTAAAGCAGTCGATCTACATGTAGCGACTTCCAAGCCGCTCGTTAATAAGCTGGTGCCCTTCGCTTGGCTTTCGCGTAACGCTTTAGAAATTTGGAAAATACCATTACTATTAATATCCAAACCTCATTTGATATTTTCTTAGAGTGAGACATGCAGACGACAGTCAAAACTAATGACCCAGTAGAAAGGCCAGATCAAGTTTCGACTGATCGCTGTATACTTAGAATCAAGACTACGATCAGTCCGCATGTTCTAATAATAAACTCAGTCCTCATTTCGACGTGTGTACGACGTCAATGATTTACTAGAACACAATGTGATGCGAAGATTGCCAAAACAGAGACGGAGAAATTCCGAAAGCTCAACAAAAGGAACGTTAATAGTCGCTATATTGACCTATAATAT
>OX243815.1:30686391-30693891 GCA_945859605.1 Lumbricus rubellus | reverse complement strand
GATTTATAATATGACGACGAGGAGAAGGACACCGTGTCCGATAATAATAAATAAATTCCAGTGCTATAACGAGCTTTTCCTTTGCTACATGTAGATCTAGATTTTGGATATCTCTCTCTGTGTCCCTCCTTTTTCTTCCTCCTCCTTTTTTCTTTCTCTTTCTATCTATTTCTCTGTCTCTCTCTGTCTCTCTCTCCCCACTCTCTGTCTGCTTATTTGTCTGCCTGTTTCTGTCACTGTCACTGCCTCTGTCTGTGTCTGTGTTTCTATCACTGTCTCTGTCTGTATCTCTGGCTATCTCTCTCTCTCTATACCCTATAATTATATTGGTCCTTTTGTTAATTCTTTTTCACGGGCTTTGTCTTATTGATTAGAGCGCTGTCCTATAACCGCTGAGAGTGCGGGTTCGAATCTCTTTGCCATGTTTTATCACTTTTATGTAGGCATAATGACCAAGCCCTTCACTTTCAATTGCCCAGCACCATAGACGTGAATCACGGTGATTGGTCATTGGGAATTGTCGCTTGATAATAATCCCGTTCACACATTGAGATATTAAACCTTTGCAGGATATGATCCCAAGTTCAACGGAGAATTTGCTCGGCAGCTGAAAGTCAGTGTATGGCATTTGCAGCATTTTTGCAAATATTATATTCGCCTGCCGACTACAATTTTTGCGCAATAGTTTAACGTGAATAGGAGCTGCATCAACGCAGCATCATGCATGAAACAAACGCAAACTTGGGATTGAATCGAAATAACCGAGGCTTTTAAAAAGACAATTCACATCCAACATGAACTCCATTTGAACGATGGATGGCCTCTATCGTCTCTTTCTATTAACCAGTGGAGTCCATTCTGTTTAGTGAACATTATATAAGAAATATTTGATTAACGAGCTATAGCCTATGAACGAAAAACTATGTTTACAACTACATGTATGAATCAAACCATGAAGATATTCGAATCGAAAGTTTACTTCACGTGAAAGAATTTTTGTCTGCAACTTGATGCGAATGACTTTTGTTTCGTTTAAGAGAAGGAGCTAGATAAATAATATACGAAATCGTTGATTGCCTGCGCTGCCAGAGGATGCATTGAATGTGACGATGGTATCACTATCACCTTTACACCACCATCAATAACACCAGCGGCATTGTGATGACCGTCACCGTCACCACTATATACCACCACTATACCACCATAATCACCACTATTAGCATCATCATCATGATCACCACCACCATCATCATCACTCATGCATGCATGGCATCGGGTTATATGGGCGAAGTTTTACTGCCAGCCTCAATGCAACGCAGCAGCAATTACTGTCTCAAAAGCACTTTGTTGCCCTGTAAGAGAATGGAGGATAGTGTAGAGTTACACTGGGGCAAAGGAGTGCAAGATATATATATATATATATATATATAGCCTATATAATATATATATATAGTATATAATTTATGTACAGGATATGTTATATATAATACATATAAATACAGAAAAAATGGCCAATAGCTTCAATAACTACTTCACCAACATAGCCCATTCTTTGGCAAAGAAAATACCAGATTCACCTCTCCCTTACCATAGTTACTTACAGGCCCCTCGGCAGAACTCTATGGGTTTCCTAATGGTATCCCCGGAGGAAATTATGGATATTGGCCGTGATATACGTTTAACGCATAGCAAAGGTGTTGACGATATAGACCCCTGTATTGCAGCTCCCAATCTCTCCTTGGTTGCCAGACCTTTAGCGGAGATAATAAATTGTTCATTTAGTAGTGGGATTGTTCCACAAGGCATAAAAATAGCTAAAGTGGTCCCAATACTAAAAAAGGGCGATAAGGACAATGTAATCAATTACAGACCCATTTCCGTTCTTCCTTACTTCTCCAAGTTCTATGAAAAACTTATGTATAATCGACTCTATGGCTATGTTAAAAACTCTAACATCATTTATCCATCTCAGCATGGATTTCAACCTGGTCATTCCCCCTATATGGCCTTATTAAATATGCAGGACATGATTTCAAAGGCTATTGAAAATAATGAATACTCAGTGGGAATCTTCTTTGATCTAGCTAAAGCGTTTGATACGGTAGACCATAATATTTTGCTTAAAAAATTAGACAACTATGGAATTATGGGGACTCAGCTCAGATGGTTTGCCAGCTATTTTGAGAGCCGTACACAAAGAGTTCTCTGTAATGGTGTCCTTTCTGAGCTAGGGTTGATCAAATATGGAGTTCCTCAAGGCTCCAACCTCGGACCACTCCTTTTCCTGCTTTATATTAATGACTTGGCCAATGTCTCTCCAACAATGTTTTTTATTCTATTTGCCGATGACACCAACGTTTTTTACTCCAATGGTTCATGGCAGACGTTGTTTCAAACTGTGAACGTTGAACTATCTAGCATAGCTGTTTGGTTCCATGCAAATAAACTCACCCTTAATTTAGATAAAACCAACTTTATTTTATTTAAATCCCACCGGAAAATAAAGCCAAATGACAATCTCTGTTTGCTTATTGATGATATTTCCATCAATCAAGTTGAATCTACAAAATTCTTAGGTGTGCATATAGATCAACATTTGACCTGGAAAGTTCATATTAATCAAATTGCAACTAAAATTGCTAAAAATATTGGTATTATTTCCCGCGTTGCTTATATCTTGCCAAAGACAATTAGAATGAATTTGTATTATACCCTTGTCTACCCCTACCTCACATATTGCAACCTTGTTTGGGCATCGACATACGAATCCAGGCTTCATAAACTTGTAATCTTACAGAAGAGGGCTGTTCGTATAATTGCGGGTATTCGTAAACGGGAACACACTGGCCCTTCCTTTAATGAACTTCATCTCCTGAAAATTGACCAGATAAAGGATCTCCAAATTAGCGAGTTCTTTTTTCGACTCGAACACGGTCTCCTTCCTTCGGTATTCCAAGGTTACCTCCCTCACGCCTCTGACATCCATTCGCATTTCACTAGGAATTCATCTGCTTTTCGCCCTGTCAAAGCTCAATCTAATACTAGGCGGTTTACTATTAAATCTTATGGCACTAAAGTATGGAACACAATACCAATTGACATTCGTCAATCGAGTAGTCTGCAGGTATTTAAAAAGAAACTTCGTGTTCTTCTACTCTCCTCCACTAATGCTACTTGAAGTGCACATGACCATGTGTAGTTAAGATTTTAGTTAAGTACTTAGTTAAGTTTGTTTCTCTATATGCTCTTGACAATATAAGCTTTTCTGCAATCTGTCATCACCTAATTTGTTTTAGTCTCTTTCTTTTAAGCTATCTTGATTAATTTTTCTTGGGACTTTTTTACTTGGGTGACCCTTCCCAGCGGGATGTCCATCCCTTTTGGGCCCCCCTTTGTAGCCAATGCATGCATGTTTTGTACTTTTATTGTTTTCTTGTTTTCTGGTTGCAATAAAGTGAATTGTATTGTATTGTATTGTATAACGCATATATAATGTATATATATATATACACGACCACCATGCATGCATAAAGCTTCTCGCTATTATACCTTCGTATCGAATTACATCGTGACTGTGCATATCTGCAAATGCAGGAAATCAATTACATCGAATTGCCCATAAGATTCGACGCCGATCCAATCCGCAAACCCGTTCGACCTGCTCCCCCTTCCGGCTCCAAATGGAACGAAACGGATTAATGCGTTTCGCTAATGCGATTTTCACTAACGCTTTCAAATTAGCGCATTTTTGCGAGACGATTTTTATAGCGCTATTCCTAGCAGCTCGCCCGCAACCGTATCGACCTTTCGCGATCCGGTGAATGTTTTTATTGTTTACGAATTCGCACCCAGGATTCTGATAGAAATCAAAACAGTGAACAATTACTGTCTGACGCGTTTGGCAATGCAATCTACATAAATAAAATTGCAATCTAATTTCTAGAAAACATTTTCTCATACGAAGATGTTCCTGATTTTAGTGCTGTAACCTTTCGATTTTTGTCAATAAACAGATAACATTCTTCAACCGATTCTGATAACACCGGACACTTGTCATAGGCTCAGGAGGCGAGGGCCAGAGGTATAGTGCCCCACCAAATTTCAGGCGTTTCTGTTTTGTGGGCAAGTAAGTTCCGGGAACAAATTAAACGAACTACTTGAAGTTCAACACTAGCTCATTAGCACACCCAATTCCAATTTACCAGAATCGAGTTAATAGCTATTATCTTACGAACTTCCATTGTCCGTTATTGAAACATTGATAGGTTCAAACATTACCGTTGAGATAAATTTCTGACTCTTCTAGGCAGAGCTGTCTCATGTCTAAAAACAATCTTAACGCTAGACCTATAATTATGAAGAAAAAATTTAGAAACGAATTGAAATGATAAAAGCTCGAGAACTGTATATATATAGGCTACACTTACGATATTGTGGAATATTTATAAATGCAATTTACATTTATAAAGTTGCTCGTTTGAGGTCTTAACTGTTTGTAGTTAAGTGCCAGCAATATTATCTGGGCAGAAAAGCAAGTGGATACCATACATTTTAGATGTACAATGGACCTTCCATATCATACAAGAATCACCCGATGATAGATCTGAGGTTATCTGGTCAGAGAACAAGTTTTTAGAACAGTGAAGAGGCGGGTCTAGCAGAGTCACCCTAATTCGCGGCAAGTCATTTGAATTGCCTGTTGTATAGGTCTACTCTTGACTTGACTTATGATTTGCCAAATGTTGTTGCAAATTTTAATATCCTCTTTACACTTCTTCGACATGCTGAATAACTGCCTTGACCCCGCCGCGACCAGCTGCTGAAATTGTTTGGCTGTGTTCAAGGTCTAGGGGTATTCTGGGTGTTTGAACGCTGAACACTCCCGAAATGAAATAATGCTTTAATGGAATAATGCATTTACCAACACAATCAGGATGATGCAATGATGTTATTTTTTAACAATTTCTATGTAACATTTTACAATAGATTAAATCATCCTCCAAACCATTTAGTCAGTTGATTCGTTTGCTTGTCAGCTCAAAACCGAGTAAACGTTCCCCGAAATGAAATCCTGGCTACGGCTGTGCTAGAAGAAGGAAAATATTGGGTTAATTCAATAAGTGCAGACCTATAATTTAATTAAAGTAAGGAATTAATTCCAGAGATAGATAAATGAATAATTATATAATACTATAAAGCAAATGAATTAAAACCATGATGATTAGTGAGCATCAGAATAAGAAATGACTCTCTCATACCAGAATTTGCGGGTAACAGTCACCAGTCACACACGATTCCTCGAGGCCATGGTTCCACAAGAATCCTCAATTTTGGTAGGCCTATGTGCGGGACTGCGGGTTTATATACATGTAGGCCTACACGTGGACTTACTGCATGTGCCGCTGTACTTGGGTTGGTCCATTCGGGCCTTTCAAAACTCGATTGCGCAACCACAGGCAGATCCGACTGAATAATAATTATGATTTTCTGCCCTAGTACTATGGTAGTCTATGGGTCAAAGGCTCAAAGGCCTGTCCGGAAGACAACTCAGCCGGATATGGCGATCACTATATGATCTGAAATGACTATAGTATAATTATGTATACATTATACACAGTATTCTGTAGAATGATGAAGCGCAATTCTCCCCGGGAGAATGTGGGTGACAACCTATACTTATGCACTTCGATGTATCACTTCCATAGCGCCATGATAGATGCATGAATATGTCAAGATATACCTACTATATTATATATACTTATAGCAACTTAAAATACCGTTCACAATCCACATGCATGCATGCACGGTTATTCCAGTGGATCCGGAGATGTCTGTTCCACTTGCTGTATAATGTGTATACAGGCCCAAAAGCTACTTGCAGTCCAAACAGCAGCAGATAGGGCCTATAGGCTATACAGCATTAACTGCTCTAGATGTATTATAAGCCTAACTTATGTCTTGATCGACAAATTTGCATTTACAATGCTTTCTTATCTGATGACAAAGTATATGCCTAGATGTCTTCTTTATGCTCTAGAACCCTTAGATGGGTGGATCTGAGTTTTATGACATCTTTTATCCGCTTAAGTCGGTATGAATCTTTGTTGTAGATTATTTGCGTTTTTATAGCTTTAGGCTTAGGTGCTGGGCAGCAGTTATTTTTAGTTGTGCAAATTTACAAAATTGCTCACTAAACTATTCCTGTAGTAGACACTTCAATAGCATAATTGGATTTGCATTTTCAAGTTCTATATTTAATGCTATAATAATAATGATAATAATATTATAATTAATCCTCAATCAACGTTAGCTCAGTCAGCTTGCATCAGGCCTAATTAACGAGAAACAGCTAAAACAATTAAGCGCGCATGAAGCCTAGTCTGTTTGTAGATGCAAAAATTTGTTTTTATGTGGAGGCATAGCAGCATGAACATTGACAATTACTGTAGCCTAGCCCATGTTTACACGAACGCGCCGCCATTTTATTGGCGCCTACACTGCCCTACAGCGCAACAGTCGTTCATTGGAAAATAATTCCGCTTTCTAGTCCGTTTTCCGTGGAATGATCCGCATGGAAATTCACACGGGAACGACGGAACCGACGTGGATCTTGAATTCTATCTCTCTCTGTGGTCCACGACGGTATAAATCGCGTGTGTTCCACGCTAATGAGTCCCGTTAAGACTCCATTCGGCGACAACGATTTGCAATTTCGTATCTAGACCGACGGTGGTGGTGGTGTTGACGGTGGTGGTGTTGGTGGTGGTGGTGTTGGTGGTTCTAGGTGTGTCATTATTTTATTCCTAAGGCGAATTATCGCTTTGCAGATTTTCTATGGTGAATAATTGAACTTGTTCCACATCGCCGGCAGATTATAAGAACTACGTGGAGGCGACACTGTCTTAAGGTCACTCTATTATCGCTCACCGCCAGGCTTTATAAAAAGGTCGTCGCCGTACTGCGCTATAAAACAAGGCACGAGGTTTAAGACACGGAACAATAAACCAATGGCGCATTATAATAGGCATAGCTGGACCACTGAGCAAACTGTTAAAGTAGCCTAATCTTAATAGGGGATCAAATTTAATAACGTTACGAACTGGATAGGTCAGTTAATACCAGAGTTGTAAAAAAACGTTTTTGATAGACAAATTTGGATGAGCTTAATTTAGAAAAAATGTGAGGTTGCCATAGTCAAGATATTGAAAGCATTATGTCGATATGTAATTATATGCAATAGCCATTGGCACTCCTACTTTATTGCTGATTATATCTTTGCGTTGACCTGGTTGGTTCATGTAGTATCCCTAGAGACAATAATTTCGCTTGCCTTTGATTTCTGTATGAGCACTGTATACATGCAGTTGCTGTTCTGCAGTCAGACCAGCTATGGGTTCTGCCAAAATCCCATCTGGGTGGTGGGGTGCCGTCGTAAGATGAACGTCTTTCTTTACAGTCATGGGTCGCCTTCGTCGTTTCAATCCCTTCTTTCATGGCTGT
>OX243815.1:30673891-30681391 GCA_945859605.1 Lumbricus rubellus | reverse complement strand
CCCCTCTGGGGGTGAGAGTGGTGAGGGAGGGGTATGGGGAGGGGGATATCCCCTCCCCACCAGAAACTTTTTGAATTTTCACATGCAATTGTAGCATTTTAAGCTGTTTTCTTAGCAAAATAGCTGTATTTTCAGTGCTTATAAGAGTGCCACAAAATCTCAATAAATATAGACTATACTTTAAAAATAGTTTTTTTTTAAATTTCCACACTGCAACAGTGCTCTTGTGAGATGTCATTTGAACAGAATTACTCAATTTGTTCAGTACTAATAAAAAATATATATAATTACAATATTAATAATATCTATATTATGTATCGAGTTCAGCGGCTCAGTTTTGCTGTTGCTGGGTTATTATAGTGAATAACGTCAGACATGAGTATAATTATATTACATAAGCTGACTTTTCAGCACAAGTATCAGCTTATCCCTGTTTTCTAAGATGGTCCTGAATTACCAGAACACACTTTGCAGTTAATATATAATAACAAATGGTACACAAACCAGCCAAGAACTAATAAATTTGAGGGGTCAAAATCTGAAAGTCATGTAGTAACGATGTTGTTTTACCAGGTGTTCAAATAACAGAACCAAAACATTTTGAAATTTGAGTTTAAAATTTGAAAGATAGCGCTGGAGAGAAGCTATTCGGTTGAACAAAATAGTATTTGTGCAAATATTAAGAGTAAGTAACACTCATTTTAACAGAGGATTGTATCAGATTGCTAAAAACAATTCAGTATATGCAGTATACATGTAGCCTATAATAAAAGGAATGCACTCTTATAGGCATGCACGGAGTTTACCAGGGCTAGGGGCTAAGGCCCTCCCCCAAGAACCCACAGATTTAAAAATTGGCCGTACATTTTCAGGGGCTAGGAGGAGCTTGCAATCAATTTTTTTCTATTTTTTGCATATTTTATTTAGATATTTGCACAAGAATTAAACCCTTTACCCAGAGTTAAATAATCATGTATAAGCCTAGGCAGGAAAAGCTCTAGCTTTATCCTGCATTCCATAATGGTCAGGATTTGGAAAATAAATTGAACATTTAGCCTACCTACTCAGATTGAAGTGAAGGCACACACTGGCAGTGGACAGTTGGTTGACAAGTTGCATTGCAAATGTTGCCTGGTAGACTGCATATATAATATTATATACATATATATATATTATCCATGACATTATGGCTATGTTATGGATCATGGATGTATGTTATATCTGGCTTAGGGCCATAACCAGAGACTTTCCCGATAAATAATAATAGTGAATAATAGCTATTGTAGGTCTACTGCATACAGCATACAACATTGCTCCTATTAGCTGTTATTAATGGCAAACAAAAGTATTTTTAAAAGTATTTATGTATTTATAATATGAAGCACAGAATGCTCAAAACATTTCCAAGTTAAAGTATGAATAGACCTCACTGTATTATATTATTTTTAAGACTACAGTAAATAAAATACGTCCCACCACTGAATGAAACATAGTAAGAAATAAATAAGAACAAGAAGTAAACATGTGTGATCATTCACCGCAGTTTCTTGCACATATAGACTAAATTCAAAACTTAACAAGTTGCATTTGGAAAAAACTAAATTAATTCCTAACACTATTGTTAGTGTTAACTTGCTTTGTAATTAATAGTTAGTTGCTATTGGTTTTAATTGTGTTTATTGGTGTTAATATTTTTACATTTTACTATGAATATATACACGAATAACATACATTGTATGCCATAAATTATAGTCGGATACTGTTGAAAGATTATTTCTTTTCGTTGCTTTATATTAAGACAATGCAATTGTCTGAGAGGCTTAGATTTTAAATACATTTATATATCAATTCTCCTGGCCAGGACTGATCCCCTGCAAAAAATCTTTTGGGTGACCATGAATGGGGGGGGGGGGCCACGTCCCATGGAGATTTGGAATGGGGGGGCCATGGCCGGATTGGCCCCCCCCCCCTGGATCCGCCCCTGCATGTAGGGTAAAAATAACAGAATATACTTGTCGCGTTGTAAAACCAGGATACTTTGATGTTTGTCTGAAAATTTGTGTAACGCCTGACAACAGCGGTGATGATTTTCGTCCAGTGTAATTTTTATGTCCAGACTTTGAACTGCGATATCGATGCACACAATAATTTAGCCATAGTACGAATATAATATATTTTATTTATAGTACGAAAAATAAGCTCAATCATGTTATAAAATTGACAACGTTTAATCGTTTATACTGCACTGTAAAGTTGTAATTTTAGTTGTAATTTTAGAAGACAAGTTAAAAACAAAAATATTCATGTTATATGTTTGGTTGAACCTCTCAGAAAAGGTTATCTCGATAGTTTCCTGCATGCCGTCTGTTCCTCACATCGACAATGTTAATTCAATGTCGGTTACAATGCTTTAAGTGGGGGAAGGCTAATCGAACATGAATCCCCTTCTGTTCCGATAGGACTTGAAACTCCATCCTTAGGTTACTATCGCAACTTGCTAAGAAACAGGCTGTTCTATAATAATAAATGCATTTTTAGTCATGAAATTCAGTGTATGATATTATTTCTGTCATGCGGACAAATGCAATAAGACATTTGTTTCAGTAGAATTCTGCCTTCATTCATGATTTCCATTATACTTCAAGTCGTGTACGTCGCATTGGATTATATTCGCGAGATTCACTTTCTGAAGCTTTGTCTTCTCAATCGCATTTGCTGTGTGTCTCTGCAGTCCATCAGTAGCTGCAGAAGTAAACTACAGCTTCAAGAGAGACTGCGATCGATTGTTGAAGACAACTGAAAATCTGATTTGCCATCGACTATAATAATAATTCTCCATGTATTATATATATATTTATTTTTATATATATCCAGAAAATGGAACCTGGCCAATCTACGCATTCCTAAGCATTTCAAAGACATTCGTTATTTTTTATATCTCTAGATATTGTCTGAAATTGTATTTTCGATTACAAGAATAAGGCGCAGTATTAATGCCTACTAAACAACTTACTTGCTAATAAACTCATTACGTCGACATTCGATGCCTCTTCTCTCCGATATGCAGAAGCGGTTATATCCGTGCCAGCGGCTTTTTTGGCCGCAAGATGTCGTCAATATATACATGTAGATGCATGTTATTAAGCCAACGTCATACTAGCACGATGTTGTGTAAAACTCCATTTCCTGTTTTCATAATTTCTTACAAATGTAAGTTGATGAAGAAGCTGCTATAAACATAGATCTAAGACATGAATCACATGATACAAGACTATAGGCGCCTATATCAGATGCCAGAAAGTTTACTAAGAAAAACTTTAAATTATAAATTAGTAGAAATCGGTAATTAAGTTAGACTATTCATCGTCATGGCCTCGAACATTTTTCATTATAATTTTGTAAGAAGAAGCCGAAATGGGCCTAACTGATAGGCCCTCCAGTGTTCAGTTAATTTTTTTGGTTTGATGGACAACCCTGGCGCGCAATGAAAGGCAGTGACAGCAATTGGGCGAAACAAAATTACGAACGGGAACAGAAAAACATGCAGCAATAATAATTAATAACAATTAATAATAATAATTATTATAGTGCGTGGCAGATCAGCCAGTGTTCAAAGTCGATGACAAACCAATTATAGGCCAATACAGTTGAGTAAGAGCATCGTGCTTATTCACGATTAGCGTATACTAAGGTATTGCAATTTATCATAATTATGGTCATCGTGTTGTGCTCTGCAGTTGGCAGGTTCATACGTTCGATGGCACCACTACTAACACTCTAGTAGTTTAGTCTCCTCTTTTAGCTGTTGATATCCCTCCCGCATCATCCAGTCCAGAAGCTTCTGTCTAGGTCTTCCTCTTCCTTTACGTCCCTCCATTCTTCCCTCTATTAATTGCCTCACATGGGTGTCTCATTATGCCATCATTATGGTAATTATCTGATAAGCAGCCTAGGCCTATATGAATATCCACAGCAGAATACGAAGAGCAGCATTTTCAGACATTTGGGCTACAAACGCAAATACAGTTACTTTAATAATTTACAATTATGGAAACAAAATTAAGTTTTTAGTCAATTAGTTAAACTTTTAACACTTTCTTAATTTTCCCAAAACGGAATAAAAGACGATTATACAGAATTTCTGCTTAATGAACTCCTTAAAAAAGTCACAATGCTTACAATAATTCAAGCTTCGGCCGTTTTTGTAGGCTACCGTTTCTGTCCTATGCTAGGTCAGCTTACTAAACTATCAGCTCGTGCACTAATTGCATGGATGGGACCAGACTGCTCAGGTTCACTACAAAAGATTTAGACCTAGACCTTTAGCCCGTTCTGTCTTCGACCATGTCTCGCATTCTGTTATCCACGGTCAATCGTCGGTCATGGGTCTTTTGATAGCTGCCTCGGAGAATAGAATCGACCGGCAAGTTCTTTAGCAACTTTTCAAGAGTTCCGATTCGAAAACTCCATGCAGTTCCTCCGTGCACCTTAAAAGTTTTCTCGTCCTCAAGAAAGTTCGCTCATCTGTTTCACCTGATCTCTCTGGCAAACGGACTTTACTGGAAATCGATCTCTGGTCAATTATATCTAATATGACGCAGCGCTCGTGAATAAGCTGATGCCCTTCGCTTTAGCCATTTAGAGTTTACGATTACGATTACGGTGATGGATTAGTGTCGGTTATTTTTGAATACGATTACAAATCATGTATAAAAATTGTATATTGTACACACGTGACATATAGGAACTGCGCAGAATAAGACATGATGTGGTCATGTCTTTAAGAAAACTTCTAACAAACGCATCTTGAATTCTTGATGGTTTCCAAAAGTAGGCCTATTATCATTCTGAAACTCTAAGAATTTCAGTACTGCATGGCTAATCCTAATAGCCTACGCCAAAGCAGATCATGCTGAAACACAACATTAGAGAGTCTACATTTTCAGATTTTCTTGAAATAAAAGAGAAAGCACATGAATTGAATCGTAGATTAATGTGTACAGCAGAATGACCCTAATCACGAGACATGTAATGGATAGTGACTGGGGAGTAATTGGACAGCATTTGACTGTTTGCTTCAATGCATGATGATGATATATGACACTACATGTGGTCTATCATATTAATCAGCTGGAATAATAACGGTGACCTCAACGATACGAGAACAGAACGACCGAGACAAATGATACACTGAAATTTAATACAGACAGGCAGACAGACAGACAGACAGACAGATAGGCAGACAGGCAGGCAGACGAAAAGTTAGATAACAAAGATGCTCATAGGTCTATGCATACATACATATACAATGTATTATACATACATACATGCATACATAAATACATACAATGTCATACATACATACATACATACATACATACATACATACATACATACATACATACATACATACATACATACATACATACATACATACATGCATACATACATACATACATACATACATACATACATACATACATACATACATACATACATACATACATACATACATACATACATACATACATACATACATATATACATAGCCTACATGCATACAAACAATACATACATACATACATACATACAATACATACATACATACATACATACATACATACATACATACATACATACATACATACATACATACATACATACTAGGTATGTCCAAAATAAATTTTTGTGGAATTTAACTTTGCACACCCTAGAATATTGTTACTTTTACCTAAATAAAATTTCATGCAAAATTTCAAATCTCTATCTCAATATTTGGGTAGTGCTCATTGAGGTTGAAGTTTCAATCTGTAAAAATCTCACGAATGCAATGCAATAGCGAACTGCAGCTGTGATCAAATAAATAAAATTGTCAGAGATCAAATTATTGTTTTAATCATAGGGGATTCAGATGGTCTTAACCTTCAATTACAAGTGTCACATGACTAAATAAGCAATTAGGGCCTCACTGCTTCCATATTGATTATCGAATCAAGTCCATGAATGCTGTGATATCTTGTTATTTAGCTACTGAGGACTGTAAGACTTTAATATCCTCTTGCTAGCATCTGTTACTCACTTCCTTTTGTCTTCAACAATCTGTATTAACTTTTTGCATTTCTTGGCTCTGATTTTTTTATTGTTTGGTTAAATGTGCTCATCAAAACCACTGAGCTCTCTGCTCAATCATTAACAACTTTCAGTGACTTGATGAGAACTATACCATTAGTTAGCAACACATCTGGAATTCTGGATCGTTGATTGACAAATTGTCTGTATCTATTCCAAGAGATGTCAATACAAGGAAGCAGTTGAAGAGGAGGTAACCAGTTCATGCAATGCCTTGTTGTCCAACTGCTTGCACGTTGCTCCAATCACTTCCACTTCGGATCATGATTAAGCCATTGACTTTTCTCTTCACTGAAAACCTTAGCAGAAAACAGTGATAGTTCCACAACTTTGGTCCAAGGTAGCACAGTTGGTTCTTTATTTTCTTCATTGCAGCTTTTGACACCATCCTGTTTATGTCAGAGCACTGTTTGATCCAATATGGTGAATTTGTTTGTCTGAAATGTTTATGTGGTCATTGAAACGTCTTATGATGACAGCATTTATTGTGTAATGCATCTAGGACACTGGACACCTAAGTACTGTCACTTTTAGACTCAGTGTAGTGGAACTGTCCTCTGGGTCAAACATGTGCTTCTTATGATATTTAGAAATTTCTACTTCATAATCAGACTCTGCATCACAATATTCACACTCCCTGTAATTATTTCGAGTCTTTTGACTTGGTGCTGTGCCATACACAATTTCCTTGGTTCTTCACAATCTTTCTGTATGTTTGGTATATTTCTCTGCACTGCTGCCTTTGTTCTTGCTTTGAAAGCTCCTTATCCAGGAAAAGCTTATGTTCATCATTTGTGACCAGATAGTCCACATCACTTTACAAAATGTCAAAGAGTTTATCTAGTTTCACAGTAAATCCACTCTGTACCCCGATGCAAATCAGAAGCTCATGCTTTATTTTTCTTGGTCAAGTCATATTTATCATGCAATGCCTTCATTTCTGAAGCTACATGTGGCTGATAGTTGGTTGGCATTCGTGCTCGATTCCATCTTTGCATCACAGCCAATTATGTCAGTTTTGTACTTTCATGTATAGCGTTTTTAAAGTTTGTGGGAGTGGAAAAGTTTCTCAGCACACTTTTGTGAGTTGGGAGATCATTGCCAACCGGTAGCAGATGACTCAGTTTTACCAACTAACAAAATTGAAGTTTTAGTGCATATTGAGTAGGTTGTCATTTTAGCAATCCGAATTAGAAATGAAAGTGATGCCAATTAAGCATATATGGCACTCTATAGAGGCATAGAATATTAAATATTCACTCTCTACCCCAATGCAAATCAGAATCAAATCTGAAGGGAAAGAAGAAGAAGAGAATATTAAATACAGAAACAACAGACTGAATATTGAATCTGCAAGTAGAAATAGTACTG
>OX243815.1:30588891-30668891 GCA_945859605.1 Lumbricus rubellus | reverse complement strand
ACAGTGACAGAGTTTAAGAATCGTCCTGCAAACTATTCTCTCAATTGAAATCCATTACCAGCGCTTGCTTCGAGATTTCTGGTAGATTACATCATCCGATGTTTAAGCGCTGACTAATTAATAAGCGATTCATCAGGTCGGTGGATTGATTTCGAATAGGAGAATGGGTTTTGGAACTATGTTTTTGTAGGAGAACGTCTTAGAAGCTAGTGGATCCTGCGGTTCCTTTAGAAGTTTAGAGAGATGGAGTAGGAATTGAGAAATACACTGATGGAAAGGCAGATATGGAAAGAGAGGGAGATAGGAAGAGAGATAGATAGAAAGAAAGAGCAATTACTGTCAGTTCCAAATAGATAAATAAATAGTTTGGCAGATAAAAATAAACAGACAAGCAGATAGATAAACAGTAACCCATGGACATGCAGCTTGGATGAATGCATGGATGGATGGATAGATGGATTGATGAATGGATGAATGGATGAATGATGGATCGATGGATGGATGTATGGTTTGTGACGTTATGGTGAAGTTCAACAGATGTACTTATAACAACGAATATAAAAGTTGAACGCGAAGAAAGAAAAGGCAGAGCAGAAGCATGCTAAAATGCGTGGATTGAAAATAGGAAAGAAAGGACAGAAGAAAAGATGATTTACAGAAAGTAAAGACGCATTGCAGAAATGACGAATAGAGAGATGAAAGCAGATTTGAAAAAGAGTTGTCAGAATAAAGATCAGTAAACGTACAGGAAGCGAAGGTAAACTGCACATAATAATCCCATGCAGTAATTCGTATCTTCTGTACTTTTCATTTGACATCCGCGACCCGTCGTTAGTCCATAATATTCTCCTTCCTCTTTTAGCGATCAACTGTGCATGTCACCGTGTCGATATGTGTACTTGTACCGCCTTACCCTGCATGCATGCAGAGTGCAGACGCATCTTTCATCCTAAGTATTTGCATGTCCTTAAAGGACAATTACACGGACTACAGACCGATTGATCACCGGACATCTCTTCAGTATACACATGAACCAAGGCGACACATGTTTTGTTTTGTGTGGTCATAAAATGTTGGATTATAACATTGTCATCGTTAATCTAGGAATCAGGACTTCGGACGCTGATCGTAATCACGTAATCACGATCCTAAACTAGAGATTTATAGAGCGCCAACTGATGAATGCTAAGCGTAGGGCATCAGCTTATTCACGAGCGCTGATCGGCCATCGTACTCAACTGATTATTTTTGCCAATCTAAGCAGTTTGTAAGCATTTTCAACCTTATAATTATGTTAAATCGTTTTTGTGTGCATTTCATGTTAGATCGGCGGGGAATTAAATGAGACTATAATTATGTAGGATACGGGGAAAAGAGGTAGGCCTATAGAAGAAGGCGTGGAAGAGAACAAAGTATAAAGGAAATGCAATTAGAATAATAGACTTGCATTGCCAGATATGGATGCTAGTATAGATATAGGGTCTACTGCTTAAGTCGAGTGGCAGTGACAAAATGACAGGTGGGGAGAAGGATGCTGAAAAGTGAAACTCTGAAAGAGTAAAAACAATATATGGACAGCATTTGGAAATACCGGTTTACTTCAGTTTGTCTCTAACGTAACAGTGTAAACGAATATGGACATTTCTTCATTTATACTCTTATCCCGACCAATCATCCATACCATAACCATTTTATATATGCTGAGATAGCCTACCTATTGATCATTAATGCCTATCAAATCGGTTATCAAAATCCGTAAAGCCCTTGCCTTGTGATCCAAGGTATACCCTGAAAACGGGCCTGCAGTGATTTGCAATATAAGATTAAAATACAAAGCAGAGCGACTTACAGTCCTCACAAGCCATGGCACCTGCTCTGGTGCAACATAATTTGGCCTATGTCTTGAGATCTGTCCGTATATCTATGTATACACTACATGCTGATGATTTGAATGAAAAGCAAATGAGAGCTTTCTTACAAGTATATATGCTGTTGTGAAGTGAAGCAAACTTAAAACAATGTTAAGAGGGGTATTGAAAAAGTATGAGCGATCAGGGAAGCTACGTGGGAACGATTCAGTATCTATAGGCCCCCAATAAATTATTCGTTTATTCGTTAACGCTTTGTCCGAACACAATTTCGATTACAAAACATGGCCATGTATATACTGTACAGTGTACAGTCTACAATGCAGGTTTGCACTTTCAAAGTTTGGATCGATACAACATAATTAGCTTTTTTTATTGATTAACACGATTAACAAGCACATGAGTTTTTGCGGATTTCAGACTACGTTCTACTCTGCTCTTAAGACTGTTCTCTTTAGCCGTGGTTGGGTTGGGAGCGCTTCTGAGTAGATATTCTTGAAGAGGCGCTATATATATGACTGAAATGAATGAGTGAATGAATGATTTGAACACACTTCTAACCTCCAATGACCTTTGCTCTATCCTCGGTTGTTCTATGCTGCCAGTCTTCCGCTTTCTCTTCCGCCATTTTTCATCCAGTCTTCCGTTCGTTAAATACGACTTAACTCCTCGTCGTCAAAACGATATCCACCGAAAAACGACGTTTCACTCACACGCAAAACCGCAGCCTATCCTACTTCAGCTGCGCATCATAGTCTGCCGCTCTGTTGCTTGTTGTCGGTGTTTTACAGCCGCTGCTCGATCGCCGTCTGCTCTCCTACTCTGCTATGATCAGACGGCGGGAAAGACCATCATCACACGTTGTGGCGGTTGCCATGCAGTGACGTCACTAACAGCGCAACCAAGTTGTATATACTCCGCATGTGTACATGTATATATTTATATAGCGCGCTGTTACACGGTAGCAAAGCAGACAGACACGAACTGCAGGAGGCAGGTCGCAGGGTTGAAAGAAGCGATGATTGATTTTGCTTGGAGCGTTCAATGGCTAATGGAGCATCTTTTAGAAAAGACTATATATACGAGACTCAATTATTATTACTTTCGACCACAGAATATGCATGTAACGAATGTCATTCAGTGATTTAGACTAAACCGATAGGCTAACCACCTTCTTCTCCAGTTTGTGACTCCAAGATAGATCTAATTGTCGGTAGGCCTACTTGCGAATTGGTAAATTGAAATGCGTCGCAGGCAGACGATCAGATGAATGGAAAAGAAATCTGTTCACACCTACAAAGTAATAATTCATTTATTTTATTTTATTTATTTATTTCCTGAACCCAAAAATACAATTATGGCAGTGAGCATAGCAATTTAGAGTAATTTGATCAACAAGGGAGTCTTTCATTATTTTTACTTTCGAATGACATAGCAACCGCATGAAGTTTTGATTCTATTTCTGAATAATGTAAAACCTTATCGAGAATATTTAGACTAAATTACAAATGAACGCGGCATATAATATAGTATAAATACACTTCATGATCAAAACACTATATATATATATAAAAATAAAAATTCATTCATTCATTACGTGCTACAGGTAGGCTACAAAGTCTTGAAGAGTAGAACTACGAATCTATTTTATTTTACTGACAGTTTAACTTCTATAGCTCCTTAAAACCATTGGTTTTTTATTAGTTCTCATGGTCAACTGGAAGCATAATAATTTTAGCTTGAAGTGTGTCTTGCATCTAGACATATCACCATCTCCGTTTCCTGTCAGCGTGTAGGCCCTATATAATAACACTGGAGCGCATCAACCATGCATAGTTACTGGAGAGCTACCGCAGTGGCTGCTCGCTCCGTTTGCC
This sequence comes from Lumbricus rubellus, assembly GCA_945859605.1. NCBI lineage: Eukaryota > Metazoa > Annelida > Clitellata > Crassiclitellata > Lumbricidae > Lumbricus > Lumbricus rubellus. The sequence goes on along the minus strand of OX243815.1, from coordinate 30,665,146 downwards.
GTGTAAGCGCCTATTAGCAAACGATGCTTGGCACGCCACCTTGTCAACTGCACGCAGTCGGCTACTGCTGCTGCTGCTGCTGCTGCCGCTGCTGCTGCCGAACTGGATATGATGCTAGACCTGATTCTTTGCCGTCCTTTGGCACTCTCGCGTGTCTGAGTCCCTTCTGCTTCTATCGCAGACAAAAGATGTCGTGCCACAGCGATTATATCGATGCGGATTCGCACAGGATAAGGCACACAGCACCAACAGCAGCAGCAGCAGCAGCGGCAGCAGCGGCAGCAGCAGCAGCAGCAGCAGACAGCGACCGAACGAGCCTAAGCGCTTTACTCAGCAGCCACCGCGTGCTGTCAATACTCAGCGCTTGCGTGCAACGGATAGCTGCCTATATACTGTTTGCTCGGAAGATTAAGCCGGTTATGGCACCGGTGCAGCGCGTCTTAAATCAATTTCAATATGGCGACGATGATGCAAATATATTTATTCACTTAGTAGTTTTGCGGTGTAAACATGATCAGCAGAAACAACGAGTATACTCAGTCATAGGAAACTTATAATAGTATTATATAGGCCTACATTTCACAACAGTGGCTCTGGATCGCTTCTTCCATTGATAGCAATGCAATGTAGACAAACCCAAGCCTTCCAGATATTCAACACTAAGTTGCTAAGCTCGAGATTATGCCGGTGTGTGCAATTTTTAGAAGTGTGGCCGATGCTACTATAATATAATCCTGAAGTGCGTAAAGATAAACATGTACGTCTATACTATTATATCCTGTACGTCGTGTACGAGGCAAAAGTAGCCACCACATGACTTAGAATCGTGAAACAACAGCTAGGTTATAGATTTATCTAAGATGTCCTAGTTTTCATAAAAATGTCTTGCGAAGAAACAGCAATAAAACCCACAGCGGATCAGAAATTACGAAGCGCAGCACAAGAAAGCAATTACCGTATAATATGAAAAGTCGATTGATGATATGAAAAACTGGGGCTAAACAAATGTTCACAGCTTGACACCGGAAGCGCGCGATTAAAAAAGAGGAGGGAGAAAATAGTTTAATGTTCAATGGATAGCTACAGGCCATCAGGCCACCGAAGGCAACGTTGATAATGATAATGAATAATTATGATGATGGTGATGGTGGTGATGTGATGCTAATGGTGGTGGTGCTGATGATCATCATCGTAATAATGGTGACGACGACATCATCATCACCATCGTCATCTTAATCATCATCATCATCATCATCATCATAATAATCATCATCATCATCATCATCATAATCATCATTATCACCACCCTCCTTTTCATCATGAACATAGTCATGATCATGATGACGACGATGACGACGATGATGATGATGATGATGATAACTACAGCTACTTGCATCCAAAGCTGCCGAAAGGAGTTGCTGAAGCTGTACGAGACAGCGATTGCGGTTCAGAGAGGCGAGAATGACGCAAGTGTCATGCAGTCGAGCGCACAATATGCAATCGATCACGTGTCATAATTATACATCACGTGTTTGACATCTGAAGTTCTAGTCATCAAAATATCATTAAGGGTTTGTCTCCGCCGAAAAGGAACTTAGCCTATTGCATTGGTTGGAATAATACAGGACACCAAGGCCGTAGCTAAGGTGGGGGTGTTTTGGGTGTTTGAGCACCCACCAAAATAAAATAATGCTATAATGGAAAAATGAATCTACTAAAAAATCATGATGTACAATTGTACAGGACCAAGGTAATTTAACTTATTTTGAAGCCATTACTTATAATGTGAGATGTTATAATATATTAAATCACTACTGAACCCGATAGTCATTAAATTTTGATTAGATTGCTTTTTGACTTGCTCAAGGTCGAGGAAACATCCTCCGAAATACAATTCTGGCTATTCGGCTTTGCAGGACCACGTTGTCAAAGGCATTTGTGTGCAACTGTACAATGTACATGTACAATGTAGTACATGCATGTAGATTGTAGATTGTAGAACATCAACTGCAGTCAATTTCTGCTCAAAATAATTTGATGGTTACTGACTCTGAAAAGAAAACGTTTTTACTTTTATTGTCATAGGCTATCTCTGCTTGTCGACTTCTTTATGTATCTCACTCGTATCTACAATACTCCCAGCACTCTTAACCTTTGCCCCACTGTCTAACAACCAATCCTCTGGCTTCTGACCTGGAAGCAAAATCTTTTTCCGATTGAAAATTTCATTCAATTGGTTTTAATATAAGAACCGGCGAATCGTCTATGATTCCTGCGGCGACGAAGCTGCTAATGTTTGCGATTCTGACTGAAAAAATCCGAAGTATTATACCAGTCCTAACCCAGAAATACCCGATTCTTCTAAGACTATAATATACTGTAGTTCCCTCTTCCTTGGCCTTTATAAGGGTCGGCTGTCTCCTCTACAATCTGTGTTCAGTGCTGCTCCTAGACTGTTAGCCCGTCTTCCTCGATTCTCCCACATCTTTGCATTCTTGACTGAACATTGAACAATGTTTACTGGCTCCCTCTCTCGGCCCGTTATATACAATTCAGAGTTCTTGTTTTAGTTCCTAAGTCTCAAATGGACCTTGCTCTGGCGTATCTTTGTGATCTCATGCTTCGTCCACTCCCAGCCAGTTCGCCGCGTCCTATGAATTAATCTGATTGACTTGACCTCTTTGTACCGCTTCAGAACTGCCATGGCTCAATCCAGATGCTTTGCATAGATCCCTCTTTATGAAATCCACTTCCACTATCAGTTCGCTCTGTCTTTCTGTCTGGTGGTCTTTCCTCATCTTTCTCCCGCCTCAAATCTGGCCTTTTCTCTCGGAGTCGATAGCACTGGGAGTGCCTCTGAAAAGCTTTTGCTGGGAGAAGCACTTTATAAATGGTCATATACAACACGGTCGGCCTGCAATACGTAAGCGTGATAATAAATTGCAAATCAAAGTAATGTTTTTATGTACGCGCTGTTGATTGACGTCATAGCACTGCCTGTGACAATGACTAAAGAAGCTGCATGGGCTTCGTCTACTACACGTATATACTGGAGTATTGATGTCCCTTCACCGTCTGCACATTTTCATACCTGTCCATCGATGCGCATTGTATCGTGTGTAGGCTTACTAATTAGTGCTGGCGTCAATGCAAGACGAAAGAAAATGAATTGAATAAAAGGTGCGACTCTGCACACCTTCGATAACCAGAGTGGACAAAGGTGACGTATGGAATGTGTCCCTCCGCCCTTCCATAGCGACATAATTCGGCATAATTATAGTATCCGGGACCGACGTGTCGGTCAGGTTCAGGTTAGGCGTCGTGAGGGTCGTTGTGAGGGTCGGTTGGGTTAGGTATAGGGTCAGTGTCGTCATTCGGTCTTGGATACTATAAGTTTGCTCATTATTCTACTGGACAGTATAAGCGAACGTAATTTTCTATTGCTTTCTATGATTAGATTCCTGTCAAGAGATTCTCATATCCCATTTATCCCAGAATTCATCGTTTCCAATATCTCGGTTCTGTTTTAATGTATAGCAAAAATCCATCACATTGAGCGTGTCATATGAAATTTGAGTCGATAGGCTATATGACTATATCGATGATCAAGCAGATTAGCCTACAATACATGTACATCATCGCCACAACCGTGATTCCATATTGACCAAAGTTTATTTGTCTTACATGACATTACTTTACAAGTTTACATCAACACGCGCCACCAGTTTCAAATTTACAGTCTTCGTATAAGTTGACGACGACGACAATAATGTTGATGGCATGACGACTGATGATGATGATGTGAGGCAGGTGGAACTCATTTTTAGACAGTGGAAGAGTTGCACGGACGACATGATTATAATGCTGTCTTTGTATTCTGCATGGCGCAGTAGAAATTCTTATGCAGCTGAGTTGTCCTTTGACATCCAACGATGCGTTCGTCCTTTCGTTCGTCCGTTCGTCCGTCCACCGATAAAACGTCCGGAGTTTTAGTATGCGTTGTAATGATGATGACGGTAATGATGATTGTCGTTGGCGGACAACGACGACGAGAGACGACGACGGCGCATGCGTGACTGGGCGCCGCTGATGACGCTTGTTTGTCCAGCGGCAACACAGCAGCGCAATCGGGCGGCTGCAAGGTAAATAATCCCACCTGGGTATTGGATGTGGATGAATTACGATGCTGCAGCAAACTCCACTGGGAATCGCAGCCAGAGAGGCTGGACAGTGGACAGACAGGCGAGAGATGCGCTGCCGCTGCCCGATTATCACTCGCTCTAACTACAGCCAACGATTGATGAAGAAGAAGATGACGAGGAAGAAGATGAGGAGGAGGAGGAGAAGGAGGATGAAGAAGAAGAAGAAAAAAAAAGAAGAAGAAGAAGGAAAAGAAGAAGAGGATGATGATGATGATGATGATGATGATGATGATGATGATGAAGAAAAAGAAGAAGAAGAACTCACAATTGCTCAGCGCTTTGGCGTGAAACTCCGATGCAGTGTCCGCTCTGCATTCGGGAGCGCCTCTGAGTAGGGAGCTTGAAGGGGCGCTATAACAAGTGCACATACAAACAAACAAACAAAGGAAGAAGAAGAGAAGAAGAAGAAAGGAAGAAGAAGAATAAGAAGAGGAGGAGGAGGATGAAGAAGAAGAAGAAGAAGAAGAAGAAGAAGAAGAAGAGGAGGAGGAGGAAGATGAAGATGATGATGATGATGAAGAAGAAGAAGAAGAAGAAGAAGAAGAAGAAGAGGAAAAAGAAGAAGAAGAAGAAGAAGAAGAAGAAGAAGAGGAGGAGGAGGAGGATGAAGAAGAAGGTGATGATGAAGAAAAAGAAGAAGATGATGAGGGGAAAAAAGAAGAGAAGAAGAAGAAAGGAAGAAGAATAAGAAGAGGAGGAGGAGGATGAAGAAGAAGAAGAAGAAGAAGAAAAAGAAGAAGATGATGATGAAGAAGATGAAGAAGAAGAAGAAAGGAAGAAGAAAAAGAAGAAGAAGAAGGACCACTATTGCGTCGATGGAATTTATGTCAAAGCCAATAAAATAAAATAAATGAAAACTACTGCAAATAAAAGCCCTACAGAAACCATGCCATCACCCTGTCATCACGTCATTTTCGCTTACAGAACCCAGTTGGATGGGTTGACCAGAACGTTCTCTCTACCCTTCCATTTCGATTTGTGTCCAAATTTGGAACTGAAAAGATGATAAATCATAAATGGGTCGAGAGTTATATCTGCATTGAAAATACGATGACTGTAGGCATTGAATTTCTATAAGCAAACTCATTATGTTCAACAATTATAAGTCTTAGGCGGATAGACAGAAAGATAAACAAATATAACCGTTTTATAGTTTGTGATCAGTAAATTAATACAAGACCCTAGTTACATCCATGAAGTGCGAATAAACACCGGCATGAATGGGATACACGCATACATGTATAAGTAAGTAGGTATGTATACAGGGTATGTAACTATATGTATGCAATGTTATACATAAAATTATTAGCTTAAAAAAGGTTCATGGTTTGTTAAGATACTTTATCCGAGAGACGAGAGGAAGTCGTGACTGAAGCGCATCGGCAATAGCATCAACTACAATCACCATGGTTACAATGACACTTGCGCCCACTGTGCCTCTCTTCCGTAATAATAATTATTCATGTTTCACACGAATAGCCTAACTCTCACATGATTCGATTGTTCATTCGTCGAAGTTTAGTTATAAACGCAATCGAATTCCATGCACTGGCTTGTTTATACGTATAGGGCCTACGTAGGTGTCCCTATTAGCGGGATCAGCGATCCATTCTGGGCTTATCCTTGTGGACATTCTCCTTTGAATATGTGATTTGCAACTGTATAACTGTAAACTGATTGGTTTCAAAGTAAATGATAGAAGAACTAAAAGAACAGCAATAACGTAATAATATAATAATATAACTCGAGAAACAGCCATTTGTATAAACTTAAGTGCAGAACTATATGCTTCTTCTTCCTATAGCCAGAAGGAAAAGAAGAAGCAGAAGAAGTATAGTTTATATTTTCCCCATTTTCTCAGTTTGCTATCGACTTCATTTTCTTAGCCTCGGTAATAATTATGAGGACCACCTGGTCTTCCCAGTACAGCAGTGCATACATGGCCAGTGTATGCTCGTTATAGTTGCGTTGGTTAGAGCGTTATAAGTGGAGCCAAGATGATCTCGCTGTGACAGGGTTTAAAGTTGAACCCTCTGCAGATGGCTACATTTGCGAGCCGCCCCTGCAGTCTCGCATGCACACGATAATAAACAATAAACTCAGGAGAAGGAGAATGAATGAATGAATGAACGAATGGATGGATGGATGAATGAATGAATGAATTAATGGTCTACCAGAAGGCCCATTCAGCTTCGACAAACTTTTGGGTACGGTATACCATGATTGGACAAAATGCGGTGGCTGAAAAGAGGGTTAGGTTATAAATAAGACGAAGGAGAATCAGAAAGGGGAAGAAAAAAATGAAGGAATGAAGAAGAGAAGAGATAGGAAGAAGCGAATGAGAAGAGACAACGGAGAAGACAATAGGAGGGTAAAACCTCCCAATAGACTACAGTACTGTATAAAGAGTGATTTAATATACCGAGTGCTGTGATATAGTCTAATGATTCTAATCTATAATACAAACTATTCCAGTGAAGCCTATAATTAATTGATTAAAATGCAGCGTATATTACAGTATGTGTGAGTTCAAGGCAAAGCCGTTATTTTCCCACAATGCAGGAGGATCAGAGACAGGACGACAGCACATTGCTCAGATCAAGACATACATGTAGGTCCCATAGCCGTATAGGAGGAATTGCTTCTGCAGTCTTGAATCAGCACTTCGACTCCCACCAGCAGCTACAGAAGTGTCCGTTAATTCAGACATTATCTGTTAAGAAGTGACTTGTGAATTTCAAACATTCGTTGACTTTCCACCGTCACTTTAACGAACATGACATTGTCTTTGACAAATGACGACGACCTGTTCCTCATCTCCAGAAGTCTTAACGGCATGAAATTCGGATAGCCTGACGCCGGATTCATATCGGCCGTCGGTCGTCGGAAAGAAGTACTTGTAACATCCGCTCGGAAGCTCTCCGAGTGACTGCGCGTGCCATCGTCTTGATCAAGAATGGCCAGCGTCACTTGGAGGGAGAATGGCCACGACAGCAAGGCATCGTAGTTACCGCGCATGACGACAAAGAACAATGACACGTGACTTCCTTTTCCGGTCCCGTCGCCGTTGAGATAGATTCGTGCACACATCTTATAACCTGCAAAGAAACATCACTGTAGTAATAAACAGCATTAGAGTAGCAGCAGCAGCAGCATCAGTAGTAGTAGTAGTAGTAGTAGTAGTAGTAGTGGTAGTAGTAGTGGTAGTAGTGATAGTAGTAGTAGTAGTAGTAGTAGTAGTAGTAGTAGTAGTAGTAGTAGTAGTAGTAGTAGTAGTAGTAGTAGTAGTAGTGGTAGTAGTAGTAGTAGTAGTAGTAGTAGTAGTAGTAGTAGTAGTAGTAGTATTAGTAGTAGTAGTAGTAGTAGTAGTAGTGGTAATAGTAGTAGTTGTTGTTGTAGGCCTACGATATAGTAGCCTAGAAGTACTATAGTAGCAGTAGCACCAGTAGCAGCAGTAGAAACAGTAGGTGGTGTTACTGTTGTTGCAATGATAATGATGATGATGATGATGATGACGACGATGACGACGATGATATTAACCGTGTAAGTGATGATAATAAAAAGTATATATGATGACAATAATAAATTGCTCTTGTCAGACTATATAGTATGAAGCGTTCCAGGTGGCAGCAGCAGTAGTCCTCTGTCAATCCTTTTATCTCTTGACGGATTGTACAGCTATGCATAGAATTTAATGGTGGGCCGAATAATAGAAGAACTTCAATTATAATCTCCTGATAGTTAATTTTAGTTTGCACAACGGAACTTGCTCCAATCGGACGAAGAATGTGAAGACATTTAATCATATACATGTATATACTACTCAAATTAATAATTAATCGGCCGAAATTAGTCCAGTGAGGTTGGACTGATAAGTGGTGAAGGTTAAAGACACAAACAGATAGTGTACCATAATTATATATAATGTCTTGTAGGCTAATACAATATCGTCTCGCAACATCTTCAAGGTCCTGCCATGCGGTAGAATCTGTGTGTATACCATCCAAAACCAAGACACTGAAGCCAAGAACACGGTTTGCTTCGTGTATACTGAGGACAACCGAGGTCCAATTAACAACCAGTACCAGTTTTATGGCGTCTCTGGAATGATACGGATCTCACTAATATTGATTAATATCATGTATATTTGCTTCGCTGTACTTATTATTCCCGTCGAGTATCCAGATATTGAGCGATCCAATTATTTGATTTCCTTTATCATGCATTGGGTTTGTAGGGTCATACAGATAATATTAACATGGGTTACACAATAATTATTAAAAGTTCAGTGCGACCTTATACACTGGTAGTTTAAAATATAAAAGTTTATGGAATAAGTCTGTAGACTGTTGGGTTGCGATCATTCTACCCGCGGCACTGATTGTCTACTTGTATAAATGTGGATCTCAACCAGTCTCTTGCGACGATTTATAATTATTACAATCTTCTGCTCCTCAGCAGGCTATAGTTTAGCTAAAGAAGTTGAGAGATTGCATGACGACCGCTTCAGTCATGCACAGTGACTATGAATCGCGCACTTAATCTTAATTGGATTGTTTTAGAGTAGACTTGGCATTACACCAAAATAGAAAGGTTACTTAAACTATAGGATGCCAAACTTTGAAAAGGCAGCCTGTCACAGGAGTGAATGCACATTCAACAAAAGAAGATTTCATTGCTACTATTGGCAGATAACAGATGCTCGCTTCTCGACTCTATGATTTTACTCGCTCTACTCTGCTCAAATTCAATTCAATCTAATCTAACTACTCACGGAATAATAGTCCCTTCATTCAAAGTCCACATGGTATCTAACGATGGTCGTTTGGCGAACAATAGTCAAAATCAGAAAATATAATGACACCCACCTGTTGGATGTGTGAAGAATGGTGGCGAGTAGAAACTTGTTCTTATTCCCTCAACAGCTTCCAACCGACGTCGATCAAAGTCTGTTATCTTCCAGATGAAAACTCCATCTGTTGTCATCGTTTCCAATCTCTCCATTCGCAACTGCAGTTCACCCAGCTCTGGAAAAGCCGCAGCCTTCTCTTGAGCTTCTACTGCGCCTCGAAGTGTTTGCTCTCTAATCATGTCTTCGGCGCATTGAGTCACAAAGGACGCAAGCCGACGAGAAATGCGTTCCTGCTCCCGCTTCACAACTTTTGCGCCGCGAATGAGGACGTCCAAAAACTCAGGAAGTCCTCTAAAGTGTACTTCCGGTTCTGCTATCGGAACTGATGAAGCTTCCGGTGATCGATGTTCTGGTATCTGAGTGGAAGCTATGCTCCTAAAACGATCATCTAGCTCCGCCATCTTTTGCTCAAGTTGAACGATCCTTTCCAGCAGCGTTGAGCTGAGTGAGTTGCTTGTGGAGTGTTGCTCTGGTAAAACCAGCTGCTCCACGAATTGGAGTTTTTCGTTCAAGATGTCCAAGTGAATTTGAAGGTTCGTTTCGATGTGTTTTCGAATTCCATTCTCGTCAATCTATTGTGAAAATTGTTTGAAAAGAGACATGAAGATTAAAATCAAGAAACATATGTACATGTACCAACGCACAGAATGTTGGGAATATAATTATATGCAACACAAAGAAAACCAAGAAAAGGTGACTCAGTTAAAGGTATTCGAGAGTCTCTAGGTTCTATGCCTGCACACACTTCTCAATTTGCTTCTTTGTGTAGGCTACTATCTAAGCACTGGCCTAGTTAGCTACACCGGTAAGCGAGAGCGGCATTCGTCTGTTGGTTGCAACGGACTGCGGTTCAAGCCCCGGGCTGGGAGTTGACATTTAGAGATTTAGATATCTCGGGCTAGCACGTGTGGGACGCAGGGGCGCAAGCTCCTGCGGAGCGACCTTGAGCAAGTTGCTTACCCATCATTGTCTGTGGGGGAAGGCAACGGGAAACCACTTCACTCATCTCATCTCCAGAGGCGTAAAACCCATGAACCTGCCTTCGGGCAGAGAACCAGCATCAACTATCTAAGCCTGTCCGCGTATCCATACGTGTGTGTGTATGTGTGTGTGCATTCATGTGTATTGCTCTGTTTTGGTGTTTGTCTCTTTGCCTATTTATATAATCGTATCACATTCTCTGCTGCGGTCAGCATGTTGAATGACCAGTATGCCAATTGTGGTCAGTGAGATTATAGTCTGACTCTAACTGACCGTCATTCCGCAGCTGAATGGACACAGCTGCCCAGGTTTGGCTGTCATCAACATGTGCTCACTCGACGTGTGCCGTTCCATCTGAAAAAGAAAACCGGTTTCAGATTTAACCAATCGGCGATCAACCTTAGAAGCAAGAGCCGTCCAAAGATCAGGTTCCTTGCATTGCAAGATGGACTGAACCACGAATCACAGACCATTGCCTTTTTCTATAGCTCTTACTATTGTATTTTTTACGCCAATTTACCTACTCTGTGAGTAAGTTTCAGACAAGACGCATTATAATGCATGACAATAATAACAAACATCATAAAGAAAATTTTGTTAATAGTCCAGAAATGGTTTATTTAAATGTGACTAAACATAAGACAAAGGACAATGCGCATCTTTATAGAAGAATGAATTGCTGTGACTTTCGTCATGTAATAGAAATTATAGCGTCGTTCTATCAAACTTCTATGATATCTCTTTGCTAAACGTCCTCAGATTAAACTGACATTAGAAAAGTTATGGAAGTAGGAGACTCACGAGTTGTCTTGCAATTAACTCCCGACAATATTCGCATTGAATTAGAACGTGATCGCATGCATCAATATGGTTCTGTCAAAAATAAACAATCGCAAGAAATTATCATTTGCTTTCTAAACAATCTTAGTTTAATAAAGAAGCTATCATTCACCTGATGGTCCACCAACCGAGGCAATTGTTTGAGTTAAAGAAGGGGAAAAATCAGTACCATTTGGGCCAGTATAAGCCTACTCGGAGGCGCTCCCGAATGCAGAGCGGACACTGCATCGGAGTTTCACGCCGAAGCGCTGAGCAATTGTGAGTGGTCCTTACGCGGCGAGGTGGATTCGAACCTCGAACCTTCCGGCTCCAAGGCAACGACGCCACCACTACACCACCGCGCCCCACAGATACTTGGTTATAGATTCTCACATGATTACTATTACACTTCTTTTATTTGCAAATTTAGTCAACGGAAATTTTCAAAAAGACACTCGTGCATAATATCAAGACAAAAGAAATCCTATGCCTACCTCGTAATCTTTGAATTGTCCCGTCCATTGACATCCAACGTTACAGCAATGAACAACCAACACAGACATTTCCTTTCGCAATGCAACATCGCGATACATCTGTTGTTTGAACAAGACAACATTATATTATTATCGGTCAGTTTCTGGGTTCTTGCAATTTTGTAAGTCTCAGAGCTTTAAATCTTGTACTGGCATGGTCCGGGAACCATAGGACCACAAATAAAATAGCCTGTCACCATGGGCGCCCACACATAGGGGCAAGGAGGGGCACTTGCCCCCCCTCTGGAAAATTGAAACCTATTTTCTCACTACTACTTTTGGGGTTTATAACTAATTTCTTCACATTAGAGAATTAAAAAGTCTATTTTTAACTAGTACTTTTCGATTTTTTAAACAAATTTCTTTTCAAAAAGAAGCAATTTATATTAGAAATTTTAAAAAGTGAAACTGAGAAATTTACATCAAGAAACCTCTGTGAAAAATACCCATGCATGTTCTTAACTCCTCGCTTTGCATTTTTTGTCCTCCTGCTAATTTTTTTCATGTTAACTATCGTGTTTTTCCCCCCTCCTGCAAAAATTTCTGCGGGCGCCCATGCCTGTCACTCATTAAAACGGACAGTGGCAGTGAAGAATGTCACCACATAAACTCAATAAAAAAAATTAGTAGGGTCGAATTCATGCGATTGCTATTATTATAAAACGTATATAGCCTATTTACATTGTCATTTTGATTTACATATGCGATTTCGTAGACCAAATCTATACGATTTATATAGCGCCGATATAGATGAGAGTGATAGATTACAAAGAGCATTGTCGTCCACTGCCTTCATTCACCTGATCCGATCGGATGTTGCTGCTGTCGTCCACTGTGTCTTCGTCTCGACAAGCGATGCAGATGGGGTGCGTGGCATCATTTGAAGAACTGAGACATAACAATTACATCAAACACAATCATTACTAATTAATATGGCGTTAATTAAGCAGTTCAACGTTGTATCGCACCTTTTATGCATTAATCTTTTGAATAATAGCGACTATACATGTAGGTACATGTAGAATAGAATAATCAGAAAACTCAACATGTTCTGGTCATTTATTAGTTTGGAAATGAATCACGAGATTCACGAAATGCAATTGAATAGAATATTTATACGAAGGAGAATTATTTCAGTATAGCACATTACAATGTCCATTTTAAGTCAGTCTTCAGAGCCTTCATTACTCTTTAAAATAGTTGAATAGTTACAGGACGTACATCTTTCTCCAGTCAAACCCGGGACTAGAATTACCTGTTTCCATCCATCAAATAGGCCTACCACTGTTAGAACTGCCAGTGGTGCTACATATGTACCATGGGCGCCCGCAGGATTTTTTGCAGGGGGGGTCAGTCACGACCTAGAGAGTTAAGATATAAAATGTCATTAAAAGCTATAGGCAGCTTAATTTACACAATTACATTGTCTCAGTAAAACGTACCACTATTTATGAGACTTTTGCAATGAGACGAACAAAATATTTCAACAATTTCTGACTATTAATTTATGGTATATATATATTAGTCATATATTATTCATGTAAACATTCATAGTAGAAAGCTATAGCACTAATAACTGACTAACAGTACCAGGGACCTCATTTCTTTTCTTCCAGGGCCATAAAAAAAATTCAGGGGCAAAACTTAGCCAGCTTGTTAAAATATTTTCTACATGTGCAAGACACTGGTTGAATGATTAAACTTGTTTTCTTCTTGATCTTAGATCCATTTATTTCTTACAATTCACTCATAGTCATTCCGGGAAGCTCTTTAATGGCCTTTAAGAAGCCTGAACATAGGTGCTCCCAGTCCGCTGGGCCAATTAAGGCTAAACAGAAGACTTGAGTTGGGAAAAAACAGGCAGATAATGATGGGTGAGCCCATATCAACCAGCATTCCTGGACGGAACAATGTTCACAGAAAAGAAATTATTAATAGTACAGGACATGCATGTACGACAATTAAAGTCTATCCAATCATTACATTAACAAAAACTAATTACTCAGTGTGATTTCCAGTTCAAAAAACGTAATATAAAAGACCTGGCCTACCGTGGATCCGTTGGGACGATGGCGGAGTGGTGTGCGGTTGGAGGGGCGACGAGACAGACCAGCTAGGCTGAGCTAGTTGACGACTGGCGTAGCATTCTGTAGTGCATTATTAGCCTAATGGCAGTTCGAATATCTTTGTCTCTGAACTCAGTGTGTCGTTTCGGGTAATGCAGCTAATGCTCCGCTCTCGTCAGATTGTGCGCACCGTAACGATTAACAGGTTATGAACTGGACTCCGTGTCCCGCGGTCAGTTTTTCTTTTCGATATGCACTCTCCAGTTTTGAAGGAGCTCTCATCATCAGGGGTTACGATGCCTCCTAGACAATCTGTTTCATTTTCTCTTCTCCTCCCGAGCCGGCCTTCCACTATCAGGGCGGCTTTCCTCCTCCCGACATGAGTTTGGCTCGATTCTGATCCCTACTTCGTTTTTCATCTGGCTCAAGTTGCGCCCGCCCTGCACAGTGATAGAAGCCATGTGCACTGCTAATTTTCGGCTCTTCTGTGATCCAATTTTATCAGCCATCCCCCTCATCTGTCACAGTCAGTCCCTTGTGGAGTGTGTATCTCATCTTTCACCTCTTTGCCTTAGGAATCGCCTTCATCTTCGTCCGACATGGGAAACTTTATTCAACACCAATTATTCGCCCTTAATTATAGGTCGCCGGTGTGGAGGGAACGTATCTTGGGCTATAAATGCATATGCTCCACTCCCTGTCAGATGGTGGTTGGGGACCCATCGGTTGTAAACGATTCATAGGTTACGAACTATAGACCTGTTTATATATATATATATATATATATATATATATATATATATATATATATATATATATATAACTTTAAACTACTGACTGAGAGGGTGAAAATAGCTTGCACATATTTTGAGCATTTATTACTCATGCAGAGGTCTTCACCTGGCTGACAGTGCCATAATTAGTATTGAGTCCCTCCTGTGAAGTCTGCATATCGGGAAACGCCAGAGCCGTTTTAACGCCTAGGCACGCGAGGCACGTGCCTAGGGCCCCGCGCAACAGGGGGGCCCCGCGGCGACCCAAAATAATAGACTACATCACATAACAAATGAGCAGCATGTTATAGCCTACGAACTTTGATGTATGTTAAATCAACATTTATTTTACACTTTTAATACAAATATTGTTATGCTAGCTGTGTAAGCAGTGTACTATAAATTATTATTAACATAATTATGTAGCAAAATGGTATATGCACATAGAAGGCATGGATGCAATACTCTTATATCTGAGACTGAGAGATTGAGGCGGAAATCGTATTACGTTCAGTGTTTAATCTATAGGCATCTTCATGAAGAGCTCCACCTAGAAGTGACTACCCAGAAATTTGATCAAAATTAATAGCCTAATAGTTTTAGTTGCCGTTTACATTAGTGCTATAGCCTACCCGGGCTCTAATAGGCCTACCGTGATATTAGATTATATGTGACTGATAAAAATGATAAAATCCACTAATATAATAGGATGGGCCTACTATTACAATGAGTATAGCCTAGTTTAGCCTACTGTTAATATTTGTACAAAGACTATTTTTGTACAACTATCACTTTGTGATATGGCATCATTAGTCTACTACACGGCTTCCCGATTTTGGTAGTTCTTCCTTGGTTTGTGTAATATTATTTTGTAACTATTCTGATAACTGTGTCCTATTCAGCAACGTAGGACCTTTTTTAGCAACGGGAATAAGCTCGTTCCAGTGCAAGAAAGTCGGGCATAGACTATTATAGGCCTACAGCTGTCTGCAGTTATACATTATACTGCAATGGTCCAGAAGCAGCAGAACTGATTTGCAGAACTTGATACGCAAAAGAAATTATTATTGTAATTATAATTATACTAATTGAAATTTTCACCCCCCTTTCTGTCAGCACTGAAATAATATAGCAATTTTGTTGGGATCGCAGCTTACAATGCTACCGTTACATTGTGGAAACTGATAAAGAAATTATTATAATAATTATTGTAAGAACATTTATTGAAGTCTTAGACTATTCAAGTCAGGACTGCAATAGTTGAGAAATTTTGTTAAGATGGCAGCTTAAACTGCTGCCATTGCAATGTAAAAATTCAAAATTTTCCGGTGGAGAGAGCACACATTGCCCCTCCCCACTCGGCGCTACTCATCTCAGAGATCGACCGCCAAATACTCGTTCTCCGTCCCCCAGAAACCTTGATTTACCCCAAGAGGAGGGGGACTAGATGAGACCCATAGTTGCGTTTAGAAATAGTGTTTGTGCCTAGGGCCCCTAAATTCCTTAAAACGGCCCTGGGAAACGCATCTCCTCCACTCCATCGCCAGCTCCCTGGCCTCTTCCCAAGATAACTCCAAACACCCCATACAAGTCGTATCTAATTACAATGCCAGACACCACATAAAATATGCGTCTGTGACCCGGCGTAGGCCCTATCATATATCCAACAGGCAACAGCATGCAGTTCCTATACCGCATGGCGTAGTCAAAATAGGTGAACTGTTGGAACAATTGGGCAAATTCAGATAGTGGCAAATGCATCCTTTCCCGTTTTACCACTGACATTATTTTGTCCAGAAACTGTCATTATCAATATTTTGTCATGATTTCCAGGGGGGGGGTCACGCGACCCCCCTTGACCTATGGTGCGGGCGCCCATGATATGTACATACAAAGGCGACGGTCATACGTTTTTTTAAGACTGACCTTGAATCGGCGAGTAAGTGGTCAACGCAGTCTTTACAGAATCGATGACCACAAGTTCCTTGGAACGGATCTCTGAGAATCAGACGACAGACGGCGCATTGGTATTTGATGTTCAGACGATCGCCGAGGATTTCTACGGGAAATCCACGTGGTACAATGACGTCATCATGACGTCTGCTGCCACTCAAAAGTTCGTCGGTCATGCTGACTGTAAGCAACAGGTTGGTTAGCGTTATATAGGTTAATTCCTGCATTGACGAATGAATACTATTGAATAGCTATATAATAGATGTCAATTGCATTGCTACCATTATGAGGCCCGGTGGTGTAGTGGATATGTTCGTCGCTTTGCAGCCGAAGGGTTGCAGGTTCGAATCCACCTCAAAGCCATCTCGTAGGGACCATGAGCAAGCCCTTCACTCGCAATTGCTGCTCTTCGGCGTGAAACTCCGAAGCAGTGTCCGCTCTGTAGTCGGGAGCGCCTCTGGTTGAAGAATTTCTCGCACGATTTAGTAGGGGCAAATAATTATTTAAAAAATTTGTTTGATGTGATGGTCGTGTATAGTTTGAAGACGTCGCTAGTATCTGAACCTCTGCAATTATAATTATTTGTTTTGTTTAAAGATGAAACAAATTATTTTTCCTTTGATGTCACAGCCCCCCCCAAAGACCGACCCACACCTCAAAGCGGTGGGGGGTGGCAACAGCCAAGTAGGGGATTGCCTGCTGGGGCTAAGCCATCAGTGGTGAAGGTTTCGACCGAAGTACCACCTTGGGCGCTTCGCGAGGTGGACAGGCCCAGCAGGAACCCTGAAAGAGCTGGCTAACGTGGGCGGCACCAATCCCCAAGAAGGGGTTTGTCAGATGAGTGGCGATGCGCTGACAGCAAAAGAAAAACACGATTGTAACTTGATGCCAGTAATGGTGTGGAGCACCACTGCAGGACCTAACACACGCTGCCTTGGGGAGACAAACCTGGCGCGGAATAACGAGAATGGCATCGGGCACCTACGGGCACTGGTCCCTCGGTTGATGATGATGATGATGATGATGATGATGATGATGATGATGATGATGATGATGATGTCACAGCCTGGGCGCATAGATATTTTTGCAAGAGGGGCAAAATACAATAGTCATGGTTAAATTTTTTAGCAAGAGCTTGAAAATAGGGCCTACAAATTGGGAGATTAAGAACATGAGAACATGGGCATTTTCATACAGGTTTCCATCTGTAAATTTGTATATATCACATACCGGGTGGCGCATAAAAAACGTCCCCAAACTTTGTTAATCTGGCAAAGATCTAATTTCAGAGATATCAAATATTAATTTACACCAAAATGTTAAGCAATCATTTCTGTGCACACATGTCAAATTTCAAGAGAGTATGTTTATTATATCACACTCTGCGGCAAGGTTATAACGTCGTACCTGTTAAAATATTTTGCACAAAACTACGTCATTTACTTTGCCGCGAACGAAAGTCTTCAATTGCGCCAGTAAGACTTTATCATGAGACTAGTCGTTTCTCTAAACAAATTTAATGGCATCTGCTGGAGTTTCGATGCACGGTAAAACACACATCATCGTCATTGATCCTCGGAAAACCAAAGTCAATGGAGAGTAGGCCTATTACATTGGCTTGTTACGCGATAAGCTCATTCCCGAACGTCGTATAGGCCTAGTACGTACGTAGACTCAATCCTGATGACAATTAGGCCTACATCTTTCAACAAAACAGTGCTCCTTCACATCGTTGCAGATTGGATCAGCATTTCTTCAAGCAAACATCCCTGATTTTATCCACAGTGATGCCTGGCCTCCAAACTCTCCCGATCTAAATCCTATGCTCTACTATGCATGGAGCGCCCCAAAGGAGCTTGTGTAATGTGTATGCTGGTCGCAGAAAATTGTTTCTAAAATTAATGCTGACGAACTTAAGCAGGTCATTGAAGTAAAAAATTAATGGTCTCTATTAGACGACACACAAATAGGCCTACAGAAGTCAACAGGACAGTGGAAATAGCGTTTAAGGGTCGTTACAAGAGAAAGCGGAGGATCAATCAAACATTTGCTCGCGTAAAACATCATCATTAAACAACTGTGCAAAATTTTGGCAATGGGTCATACAGTTCTAACAACAATTTCTCTCAAACGGTTGAGTATTTTTAGCTAAAATTTGGCTGTGTTGTACAAATATGAATTATGATTAGTTTGATGTACTATGATTTAGTTTATCTTTAAAATTGTTTAATTGCCAGCCTGCCAGGTTAACAACGTTTGGGAACGTTTTTAATGACGTAGTTTTGTGCAAAATATTTTAACAGGTGCGACGTTATAACCTTGCCGCAGAGTGTGATATAATAAACATACTCTCTTGAAATTTGACATGTGTGCACAGAAATGATTGCTTAACATTTTGGTGTAAATTAATATTTGATATCTCTGAAATTAGATCTTTGCCAGATTAACAAAGTTTGGGGACGTTTTTTATGCGCCACCCGGTATAATATTAGCCTATTATTTTCTTCCAATCATACAAAGTAACGACGTTCTCTTTGACGCTTCCGATCTCTGTTTTTTCTAAGAACATCTGTTCCGGTGTCTGTTTCTTTTTTAAGGCGAAACAGGGAATCGCTATTTGCTCTGTGTAGTCTTTTCATGGCTAGACCTAATTTACGTAGTGCCAAGAATACGTAGTGCCTAGCCTTTAGAAACAGACACATGGAGATTTTCACATGAATATCTGCAAGCTATATAATATATGCTGTTACACATGGGTAGCCGCATATAAAGGCAAGAGGGGCGCTTGCCCCCGCACTGGAAACTTGACACCTATTTTAACTATTACTTTTTGGTTTTCAACCAAATTTGATTTATTCTCACAAAAGAATTGCACAACATGCACCCTTACATGTATTTCCGCATGCCCCATGCTCCCATGTATACAACCATCTTCCCGCAATGTCAAACTGTCAAACTCAAAGTAATGTAGTCTTGATTGGAACGCATATACTGTAGGGCTGTAGGCCAGTGGCGTAGCCAGGAATTTCTGATGGGGGTGGGGGTTTTATGGCCGGATGCTTGTTTTTTCTTATATCAGTGGATAAATAACCTTTAAAAAACGTTTTCGTAAGCCAATGGGGGTTTATCCCCTAAACCCCTTATCTACGCCACTGCTGTAGGCTGTGCTGTAACATACGCTCATTGGCAATTGGTAGGTTTGCCGTTGAGTGTAAGGTCATTTATATAAATCGTATATGACGTGTTAAACTTATTTCTCTACGTGCAGGTTGACTTTATGTCGGAGAAGTTTAACCGAAGACATCATGGAATAACTAAACAATTTTAAAATTGCTCACTGTACAAAAATTCCCAAAGAGTTTTCCGGTGTGATCTATTTATAGTTCAATGAACATCTCCCTCGCACACATAATACACATAACATTATTATCTATGTCGGCTTTGCATGCATATCAACAGTAAGCTTACTGTTGTCGAAAAGAGGAATTTCCCTATTCATTCGTATGGCGTGAATGCATGCAGGTTTGTCTGCGTGCAGTCATAATAGACTACACGGTCTTACATCATAGGCCTATAATCGTCTTAATTTGTGAAGTGAATTTGTTGCGTTTTGTTTACCCTCGTTTTTGTCCTTGTTTGAAATAAACTCAAGTCTCCTTATAGATAGTCTGAGGCGGAGTTGAATAACTATTAGCACAATTCAATTTCAGTGAACTATTAGATTCGAAAGTTATCAGTCGCGTAATCTTTTTAGAAATAACATGTAGGGCCTAGACCCATTTGTGTGATAACGAAAGCTCAATACAACGCAAGCCTACCTGTCAGTGTTTAAATTCCCATGTAGCTTCCCCTCTTGCATGAAAGTCAAAGGGTCTACACAGAACGTTTTCCGTTTCAACTTTCGTGTTTGTTCCAACATCAGATTTTCGTATCTCTTATGTTATTCGGAAATCCTTAAGTCTAGGCCTATTATGCGAAATAAACGTCGCTTAAGTAGAGCTAAAACCAAGCAAAGTTGCCTACGTCGATGGGAAAGCCATCGGTTATTTATAGCCATGCGGTTTTCCCCAGTGAATCCCAGTTACTTTTCGCACCAAGCGAAGCTTTGATGCATGAATGAAACCGTTGACAGACTTCAAACACAATAACCAGATACAAATGTCACACATCAACACTAAAAGCACCTATTTCTTTACGTGTATGTAGGCCTACGCGTGCAATCATGCATGTACATCGTATACAAGTCATTGATACTGACCTACGTAAAGGCCACTTATAATTTTCCAATTAGAAACCACGTGCGTAGGACTGAGGAGAGAGGTTCCCTGGTTTGCTCCATACATACATACATACATACATACATACATACATACATACATACATACATACATACATACATACATACATACATACATACATACATACATACATACATACATACATACATACATACATACATACATACCTACATACATACATACATACATACATACATACATACATACATGCATACATACATACATACATACATACATACATACATACATACATACATACATACATACATACATACATACACACATACATGTACACATACATACATACACACATACACACATACATACACATACATACACATACATACACACACATACACACATATACACAAAATACACACATACATACATAGTCCATACATACATACATACATACATACATACATACATACATACATACATACATACATACATACATACATACATACATACATACATACATACATACATACATACATACATACATACATACATACATACATACATACATACATACATACATACATACATACATACATACATACATGTTATTCGGCTAGGGAGGACAGAGTAAACTTAAAGCTATGTATGCAGAATGCATGCATCAAGGAAAGGGTGGCAGCAGTAGTTAGCGAACGGGTACGGTAGCTGTGAAAAGCTGAGAAGGAGGATCGAGATTTGACGAGGGCTTATGACAAGAGAGGCCATTTCCCTCGGAAAAAATTGTTTGGCATATTACAGCACTTTTTATTGCTAAGCTGACACAGCTGATAGTACTTAGTCTATTAAAGAACTCCTGATCGAGCAAGATATTGAAGGTGTTGAGCAAAGTGAGCGCTGGGTCCAGCTAGATGTCGGAGTTTCGAACCGTGGCTGAAAATATTAAACCGCATCATATCGCTTAAACATAAATTAGCATTCAATTAAATACTATCATCAAGCTTACCCGTGTTTCATCTAGCTGCACAATGCACATCCCAAAATATCAAAATTTAAGCGCTAATTATTTAATGGCTTTAATGCTCTGCGCTATAATAGGCTACGTTATAGCCTACGAAGGGCAGCCTATAGGCTATTCCAATATCTTGACTGAAGCAGCATGCTTGACTTCGAAAGTTGTCTGAGAGAGCTGGCGCTTCAACTTGAAGAAGCGAAAGAATACTGAGTATATAGGACTTAATATACTGGATATTCTAAATATTTTGGAAGGTGAAATTAATCATTCTGCAGATGAGAAGTTCTGCATTAGTTTCATGATTCTTAGAGAGAAATCTTAGACCTTGTCTTTACAGATGATAAATATTGCAAGTGATTTATTTTCTCTGCAAAACAGTATTAATTAATTGGCAACTTCTATTGCGCATACATAATGTATCTTATTTCTTCTGTTGCCATAGGAACAGTGACTTTCCGTCATCACTGGCGAGCAGCATAAGACAGTCCAGCAGAATGATGACGTTTTCAGTTTCGTTTGGAGAACAATTGGTTTCGATGAAGGAAGAGAATTCCTTGCGGACCTCCTGATCGCTTGGTGATATCTCGAACTTCCGCTGCGCCTCACACACGTTCAGACGTCCATACTTATTCACCTGAAAGTTAAATGAACAATATGTTGAACTGCATAGTTTACGTAAATGCAAATTTGCCTTCATAATGCAAATTTGACTTTCAAATTTGCGCTTTATGTCTGAATGTATATGTAATATATGTATGTACCGCAGACTATGTTTATTTATTTTCTTAGTTCTCCATTTATATAGCGCCCCTTAAAGATCACTACTCAGAGGTGCTTCCGACTACAGCGCGGACACTGCATCGCAGTTTAACGCCGAATTGCTTGTTCATTTACTGGTCTTCTCACCTATACACTGACATGCCGCTTTGTTTAGTAGGCCCTAATCAGTTTTGTTGTGTGTCTTAACCACCACTTGCTTAGACGCATGCATTCTATAGGTTTTATATAGATCTACACTTTATTAGATCACGTACGCTATTAACGCTTCTAACATTATGATCCCTTGCTTCTTGGCTTATTTCCAACTTAAATTGTTTCCTACGTTCTTTGCTACCTGCGTTTGCATGCATGTATAGACTAATTAGGCCTACTAATTAGCAATTAAATTTATAATAAGCTTGCCATATCGATGGAAAACTGTGGGTGGAAGTCGAAGTTGTATCCGAACGGTTTGAGACTTGTCTTGACGTACGCAAATCTCTTCACCAACCGGAACTGAAGCGGGATATTATTGACTTTTTTCGTTTGCCGGTCAACGACATATGTATCGGTCACCTCCGGAATGTTCCGGACGATGATTCCGTAGCTCGACTTTCGTTCTAATCCGGCGAAAACGTAATCGATGATCCGGGATTCAAGTTGTCCGGCGATCTCACCGATCATTGCGAGATTCGGATGATTGTTCTTATCGACCAGAAGAGAACGGACGATCGTTGATTCATCTGCAAAAAAAACAATCCAGTGATTTATCAGACATGTTTTATTTATTTGATTATATTTATTACATTAATTTGATATAGTGATCCTTCAAGGTTGCATAGGTCTACTCAGGAGCGCTCCCAGTCCACCGCCGGTCGAATAGCAACAGAAAATGGTATACTATAGTTACGAGTGAATTAACTTTCTTCGCCTAGCCTACATGTTGACTAAGGGGCATGCATTGTATACACAATCCCGACTTTCTCTTTACATATAGCAAATTGTTTCTATGACAGACTTTGTTCTTGTTCATACCTATCACGGAATAAAGACAGAAAATTACAAAAGATTATTAACGCAGTTCTACATGTACAAAAATTGTGTCTCATAATTATATTAAAGCTGATAATGTTGATAATAGGCCATGCACTTAATAATTTGCGGTGTGAAAGCGCTGGGGACTAGTGGGGAGTCAAAGTCATGATCATCTTTTTCCTTTTTAATTAGCAGCATCCGTTTTTTAGTGATGATAGACGTAGGCTATATAAAAAGGGAAATAATGCATTTAGGAAATAATTGTTGGTAAATAGTTCTTCTGCGCACTTTACGCATATGCATTCTCTATGGTGTAAAACTACATTGCAATAACTAATGCTTTCCATCTCTTTGTTGCTTTCCATCTCTTTGTATACACTATTATTTCATATTTCTTGCGCGACCTTCATTTTGGAGAGCGCCGACGATGAGGCATGTAAAGGCCTCATCGTCGGCGCGGCCAGACGGAGGAGAGCAATGATGATGATGATGAATTTTGGAGAGCAATAACAACAATGACAGCAAAAACAGAACAGATAATAGAAACATTTATGGCACTTTGGAAACATTCTCAATACGTTGTGAAGAGTATTAGAAGAGTTTCCAACCTGCCTGAGTTGGGACCTCGACATCAGGATGATACCGTTGACTGCACGCCGGCGGAATTGGTCGTCCACGTCGTCTTCGACTCACACTAGAATCCTGAAGAAGGAATTGTTTTAACATGAGCTTTCTATAACGAATGCATGCACACTTGAAAGTTATCATCGCGACTATAGATTTAAGTGTAGGCTAGTCTTGATTATGTATCTTGCAAGTGTGATCGTTAGCAGTTTATTATTGCATTATTGTAATAGTCTGTAAACTGATATGCGAAGAGCAAACAAGGACATAGTAAATCATGTACTTATAGACGTCCAAACAAATTGAGAGACATGGAGACTTAAAGGACAGACAATGAGCTCAGCGATGGAAGGGTGGTATATAGGAGACGGTTGGTTGAGAGGTGGAAGTGGAAGATGATAGGGGGAATGAAAGAGTGTTTTTGATAACTTGGCAAGTCTTTGAGACATGACTACCTAAAATATCGACGAATGTGCATCCTATGATTAATTTACTTGCTTGATTTAAAAATCAATCAATCAATCAGTCAATCAATCAATCAATCAATCAATCAGTAAATCAATCAATCAGTAAATCAATCAATCAATCAATCAATCAATCAATCAGTCAATCAATCAATCAATTAGTCAATCAACCAATCAATTAATCAACCACTATTCGTTCGTTCATTCAATGTTGCCACAGACCCATCGCCAACATAAGCTTACAGATCGTGTCAATTATAGAGAGTTAATTGTCAGAGGATTTTTAATCCATGGATTTATGTATTAGATACTTTTCCATTTAGGTAGACTATGCTTTCTTCTATAAGAGGCGAAGCTTACATGTGTATGGCGTGTTGCTGATCTGACGACGCATGATTATAATGAAAATTATGCAACGACGTCGATGATGATGATGTTGATGACGACGACGACGATGACGATGACAATGACGATGACCACGACGACGACGATGTCATTCGACAACGACGACGACGATGATGATGATTACGATGATGATGTTGATGCTGAAGCTGATGTTGCTGATGATGAAGGTAACGAAAAATGATGATGATTTTGCTTACTGATGATGATAATAATGACAGTAGTATTTATATTTTACATTAATGACGATGCACGATGAAAGTTAGTTGTGATACAACTGTGACAAAAAACTTTCAGCAGGTAAGCCAAATTGTAATTTTGTAAGCGTATGACGCCGTATGTGTACTTGTGTAGGCTATAGGCTACATTGTCATCGTAGAAATTAATCCGGAGTCAACCAATGCGTTCCGTCATCCCTTACCTTAAACCCTTACTTTAAACCCTTACCTTAAACCCCTACCTTACACCCTTACTTTAAACCCTTGCCTTAAACCCTTCCCTTAATCCGTTACCTTAAACCCTTAACTTAAACCCTTACCTTAAACAACCCTTACTTTAAACCCTTACCTTAAACCCTTACCTTCAACCCTTACCTTAAACCCTTACCTTAAACCCTTACCTTAAACCCTTACCTTAATCTCTTTAAGTATCTGTTCCTTGCAGGCTTCTGCATCAGGAGTCGAGGGTATAATATCTCGGCAATCACGCGACGGTTTTGAATCAGGAAAGTCAGCATAACAATTGGACTGAAGATCGTTTGAACAACATGACGATCCTCTGCTTAAAGAATGGCAACATTTCTTCCCAGCCAGCACAGCTGAACGTGGTATTGAGCCGAATGGACGCAGTTCGTTGCAATGTTCGCTCACGGAGACATTGTGTTTGTCTCGCTCTTCACAATCACACTCGCATCCTTTTCGTCTTGAAAATGCGTTCCGGAAAAGGTTTCGTCCAGCCTTTGATTTACGGTTACCACCGTCGACACAGGATGCAGTTTCCTGCGATTCACATCCATCAACACCAAAGCACAATCGCTCAAAACTGTCGTCACATTGACCCTTGCATTCATCAGGTGTTTCTAGCTTTATACTGGAATATTTATGAACGCTTTCACATCCATCTTTATAGCTTTCCTTGCAGCCACATATGCTACTCGCTGTTCTGTGTGGAGGATGCGACTTAGTATCACTGCACTCAGCATCGAGATCGAGTTGGGACTGTTCTCCTGTTCTACTCTCTTTTGATTCCTTTCTTTTGGAAATGCGGTGTTTGCCGAAGTTTTGCATTAGAGTTTGACTCGGTTTTTGAGAATCATTATTGCGCTCACTTGAAGCGCATTTCGATCGTAGATTTACCTCAGATGACTTGGGAGTGCATTCAACAACCTCTTGGCTTTGTCTTGTTTTCGAAAATTCAGCTTGTCCATCATCACGTGACCAGTCTTCATACCTGATCGTTTGTGCTTTAGACGCCGGTGCCTCTGTCTGACCAAGTGGCTGGCCAAGTGACTGGCCAAGTGTTTCTTGCGTTTGCCTTCTTCTGTCTGTAGGAATCAATCCATCAGAAGTCATCAAAAGACGACTCATGTCTCCTCGCTTGCTACTGCTCGACATTTGAGACGATGAGTTGGCTGCCTCTTTGTACTGAAGAAGCAATTTCTCATGATGAGGATCTGTAGTCTGGGAGTTCCGAGAGGACTGCTGCAGGGTCTTGGTAGAAACTGTGTTTTCAATTTCTTCCTGAAATATTATGTGCGACTTTAAGTGGACAATAGTTTGATTTATAACGAAGACAATAATTCTAAGACCGAGCAGAGACAATAAACACCGCAACACATGTGTCTGGTTTTAGAGCAGACATTTAGGTGCACGAGTGTGACTACCCGGGTTTAGCTTAGCTCTTGATTGTATGACTGTCACCACCAGGGTTTAGCTTATCTCTTGATTGTATATGACTGTCACTACCAGGGTTTAGCTTATCACTTGATTGTATGACTGTCACTACCAGGGTTTAGTTTAGCTCTTGAGTGCAACCAAACTTCAGATCTCGATTGTACGTACTACGCAATTTGGATTCGAACAGAGATTGCGGCCAAACAGCTGTAGGCTGCATGGATCGTGTGTATTGTATTGCATTGCATTGTATTTACGATCATTTCTCGTTCGCCTTGCGCTGCCCATTAATTAAAATAACAACTAGCCTAATGAAGATTTAATCATATAATAGAGATAATAAAATTGAAAGTGATAAGTTGGTTTAAAAGTCTATGTCTTATCTGATGTGAAGAGTTGAACGGTGACATCAGGATATCACAGTGATTACCATTATCTTGTCATATATCTACATGCGGATAATGACGTGAGCATTTCGGGCATAGTTATAGTAAGCGGGTCCCTATGTTAATGAATGACTGTGCACTAACCCTATCACTAACCCTAACCGACCCTCACGATGCCTAACCTGAACCTAACCTACACTCACGATGCCTAACCTGACCCTAACCAACCCTCACGATGCCTCTCCTGACCCTAACCGACCCTCACGATGCCTGACCTGACCCTAACCAACACATAGGGACCCGCTTACTATAACTAAGCCGCATTTCGTACCTCTTTGACATGTCTGAAAATCTTTCCATCGACGATCAGAAGGTCACCGCAAGATGACCTTGACATGGAATAGTCATCAGACGTAGACTGCAAGAACGAAACGACACGCTTACCGGAAACCAGTTTCCGTTCTTCTCCTCCTCTCTCCAAATTATTCTCTTCTCCTTCAATCGTTTCTCTGATTTCTTCGTTCCTACGACCTTCACTCTTCAACGATGTCTTGTAATTGTAAACACGAGAAGAAGATGGCGGCTTTCTCTCATAAGAAATCGTCTTCTTCGAGTCGTCTGTCTCAGTCGCAGTAGTCAACGGTTCGTCGGTGAAGATGGAATGTGCTCCATCCTCCGATTGGATTGCTGTTGGCGCCCTTTCCATAGAACGTATGCCTATCTTGGAATTTGCTCTCAAATTGCTCTCAATGTATATACTTTGAGTCAACAAAGGCTTGTTTGTGCTTTGGACATCTCGTCTAGTATCCACCTTCTCATTCCACTTCTCCGCTTTCTCACTTCGCTTCTCTGCCTTCTCACTCCACTTCTCCGCCTTCTCACTCCCCCTCTCCTCCTTTTCTTCAGCTTCAATGTCTTCCACGTCGATTGCATACATTTTGTATACGACTACTGCAAACACCTATAACCTATGCGCTGTCGAATAGTATTGAGATTAACATATACGATGACAAGTTAGCTGTTGATCTAAATATAACAATGAATGTCGCATCATCGATGACGTCAGCATGTTAAGTATCTGGTCATTCGATCAGCTATCGTTTATATAATTCAACAGTTCTAGTTACCATAGATACA
This sequence comes from Lumbricus rubellus, assembly GCA_945859605.1. Taxonomy (NCBI): domain Eukaryota; kingdom Metazoa; phylum Annelida; class Clitellata; order Crassiclitellata; family Lumbricidae; genus Lumbricus; species Lumbricus rubellus. Next base: position 30,636,937 of record OX243815.1, on the reverse strand, counting down.
ACGAACTAGAAATTACACATTTGAATTGCTAGGATCCGAGCTACACTAAGGTAATAAAAATTATGTATTTTGTGTAAGTAAAAAATGTTTCTCTAGATAAGACCCGCGGAATATAGTTCCGATTATTCTTAGTTCATAATCGTAATCTGCACATTTCTAGAGCGCCACTTGAAAGCCGAGCGCATGCATGGCACGAGCTCATTCACGAGCGCTGGTTTGGAGGGTGGAACTAGGCTGCATGTATGCTATGCGTCCTAGAACTTAAGTCACATTTCTTTTGTTGTGCTGTAGGCCTATAGGGAAGAGAGCATTAGCGTGGCTCAGGGTATAGATGGTTGGAAGCATGCGATCTTGATCAGCAGCCTAGGACAAACCCAATGCATCGTTGGTAGCGAACAGAAGGGAAACCTCTGCACTCTTATCCGCTTTAACATTCTCTCCAATCCGTCCCCGATCACCATAATAAGTAGAGGGACACATGCGCTTACAACTTCAAGGTATCAGCACAGTATAAATATATGAAGAGCTGAGTTCCAAAACCTGTTAAGTAGAAAAACCATATTTTTGGGAAAAGGCACTTTTTCATTTCCAAGAAAGTCTTGAAAAGAAAGGAAAAATCTTTTGCACTGAATTATTTGCCTTATAAATAGATGCTGTTTCATAAGTATTTCACAAATCTAGGTAAAGTTCTTAATATTAAAAATTAGTCGCAAAGTTGTACTTAGCAGGTTCTGGCACAATATTTCGTACTTAACAGGTTTTGACACAATATAAAACCTGGGCCCACATAGAAAAGTTAATGATTTACTATGCTAGTAAGTTTTAGGGCCTAACGATATAGGCTACTATTCCAAACCAGAAAGCTGGCATGTATCAACAATATGTATTATAACCTTAAGGTGACCTTATTTTTCACACAAAAAATATATAAAACGAAATATTCATGAGAAAGTAAAGTTCTATCGACACTAGTGTAGAAACTTATATGAAAAGCTGTTATAGTAGGCCTATATCGCCAGTGGTCAAAGCTCCGACGTTACATACAGTGCCGCGATGTCCTGCATAGGATCTGTGCTTACATGCGATTTTTGGTGATTTCGAATCACAACTATATATTTTATTTTTCTCTATTACTTTTTCCAGTTTTTAACGTTTTTTACTCGTTTTCGAGGCTTTGTCGCTGTCACAATCGCTTCTGAAAACTCGCTGTTTACACCAGCCATTTTTCAATCACGTGGTATCAAAGGGGCTTCGTGATTGGTCAATGAACTTAACAGGGTTTGGAACGAAACACGACACGTACTTAGCAGGTTTTGGAACTCAAGTGATATTTATCTGCTCTGAAAAACATATACTTAGCAGGTTTTGGCACGAAATAATAATTATGTTGGAGGCTGGCCAGCCACATGGACAGCCTTTCTCCACGCTTAGTCCCATTTCGAAAAATTTCTACTTAACAGGTTTTGGAACTCACCTCTTCATATACTGTGGTAAGGTTGATCACAGCGGTCGCTAGGATTCCAAGAATCGACGGCACAAGGTGATCAAGGAGTGGTATAACTATAACGTGAAGGCTCAACTGAAGGAGGAATCTGGAGTCGGCCAACTATCTTTTCTTAGGATAGGATTGTGCAATGAATTCCATTGTAGTTCTCAATATGTCTGGAAAGACTCAGTAAGTAAGCGAGTTTAGAATTTAATTTAAAGTCGCTGCAGGTTTGACCGCCTGTCGGGCATCATATAGTGGGAATTTTAGCAATACAATCATAGGCGTAGGGGACATTTCAGCGCTGGGGGGACAAAAATGAGACTTTTGCCCGAAAATTTTTTTTCGTCCGGCCGAAATCTTAAGAAAAATTTTCGTTACGTTTGCCCGAAAATTCTGACGACCTTTTTCTAGTCATCCGGCCGAAATCTTCTGAAATTTCTCGTTACTTTTTGCCCGAAAGGTTTTTTGTTCGGGCAAGTCTGATTTTTCGGACAAGAAGACCCGGAAAAAATAAAAAAGTAAAAAAATTTTAAAACTTTTTTTTATTTTTCCGGGTCTGCTTGCCCGAAAACTCAGACTTGCCCGAAATTTGGGGGGGGGGCATTTGCCCCCCCTGGACCCCGCCTCCTACGCCTATGAATACAATACAATTCAATTTTATTATGCGTTACATGCATTACTTAATGACATAGGATGTACCTGTAGGAAGTAAGAAATCATAGCCGTAATATATCTAAATCGCATGTTCGAAGAATATCAAACGAGGATCATAGAGATTAAAGACTGAAAGCGAAATGCTTAAGTAAAAATAGAAAGGATAATTGTAATTATGCTAGGATTTTTACTCCGCTTCTCTCTAAGCCTTCTAAGGTTTTCTCAGGCGAGACTTTTCATTAACTATAGGCCTAGATAATATATAGTTAACCCTTCTTACTGTCAGCCGTCCCCTCTCCTTCCCACCCCACCCTTCCCTTGAATATTGATTTAAATAAATATCTGCATCGCTGAGAGATTAGTTCTTCTGTCGGTAATTCAATTCTCGACGCTAATAATAATAATCATTAAGATCTATAGAAGCCAATAGTAAATGCAACGTAATAAATAAATAAATAAATATGACAACTCGTAATAATTATGGTTTCTTGCATTCTATTTTCTCGTGACGTTAACATACTAATAAACAGCTGACTTGTCAATAATTATAATTCTAAGACCGCACAACAGCAACAACTTAATTCAGTTTAGTCGTTTCGCTAATAAATCGCAATTCACGAAGATGCAAATCACGTGGTCCTTATAATATTGGAAACATAGAAAATGAAAAACAAGATCTACGTGAAATTATTCTGAAACAAACGCAACATCTACGCTAACATTGTAATATTGCTAATGCAGATAATATCGTAAGCGTTGCAAACACAGGGGCGTCTGATTCAATGGCGTGGCAACATGACGTTAGATCGAGGCAGGGCTTTTTTTAGCAAGCAGTTGTACACAAAATGTGCAGTTCTAAATGAATTTGTGCAGTTGAAGAAGCACTTTTGCACAGTTAAAACTAGCAAGAAAGGTCATTGTCCTCCGACTGGAAGTAATTTACCATGGAGGATGGGAAAGAAAAGGAGTTGTGCAGCTCTAAAAATTTCTTTAAAACAGCCCTGGATCGAGGTGCATATACCTACACATTAATAGTCTTGCTTATAATACATCAGCGGTGCTAGATAGAGCCCTACTGATTTTCCTTTTTCCATATTACAAAATCAAAACAAGTATTATGGCCTATTTATGAACTTTTACTCATAAAGGTTTGAGAATTTACCAGCAGATACAATGAGATTCCTTAGATAGCTTTTAAAGTGGGTTCTATAGGTAGCTTAGACTTGTAGGATGAGATAACCTGAGACGCCCCTGTGATAGCATCTAAGCACTTGCATATAGAAATACAGGCGGCTGAAATCCTCACTAACACATCACGCTTCCTGAAATACTCATATTACGAAGATACAAATAACTGACAGTAGTTGACAAATTATAGTTGACATCGCTAAAAGAGTCAGATCCAAACATGCTACCGATCTAGACATTCAAAACCTCATCATAAGAATGACACTGTGCTCAAAGCTGCTTGTAAAAATCATTTTGAAGGAAATGCTGAAAACGTACGCCGAGTTTCTATTCAGGAACCATTTCAGTCTTCTATCTTTCGTTATTTTATCTTTCGTTATTCTATTTTTCGTTATTCTATGATCAGTAAATCGTTCTCTGTTGTTGTTTCTGTCTCTCTCTAGTTACTCTAGTACAATAAAAAATGCTCATCGGTGACGTACTTGAATACAATTCCTTGCGACATCAAAAAGTACCATATTGTACAGAGATCTATGTAGAGTCGATTCTTTAAAACTTTCAGTTCGCAAAACAAACAACGCATCCAAAACTTTGCGCATATATAGCTTCATTGTTCGTCTATCACGGTCTATGCAGAACAATGTGATGATCAACGTGCTGTTGTATGTCGCAAAAACTGACAATGTGCTCAAAGCTATAACACAAAGGTCGTTCCGACATTGATTAATGAACAGACTTATAAACTATGACAAAATATGCACGAGAATTGAGATACTATGTCTAGAGACTTCGAACTAATAATTAATTAATTATAGTCACTCTGACAACGCCAAAAATAGACGAACAATAACAAAGGAACAACTCAGCACATGAATTAATTGTCTCGCTTACAATCCACCGGTGCACGCTACATGTAGATTTTGATTTCCCATTTTCCAAGACTATAACAGTTAATTGTTACTAAATCTATTACTAATAAATGTCTACCAAGTTACTGGCAAATTAGCTACAACGAGATTTGCAAAAAGTTTACTTCAAAGTCTGTTCTATCAGGTAAGTCCGATAGGCATTGTGGAATACGGATCTCACCTACCATGGGCAGAAGCACGATTTTTGGCATTTAGGCCAACTCGGTGCTCAACGAATGTGGTTTATGGCGTCACGTAGAAAATGATGCAAGAAAAGCATAACTATTAGCTATAATATTAGATAGATCTTTCATCGACTAACGGGAATGTAAACAACTTAAATGCAACACATTTTATAACTTTGTAAAATGGTAAAATGACTTACTTACATACTCTTTACTCACTCACACAACGCGTCATCAGTCTACAACAGAATTATATCATAAAAAATTGAGCGGAAATGCAAGGACCCCCAGCATAGCAGTTCTAATTCAACATCTCTTATTATGCACAATGACAATAGAATCTGTACTATGTGTGGTCTACAATGACGTAAAACAAACAAATGATGACGTAAGAAGAAGTGAATCAATATAATGTAAACATCACAATGACGTAGGAACAAACGAATAAATTAATTATTAAATTACGTAGGCTAAGTAATTATTTTCGAGGATCATTATGACGTAAAAAAACAAACGAGTATATAATTCAATTATAATTATATGCGAGGAAAATGATGACGTAAGTACAAACGAAAACGATTTGTAACAACGTAGATTATCATGACGTGCAAGCCAGGATCTTCATAACAAATTTAGACGATAGGTAGATGGCTTAACACGTGAGGCCTCAAACAAATCTATCCGTGCTTGGAATGAAACGACAAATGGGCCCACTCGTCAGAATGGGCCTGAGTGGTGCCCCAAACTATTCAGCAGCAAATTGTAAACATAAATAATATAGGCCTACGGAAACAGTCTGAAAAATTTAATCGATTCAGACTTCATCACTTTAGAGAAAGTTAAAATAATTACTGGATTAGGTCTAACTCTCTCTGATAAAACACTTTCTTAAATCAGAGAAAAGTCGCCAATGCGGTAATTCCAATCAGACTCGACAAACCACAATCGAACAGAAAGGTTTTCAGTCGCTACTCTACAGTTATAACTACTCAGCTCTAGAAGTCTTCAACCCTCGACGCAACTCAAAATGTCCGGTTCGCTTTAAGCCGAATAAATCGTCTCGTATTGTACATTCTCCCCAACACCATATTATACTCTTTCAAGAGAGTTGGATTCAGAACGATACCTTCATGACCCCTTCTCCCAGACCTGTACGATTCTGAAAACGAACGCTAATAATTTGCTTTCAATTTCTAAGATCTCGCGTAGGCTATTGCTCTCATCTTCATTGTATTTGGTGATTGACTTGATGCGTTTCATTTTCTATGTGAATGCGAACAGCAAACGTTTTTAATAATAATAATAATAATAATAATAATAATAATAATAATAATAATAATAATAATAATAATAATAATATATTTAAAAAAATAGTAATAGTTAGATAGGAAACAGAGCCTGAAAGAACAAGTCTAACAAGTAAGTATATTCACTAGCTTATCATCAATCGAACCGAACAACCTCTAAACATTGACTAATAATTATCTGCAATAATCATGACTAATTAAAAACTTGTAGACTTCAATGAGACATCTGTGTGATCAAAATTATCATGACCGATCAACTCTAGCGCTGACCAAACTGGTTATTATCCATAATCAATAATCTGGTTATTATCCATAATCAATAATCTGGTTATTATCCATAATCAATAATCTGGTTATTATCCATAATCAATAATCTGGTTATTATCCATAATCAATAATCTGGTTATTATCCATAATCAATAATCTGGTTATCATCCATAATCAATCATCTTCGAACAATGTATGAGGTCTACCCTTGATTATAATATGGTAATCAATAATTACCCATTAAACAAGGAACCAATTACCTATAAGCGAAGATAAACGGACCTTGTAAAGAATAGCCACATCCCTTAAACAACAGCGCACAATAATCCTTACTCACACTTAGTCAATGACATTTTGACCAGTACTAATTATCAATGACCAGTATTCAAAAACTGGTAAGCCTAATCAAAGTAACCAGCATTAGCTGAATGATTCACAAAGTATAACATCATGACCACTGACCAAATAAGAGTGACCAGCATTCACCTGGCAACTTCACAAACGGGGGACAGACCATTCCACTTGAACGAGATACGAAAAACCCTTTTCTCCTTTCACCATCACCGCGTCGACCACAAAAAAGATACAGAGACAGAGAGAGAGACTGAGACCTAAGAAGTCTAATCGGAGTCGGATGACGAGCCATCGCTATCATCTTCTGCGGTCGCAGTGGGGGCCACTCCGTCTCCCTCGGCGGTCGCTGGTGCAGCCGCCGTCGGCGACGTCAACGGGGCGAGGACGTCCTCCGACTCGGCCTTCATCTTATCCGTGAACTCGATCTCGATCGTGTACTCGTACTTGGCCAGGTGGCGCACCCAGCGGTCAGGGGGTTCGTCGACGCCGGAAATGGCTATCGACCGGACCTGAGCACGTGACACGGTGCTGTTCGACATGCTGTACTCGACGTGGATGTACTTGTCGAGGTCGTCAGGCATCTTGTCGTGTGGAGCAAGGTCAAGGTTGATTACCATCAGGTGAGTCTTGTAGGCACCTGGAAAAGAAGAGGACAATAGTATCTCGGAATAGAGAATAGATAATTATGAAGACAAGGTCATTCATTCAGCTCTCTATTATTGAGCGCCTCTGAGTAGTTCACTTGAGAGGCGCCATAAAAGAATCAGAATGAAGGAATGGAGGAATTACATCCATTCAACCAAGTCGCCTAAATGGCTACAATGTATCCACCATCCATCCATAACCAAAATCCAAGCATAACCTCTGTCTCTGTCATTTGAACACATCAGATTGAAACAGAATAGATACACTGTATACGTCCTCAATCGGAGCAGGTACTTTAACTCCGCCACTGCTCGCACTTGGGCAGTGCCAGTCCCTAGTCTGGATAAAGGAAGAGGGCGACGCTAAGGACCTCTGTTATCACATGTAGTGTGGTTAAACTGAGACTACTACTGCTTGTAGGGAAGCCCATCCGTTCCATCTGCTGTCTGATGTATAGTCCGTTGTACTTTCCTAATAGTAATCGTAATCGTAATCTCCAAATTTATAGAGCGCCACTCGAAAGCCAGGCGCAGGGCACCAGCTTATTCACGAGCGCTGCCTCCTACCTTCGTTCCTTTCGGGCAGTTGGTCGATTCTCCAGACGACGGCCTGGAAAGCATTCTCGTACTTGGCCAGTCCGGTGGACACCTCGATGAGACTGGCCGGAAGGATGCCCTGCGCGAACATAGTCAGCCGTTCGAGGCCCTTGATCTTGCCCGGCTTCCTTGTTGACGAGTGTATGGCGCCGTACTTGAACCTCTTCTCGACGCGGAACAGGTAGATCCACGACTCAGGGATCGGAAACCGGATCTGGATCTCCTCGCACGGAGTCTGTGCCGCTCGTCGACTGCTGCTGTAGTATCCGGTCACCATCACTTCCGTTCGGACCTCGATGTGGCGCTCGACGATCGACATCTGGACGCGGATCTGGAGCGGAAGTTCGAGGTTGGGTCGAGGTCTGACGCGGAAGCGCATCAGCTCCAGGTGGCAGGCGTCCAGAGGGTTGAACCGGATCACCTTCGTCTTCTCGAACTCGGTCATGTCGACGGTGCTGTGCAGCTCAGGGTCCTCCGTTCGAATCCACTCCTCCGTCTTGATGGGAATGATGTCACGACGTCCGACGACCTCCTTTCCTCGACGCTTCTTGTCGTTTATTCCAACCTCGACGATCGGCGATTCAGAGAGGAAAGCGAGACAGAAGATTCGAACCCGAGCCTTGTGACTCGTTATGTGTCCGTCTGAAAGCAACCAGCGAATGCATATAATTATAATAAATAGTTACTTTGATCCGTTTCAGTGACGAATTCCTTATCAGTTAATACATCTGAATTCAACGTATGCCTGTTCAGCTGCATAACATATATTCATTCATTCATGCGTTCATTTTATTCGGGAAATTAATTTTATATGACGCCTCTTCCAGGAAACTACTCAGAGGCGCTCCCGACTACAGAGCGGACAAAGCAACGGAGTTTCATGCCGAAGCGCTGAGCAATTGCGAGTGAAAGACTTGCCCAAGGTCTTCACGCGGCGACTTGAGGTGGATTCGAACCTGCAACCCTTCAGCTGCAATGCGACGAACATACCCACTACACCACCGCGCCCCAATGAATAGACCTACGATTAGGACTAGGGCCTATAGATATACTGTTTTGCATATTTATTTTTGTTGCGTGGTGTTTGAGACGCTAGTTCAAAATAGGCCTACGAACACACGCATTAGTTTTACTGTGTGTACAGTGTGTCTGCCAAAGTACTGAAACCGGTTTAGCAGATTAGTGAAGCCATTCTCCTGATGTCGGTTTTGTTTGGTCGCTGATAAGAATAAATAATTCGAAATGAATTTTGAACGGTCAAACCCTTCTCTCTAGTCTCTACTATCTATAGTCTCTACTACACCACTGATGTATTTGTTTCCTCTCTTCGGTGCATGCGTGATACTGCTACAACGGCTTTGCCACGAACCAAAATAAATCCGGCGCAATGACGCCCCAGGCTTATGCTTAAGCCTCTGCTATATCCCGTTTAATTCCAGTAGTGGCATGACTGCAGGGACGACTACAGCCAGAACTCGTTTGGTAACACTGGACACAGTGGATAGCGCATTGATATAGGTGCTAACCTTCCTGAATCTATCGTATCAACTCATTGCGTCATACATAGGTCTATACTCCTCTCAACATAGACTATTGATGGTCTCCAAAGTCAGTCTACTCTCGTCGCGATTATTATGCAAGTAAATACAAGCTTGGTATTTGCACGTATGCTTAAAATAATAAACTCAACTGGTTCTACGCCTTCCAAATTCTCTGGCTGTGGTGTGTAAGCTCCTTAACCATACTCCGTTACCTGCATGGCTTTTCTGAAAATTCAGGACAAAATATAGACAGAGTTATGTTTAGAGACCTACTTTCAATCGCTAGTGGCCTATATCTTAGCACAGCGGCACGCCTTGTTGGTCGATCCCAAGATTCGGTCATGTCACTGATTATAATTTTCGGGACGTCATTGGCTTCCTTTCTCGCAGAGGGTCACATACCGGATCTCTTCTTTGGTTTGACGCTGTCTTGCGGATATAGGACTCCTGGTTTATTTCCAGGAGCTTTGCTTCTCTACCCTAAGCGTCCAACGCCGTGGCTCTCCCCGCTCTTCTAAGCAATCTGAACTACTTGTCCCCCGGTCGCGCACTTCTATCACGCAGCGCCGTGCCTTTTCTGTCGTTGGCCCTGCGATCTGGAATGTGGAACTACATGTACGTCTAATGCCTAGACTCCCTAGAGCCTTTGAGACCACATTATACTCTACTCTAAAGACTGTTCTCTTTAGCCGTGGTTGGGTCGGGAGCGCTTCTGAGTAGATACTCTTGTAGAGGTGCTATATACATCCATGAAATGAATGAATGAACCTTCTTACTCCAATCATAATGTGCATCATTTGTAGCTTAAACGCTGACAAACTGTTTCACTCATGAGGTACGAAGCTAGCATCTGCCATTTTCCTATTGCACTGTTTTGTCTATTTTGCTAAGTGATGCATTTGATGTATTTAACGTAAAACACGCGTTTGCCAACATGTTTATTTAACGTTAGAGGCGTTGTGATGACATTTCGTGAGCGTTTATGCTAAATTTCGAAGCTCTGCGGTCGAAGCTCCATCTGTCGCCTGATGGCCAATACAAACAGTTGCGGACTCTTGGTATCGATTATCTATACTTCATGCCCACCGCTTAGATCGTATCAGGCACGGAAGCAATGACAGATACCCTATACCAGACAAACTGAGGGTTGGGTGATGGGATCAGTTTAGGGGATAATTGCCTGCCCTTAGAGCTTAGCTATTGGTTCATGTAGGATCGCGTCTGTCTATCTAAGAACAGAAATTACGACAATTATATGAATTGAAGTGAATAAAATATTGAAATTCTTTAAAGGGACGACATTCGATCGTTCTTCAGTATTAAACTAATTATTAAACGATGACTGCAACGATTTGAAAAATGTGGAAATAAATGGCTGGAGAAGCAAAATTCTTAGACAAACAGACGGATAAAGCGGGCTGCAGAGACAGTCAGACAGACAGACAGACAGACAGACAGACAGACATACAGACAGACACACACAGACAGACAGACAAACAGACATACAGACAGACAAACTGGCAGACAGATAGAGACAGACAGATGTAGACATACAGACAGACAGAGACAGCGAGACAGAGACAGACAGAGACAGACAGAGACAGACAGAGATAGAAAGAAAGACAGAGACAGACAGACAGGCAGAGGCAGAGACAGACAGACAGAGATAGAGACAGACAGGGAGAGACACACACACACATTCTTTCATACAGATTGATAAACGGACAGAGAGAGAAATACAGAAACAGAGACAGATACAAAGAGAAACGAAGCCAGAGAGACAGAAAGAGAGAGACAGACAGAGAGAGACAGAGATAAAGACAGAGACAGAAATAGACAGAGAGTGACAGAGATAGAGACAGAAAGAGACAGAGAGTGACAGAGACAGAGACTGCAGCAGCTGTCAGACGGACCAACCTTTATCGATCTCCGAATAGTATTCATCTTGAACATCGACCGTGATTTCATCTTTCGTGTAAGACGCCGATTTCCCTCGGATCGATTTCAGACCGAACAGAATGTCCTCGACGGCGTGAATGAAGTCCTTGAACTCCTTGTAGTTGAGTCCTCCGAACTTGAGGACCTCAGTGGCGTGAGGTGCATGGTCGAGGATCATCGTCGCCTTCGGTTTGTGCACGAGATCCTTGAGACTCTTGAAGTCTCGGACTCTCGTGAGGTCGCTGATCGTAGGGGCGATCCTCTCGCTCTTCATCCCGACAGATTCCTTGTAGGACACCTGCTGAATCTTGACGGTGTGACACTTGCCGAACTGGTCCAGCTGCTGCAGCCCCATCTCGCACATCGTGAAGGTCGGCTGGAGAGCCAGCTCGTGCAGACATTCGTTATCCTTGTCGCTCGCGTACACCCTCACCATCGGATTGTCGTTGATGATCGTGAGGCGCACGAACGCCGGCTTCCAGAAGCGATTCTGCGTCAGCTTCTTCTTGAACGGTTGCCTTAGCAACAGGTTCCAGCCGCCTTCTGGGTCCCACTTCGGGTAGAAAGGATCGAGGGGTTCCTGCGAGTCCAGTTCCGGTTCGTCGATCGAGTTCTCCGAGGACTCCGCTTTGGGAGACAGTGCACCAACGTCCTCGGACTTAACGACCGGTGTCAGACTGGCGAACTGTTCGGGCAGCGGTGGTTCCTTGTCGAAGGGATTGAACCGAGACGGAGACACCGTCGAGTCGTCCAGGTTGGCCTTCGTTACCCTCGCCGTCGGCAGGACAAAGGCATCGTCATCGTGAATCGTCTGGAATGGGTCGAATCCACCTCCTCCTTCTCCCTCTCCACCTTCATCTCCTCCGCCTCCTGCCCCTCCTCCAATCCCTCCCGTTTCCTCGTCGGTTATCGTTGCGAAAGGGTTAAACGCCGATGACTCGTTTTGATGCTGATCTGGAAATGCGTTCCAATCGGAATCCACGGCTGCTGCTGCTGCTGGTGGTGCTGCGGCGCCAGTGATTGTGCTCATTGTCTTTGAGAGGTTCTCTTCGCTGGCAGCAAACGGATTGTTCTTCTCTGACGGTTCCAGTCTGAGATTGGCGTCAAAGTTGAACGGGTCAGCGTATGGGTCGTCATCGTCATCTCTGTTGTCCCATGCAGGTGCCTCTCTGAGGGCGATGTTGAATGGGTTGGTTGGTTTCGATGCTGTCTTCGGACGTGGTCTCGACCTCGCCACTCCACCCTTGCCCCCTTGAGGGGGAGACTGAGACTGCGCTGCAGGAGCATCATCAGTGTCCGCCCGAGGGTCGAAGTCGTCGACTGGAGATTCATCCGCATGATTGGTTCCAGCAGCAGCAGCAGCAGGTGACGAGATGGTGAAGTTGTCATGGAGACTGGAGAAGATGTCTCCAAGATCAGTTGCTGTTGTTGTTATTGTTGTCGTCGTCGTAACAACACCAATCTGGAATGGGTCATAGTTGTCATCGATGTTGCCCTCGTCCCCTCCTCCTCCTCCTCCTGTTCCCTCTCCCAGTTCCTCCGCGAACCAGTCATCCACCCCATCCGTCTTCTTCGTCGAGTCTCCCTCGTCCTCTCCCGTCTTTCCAAAATCCGCTTCCCTCCCGTCGGGTGAGTTTCTCACGTCAAATCCCGGCCAACCGGAAGAGCCATCCGTCTGCGGAAGAAGGACGTCGTCCTGACCGTTGCCAAAGACCGCATCCAGTCCATTCCTCTCAGGGTTACCCTCCTCCACCTCCTCCTCCCCTTCTTTCACCTTGACATCGTCCGTCCCTTCACCGGTCGTCGTCGGTGGCCAGGCAGCTGCGTCCGAGGCGTCGAAGTCGTTATCGAATTCGAATCCCCATGATGAAGTGGGAGGATGAGCAGCGTCGTCTCCATCCTCAGGCGCCGCTGGAGGGCCGTCGATGATGGAGCTGCTGCCTGGGTCGGAGGGCTGAGCATCGCTGAGCAGGTCATCCCAGACGGAATTGAGAACATTCGAAGATGAGAGGACGAACATATCACCAAAGTTGGCGGCTGTGTCCTTTCCGTTCTCGTCATCTGAAAGCAGTGAACAACATCAGAATATAAATGGGGAATGTTATATTTCACCTTAACCTGGACTTTTAGTCAGGATTGAAACCTTAATCGATTCCTTGTAGTTTTATCGGAAAGGTTCATGGTTTGCCATTCTACGAACTGTTCAAATATTTCAAGCAATGAATTAATTATATTAAAGGCGAGCTTTATAAGGAGGGCATTATCAAATTTCAGTTTATATAATGTATTGTATTCTATTATCTATAAGATAATTTTATGAAATGGGCGTAGTCTATACTTGAAGTCTTACTTCAATAGTAACTAAAGATGTCTTATATAATTATAATGTATAAGCCTCTATGATCATGGTGTCTTTATTACTGATGAAAGACTTCGGATTCATTCAAATGTACTGAAAGGCTTTCTCGAATTTTCATCGTAAGTATATATCACGGTATTAGGCTAACTGTCGTGCCACTGAGAATAGATATAATGAGAACCATTGCTAAATCCATTTAGGAAAGCTGATACGTCTTTGATACTGGAAGACTTCAGATGGATCAAGGTTTCTTTGGATCAGCATTTGTGACAGTGAATTGTCATCTTCTGGTATCCAGAAATAGTCCATGCACCCAAACTGTCATTCATTCATTCATTCATCAGTCGTCCATTAACAATTCGTGATACTGCATTGCATAATTTTTATGTCTCATGAAACATTCTCAAGGACACTTAAGTCGCTCTTGTTTAGAACTGTCAGGTAGCTACGTTAAGCGCCTACGTGAGATTATCGTAAGGCGCTACATAAATGTCCATACACACATTATACATTCGCACAATAAATAGCCTACGCCATTGGAAAATCTTGTTCGAAATGATAGTTGGTGCACATAACTGAATCAAAATGATCAATGGAAAATTCCTTTAATCGGAGTGGGCGTTGCGTAGGCACTGGTTCCCGTAGATTGTGAGACACATTTTGGAATCGGACTCCCTGGTCACCCCTCTCCCATCAGTCCATTAAACGAACTCAGTTGTTGTCGTCGGGCGCTATATAATTATCCAGCCGAGGGCGTTTCCGCTTCCGGTCGTGTCAAGCATTCAATGGATTTTTTGTGTTCTTGGAAGACAGCTTAATGCGCATGCGCACACGCTGATCGTGAAGTCACTTCGATTGACATTGCCACTGATTCTGTTTGTGCATCTAATTCAAGGTGACATAATATTATGCAGAATTGGAGATAAATACAGAGGTATACAAACGAAAATCATACACACTGCGACACACACACACAGACAGGTGGACATGCAGACAGACACACTGCGAGACGCACGGAACGAAGGTGGATATTTAACTATAGATGATCAAGAATTAAGCACACATACAAAGACAGGAAGAGAGATTTGTTCATTCATAAATTTATTTTTATATATATCATATGAATTTTTATCGCCTCTTCAAGAGAACTACTCGGATGAGTTCCTGGCTGCAGCGTGCAACACTGCTGAGTTGAATAAAACAAAAGCTGGAAGAACTGATAAACGAAATGAACAGACAGAAACAGACCATCGCAATCATCGCATGTATAAAGACTGAGGACATACTGAGGCATCAATCAGCTTCAACAAGAATATAGAGAAAGAGATCAGTGAAAATGCGAAGGCGGAGAGAGAGAATGAGAGAGAGAGATAGACAGGCAGAGTCTCAGAGACAGAGAGACACATGAACAGAGAGAGACATAGACAGACACTGAGAGAGACAGTGACAGAGAGAAGGACACAATGAGACGAATACTGAGAGGAAGTGAGTGGGAGAAAGATAGCAACAAAGCAGGAGTTGTAAAATTACTGTAACTACAAGTTAAGCCTCCGTTCTATCGCATCTCAATCAGACGACCATCGGACGATGACCATCGGCATTGCAGATAATATAAATATATATATATATAGCTGTGTATGTGTGTGTGTATATAATTATATATAGCTGGATGTATAATAATATACATTGTAAGATGTATACAGCGATGCTGCTGCGACTAATACACCGACATTGGTCGAAAGCACGAATGGACGATGATCATTTGGACACCGATGGAAACACACAGAAGCACAGACACACTGCGAGACAGACAGACACACATACAGACAGACGGACAGACAGACGGACAGACATACAGACAGACAGACAGACATACATACAGACAGACAGACATACAGACAGACAGACAGACAGACAGACAGACAGACATACAGACAGACAGACATACATACAGACAGACAGACATACAGACAGACAGACAGACAGACGGACGGATGGACAGACATAAAAGCACATCATGCAGACACACTTCGAGACCGATGGTGGAAACATGGAGACATAATAACAGCTCAGTTGATTCTCGCTTCAAAAGCACGATTATCTGTTGGTACCAAGGCAGACGAATGTACAAGAACACGCAAGGATACATGGAGCAGGACAAAATGTCTGATAGATCGATAGCCAGACACAGAGAGATGGATAACCGAGACAGAAAAAATATAACTGGATGGATGTGATAGACGAATTGACAGACATGCAGTCATGCATAGAAATCATATACAGACAGTCGCAAAAAGTCTTTTAGACAGACAAATCACATAGGCGGACACACACACGCACGCACACACGCGCACACACACACACGCACCAGACAGCAGATAGTCATATATACATATATACATAGCCTATGCAGTATGCAATGTGCATTCAAGAATGATACACATGAATAATTGTTATTGTTATATCGCATGATTCTGCAACATATAAATATAATACATGTGTTCATCGTAAAACAGATAACGTCTCCAATTTTATTGATCATGGGTAGAAACCGAAATGTGCTTCACACATGCATAGAATTTTTTTATATTTATACATAGTATACAAACATACATAGGCCTACATACATACAACATACATGCATATACACATGTGGCTACGTATGCATACAGGCCTATATGCCTATATGGGGCGTGGTGGTGTAGTGGTGGCGTCGTTGCCTTGGAGTCGGAAGGTTCGAGGTTCGAAGTCACCTCAAGTCGCCGCGTAGGGACCTTGGGCAAGTCCTTCACTCACAATTGCTCAGCGCTTCGGCGTGAAATTCCTATGCAGTGTCCGCTCTGCATTCGGGAACGCCTCTGAGTAGAGCGAGCTTGAAGGGGCGCTATAACAAGTGCGCATACAAACATAAGTTTATATAATTTTATATGCATACATTTAGCCTACATAGTGCTCTCTTCAGACGGAACAATTATTCGCAAAGGTGCTCGGGGGGACCTCTTTGAACTGTTACACAATAACATATACTATATAGGCCTATTTAAAAAAACATTTTAAAGCAACTAGTTGCTTGAATTTAATTTCAGTGTTTTCAGTGTTCATAAAATGATATTGATTGATAGAAACAGACTCGGGAGATATTTGGACATCTATCTTTCACGGACACCCGACCGCCATCTTGAATCGGCCAATGCAGGTTGAGACGTCATTCGTTTTTAAACGGAATCAACAAGCCACAGTCTTCAACATGTCGTGAGGCAATGCCAAACTACAGAGAATTTTAAATGGTGCTGACTGCTGACCATCCACCACGCAGAGATTCTACCATACACCGACTGCCAACCAACCAGCTACTGTCCTGCATAGACAAACGCTTGGTCTTGATTTCAGAGAATGATGCCAGGCCAACCTCACTTGTTCTACCGCCTGCCAGAAATAACTTACCAGCCTCAGAGCATGCATATATATATATACACATATATATATTTATATAATATTTATAATTATATATAATATTATATAGGGAGAATAATTCAGAGCATAGTAGCAACTGTTATTCTTGAACAAAACTCTACTGATTGCGTTTCCATGTAGGCTATATTTGTAAATGTGCCCGACCGTATATTATGGCCTCAACACAGCACGATCATTTTAAAACTTAGGCTATTTATCTGGGGAAATGTCGACGCATAGCCTAATCATAATAATTATGTACAACAGAGTTTTTTAAGTAAAAGAGTAGTCTCCTGTGAACAGTGGACGAAACAGATCGGTTATTTTGACACGTATACTTGGATACATTTTAGATTTTTAAAGTGGGAAAGGGGTACACAATGGATTGTGAATGTTCTTAAGGTGGCACTCAGCATGGGCGCCCGCAGAAATTTTTTCAGGGGGGGCAAAAATTTTCGATGGTCACAGTTACCGTAAATGTTTTAGTAACAAGAGCTTGAAAAATGCAAAGCTGGAAATTAAGAGTACGAGTATTTTTTAATGAGGTTTCCTAATGCAAATTTTTTCAGTTTGGTTTTGTGTATCAGCTTTAATACGAATAATTTCTTTAGTGCGACGAAAAAAAATTAAGAGTAGATGTTAAATGTGGGTTCCTGAAGTGACACTGTAATAGGCTATTATAAGTCCATTGAATGAATGAATAAGTGAACAAAAAATAGGTGTAAGTTTTCAAGGTGCAAGTGTTTCTCTAGCTACTTCTATTGATAGCCTACTTAATTTTGTGCAGTTGAGAAAGGTTGCATGACAGCGAGATTCCAATCAAGCAGGCCATAATCGATAGAAAAATACTATTTGCAAGGGCGCCTGCCGAAGGGTTAACAGCCAATGGTCACTGTTCCAGCTTTTAACAAGATGTTGATTATGCAAGGCAGAAAATTAAGAGCATGTTTATATCTATAGAGATGTCTAAACATAGGTTTCTGGCTTTCACTGTGTGTATCATTCGTATCATTAGTGCTTTAATGCGAAGAAATATGTTAAAAACCCAAAAGAGATAGTTTAGAAAAATAATTTTCCATTTTCCAGGGGGGGCAAGTGCCCCCCTTGCCCCTATGTGCGGGCGCCCATGGCACTCAGTAAGGGCCTAAAGGTCATTATAATTAGATAAACAAGAAACGGGGCTATAACTCAACTAGAATGTTCACCAAAATAAATGGGGAAGTGGGCAAAGCTCGCTATAGATTTAAAATGCGATGACTTAATTATACGGCAATGTCCAGCTTCGCGAATCGGACGGGAACCATTAAATTGGATTGTGTGCAAGAATGATGCTGCTGCTGCTGCTGCTGCTGCTGCATGCGGATGAGGTGCATCACGAGGTGATGTATGCACAGAGAAAATGCTGCATGCAGTCGATCTCATGCATCAGCCTACGATAAGGAAATCTTCTGCTGAAAGGTTGGACATCGATTGTTTGCTTTCTATTCTATATTTAATTGAAGAATAATTATACGATCATCACTGGAAAGGAAGCAACCTATGTTGGGAGACGTTCTTTGAATTATAGCACCAAACAAACTAACTCAGGGTCACACATACAAATCGTTTAAGAACCCGAAAGGAACATTAGAACAGAATTTTTCAGTGCTAGAGCTATGGAACGGTTGGATGACAGCACTGTGTCGGTGGACACAGTCACAGCGTTTAGGAGGAAGCTAGGAAAATTGGTTATTAAGTGTTCCTTGTCAATCTACAGTAGTTCGAACACGGACCCAGCGTCCTCTGAACCATTTAAAATCCTTGCTGTTATTTTTTCTTATTGAACTGTATATACAGAATCAGAATGACTTGTTCTACCGGTTTTACTCGGTTTCATTAAAAATTTAGTGACTCTGTATTCCGTCTGTATAGGATTGCAAGACAAGAGACAATAATATAATAATAATAATAATTAAATAAATAAATTAAGTGATTCATGGAAGCATTAGATGTGTTTCAGTGAGACAGAAAGAATGGCTACTGGTGATGATAGAAGCATCTGGAGGATGGAAGAGAAATGCCATGACAACAATGATGTCAATGAATCACACGAAGACTGCATGCATGGCTCATCTGATTCTTATCAGTAAACCAATCGAGAATTCGGATCGACCGATTCCAACCATAGGAGAGGAAGAAGAGGATGAAAATGAAAAGGAGGAGGAAGAGGATAAAAATAAAAAGGAGGAGGAAGAAGTGATTAAGATTAGAAGGAAGAAGATGAGGGAGAGAAAGTGGAGAAGGAATGGAAGCAGGATGAGGAAGAAGAGGAGACGGTGGAGAAGAATGAAACGCAGGAAGACTAAAAGAAGGAGAATGAAAGGAAGGAGGAGAAAGAGAAAGAAGAGGGGAAGATAAGGATGAAGAGGAAGAGGAGGAGGAACAGTGGATTAATTCAGTAGCAGCAGCATCATCGACATCATCATCATCATCATCTTCAGCTTTTGCTTTTTTTGTAAATTCGATTAATTTCTGGTCTGCCCTTCAAATGTCATAATTAGCATGAGACGTATTGCATGCAATACTATATACGATAGAATTTTTGCCCCAGTGTTGCCAAAAACCCCTGCACCAATGCACCTGGCAAAGTTTAGTCAGCTGAATGTGCGTGTCATTTAGTTCGCTTTTAATGTCTCATTTACATTGAATTATGATCGGTCACGCCTTTTGTTCGAATATGTTATTTTGACAATTTAATTACGATGCCAGTTGGAATTGGCAGAACTCGCATTGACAGTATGAAAGCAAAGGATAACGATCAATAAGGTGTTGTTGTTGCTGTTGCTAAAGCTGAGTTGTTGTTGATGATGATGATGATGATGGTGGTGGTGGTGGTGGTGATGATGATGATGATGATGATGATGATGGTGGTGGTGATGATGATGAAGATGATGACAATGGTGGTGGTGGCTGTGTGGTGGTGGCGGTGGTGGTAGTTGAGGTGGTTGAGGTGGTTGTGATGATGATGATGATGAATGATGATGATAAACCAGTAGCATCAGATGTAATGCTTATAACTATATGCGCTAATAGTTTGCATTCAAGTTTTGAATTATTGCTACTACTTTCTTGTTTATTTGATAACTGGTAATTATTAGTTTTCCACTTACAAGGAAATCTTGGGATCAATGCCTTATACTTTCTATCCTTTCTATATCTAACGATTTGCATGATCTAAATGCGTCAAATGAAGCCCATACTCGGCCAATGAGTTGTATTACTACTTAAATCCAGACGTAGTCTAGTATTTCGTGATTGAGGATTCGAAGGATTTACCTTTTCGCAACTTGTCTATTCCGTCAGTTTCATTGCTCGGCTGATCTTCTATGAAATCTGGAAAAGAGTTTCCAGGCTTCTCGCCCTGAATTGGGCTTTCGACTATAACGTCCTCCATCCGGGGCTTTTACTGGTGACAAATGCAAGAACTGATGGTGTGGATCAAGAGTCTTTCTTCAGCTCTTTTCCAATAATTATCAGTCACAAGAATAAATCAGCAGTTCTTTTTGGCCAAACCCACAAAATTTAACCGCCATGTGCGTTAAAACTGTGCTTGAGAAGTAGCCGGTTCTAATTATTATCAGTGCACTCAGTCGTAAGCGTTTTGTAGTCCTACTGAACAGTATGACTTGAGTAGGCCTAGGCTATGGTAATACTATTATTCAGCCGCAGCTAATGATCCTGGAATATGACTTATATGCACCCATAAAAGTTCTTCAAGAAATATCTTGTGTATACGTCAAGATGACACCAACTACGTCACTTGTAATGCTGAGCACGTACGTCACCAGTGACAGCCACACGACGATGTCTGAGTGATACCACAGTCGATAATACGTCACAGAATCATGGCGCGTCTCATTTGCCGAATGCAGCTAAGACGAAAACACTGACAAATCATTGAACGATAATTATCTCGACCATTCATTCACTCACTGTTCGAAAATGGCGACAAACATGTAACACGCCCACGCGATAATAATATTATTTATCGTCGTTGTCTGCAGAGTAGTAGTCTAGAATTCTAAAACGTGCGCCGCATGCGTAGCCATTGCTGGCATTCAGTGTGTGCTCGCTGAATCATGACATGTTTGTGCACCGAAACCGCGTCCATTTCTGGCTACCGTGTACACAGTACACACGCTCTGTCTTCCTAATCTTCTGATTAATCTTATAGCGCAATCCAAGCCCCAACCCACGAGAGCGCGTATTGTGCAGCGCTGGTGTACATAGCGTAGACCATGACCATGCTGTACACAGGTCTACCGCATACGGTGCGATTACAGCATGGGCTCGTATAATTGCAGCACCAGCCTATCGCCTGACACGCATACATTGGCGTTCGCACAGCGTAAATAATTTTCTGGACTCTTCGCCTTTGTCGTAGTGGCCGTCTAGCGGCTAAACGATCAATACTGGTCCTTCCTATCGCAACCAACCAGTCGGCAGCATCTCCAACAGCTGCTGCTGCTGAAGACACGAGCACTAGCACCAGCACTGGCACCAGCGCCTCCTCGATTTGTGTGCATTCTACAACGTTGAAGAATCAGAGCGACCGCCGCAAGAGCTGCTGTTGCCAATCGATGTGGAGACAGGCTACCCAGCCACCCAGCCACCCGGCCACCCAGCCACCGAAGACCCGACCAACAACGCCCTCTCTATCCGCATATGCATAGCCGTTGCCACAGATACAAGCAATCGATATTGCCTTCTCGTCAAAAGCATTTGGGCTACATTTGGGCTATTAAATAGAACCATTAGTAAATCTTCACGGAACTTCCGTTTTCCGTGGCCTAAGGACCCGGAAATGCCCCTGTGTATTTCTCTAAGTGCGTCGGCTGTAGCGTTGCAATGTTAATGCTGTATTATTCATATAATTATTTATGTAATTTAAATCATAATAATAATATCATAGGCCTATTAAAGGCATAGCCTACTGTTTAGTTATATCTTATAACTGTCCTACTGGGTCGGTAGCGCATCTGAGTATACTAACCTTGAAGTTGCGCTATGCAAATCTCTGACAATCTTTGCAATGAATGAATGAATAATTATTATTCCAGTAGGCTACTTCATTACTGACTCAAATTTGAAATGTTTAAACAATTTAATAGTATTTTGTTTGCGTAGGTTGAATTGACGCAGAGAATCGAGATGTCATGTACCATGCAGAGTATGAGCCAATGTTTGGCCTTGAGAAGAGAACAAACTTCCTGTTACAGCGAATAAGTCGGTGAATAAGCTGGTCTCTATGGCGTAACTTTTGTGTGGCGATGAAAAAATATAGCTGGTTTACATTTTACATTACACTGTAGGTCTAACTAACTGTCGCATTTAGGAAGGCCTATACAGACCCACATGTACATATACCGCTAAAAATAACGCTTTATTTTTGCTTAGCAATCCTCTAAAATGTTTTAACAACAATTATTTGCTTCGACGTTTTACTAAACAAGAGAGACATTATTTTCTATACTTGAACCATCTGTTTATTCTGTTAAATAGAAACGAAATAGAAGTGTTTGCACAGGGCGAGCCACAAAAGACCCCTAAGATATTGGCAAACACCGTAGGGGGTCTTTTTTATGGCCCACATTGTATTAACCGAGAATTTCTCAGTCGGTAATTGAAAGTCAATTTCAGCAAGCTGTTGTCTATCTAGTCTCAAGCCAGATCAATTGAGTCTTTGCAGCAATTCAGGCATAGTCGGATAGAAGACATCCAATAGTGAAGATCAGAATTCAGAAATAAGACAATCAATAGAATAAATAGAGATAGAGCTGACCATATGATGGTCATTGTAAAAAGCCTGGTCATCATCTGCACAAAGATGGCCATTTACCCGTGTTTAGTAAAAAGAAACCGTATAATTTTATGATCATCAGTAAAGAGAGTGCGGAGGTTTGGATGCCAAGAAGTGCCGAGCTCGAAAATTCCAAACTTGACCTCAACTCACTCAGCGCTGAGTCTCAAAGGACAGTCATCTGCGAAAGGTCAGTAAGACAGGGTTTAAACCAACGAAGGGGAATACCAGACATGCAACAGGATAAATGCAATCGCTGAGGCAAAATCTTGTGGCTATACCATATCAATGGCAGAAGATGCAAGCTAGATGGCGCTATAGAAATAGCAACACACCGCAGTGAATGCGTCCTATGTAGAGAACGATCAGTGTGGTTAGGACAAGCGCTGACCAACTCTGTTCCGGCTGCCGGAGTAATTATGTGAATTTATTCCTACTGGAACAAAAAATCCAATGTTTCTTGTTCTTCCCCCCCTCCGGATCCAAACGCGGCGTCTTTTCTATGGTCCGCTCAGTATCACCCGCAGTCCGACATGTTGGCGATCGGGATTAACAGTTGCAAGAACAAGAAATCTCATCCGCCATGCAGTAGAATCCCGCGTGGTAAGATCAATTCCGGACGCATCCATGTCATTGTCCAATTCACGTCTCAACTGTTTAGAGATAGGATCAATCTATGCATGAAGAGGATGAATCTTGTGGCCATCCATCAACCGTCCACCGTCTGATCAATGGTCATCCTTTAGCATCAGTGACCATATCACAGACCATGGTGTAAGAAGGGATGTCACAGACTATGAAGAAATGCAGAAATCGTCTTCTTTGTCTCTGCTCAAGGGGAAACAGATTGCGGGGTCTCTGCACGATGGACCGATATAATTATACGATCGACCAATATACACCGTGAGGCATAAAAAAGGAAGCCACTAGAAAAATCGTTATTATTTTAACAATTTTCAAAAACAATGTCAATGAAATTCAGTGACATTGTTTGAAAATTGTTAAAATAATTTTTCTAGGGGCTTCCTTTTTCATGCCTCACGGTGTATATCCATTTTTTCTTGCAACATTTGTTTAGTTGTTGGACTTGGTCGTCCAATTATTAGGTCTATATATATAATCCACAATTAAACTTTAGCCACATTAATGCAGTATACTGTTAATTAATCGGCATAAGAACTAGAGCTGTTGCTACCTGCTCAATGTCTGAACTTTCAATTTAAACAAATAATTAGCGTAAAATCAACTATCTTTGCTCATATTATATGGGCCTAAAGAATGTCAGTAGCAAAATATAGACCCATGTTCAGCCTAATACGGTGCTTGCGTTCCACCTCAAAGCGTCGGGTAGGGACGTTGGGCAAGTCCTTCACTCGCAATTGCGCAGCGATTCGGCGTGAAACCCCGATGCAGTGTTCGCGCTGTAGTCGGGATCGCCTCTGAGAAGAGAGCCTGAAGAGGCGCTATAACAAGTGCACATACAAATTAGGATATACTTATTTAGACCTAAGTCTTAGAGACTTAGAGGATGCATATTTGAAGTTGACCGGTGCACAGCACCTTGGTGTATCGGTGCACAACACCTTGGTGTATCGGTGCACAACACCTTGGTGTATCGGTGCACAGCACCATTGTGGATCGGTGCACAGCAACTTGGTGTATCGGTGCACAGCACCATTGTGGATAGGTGCACGGCACCTGGGTGGAATGGCGCACAGCACCTTTGTGGATCGGTGCACAGCACCTTGGTGGATCGGTGCACAGCACTTTTGTGGATCGGTGCACAGCACCTTGGTGGATCGGTGCATAGCACCTTTGTGGATCGGTTCACAGCACCTTTGTGGATCGGTGCACAGCACCTTTGTGGATCGGTGCACAGCACCTTTGTGAATCGGTGCACAGCACCTTGGTGGATGGTTGCACAGCAACTTGGTGGATCGGTGCACAGCACCTTTGTGGATAGGTGCACAGTACCTTGGTGGATCGGTGCACAGCACCTTGGTGGATCGGTGCACGGCACCTTTGTGGATCGGTGCACAGCACCTTTGTGGATCGGTGCACAGCACCTTTGTGGATCGGTGCACAGCACCTTGGTGGATGGTTGCACAGCAACTTGGTGGATCGGTTCACAGCACCTTTGTGGATCGGTGCACAACACCTTTGTGGATAGGTGCACAGTACCTTTGTGGATAGGTGCACAGCACCTTGGTGGATCGGTGCACAGCACCTTGGTGGATCGGTGAACAACACCTTGGTGTATCGGTGCACAGCACCATTGTGGATAGGTGCACAGCACCTTGGTGTATAGGTGCACAGCACTTTGGTGTATCGGTGCACAGCACCTTGGTGGATCGGTTCACAGCACCTTTGTGGATCGGTGCACAGCACCTTTATGGATCGGTGCACAGCACCTTTGTGGATCGGTGCACAGCACCTTGGTTGATCGGTGCACAGCACCTTGGTGGATCGGTGCACGGCACCTTTGTGGATAGGTGCACAGTACCTTGGTGGATCGGTGCACAGCACCTTGGTGGATCGGTGCACAGCACCTTGGTGGATCGGTGCACAGCACCTTTGTGGATCGGTGCACAGCACCTTGGTGGATGGTTGCACAGCAACTTGGTGGATCGGTGCACAGCACCTTGGTGGATCGGTGCACAGCACCTTGGTGGATCGGTGCACGGCACCTTTGTGGATCGGTGCACAGCACCTTTGTGGATCGGTGCACCTTTGTGGATCGGTGCACAGGACCTTGGTGGATCGGTGCACAGCACCTTTGTGGATCGGTGCACAGCACCTTTGTGGATCGGTGCACAGCACCTTTGTGGATCGGTGTACAGCACCTCGTTGGATCGGTACACAACACCTTTGTGGATCGGTGCATAGCACCTTTGTGGATCGGTGCACCGCTCGTTGGTCGTGGAAATGGGTCTCCACCACCCTGAATCCGACCCTGCATGACCGTCCCGTGACATTTTAAGCCATGTTCTCAACATTTAGGGAGCGAAGTGTCTTTCCCAGAACTGGTACACCAAAACCCGGATGAAAATTCGGATTTCCTCTCAAAATAATTTGAGCGATAACATATACAATGTACAGTTATAGGCTACACGCAATGCTATGGTATTACGTAGGGTACTCATTTCGAACCGAAAGTCATCAAACATTCAAACAAGAAAAAGACACTTGAATTTCCCAAGAGACCTTTCAAGACTACTAAAAATCGAACTAACCTATGTAGGCCCTATATCAGGCCTATAGCGGCCTACTTAACAATTTAGTAGGGCCTAGGCCTATTTTAAAAAGAACAAAAGGCCTACCGTCGTAGTATTTCACATTCGTTTTACATGATTTCTATTCATAGTAATCTAACATTTCTCGTCAAACTTTCGATTTCTGGTCGATACATTGTCTTCACATGACACAGTTCTTCATTTCTTCTAGGGGCCTAATAGAATTAAAAATTCTACTTCTTCTGATCGACGAATTTCAGTAATTTTCATCTTGAAATTTCTATTTCCCAATACAATTCGATTTTCCAACTGAATCTCGTTTCGTTTCCAAGCAACGAAACAAATCCGTTCAGATGACGTCATAGGAAAAATTGTGAGATGACGTCATTAGTAAATTTATATAAATTATCAATGATGTCGTTGATTTGCGAAGTATTGTATTTCATTGTGTAGACTGTAAATTTATGAAGCGCTTCTCGCAGCTGCACACCAATCAGAAGCGTTTCCAGTGCAATGAGAGAATAGCAAATAGGCCTAGTTTTGAGACAGCGGAAAGATGGGCTTGGGGTGCAAGTTAGGCCTAATAGCCTAGGCTAACGAAGAACGACGTGTCAATGGAGAGCTCAATGTGATTCGATCGAACTGCGGCCAACTAATAGGATATAGGCCTAGGCTAAGCCTAACGGCAAAGCTCGAGTTTGGGCCAAATCAGCCCTTACTCACTTGTAAAGAATATATAGGCCTAAGGCCTAACATGGAATTCAATCCCTCCGATGATCTTTAAATTTTCACGGTCTGTGATAATAAGCGCCCGTGTGGCCTCGACCCAATAAAGTGATGGAGTAGGCCTAAAATTCTTCCTCCGCCGATCGCCGTAGGCATAGGCCTAACCCCTTGAATGGGTGACATATCGTTTATGGCCCCATTGGGCCCATTCAGATCCTGCGTCTACGGACCCCGAAAGGTGGATCATTTTCGCAATCTGTGAAATATGTCGCGATCGGTACAGGCCCTACGCAAACCGGTAGGTTTATAGCGACGCTAACCGAACCGGACGAAGCGCAGCAGGCCTACGTTTAGCCTAAATGGCCTACACGTGAAATATATCCGCCGGTCATCTATAGATCGTCCCTGGCATTTGAAACCACGCTTTCACAACCTTGTGTCGTCAATTAGGATGTGGCAAAATGTGGCAAACACCACTGTCACTACAACTCGCACATTTTATTGACCGCCCTATGTTCATTAGTGATGACAATAATTATTATTATTATCTGATCTCATGACTCTTAGAGGCAAACAGGTCAAGTCAACCCCAACACAGTATTGCCAGATCAGCTTACTTACTTATTGCATGTTATCTAAATATAATCTAATAATTTTATATCGACGTGAGCGATATTAACTGCAATAATAGTGCGGCCGAAATCACATCGTGGCCGAAATGTAAGCAACGTTTCTTTCACTTTAGTTTGCAAACAATAAAATAAAGTTTATTATAGCATGCAGTTTGATCATAAGTTTGATGTACAGGATTTTCAATGTTAATTATACGACGAATGCTGCTTTGCAATCTTTTAAAAGAAGCTGCAGCTCACTAGCATTAATTTTGTCAGAACAGATGCAATATCCATATGGACAAATCTGCAGCCTTCGGTGCATGCGCGTTTTTAAAATGGGATAATTATCGTTTTAGCGTTCTAAATTATTCGCCCGATGCAGCATTATTATTACAGGATTTGTCATCAATCCGTCTTCTACTTTAGCACGAATCCTTTTCGTTATTTGAGGTTCTATTTTAGCAAAAGTTATTGTTTTTCGGTCCATCTTATATTTGCATTATAATGGTTATTTTTGGGACACAAATTATACTGTAGACCTAGCTTTCTGCAGTGATTAAATGAATTTTAATGGTTGTGTATAGATGTCAAGCGACACAATTCGACAGAGGCAGCAGCGACCGTTGGACGGTCTTGGGAAGAAAGTCGATACTAGACCTGGTAGCAGCAGTTTGAACCGTAGTGGAATTATTCGATCTCAATCAAAGTGAGTTATTTGTATGTTTGCATGGTTCAGTTGTCTTGAAGACATGATATACCAGGTAACTAGTTGATACAACACAACAGAGTCAATGAGTCATGTTGCCCATTTAACCCCTTTACCGTGATCCCCAAGTTAACTCGTCCAATTTTTACTAAGAAAATTTTTATTACACGGTAAACGGGTTAATAGACGAATGTGTTACCATCCTTGGAATGCCATGCCCTCTGGTGCTCACTCAATCTGTTTCCTTTTGGGATCAGTAAAGAAATATCAGTGCAGCTTTGGAGGATCGCTGATATTGTTTCCTTCCTGAAATTTATGCTCTGGCATCTGAAGAGTTCCTAGAGAGGCATGCCAACAAGCAAACACTTCACCTAAAGTGCTTTATTCGTCTTTAAGTTCAAATTCATAGAGTGCAACTTGACTTGAAGTTATACTGCTCAGAGTTCTAGACATTTTATACAATCCAGTGGCAAGACTCAGCTTTTATTTATGAAAAGTTTAATTTAATTATTAAAGAATATAATATTATTAGAGTTCTAATAAAAGTCTAACAAGTAATTTCTTAATGCCTTATTTATTTGATCATATAATACTAGAATGGCATCGCCTGGATCACTATAAATCAGTTTTGTATGATTAGTTTGATCCAATTGCAGGATTTGACTTTGCTGCACCGCTGATATTACCCCTTGTGTGTTTAGGCAGCAGTTTGATTAAAGCTGTAAATTAAGAAATTTTACCTGTCAATGTACATATGTCTTTAAAATGTTCTTGTTACTTTCTTCTTGATATACGGTTTTGCCCTCTGGTATTTTTTACGTACATTTACTGGATCTTTATTCTTTTTTAAAATTTCAGTTTGCATCTTCTGTGTGTGATCTGCGTTTTTGTGATCGTCGTTGTACCTCTGTTGACGTTCCTCATCTATGCTCTTGTTCTTCCACGAGAACACTTTCCAGTTGAGTACAGGTGAGTGCATATATTCGTATCTTTTATAAGGATACTAGCTGTACCCAGCCACGCGTTGCTGTGGCAAAAAAGACCTCCCCCTTCCCCTCCCCCTCCCTCTCATCCCCCTCCCCTCCGCTCCTTTCCTCCCTCACTTCGTCCCTAACTGACAGCGGAAAGGCCGTTTTCGTAATGGAATTATTAATCGACTCGCTTATGACGTTACGGCACGCGACCTCATTCATGTTTCGTCACTGTGTTTCGGGTCAAGACGATTCTTAAATTTTGCAAGCGTGAGGTTTGGTTGAATTTGCAAATGGCGGTCGAACGTATTGCAAAGTTCACGTTTTGTTGAAAATTTAGCGTTTTTTCGGGGAAAAGAAATCTTAAGACACGGTGCTATTGGAATGGAAGGTTTTGGTAAATTTTCGCAACAATCGGTGCGTAAGTTTCGGCGTGATTGCATCATGAACTATTGGAAAGTTTCATTTTTATTTATATAGATTTTCTTGAGAGTATGGTGTTATGATGTTAGTGGTTTTGTTTGTGCTTCAAAAATACCTAAATCAATTTCATTTTGAAATGAAAAATGCATGACCATGTGAAAAATTTTACATAATCATATGGTACCTTGGTATAGTACATCAATTGATAGCATCAGTGGTTTTCACAAAGTTACCATATCAACCGTAAATCACAGTAAATACGAAATTGTAGCTTCATCATGTCATGTGGAATCAAATTGATGCCAACAACTTTACTCAATAAAATATATCCATTGCAACTACCTCTTCCAGTGGTAACCCAAAGTGCATTATGTCAGTTATACCAAATTTATGCCAAATTTATCAGAATCTTATCAGCTGGTAATATTACAAGTGCAGCTAAATTTATATAAAAATTCAATCTTTATTGTTCCAAACCTATAATACAAAATTAGACAAAGGCATACCTACCGGGTACTATGCATCAGTTAGTGATTTTATTGTTCCATTCTTGCACTTGTTTCTTTGCTGTCTCGTGTCTTTCCCTTTTTCAAGTCATTAAGTGGTAGAGTTTTTGGTCTTGAACTTGTGTCTGTATCCTTTTGCTAGCCTCCCAGATCCTCCCGTGCTTGAAGGAGTTTTGGAAATCAACAGTCATCTGCTTAAAGCCGAGAAGCTATTTGAAGGAAAACTGGTTGGACCAGAGACAATAGTTTACCAACAAGGTTTGCGACTTTATTATTTGATTAATTAGTTAGGTTGTGATCATGAGGTTTGTAGCAAAATATTTGCACAGTCTACTTGATCTTTGTGAATTTATGTGACTATGAAGTTAACTTTACGTTGTATTGCTGTTTATCATTTGCATTTCTATCGAATATAAACAGATCCACACAATTAATGCTCAGTCAGTATTACAGATTCTTTGACTGTGATACACAGATTTGTGTGCACTATGCAACCATTTCTATTGCACTGCAAAGCCAGAACTGTACCAGTACCTAGCCTTCAAGTTTCTTTATTGTTGGATTCATCAATGTATACAGTTAGAGCAAGTTCTCTCAATGACAGTCATGTGCTGCATGATTTTAAAAAAATTGATTGAAAAAGGGATATATTGTGTAGTTTTCAGCATCATTGCTTTCATCATCACCGCCATTGTTATCGTCATTTCCTTACAAACATTATCATTGCCAGTGGTACTGCTGCTGCATTTTTACTTTATGGCTTTAATTACATTCAGGTTATTTCTACACTGGTACGGCTGATGGGAGAATTGTTGTTATTAGACATGGTGAAGTTCGAACATTAGCGCACCTTGGAAGAAAGCTGTGTAGTAAGAATGGTTTTTTTTATTTCCTTGGCAGGTTTTAGTTGCAATTTGATTATCCTGTTTATATGTCACTATTATCATTATCATTGCCTTCATTTTGCAATATAAGTTGTCCCTCTGTGTCTTTCACATGACAGGTGTGCTATGAGAGAGGCTTTTTTATACATGTGTAGATACAGTACAACACAATTGACTTGCATCAATAACTGTCAAGTTTATGTGCAAAGTTGTGTGTTAGGTTTATTAAATTTGCGAGTTGACAAGATGGTTTGCTAGATTAAATAGTTGGATGTTACTTAAGGTCAATGACTTTGAAACTATTTGATTGAACTTCATTTTATGATAAGTCAAAACTTTGAGACTGTCTTGATTTGAGTTGTGCTCTTCTACTGGCTAAGCAAACTGACAAGGTGTAAAGCTACTCTTAAAGTCTTCTGTTCAGTCTTATCAATGCTCTCAGAATTGGTAGTTCTAGCTTTTTTTTAAATTATTGCTTTCATCATCGAAATCATCCTTGTAAATGTTTGTCTCTGCTGAATGCTTTCCATTGTCATCATCTTGATCACGTTATGGTGACTGTCATCCAAACATCTTTGCTATTTGTTGGTTTTTAATTTAATCTAGATTGCTACTCTTTTTTTATCTTTGTTTCTAACTTAATTTTGGTGTTTTAATGCGGGTTGCACAATAAAACTGCCTGGTTTATCAAATATGTAATGCTTTGATTTTTGAGATGGTACAAACTATGACGATGAACCAATGTGTGGCAGACCGCTTGGAATGAAATTCGATGCCGATGGCTATCTTCTTGTCATTGACACGTACTCTGGTCTTTACAAAATCAACGTTGCTACAGGTCAGTTAAAGTTCACGCTGAGTCGCTGACGCATAGATGAACACAAGCAAATGGAGGCATACACACAGACATACATGTATAAGGGTAGACACAGTTGTGCATACAAGCACACGTGCAAGTATACTAAACAAACGTGTGCATAATAATGGAATTTTCTTCGTGCAATCAGATCGGGGTGAATGTAAACTGTGCCCTCTTGCCTTTCTTTGCATTTGATTTCTCTTGCCTGTTATACATCCTTTGTTTCCTTTTTTCGTCCATTCCAACTTTTGCCTTCAAAGGTTTCTTCCAACAGGCATCAACTTCGAAGTATACCAGAGAAACCTTATTAGAAAAGCAGGTGGTTCAGTTATTCTTGTTTACAGTGTGTATGATACATAGTTTCTTCTTGATTTGGGACAACAATAATATAATTTACTTGTGGATTTACTCTGCCAGTGACTGGAACTTTCAGTATTTGATGTGAATGGCCATACCAGCATTCTCATGAAGATTAAAATCAAGATATAGCATCATAATAATAAAATATTTTCTTTTTTTGAGCAATCCGTTGACAGACCACAACCAGTTACACTACAGTGTACAGTTATGCAACTGAAATAATTCACAAGAACACAAATTTCAAATCTTAACTGCTAACAGTGTAGACGACCTGCAATACAAGGGCGCTATTAACAGCACTACAAAACATGTCTGTATATCAAAGGCAGAAGCTTTGACTATCGGCACTGATTTACCTCACTGATTAATTATACCAGGCAGTTACGAATTGTTTGACTGATTGATGATCATTACTCAGTGACTCTGACCATCTGACATAAACATCAGACCTGCAATTATGCACATTGATGAGTGATTGTTTTCACGTTGTTGATTGTTTTCACGTTGTTGATTGTTTAATGCTGTTGATTGTTGTTATGTTGTTGACAGGCGATGTGCATCTGTTGCTTCCTTCGTCTGTACGAATTGATGGACGTCCATTGAACTTTTTAAATTCTCTTGATGTAGCATCGGATGGAATGATTTACCTCACTGACAGCTCAGTCTACACCAGACGCGACGTTATGCTCGATGCTCTCGATGGTCGACCAACCGGAAGGTCAGCGTTTCAATGATTCAGACAAAGGATATTGTTTTGCTATGTGACCAAAAAAATATACCAAATTAAATGTAAGGTTGGGTATGGTAACTCTAGCAGTTAATTGACTAAGTCGACCAGACTACTTTTCCTTAGTTATTAATCATTACTGGTAGTAGCTTCTTTCAAGTTAGTGTCTGATATATGGGGCGTTGAATTAAACTATACTAAATCTGTTCAGTAGCCTGAAGATTGGTCCATTAAGACAGACTTATGAGTAGGGATTTATTAACTGTGGTGGATAAGTAGTTGAAAAAGTGAGTCTGAAGTTGAAAATGAAGTGATTTGTCTTCCTGCATTTCTTTCTGTAAGCAATCTCCGCAATCCTGAGCAAGCTCCAATTTCATGAGTGTTCAGTTTCTCTCATTGGGTTCAGCACACTAAGGGCTTAGTGTTTTTTTATGCAGGTCTGTGTATTTGTCTACACCATAGATCTTTCCACTGCTATTTCTTTTTGTCTCATTTCGTTGGATCTGCACGTGTCTTCTTCCATCAAGGTTCCAATTTATTGTGTGATTTACTGCTTATCTGTCTTTTTACTGGCAAATTAGGTGTCCCACCCACTCAGTAATTACTGACTGAAAAATTGGTTAACCTTATTTTGTTCTACACTACGAATTTGCCAGTTTTTCTCATCTTTGCACCCACAGTCAAACGTGTCTGAATCTCTGCTGCAGACAGTGTCTTTTCCTGTCTTTGCAACATTACAACATTTACTTCTGGCCTTGATGCACATGGTTGAGCAGAACTGTTCAAGGCTTGTAATGTAGAAGCGCTTGTACTTAACGTTGAAGAACAACTACTGCGAGCTGTGGTGCGACTTGACTCACGCACTCTAGTTACTCTTTTCACACCAATCGTCTGTCGACCCCGTCCTCATAGCTTTGAATTCCCGATAAAGGACAAAAAATTACATTTCCCGACTTCTATATAGACACTCAGCCATTGCCCCTCTATCTGACTTACGCTGATTGGATTGAAGTTTTTAAATTTTCTTTGATCATTTCTTTCATTGTAACTGTCTGACTTGATATATCAGCAGCAGTTCAATGAACCAAATATATCATCCTAATAAAAACCTCACCTTGAGGGGGGCTTCTTAGAGCTGTTGTTTGTAACATACATTCACACGTAAGATATGATAATGAACAAATTGTCTGATACTTCAGACTTCTTAGATATGATCCAGTCAAGAACACAACGGTCGTTCTGCTGGAGAACCTTCGTTTTGCGAATGGAATTCAGTTGTCCCGATACGAGGACTTCCTCCTTGTCTGCGAAACTTTTGCTGCCAGAATTCTCAAGTAATTCTTATAAAACTTCTGTTTTCATCTTAAGTTTGATTTTAAAATAATTGTGGATTATTATCTATTTAATATTTATGGTTTAGTTTATATTTGAGTCACTTTTAAGCTGTTTAATTAATTGTGGATTATTATATTCTATTTAATATTTATGGTTTAGTTTATATTTGGGTCACTTTTAAGCTGTTTGCTTAATTGTGGATTATTATATTCTAATTAATATTTATGGTTTAGTATATATTTGAGTCACTTGTAAGCTGTTTAACAGTAAAGTGCTCTTGTTTTCCATGATA
Source organism: Lumbricus rubellus (assembly GCA_945859605.1). Lineage (NCBI taxonomy): Eukaryota > Metazoa > Annelida > Clitellata > Crassiclitellata > Lumbricidae > Lumbricus > Lumbricus rubellus. Next base: position 30,602,578 of record OX243815.1, on the reverse strand, counting down.
ACACATAATGTTGTAGCACAAGAGTTTGAAGATCATCCTCAATACAGTTTGATTTTAAGGTCATAGAGAAAGTTCTTTAGCCAGTTGTTCAATGCCATTGCCCGATGCATTATCATTAGCTAGAGGTGCTATGTAAGTGCAAACACACGCACACAGCCACACACGCATGCACACACACAATATCATATGCGTATAATTGTATATGTATGTATTGTAGAAAAGCAGGACACTGAGAGAAATTATTCTTTCATCTCACCCTTAGTATATAATTCTTTCTAAGGGCTGCAAAAATAATAATAATGATAAGCAGCATTTAATGGAGTTGCACTACATATGGAACTTGTTTGAAGACAGAGTAACTTAAAAAGAAAGATTAACTGTCTGTTCCATACTTTACTCTCCGTTGCACTGCACATCTTGAGAACTTTGATCCAATGGATTCCAATAACAATGAGTAATCACAATAGTAAATTATTATATTAGTAATGAATCATGATGGCAATTATCTTCTTTTGTCATCAGATATAACATCAAGGGGATCAATGCTGGTCGGGCAGAAGTGTTTGCTGAAAATCTACCGGGCACTCCAGACAACATCAAGCTTAGCGCCAGTGGCGGATTCTGGGTGGGAGCCCCGTTTGTCCGACATCACGGCAAAACTTTTAATTCGTTGGATTTTTTTGCTTCTCGAACATGGCTTCGCCTGTTAGTAACCCAGGTTCGCATGACACATTATTCCAATTATAAAACTGACTATTGATGAAAATTATTTTTAAAAACATTTCCTTGTGGTTTACCGTATATGCTATATAAGCTCAAGTACAATTCAACCTTGCAAATAAGTGAACCCCTAAATTTTGGAAGGAAGTTGTTCTGTGTCTTACATAGTTGTGACCTTGGTGGAGGAAAGGCACCACTTGTCACTTATTAGGTCAGTTTGAAAATAATCTTTTTTGTAACACAGGTCGGGATTTTTAAAACTTGATTTCTTTATTTTTCTATCTGTTGATCTATGTATCTGTGTCTATCAAGTTTACATAGCACTCCTTCAAGATAACTATTCAAAGGCACTCCTGACTCAGGGATGACAACGGGGAATCTCTTGAGTAGCTTATGGAAAGAGTTAGACAAGTTCCATGGAAGGGAACACAGGCCAAAGGGAAGGCTATTCCAAACAGAGGAATCCACAATCGAGAAAGATTTAGTCTGTGTGATGGCTGTGAGTGCATGTGGAGCCACAAGGTCGTCTAATAGGGCATTTGTTTTAGTAGTGCACTTCTAAAAATTATGGATTGATGTGTTTTTTTGCAGTTGGTGAAGCTCTCTCCAGTCAACGTCATTCCAGTAGGTGGTACGATGATACTGGAATTGAACAATAACGGAAAAATTGTTCGTACACTGATGGATATTGATGGAGAGCGCGTTCGATTGATAGCAGAAGTGGAAGACGTTGCTGGAGTTCTCTACCTCGGCTCTTTCCACGAGTCATACATCGCTCGCATTGACACTAGCAAACTTAAGTAACATTTCAGAGTAGACCAGTCGTGCGTTTTGACCTGTTTCCGCAACCAAGAAATTGTCCACTTTCTAAATGGGTCAGTCTAAGCTGCGTCGGCTTTTACAGATGCATCAAAATTGATATTATTTGATTGCTTTATTCTAGCTTCATTCCATTTTAACCGAGTCATTAGCTCGCTTGTGTGTTCAACCAGTTTTTTCCTCAATCAGTTGCATTAGTTGTAAAGGCATTAGTCCAGATTGGAACGAGAACCGTTTAATTTTAGATTCCAGACGAGCAAGCCCATAGCTGATGTGCAGTTTGCAAAGTATTCTGTTGCTATCGTTTCTATTGAGGAATTTGACGTAATGTATTTGTATTGTATTTATGAATGTCATCTCCAGTGTCTGATGTGGTTTATGTTTAGGATAGATTGTTTTATTGTGTCTTCTTATTCAGGAATGTTTGGCTCTTCCATGTCTTAGCAGTATTACGACTCGATGAGACTTACCGTAATATTTATGCATTTTTTATGTTTAACTCGGCTGTTTTTCTGTGAAAGAATGTCAGCAATGAGATATTCAAGTTTGAATACATCCACTGTGAATTTATTATATAATTTAATAATTACTCTTATTTTATGATCATGAATTTGCTGATGGATTACTGTTAATTTAAGTGTAACATGGTATCTGGATCAGTGATGTTGTTTGAAGGGGCAAGTGGTGCGATCACCCTGGGCAACGCCATCCAAGGGCGGCAAAATTAAATTTTAGATAGAGTTTTATCGTTTGCTTTCAGTAAAAAAACTTCAAGTTCGTTTGGCCTACTGTAGATGTTGTGTACTAGTCTATTGGCCAATCAAGTTGCAGCTCTCTACTTATCTTGTTCTTTGCAGCCATTCTTAGTATTGCATTTAAGATTATAAATTAGTGACTGCTGTCTAAGTACTAGTAAGTAGTCATTTTTCTACCAACCGCCCTGTCTCCCTCTTTCTATCGATTCCTGTCCGTCTGACTCTCTTTCTCTCTGTGTGGCAGGAGGAAATATTGCCTGAACTTCCTTCAGGTCCTAGTTGGGTTAGGAGCTGTCATATATTACTTACTCATGGGAACGGGTCATGAAGTTATCAAAATGTGCAGCTATCAAGGCTGGAAAAGTTTTGTTGTTAGGTTTTTTTTACTTTTAGGTTTTGTTATCAGTTAATGTTCAACAAAATGATGTTTTCTAAATTGTTGTTTTGCGTTGAAATTCAACATTTATGCTAGAGGGTGGCTTGGGTGGGTGTGATTGCCTTTACTTGCCCCTGGCAAGGACCTGGCATGCATATACCCAGCTACACCACTGATCTAGACAGTACTATTATATAGGGCAGTTTATTCAGGTAAGGTTTGTCTTTTAAAAGTCTTCTATGTGAGTTTATGTGATTTCAGGGTGAATTTGTGTCAGCCTTTTTAAGGAATACAAAGACTGACAAATAGCAACACATGATATTTTGACTTTTTACCTAACCAGGTTGGTTAACAGTTGGTAGAGACCAGGGCCGGATTAAGGCATGTTCAACATGTTCGGCCGAACAGGGGCCCCCACACTTTAGGGGGCCCCCACAAATGTGTAAAAAAAAAATTTTTTTAGCAAATTTCGGCCACACGGCTATTTTTCCCAAAATTTTTGCGGACGACAAAAAAAAAAAAAAAAAAAAAAAAGGTCATCAACTTTTTTGGCGGATGAAATGGTATAATTTTCGGAAAAATTTCGGCGGATGACTAAAAAAAAAAAAAAAAAAAAAAGGTCATCAACTTTTTTGGCGGATGAAATGGTATGATTTTTCTGAAAAATTTTACAAATTTTCCGCAAAAATTTTTCGAACAGGGCCCCCACAAAAATTCTCGAACAGGGCCCCGACATTGCTTAATCCGGCCCTGGTAGAGATTTATAATTTCCTGTTTTGTCAACTTCTGTTGCTCAGACATTAGCAGGTATAATTCATGGACTATGATCAATTTCTCAGCAATATATTCTGGAGACATGTTGTAGCAATATAACGAAAGTTTCAACATGTGTACACAAGTGTTTCTGTTTCGTCCATTGCCAGTTTAGTGAATAGCACATGATGGTAGGCCTAAGATGATTGTCAGTCCTGATAGCCAGGCTGACAGTGTATTGGTCAGTTCGCTAAGTTAGAGCTGATTTCAATTAGAGGATGTACCGTACAACAGAGCTGACTCAAAATACCTTTCTGCCCTATGAGGAATCTGACCCCCACCCATCCTCTTGGGTGACATTACAACACAGTTACGTATGCATTTTCTTACAATGATGCATAAAATTTTTATTTTCTTCAATTTAGCACCAATATGGGAAGCATCTAATGCCAGGATTTAAAATAAATAGCTTAGGCCTAAAAAAATTGTTGTGTTTCCGGTAACAGAGCTAAAAAAAATTTGGTAGGTAGGTCGGAAAATATTTTTATTTTGTAAAATATTTTTATGCAGTGACTATCCGAAAAAGTCACTAGTCTTTTTTGCACGCTGAAACAAAGTACGTGTTCTAAGCAAGTATAAACTGCCTATTTCCCGACTGTCTGCACCTAAAACTGCTCTAGAAACAGTCCTATTAATTTCATTTTGTTGATGTCTCTTATGTTATGTCAATACAAATGTTAAAAAAATATTTTAAAAAAAAAATTTTTTAAATAAAATTTTTTTACAAAAATATTTGGGTCGCGGCCGTAAAAATGGGTCGGTCGGGTTACCGGAAACACAACAATTTTTTTTCTACGCCTAACCTAATCACAAATCGTATACTCAAGATTTGTAGAACGCTACGTAAAAATCTAAGCACAGGGCACCAGCTTATTCATGAGAGTTGTGTTAATCATAATCTCTCCTGAGAGTAGGCAGAGGATCAGCAGGATTAATGCAGAATTTGTTTACATTTCCACAGAGCCCGGTTACATTTTAGTCAATGTTGACCATTGAGACTTTTCAGAATGCATGAGGTAATGTGACTTGAAGAGGTGACAGTGGTGGTATATCATAATATATATATTCGTTTATTCTATGCACTTCTGTAGCGCCCCTTCAAGAAACTTACTCACGAGCGCTCCCAGCCCAGCCACGACAAAAGAAAAGAACTGGAAAGATTTATAAAACTCAGTTTTCATGTTTATTATTAATTCGAACTGACGCATTGCAATATGATTGCAAGTCGTAATGTGAATGAATGACATATGATTGCAAGTTGTAATGTGAATGAATGACATATGATTGCAAGTCGTCATGTGAATGAATGACATATGATTGCAAGTCGTAATGTGAATGAATGAATGACATATGATTGCAAGTCGTAGTGTGAATGAATGACATATGATTGCAAGTCGTAATGTGAATGAAGGACATAATGATTGCAAGTCATAATGTGAATGAATGACATGATTGCAAGTCGTAGTGTGAATGAATGACATATGATTGCAAGTCGTAATGTGAATGAATGACATAATGATTGCAAGTCATAATGTGAATGAATGACATGATTGCAAGTCGTAGTGTGAATGAATGACATATGATTGCAAGTCGTAATGTGAATGAATGACATATGATTGCAAGTCGTAATGTGAATGAAGGACATATGATTGCAAGTCGTAGTGTGAATGAATGACATATGATTGCAAGTCGTAATGTGAATGAATGACATAATGATTGCAAGTCATAATGTGAATGAATGACATATTATTGCAAGTCATAATATGAATGAATGACATATGATTGCAAGTCGTAATGTGAATGAATGACATATGATTGCAAGTCGTAATGTGAATGAATGACATATGATTGCAAGTCGTAATGTGAATGAATGACATATGATTGCAAGTCGTAATGTGAATGAAGGACATATGATTGCAAGTCGTAATGTGAATGAATGACATATGATTGCAAGTCGTAATGTGAATGAATGATTACATGTATCAAAAACATGCACGGTAGTGAACACATACATTTAGATCACGTTGTCATCCAGCACAAGTGTCTCTCGCGATTGTTGCCCCACGTGCACTGACTACAGGAATTAAATGCTGGAATGCAATTAAAAGGTCAGCTACTTGCACACGTGCTTGCATTATCTCGTATACTTTGAAATTGCATATGGCTCATTTGTGGGCTGAAAAACATATTTATATGTTGCTGTGCTGTGCTGTATGCAGCTGTATAATCTTTGCTTGGTCCATGGCTTGTTTTATGCATTTCTATGGTTTTATGCATTGTAACATCGGCGTTTATTAGATATGCATGCATACAGTATGTGTTTCTATCGATATACATATGAGCATGAATGTTTATAAGTGTGTGTGTATCTATCTGTATGTGAGTGTGTGTGTGTGACTGTGTGTGTGTATTAGCATATATTTATATATGCAGTACATATAATGAATGTACATATATTTTCACAACAGTACATATGAATCTGGGGCGGCTGGCCTCTTTCGACCTTTCTGCACTCTCAGTGCATCAACGTGAGTTTATCCCTTCGTAGAGCAGCCAGCTGGTGACGCAGTGAAAATCAATGACGTTATTCATTCATGCGCTCTAGGCCTACATGTATGTGCAACGTATAACGTATTGATGCGTAAACCTGTATATATCCGTAAACTGTTTAATCTAGGCATCTCCAGGAGAAATTTCCCCCCCCCAGGAATGAAATTCCCCTAAGAAAATTTTCAGACATATTTTTTGCATCTATATATTTCGTCACATGAACGGTAAAGGGTGTTGCCACTGTCCGTTCGCCTAAGCGGTGGCTGCCACCCTCCCACCCACCCCATCCCCTACCGCCCCCACCCCAGAAACCTGATCCCCTTCAAAGCAAAGGGACTAGATTAAACACTTGTCCACATACCTCTTTTATTTGAAGTTAGTGTAGAATAGCATTGCATAGAAAAACACATGTGGGTAGGCCTATTAAATCATAATTATATTTTGCTTAGGTCAAAGCTGATTTAAATATTATTGTTAATTGCTATACTTTTGTCTGTTATACAGTAAGTTGTTTTTATCTAGGCCTTATCAGGGTGAGAATTTTTACCAAGGGGTTGAGGGGTTTCAACCCCCAGTCTTTCTTAGGACCCATAGTAAAGTCTGCTCTTCACGTCCCAACTCCACGTGTATCATAGTCCTACCCCGCCCCCCCCCCCCCAAACAAACCCCGTTATTTTTCCACAATTTTTATAATGAGCTCTTTAGCCTATTTGTTCATTCAATAAACCGACATTTCTGATAGCCTACTTCTGACAATAGTGCATGTCTCAGCGTAGACCTGTAGCCTACATTTGCCCTTGGCGTCTCAATACGCGTGGGAAGTTTAAATAAGTCAAGATCGAGATGGAGGGCGCTAGCTGTATCACTAAAGGGAAGAAAGGAGTATATATCTTTATGGATGGACATTGACATCTGTGCACTGCGTATATTATATATCGACAGCAGCTAAAGGTCCTGAACCTTGGGTCGTGTCTCGGTAGCCTCCTAAGAACAGTCGTGAGGTGGCGTGCGTGTGTCAGGAAAGCAGCCTACTTGCCTATTATTATAATAGGTCATCATCTGCTTCAATCGTTCGTTCAATTCGCCGTCGACGTAACCTATTATAAAGCGAACAGTGCAGAAAGTTCAAGCAGTTCAGTCGTCGAGATGTGTGAAGAAGTCACGCTGTGCAGCAGTCTGCAGAGTTACCGTCTCTTCCGCAAGATCCAGGTTAGTCAGGACTGTCTACTTAGGATAATGATCGCTTCCTTAGCCTAAAACATACTCCCATGGGCGTAGTTTGGTTTCCGTTCTTGAGGGGGAAGCTAAAAAACTTGGACTTTCGGCCCAAAAAGTTGATGACATTTTTTAGTCATTCGGTTGAAGTTTCGTTCATGAGAAAGAGCCATATTTTCGAGTCTGGGGCTCTGGGCCTTCTTGGGGAGGGGGGGCTAACCCCCACCAAGAAGGCCCAGAAAAGATACTATTTTCATGGTAAAAACCTGAATCTGGGCCTTCTTGTGGGGCTTGAGCCCCCCCTAGCCCCTGATAAACTCCGCCCATGCATACTCCACCCGTGATTGTTGAATGACGCTAATATACATTGCAGTTAGCCTACAGTCCTATTATAGGCCTACGCACCCGCAAAAATTTTATTTTTTGCAGGAGGAGCAAAACAATGGCCACGGTAACAAAAATTGCAGGAGGCTGAGAAATGCAAATAATATTATGGTACCGGTAGGCTATAATTTTCATAGAAGTTTCAAAATTTCTCATTTTCACTTTGTGTATCATTATTTAGTAGGCTACGTTGGTTTCTTTGTGCAAGCCTGCAAGGAAATCTATTAGGATTAAAACCCTAAAAGTAGTAGGCTAGTTAAAGATAGGTGTCAATTATTTTTCCAGTGCCCCTCCCGACCCTATGTGTGTACGCCCATAAGCAAGCCGTTTTGTAGCCTGCATGGTTAGGCTATACGTGACATTCGCCTTCTAACCCTGCATAACTCTGGCGTCTCTAAATCAAGGTACATAGGATATAGGTTACAGATGATGTCTTTTTATCGTGTTGCTTAGGCTATCTTATGATGACCGATTGCTTAAAACGCTGAACCATGACGCAACGCGTACGGGTTCGAGCCATGACCGAGAATGTTAGGCTGTATAATGTATATATATATATATATATATATATATATATATATATATATATATATATATATATATATATATGTACCTTGAGTTAAGTCCTTCCCTCATAAATTGTCACTGCTGCGCTTACCGCCGTTGATATAGCCTATTATATAGGCTACTCTGTCGTATGGTAATAAACAGTTCCGAACTTTGTATTGATACTGTTCAACTTTGGAATTCATTCATCCTATTATAGGCTTAGCGCTATTGAGTTCCCCTTCGAGAAATCTTCCCAGGAGCGCTCCCAGCCCAGCATTAAATTTTTAACATTTGAATATTTAAAGGGCAGTGCAATAGGCCTATAATCAAAAGGCCTATGCAATTGTATTGTCTTGTATCAGGTCTATGGTTCATTTGAAAAGATTTTCTTGTTTGTCACGATCATTGATCACTAAAGTGATTTCGTAAGCGTCTGAGCCAGTGTTAAAAAGATTATTTTTTGTGATTATCATTTGATGCCTTCTTATTTGGAATTTTGGACAACGTCATGATTTCAGAATTTTTTTATCGACCGCTTAAAGGAGCTCGGTTCCGTTGTAGGTGCATGTGTGGTAGGCTCTTTTTAGACTTGCCTTGCATTTCTCGCCTTCCATTAAAAAGTGTGACTTTTTTACAATGCTCTCTCTCTCTCTTTCTCTCTCTCTCTCTCTTTTTCTCTCTCTCTCTCTCTCTCTCTCTCTCTCTCTCTCTCTCTCTCTCTCTCTCTCTCTCTCTCTCTCTCTCTCTCTCTCTCTCGTGACAGCCTTATCCCTGACTGCCAATGTCATTATCCTATTATTTCGCCTCCTTGACGCCCGTCATGCATCTCGACGTGTGGCCCGACCATTCCCCTTAATTGTCTGGTTCCGGAGACAGCTCGACCAATAGCCGACAGTTTATCTGGCATGGGTGGAAACGTGAAAAGCTGATACTTCGGTGGACGGTGAATTAAGAGAGCAAGTTCGGTGCAGAAGAAGTCGGTTCGAAATATCGCCTCCTCGCAAACGAGAAACAGCTGGGAAGAAACGGGACCGTTTCCACACGCAAAGAAAAGCTTAAGGGAAGTTAAGGGCTACCTCTGATTTAATAGTTCTGTGCCTGATGCCGTCGGCTAACCCAATCCAACGAAGCGAGCACAGACCAACCACAAACCTATAGAATATTCTCAAGACTCTGGTGCCCTCTGCACCGCAAGTCCTCTCTGTCTTCGTCTAGCTCTTAGGCTCCGTTGAGTTTTGGGGCCAAGGTTGTCTCGATATCCTTCTAAGACCAGCTGTTCCGAGTGTTTATTTTGTGCAGCTGTAGACCTGACTCCCCCACAGCTGGCGAATGGACCGCTCGGCGAATGCGCGGCACGGTGCAGAGGCAAGCGAGAGAGAGAGAGAGAGTGAGCAGCAGACGAGATAGAGAGATAGATAGAGGGAGAGAGTAAACGAAGGAGCGAAGATAAAGAACGTTTTTATTGGTATAGTTCAGTGGAAAGGAAACATTTTTAGACAGAAGCACAACAATCGTAGCTTGCAAAGAACTGGATTTTGCTATCCTAGAAATGATCATATGGACAGTTGTCTTTGTGAAATATTTCGTCCAAAATCCGACCTTGGACTGATCATCCACTTGTGCGTGCTCGAATCTCTCGAACAGTGGTTTGGAAACTCTTTAAATAAACATATTCATGAACGGCGCTCGTGAATAAGCTGGTGCCCTGCGCTTGGCTTTCGAGTGACTCTTTAGAAATTGGGAGATTAAGCCTACGCTTAAGATAAGTGACGTTTTGGTCTTTAGCTCATTTCTGAGAAGACCTTTTTCAGTTCAGCAATAGATGGACTAAACGATTTGTAACTGGAGTCGGCTATAAATCAGGCACGAACCCTCCGACCTGTTATATAGTCCTGGATTTCCAATATAGATAGGCCTACTTGAGTGACGTCAGTTTAGACGTTGCGTGTCGATTCCAGAGAAGGGATTAACTGCGGTCCGTACGTGTCAGTAATTAACAAATTAAGTCAGTGGAACAACGTCTAACGATGGCTTCCAGTGTGAGTAGGAGTCGACCGAGGTGTCACGTGATGGAGTGTAGGTCAAAGATCAAGAGAGACAAGACTCCGTCACGTCAGAGTTCAACGCCAGATGGAGAAGACTCGGTACGTAGACACGTCATCCAGTCATGCATGATGTCATCCAGTCATGCATGATGTCATCCAGTTATGCATGATGTCATCCAGTCACGCATGATGTCATCCAGTCGTGCATGATGTCATCCAGTCATGCATGATGTCATCCATTCATGCATGATGTCATCCAGTCATGCATGATGTCATCCAGTCATGCATGATGTCATCCAGTCATGCATGATGTCATAGCTATATCCGAAGTAGGCCTATTATACGCAGTCATGTGTGGCTGAACTTGAATTCCATGCGGATACATTGGATGACCTCTATTCGTTCTTCGTTGCAAAATGTCGCACGAACAGCCATCAGACAGAATACATGTAGGACTTTCTCGATAGTGTGTCTTCTGTTTGGAACAGAAGCCTCTCTGACCTTTTGTAAACTACTTTCAATCGAGGAGCAAATTTGAAATGAATTCGCTGCTCCTTTCAAGCCGGCTGGATTGCGGAGTTGGGGTCAGAGGCCGACATAATGTATGCTTTTCCTGGGTCACCATATGAGATAGTAGTAGGGCCTAAGAAAAATGCTCGTTTCAATCTCAGTACTATTATATGAGGCGTATACAGGCCTGATTATCAGTACCGGTATTTTATATCAGCATTGGCATTAGCTTGTGCATGGAACATAAGCTTGTATAATTAATATTATGTATATATATAATACATGTATGTCTATCTACCGATTATATCGCTGTATTTAGATTTATGGTTACGGTTATGAGAATGATTTGGCCAATTGACTGAAGTGTGCCATGCGTCGTGAACTTTCCTCTTGTCTCGAGTGGTAACTGTATATAAACAGAGGAGGGCGCGGCCGCGTTGCCATTCATCGCCATCTCATGATGATGATGAAGGCCAATCAAGTCCATGCTTACCACTAAACCAAACAGTTCCGCTTTCGTGTATAAACAAGCATCAACGAAGTCGTATTTGTCACTGCAGCATTTAAACTTTCTCGACGGAAACAATTATTCGTGCCTCGTTAGTTGTAAGGAGATCACAGTTTTTGTCTACACGGTCTCTATAGTTACTTTTGTGAGGCCTGTCCTGCTATTAGCCTATGTGGTGGGCTATGTGAGGCACCCATGTAACGACTGTGTTACAGCTGTGTTACGGCTCTATATCGTCATTTATATTATTATATTGTTGTATATTTATTAATTACTTTTTAAAAATTATTATTATTATTATTATTATTATTATTATTATTATTATTATTATTACTACTACTACTACTACTGCTGCTACTACTACTACTACTACTACTGCTACTACACTACTACTACTACTACTACTACTACTACTACTACTATACTACTACTACTACTACTACTACTACTACTACTACTACTACTACTACTACTACTACTACTACTACTACTACTACTACTACTACTACTACTACTACTACTACTACTACTACTACTACTACTACTGCTGCTGCTGCTGCTGCTGCTGCTGCTACTACTACTGCTGCTGCTACTACTACTACTACTACTACTACTACTACTACTATTACTACTACTACTACTACTACTACTACTTCTACTGCTACTACTGCTACTGCTACTGCTGCTGCTGCTGTACTACTACTTCTACTACCACCACCACCACCACCACCACTACTACTACTAATACTACTACTAATAATAATAATAGTCTACTACTACTACTACTACTACCATACTACTACTACTACTACTACTACTACTACTACTACTACTACTACTACTACTACTACTACTACTACTACTACTACTACTACTACTACTATTATTATAGTCATGGGCGCCCGCAGGATTTTTGCAGGGGGGGTCAGTCAAGACTTAAGTTTACCTAATTCATAAGTATCCGACTTTAGTCGTAGTCGGCCAGTAATAATTATGATATTTACATGTAATTGGCCCATACCTATAGTTAACGACTAAATCCCTTATTGACAATTAATCTACCCTAATGTTTTCGAGTGTCAGTCTCTGAAAAGGAACTGTAATCGGCGTTCATCCCTTACAAAGATGTCGGTCCCTTGCTCCATAAATTCAGTCTTGTTCCAAGGCACCAATCATACATACGTACGTAGGCCTACCCATACACCACTGCACCCCACAAAATGCAGTCTCAGCAGTTAAAGTAGTGTACACTTGCACTGGTAGCACTTACCGTCACACTTTCCAGGTGACGACTTTCAAACAACCGATAAGCTAGCCTTTAGAATTTCAAAGAGGCTAGGCTAGACACTGCAGCACACAATTTATTTATCAATTTCAGGCTATTTCACAATTATTTATAATCCTTCAATCGCATGTGCAAGGGATCTCGAGATGAACTGATCTATGTAGTCTGTGTTTTCTTTGACAAATCCACAAGAATAGGCCTATACATATACCGGTACACGTGTAGGGCCTACATATATATTTATATATATAGACATGTATACATAGTCGCCTTAATAAGCAGTTATATACTGTATTTTGTCTCTACATGTATGTCTGCTTGGATGATATAAATTATTGCACCTCCCCATTCCATTCCCCGATTTGGAGAAAATCTGTCAACGACCAGATTTGCACATGCTGTATGATAGGCTAGTATTCAGAAGATTCGAGCTCAGATTGCCAGCCTGCCAGGTCTCCCATCTCCACGATTTGTACAATATATCATCATACATCATGTCTTCGAGCCTGCTGACCCTTCATTAATTAAGGTCAGGACCAGCGTTGAGTCTTTGATCGGCATAATGTAAATGGAAGGAATAGAAACTGATGCACACCAGACGACTATTAAAGCCAAGTCCACCTATACGAAGTGTCAGGCAAGGAGTTAAACAGACAGCTTGTGGATGATGTTTAGAGTTGAAACGGCGTGGGAGGCAAAGGAAGTGAAAAATCACAACTGCAAACGCTAGTGTCATCCATGAGTACAAGAATGTGTGCGGGAGACTCGTTTGATGAGACCATGCATAGTACTCGTGCTCTATATGGCTGGCTGTACAGTGTACACCTTGGAAAGGGAATCATGAGGCACAGGGTACGTGTGTATGATGTGCGGACGAGTGGGATCTTGGGTGGGGGCTATATTATACTTCGGCAGAAACAGAAAGCTTGAATGTTGACCTACATCACATAAAGGTTATCAGATGCCATCAATCTAACAATTGGGCCTTGACGGTGGCTGAAGAGCTGATTCTCTGTTCATCTCTTCGTCTCCAGTTACATACACGTAGGCTCCATCTAGTAGTGTGCTCAGTACGAAAAGCTAACCAGAAGATACACAACAAAAGTTGGTGAAGTAAAAGAACACAATGAATGGTGCCATTGGTAGGAATTCTGTCCC